>JAQAHW010000010.1:15687769-16319465 GCA_027580185.1 Tuta absoluta | reverse complement strand
TCCGGTTGTCCAACTACGCATCGCAGTCATCTAAAACCATACTATGTGAAACCTAACGGAACACCAATAAATTAAGCAAGACAAATGACAACAAGTAAACTAACTGTTTAAAAAACGTAATCAAACCGTGGCCTACTAACGATAATATTCGAAAATCCTTTTAAATGTTACAATAATGCTCATTTCTTTCCCGTGGGAGTCGTAAGAAGCGACTAAGGGACTCGAGGGTGTGTATTGCAATTTTAGGCGATGGGCTGACAACTTGCCGAATGACCCTCAATTTCACTTTCACATTTCACTAATTCACTAATTCACAGTGGTTTTTTCGAGTTTTGTAAACAAGGATTTGAATTGAAGTAAAATTCTAGCTTTAGTTTAATTTCTGTAGCTTATGGTAAAAACATTTAGTATCACCACGAGAAACTAGTTACTTAAACTTAAGAGATTATGAGAACAAAATGACTTAAAGTTTCGTCACCAATCACCAACCAACCAACCACTTCGATTTGTGAGTGACCTCAACTTCCCTGCCAAAATGATTATATTGTAATTTTGAAGGTTAAACGCCTCCATCAAAATTTAAAATAAATAATAAAAAAACAAGCTTCCACTTACGTGCCAAACCATATCATACAAACATTCTTTAGTATCAAATAGACTTACAAATATTAAAATAAATAAATAAAATTATAGGTTAAGAATTGAGATTCCTCTATCTTAGGAAATAGTCAGCCGTACCTATAAAATACGCATAACTAAAGTTCACAAGACAAACCTATTCAAATGGTGGAGACGTGAGCGGTAGCTTCGCTAGGAAACGGGGGAACTTGAATCTCTCGGGTCGAAACTCCGTCGACACACAGTAGATATCGGGACTCGTACCACGCCCGAACGAGTCGAAACCCACCCAAAGGTTAGACTCAAACGGCTCCAGGTACACTCCGAGCCTTGCCGTATCCTTGAAGGCACCTGCTTTTATGCCTCTCGAAGAATCTAGCACGTCTTGCTTAATAGTAGAGTCGTGCAGGCGGGAGACAATGATTTGGGGTGGTATGGGATCTACCTCCTAGCGGTCCACCCCGGGCAACGGCAACACAGGCTTGCCTGTGGATAAGTCCGGCTGAACGATCCCACTAAGCGGTGGAAGGCTCCGTAAGGGGCCGCCTGGCTCGCGACCACCATCCCACCGAAGTCTGACGCCAAGTATCTTGCTGCGTTCCGTCAGTGTGTGGGAGTGCCAGTGCCTTAACAGGCTTCTTCTGGGTGAGCTCGCTCCATCTTAGACTCTGTCTCTGTCCTATGACCTAGACTAGAGTCAAGAGCAAACCCATCATAAATAAAAAAAAACATATTTTTTCTTTGCCGCTGCTGGTGTAACGAGCTAATCTTTTGGATCATTTACCCTGGAAATTTGTACATATGATACCTATTTATTACGATTCAATGTAAACAACTTCAGTCTACGTGAGTCACTGACTTTTACCTTACGTTACATTTTAGAAGGAAAACAAATAGGTTACGTATCCTCCAGTATTTAAAGGCCTGTCTGCTGAAGAAAGTAAACATTGCCAAAATGAAGATTCAGTGGTTGGTCGTGTGCTTTGTGATCCTGTGTCTATTCAGTGTTGCTGCTGACGGTCAAGGTCGTCGCGAAAGAGAACCTAACAGGCGTATAGCGGGGAGAGGCCGTGGTATGGGAACACAGCCAGTACAAGGAACTGCAATTGATGGCCCTAGTGGATGCCCAAAAGGGTATTGCAAACTTCCAAATGGGTCGTGCATAAAATGTTTAACCTAAAGGAACACCAACACTTAAACGAGTAGGTAAACTATATGTTTATTTTAAAAGTTGAATAAATACCTGCTGCATATTGTCATTTCTTTTATTTTATCGTACAGGGTGGTTAAAAAGCTTGATATTTCGTCTAATTATTGTTCAATCAAATCTAGATATGGGTTTTTAAGTGCAAAGTTTCATAGGATTTTATTTTAATATTTTAGTATGCTTAATGCGTGTTTTTCGTACCTTTTTTGAAGATTGTGAAGTTTAAGATATTATAAGGTAAGATCAAAACGAGTACTAAACATCGAAAGCAGACGCCAAAATCAATTAAAACGAATATAAATGTTCAAAGCTACTGTAACAATATTGATAAAATTGGTTTAATTAGCCAAAATCAAACAAACAAAACTTTACCCATATCCACTTATATCAAACTTTAGCATTATGAAACAAATGTAACATACCTGTAACCTGCAAATGTGTGTGCGTCTCTGAAACCTTATAACTGTACGAATTAAAAACGAATGATGATTTGAACCTTCAAGCATATTGCACTTATGAGCTTCAATGAGGGTCTTTTTAATAATAAAACAGCCTGTAATGATTTCTAGATGTTTTGATTATTTCATGTAACTAACTCAAAGTAATTGAATATGACTTATTTTAAGATATTGTATCAATTTTAGGGAAAAATCAAAACGTTTTTATACTGAATTAATTTTAATTTCATCTAGAATCTTAAACAATAAACAACATTCTTAAGTTGTGTATTTTTGTCTTATATAAGCTATTTCAAAGTGCACCCAACCTTTTTTGTCCACCCTGAATTATGTTAAAAAATCCTATATCTATTACAAAATAATCTTGATCCTATAACTTAGTAATAGCTTCCACTGGTACAATTACTAACAACATCAGTATCATATGAGTGTTTACCCTAGCAAACCCTACATAAGTTAGGCAGAGTACTTATTTAAATTTGGTGCAAACAAGTTTAGCCTAAGTCAGTCAGTGGCTTTAAACCGTGTTATCACAAGGAAAACGTGCTAGGAGGACGTGCTAGAACCGAATCTGGGCATGGTACTCTAATAATGTTCCGATTTATGACTTGATATACATACATATATCACGCCTATTATCCCTTGCGGGGTAGGCAGAGCGTAAACAGCCGCAAAAACGGATATTTACGCCACGTCTGACATATATTTGAGAGTCATTCGGAAAATTGTGTAATGCCATAGTGATAGGTTGTCAGCCCATCGCCTAAAATTGCAATACACACCCTCAAGTCCCTCAGTTGCCTCTTACAACTCCCACGGGAAAGAAATGGGGTGATGCTATTCTAAGCCGGCATCACACGGCGGATGACTTGATATTGTTATGCTTTATTAAATTTATGGTATTGTATTTTATGCTTTAAAATGATTATAGTAATATTTGTTATGCGTTAATAAGTTATGCTTCGTGTTATACATAATATTATTCGTAAGTATCATTAGTTTAAATAACAATATGCCATTCTATATTACGACAATTTTTTTTATGGAATTGGATAGGGAACCGTAAAAATTATGCCGTGTGATTCCGCCTTAGAATAGCTTACCCCATTTAATTCCAGTAGGAGTCGCAGGAAGCGACTTAGGGTTTAGGCGAACCTGTCTCTATAGGCCGTGTGATGCCGGCTTAGAATAGCATCACCGCATTTCTTTCCCGTGGGTGTCGTAAGAAGCGACTATGGGACTTGAGGGTGTAGGTATATTGCAAATTTAGGCGATGGTCTGACAACCTGTCACTATTGTGTAACACAATATTTCAAATGACCCTCAAATGTTTGTCAGACGTGGCATAAATGTCCGTTTTTTACCGCCGTTTACGCTCTGTCTACCCCGTAAGAGATAATATCTCTATAGCGATACAAAGTTTTCCGAATGACCCTCAAATATTTTTCAGACGTGGAGCAAATATCCGTTTCGCGACCATTTACACTCTGCCTACTCCGCAAGGGATTATAGAAGTGATATGTGTATGTATGTTTGTAAAAAGTATAGGTTTCCAATATGCAATTTTAGAAAACTTGCAAAAAATCTCTATTGCGGGCAGGATTTATACCTGCGACTTTCGCTATCTCTAGTTGCTTTCTGCAAGATTCTAGATTCCTGCAAGAAAGCCGCTGAAAGTCGCAGGTTCAAATCCTGCCCGCGGTAGGAAAAAATTGCTTATTTTCTAAAATTGTATTGCAATATTTGCCGTGTGATGCCGGCTTAGAATAGCATCACCCCATGTGTTGTAAGAGGCGACTAAGGGACTCGAGGGTGTGTATTGCAATTTTAGGCGACGGGCTGACAACCTGTCACTATAGTAATATACAGTTATCTGATTGACCCTCAAACTTTTGTCAGACGTGGTGTTAATATCCGTTGAACGGCCGTTAACGCTCTGCCTACCCCGTAGGCGTGACTGATGTATGTATGTATGTATTGCAATACATTAGCAAAAGTCTCACACGTTTCGTACTATTCCTATACAATGGGACCAGTGGGTTGGATTGCCAGGCTGGGTAGCTAGTGCAGCTACCCCTTTTTCCGATACCACGCGCACTCCTCCATTCTGCCTATTGCCATACCTTCTAGTCACCCGCCATAATATTGATTGAATTTTATTTAATTGAGACTGGGCCGATGGCGTAGCGGATAGTACCTCTGCCTGCTACGCCGAGGGTCGTGGGTTCGATCCCCACAAGACACAAATATTTGTTAAGTAATTTTCAAATATTTGTGTTTAGTCTGGGTGTTTCTATGTATTATATGTATTTATTTACAAAAAAAAGGTATATAAGTATTTATATCAGCTATCTTGTTCCCATAGTACAAGCTTTGCTTAGTTTGGGGCTAGATGGCGCTGAGTGTGAATTGTCCAGGATATTGTTATTGACACCGAGCCGTCTAATGACCCAATAAACGTCCTTCAGGGTTTATTAAGAAATTATAATTAGATTTTATTGAAAATTTGGAAAAAGATAATATTTGCGGTGGTAGTGGCGCTTATTTAAGCGTATTTTGATATCGCTAACATTGAAAAAAGACTGTGGGTAAAAAAAAGGAACTCTAGCAAGCTTACTAGGAAGAAAACAGTTTAGGACGTAATTTTATATCTTTGCGTGGCTAATTAAGAAACCCCCGAATGTTGAACGCCATCTTTTGACCTAAAAAACCGTTTGGTTTAAATCTGTTTAAAAATACGTTGTTGTATTTACACTTACTCTCCCTTAACAATCGAGATTTTAACTACGAAATATTACACTTACAATCCAATATTTGTACTGCGGATATTATAATACCTAGTAGCGCGACTTCGGTTTTAACGAAATCCTTTTCACCTTAATTATTTATGCAAGTATAAATAATATTAAAGAAATGGTACATTGTTGTCGAGGCTGGAAAAATAAGGCTTTGCTGGACGAGTTGAGTTTGAACTTAAATTATACACGTCAAGCAAAGTCATTTGAGAGGCTTACATAGTGCATCCTTAAACAATGTTATGAAACAATATAACTTTTTCAGCACTCGCGATCACTTTCACTCATTTTAAGTATAAGACCACTATACACTATACTATCGCGATAGACCCGGTCTTATACTTAAAATGTGAGGAAATAAAAAACTACAAATACGGTATAAAAAGGTGTTTTAATTTATATCAATAGTAATATTAGTAGGCAATTTTAAAATATTATTTTATAGTTATTTCCGTGAGTTTTAGTTTTGTTTACAAGTTGCCGCGCCTTAAAATTTCCATGAACCCTGAAGTATATTTTCTCTGAATAATTTAAGCAAAAAATTTTCCATGGTCAGTTTGGCTTCGGCCCTTGAAATATTTGGCGGCGTGCAATCGATTTCTACATCACTTTCATCTGTCCTAATTTTGTTTCATAAAATTTCGTACTTCATAGAAGAGCGACTACAATATCAGTCTTTAATAAAAAAAACAAGTTTTCCCACCAATTGTTTCCTTTTAAATAAAGATCTTGAAATATATTTAGATAATAAAAATTTCATACATGTCAAAATACAATACAAAAATGTCACTTAAAACTAAACTTAAACTACTTACTCACAAAGCCCGCTCCTTGTCGATCCGGGGGCAAAGGTCCCCATAACGCTCGCCGCGTTGCCGCGTTGAATCGCCATGGCTAACCTTTGCACCAGGAAAGAACCAGAGCGGGGGTCACCTCCTCTCTCTCTTAAGCGGCTACCTAATTCTGCTATAAAAGCCTTAGCCTCATTGCACCAGCACCCGGCTGTTTCCACAGCGAACGGGACAAAATTGTAGTTTGCGCTCAGGACTGAATATTTATCGCGCTTCCTACTGGCTGCACCCTCGGCAGCAGCCCCTGGAGCCCTCATGGTACCACTGAGATGGCTAGCGGCGTAAGTGCTGACGCATGTAGCGTCCCACATGAGGCACTTTCCACATTTCCACGGTACCAGAGACAGGCCGTCGGGTCTTTTTCCATCAGTTCGACTGAGACCCGGTGGTTCCAGGACACTTGGGACTTGGGCAGACACGAGTGCTCTGCGGATGATGTCGTTTAGGGCGTGGTGACGAGAGAATCTCCCCGCACAGCGACTGCAACTTAAAGCGTGGTGGCCATTGGCCTCCACCATGGAGCCGCAAACGCATAAATGTGGTTCACAAACGTTGCAACCACAACCCAGGCGGAGAGCCACAGCCACACGCAGCGAGTCGCTGTCGAGGAGTGTACCCATGTGGGGTGATGGTAATGCATGTAGCCACGCCCCCGATTCTGGTTGTGTCACAGCCCGAAGTCTGGCCACATTTAAATTAATCCGCATTTGTAATAAGGCAAATCATTATTTGATATTTAAAGATTCTCAATGTTTAGTTCATTACTTTAATAGAGGTACAAAATGAAGTGCCGTTCCTTTGTCAGTAGTATTTTTTGCATCTCAGAACGTATTCTTTTTTGAAAGAAATAAACTCGTATTTTATAGCACGTTTGAGAAAACTTAATATTATTAATCTGTTTCGACTTAACCTCTTCGTTCGGGTCGAATTTTGCAACAAAGAGATTTGTATGAGACTTAGATTATAGGACACATGTGTCCTTTTACGAGCGGAATCCATACATTATGATGCGTCACGTGATACTGGGCGTGGCCACATTCAACGCCAAACATTGCTTTCTACTGTGTTAAGTACCTATTGCCGCCCGGACCCAGCTGTTTCCATTGACTTGTTCCATTATGGAACATCTACACCAGTTAAAAGGAGTCTTCTGCACTCAGATATTGCTACAAATTTGTACTCTACAAAGTCTATCGTTTATCAAAGAACACTGGAGCCGGTCCTTTAGGGTTCACGCAGACAGGTACGTCGGTGACATCTGACTCCGTGGTGTTGCTGGACCTACTCCTGGTGTACCAGGGACGGGACTGCCAGTCGCTGAAACTGCCCAATCTGCAACAATCGAGAGATACGTTCAGTACTGCGACTATAGAACATACATCATTTAGCGCTTCCAGTCATCATTTATAATGCGCACTGCTAAAGAGTGGAACTCACTACCTGCGTCTGTGTTTCCAAATGCATACAACCCTAATCTCTTCAAAGTAAGAGTGAACAGGCTTCTTCTAGGTGAGCTTGCTCCATCTTAGACTCTGTCTAAGAGTAAGTAAGAGTAAACCCATACTTAATAAAAATAAATAAAAAAATATATAAGCATACTATGGTTTATTATGCACTCACAGTGCTATATTATTTTCGTATGTTTATGAATATGAAAATAAGAAATTGAAAAAATTAAAGAGTCCGGGACCGTGGGGTACCGAGCGAGGGGTGGGGTACTAAGGGAGGGTTGGGACGGTACCCGACGGCACTGGGTTCGGGTCCCGGCGGGCGCTAACATTTTGCAATTTTTGATTTTAATTTACATAAACTTACATTAACAGCCACAACAGTCCACTGCTGGACATCGGCCTCCACCTAGTGGGGGTATTGCTGTTCTCAACATGCTTGGCAAGCAGATTGGTGAGCGCAGTGCAAGATATTGCTTTCACAGGGAACGCTGCTGCATTTCTGGATGAATTTATGCCTCAGTCGTATTTTACGACACCCATGGTTTGTATTGGGGTGATGCTATTCTAAACCGGCATCACACGGAAAATTAAAAACATTTGTACATGGTTTTTTTTTCTGACATTGCAATTTTATATTAATTTAATTTACAATTTTCTAAATTATTCTCAAATTTGGGTTGTAACTTCGTTTTTTGCGGCCGTACGTCCTACCACACAAGGGATATAGGCGTTATATATGTATGTATGTAAATAAATAAACAAAAATAAATAAATTATAAATAATCGACTAAAATAATAGACTGCATTCAGTAATCTCAATATTAGTATGATGATGCAATGCATGTGACCTAACCTTAAAATTAAATCAATCGGGAATTTCTTGAATAACTCGTCCAATTCAATCGTCACGATTCAACCACGCTAAAAGACGATTGTAGTATAATTCAATAAATGTAGTAAACGCGTTTCTTCTTCGTTGAGGTTTGGGGTGGCTTATGACAATTTGCAGTTGGTCCTTAGAAGTAACTGTAGGTGCAATGTCATACGATCTGCAATGAGGAGGAAATTTTTAATAAGTACCTAGTGACGCATCACCCCATTTCTTTCCCGTGGGTGTCGTAAGAGGCGAATAAGGTACTCGAGGGTTTCATGAGTGTTACAATTTTAGGTGACATGTACGCATATAACCTGTCACTATAGTGATAAACGATTTTGTTTAATGATCCTCAAATGTTTGTCGTCAAATCACGTAATATAAAAATCGATATTTTTTTAGAATCTTCTTCTTAGAAATTATTTAAGATCCCATTTTATTATATAGGTTACAAAAAACAAACACAATTAATGCCAATAAAAACTTCTTCCATAGCGGCACACCGAGGCAGAGTACCCAAAATGCTGGCAACATTACCTCTCTGTATTGCCAAACTTATTCTTTGAGCGAAATAACTGCCAGCTCTCGGGTCACCCAAAGCCTCGATAAGCCGCCCCGAAATGTCTTTTAAGAAAGCCATCCCAGATCCCATTAAATACAGTGCAAATATTTTAGGGTCAGTTCTACTTGTAAAATGTATGAATTTTTTCCTGATAAACATAGCCCGAATTATTAAAAAAAATATTGGACTTCCAATACAAAGTAACAAGTCTTTTAAACATTTTTCTATCGGGGGTCTATTTTTATGCATATTTCACCTTTGTTTAGTGAGAAAATCTGTTCAGTTTTACGAGTCAAACTTACCCTAAAAATATTGCCACTGAATTTTAATAGTACTTTATATGTAAGTACACATCACATCACCTCAATTTAAAGGTCCAATTATTATAAAAATACTAGCGGCCCGTCCCGGCTTCTCACGGGTGGACAATTATTTTTTACATAAATACACTTTTAAATTTACACCCCTTTTTCACATTGAAGGTTTTTTATTATATATTAGTTATCCTTACCTACAGCTACTATTATATACCTACAGTTATCTATAGTCTAAATGTTTTTCCATACCCAAAGGGTAATAACGGAAACCCTATTACTGAGGCTCGGCTGTCCGTAATTTCGCATACAACTCTCCATTATTGTAAACCTCAAAGACGCAAGGTTCTTTTTTGTAGCGGCCACTAACTTACACAAACCGCCATAAATATGCAGTATGCATTTCCGCAAAATATTCAGGGGAATTAGCGTAATTATTTCCATCTTCGTCGTGTGTTAGGACGGAAAACTCGCTCCAGTGCTCTACAACATAAGCGATAATACATATAAGCAAATACCTTTTAGTTTTTGAAAAAACACATCACGATAGTGCGCTGAAAAATTAACAGCAACATCTATGTTTGTATTATGGAACTAAAATATTATTTTTTCTCAGTTTTCGTGATAGTTTAAATGCTAAACCACTGAAGCTAGAGAGATAAAACCTGGACATGATATTTTTTAAGTAATAAAGCAACTATTATAGATAAAATACCGGTTTTTTTAATCCCCCAAGGGATGAAAAGGGGGTTAAAAATTTGTATGAAAGTTCGTTGTCTTAAGTGTGACCCGTTTCAAAATTACTGGTTAGACTTATGACTTAAAATAATTAAACACGTGTTTCAGCATTTTTGAAAATTTTAACCCTTAATAGGGTCAAAAGAAGGTTAAAAGTTTGTATGAAAGTTCGTTTTTTTAAATGAATGTGATCTGTTTCTAAATTTGTGATTAGACTTATAACCTAAAATAATTAAACACGTGTTTCAGCATTTTTAAAATTTTAACCCTTATATGGGTGAAAAAGGGGTTAAAAGTTTGTATGAAAGTTTTTTATCTTTAATGTGATCTGTTTCAAAATTTCTGATTAGACTCATAATTTAAAATAAAGAAATACGTGTTTCAGCATTTTTGTAATTTTAATCCTTAAAGGTGTCAAAAGGGGGTCAAAAATTTGCTACCAGTTGGGCTTCCCGTTTTCCCATGGGAATGGGACAATTTCCCGGAATAAATTATACTTACAAACCTTCCTCTCATGTTACTCTATCTAATAAAAAAAACCGCATCAAAATCCGTTGGGTAATTCTTAAGATATAAGGAGACACCAAACGGGAAGCGACTTTATTTTATACTATGTAGTGATTCATTATAGGTTGATAACTTAAAAAGGTAGGTATGTGAGTTAAACCTACCATAGAATTGTCCACAATAATAAATAGAACAAAGATAAATCTATTTGCTTGCGTATTTTCAGTGGAAATAATAATAGACTTTGAACAAATAAATGAATCACAGGAATCAAGAATATAACTCCGTCATTGTAACAAGGAAAATAAACATTGTGATTAGCTAGCAAGAATTGTTCTGTCCATTGTTATTAATACTCACAGTTCTTTGAGATGCTGTGGTCATAGTATTTATTTTCCCTTGAATGTTACAAATAAATATATGAGGAGGGATGAATGTCATGTCACAAAAAAAGGATTGAATATGAATGTGGATGGATGCAGAAGGAGAGGAAGGCCTAAAAAAGCTTGCATGGATTGTATAAAATATTGAGTACATATGAAACAAAAGGCTGTAAACGAAGATTTGAAGGCTGATAGAGATGAATGGAAGAAAAACACATGTTGCGCCGACCCCAAAAAATGATGGGAATGGAATAAGGGCAGGCAGATGATGATGTTACAGATAAAGATCAAACTGAAAATGTTTTGAGGGGAAAAGTATTTCATGTATTTAAGCGATATTTGATACCTTGCTAGTTTATATTGCCCGTGTCAGAAGGTTCCGCTCTTCCTACAATAATAACATTTCCTTTTACAATGTTTGAGTTAAGTAGGTATATTAATTCCAAATTAACTAAAGAACAGGATGTTACATAAGAAGATTGATTTATATTTTTACAACTTACTCAAACAAAGCTGTTTTCTGCTATAGTGCAGAAGATATGAAAAATAAAAAGATAATTTTTGAAAGAGTTATTACAGGAAACCTCCTACCTACTTTTGTCGGGAATGACACGATAACTTTGGAGACGTTTGAAAATAAGCAAAAGTAGGTAGGTAGGTACATAGAAATATTCTTTAGCATAGGAAAATATATAAATTTAAATAGTGAGTATAACACATGTAGATGAAGAATTAATCCCGAAATGGAAATATTATTGTTGTGTGGTTTTTCTATCATAATATTACATGACAACAGGCTGTCAACAACAAAGTTCTCCTACTTGTCGTCCGTTGCTGCGTACTTTTATGAAATTGCGAATTCCGATATTATTCCCATACAAATATGGCTATAGTAAGGGATGCATCTGTCAAGTTGTTTAGCTTAGCAGACACACCATAAATTTCCTTTAGTCTGATATATGCATACGCGGCGGGCGACAAGTGAGAGAACAGCTTTATGCTGCCATCTAGGGATCCATTCTTTACCAGCACGAGTAATAAATGAGTTGCTTACCTTTTCATAAGTTTCCGTAAAATCTGCTTCTTGCACACGAATATGAGGAAGATGCTCAGCCCTATGAGCATGTTGTAGACATCAGAGACGTACCAGCCCTTGAAGTCAGGTGAGAAGGAGCTGGCCACCTCCATCACCCAGTTGATGCCCATGATGACTGACAGCTTCAAGTATACCAGAAACCTGGGGGAATAGATAGAGGTTAAAAACAAGGTGTAATGGACAAAGGGTGGCATGATGTGGTGGAAGCGGATCTTCGCGAGCTTCTGGCAAGCGATTGGCGAGAAACCACACAAGACCGAGAGGCCGAGTGGCGAAATCTCGTATCGGAGGCCAAGACTCACTTTGGGTCTTCGTGCCGGCGAAGTAAGTAAGTAAGTAATGGACAAATGTTGATAGCATTCACTTTTATAGAAAGTGTTTTGTTTCAGACATTTTGTTAGTTTGGGGTGACCGAATGACTCAATAAAACAGCACACAAACTCAAACCGATAGTAAGCAAATAATTTGGTAAAAATAAAGAAATGGAATACTCTCACTCCATATTAAAAATTTTAGCTTTCCGAGAACTGTAATCATCATCATCCCACATCCACCCACTGCAAAGGTGTGCCTATTCTATAACATGGTAAGTACGTGGTGCGTCTAAGCGTCTAGAAAACTTCGATCTTGTACCAAATATGGAAGACCAAGGCAAAAACATTATAATATACTTACACCTACTATTCAACGATAAAGTTAAAGTGTTTCTTATAAATATATAAGACATTTTGATTTTGCTTTCCACATTTCACCGGAATAAAAAATGTGTAGGAATCACTGTCATAATATATTATACGACTTTAACAACATAATGGTGACGTTATTGACATACCTTTAATTTATTATTTGGATTGGGAATTAAAATGAAAGACCATCACCCCATACCTACCACTGAGTGTGGTAAAAAGCGACTAAGGGATGAATTCAGAGAATAGGCAGCAGTGATCTCGCTGAATTCAACACCTTGCACTGCGCTTGCTAACCCACCTGCCAAACGTTGTTAGTATGGTCCATATCAAACAGTGATCGGTTGTAAGTGTTGAAGTTTTACTAGTACCTGTATTTCTGACTGCGATGGGCTGCTGGAGTTCCGGCCGCTGCAGAGTCCAGCACAGCAGTCGCTCGGTGCAGCCTCCAGATGTTGAAAGCCGTCATCAAGAAGAAGATCCAGTTGCACACTATCATCAGCAGCATAGGGATGTACAGGTACACCAGCTTCGCGTCATCTGAAATCATGGCCCTTACGTTGATAAATATTTTTAGCAGGGGAATAGCTCAGGACAAACTTCTTTTCAGGATTCATGACCATAGTAGCTTGAAGCCTTGCAGCTGAATTAATGTCACACATTGATGCAAATAGAAAGATGATAATTTCACCTACTGAATCACAAGACACATATAATAAAAGTTCAATGTTTTGATTTCCAAATGTCATTGTAATTTTCCTGGTGCTATCTTCCAGCGCCTCAGGTACCGCTGAATGGGTCGTTTTAGTTACTGGCCTGCACGTTCGCCAAGTCAACAACTGGCAGGTGATGGCAAAGAACAGGGAAAGACTTTTTTTGGAGACCAAATCTATTTTTTTGTCTCTTAGTCAGAAGAGTTTGCGAGTTAGTTACATACATATACCACGCATGTATCCCTTGCGGGATAGGCAGAACGTAAACGGTCGTAAAAACGGTAATTTACGCCACGTCTGACAAACATTTAAGAGGGTCATTCAGAAACTTGTGTATCGCCATAGTGACTGCCAGTTCATCGCCTAAAATTGCAATACACGTGTCCTTATACCGCTTCTTACGACAAAGGAAAGAAATGCCGTGAAGCTATCCTAAGCCGACAGCACACGTTGTTCCCTTACTTGCAAGGAAGCATCCTCCATTGCCGATGCCAGGCGTGACAAACCAGGGTATGTGGGTCATGTCTACGGAGTCGGTGACGATCACCATGACCGTCATGGCTGCTGGCAGACCGAAGGCGTAAAGGCAGTACATGAAGAATTTGAAGGGCTCACCCCTTCTGTGGATTGGACGAGCTTTCGCGTAGCCTCTGGAAAAAAAACAGATATATTCGAGGACAAATCTAACACACAATATCATACTTATGATTATACTTCATGTACTCAACTTTTATTTAGAAAGTTATGTCTATGACATTGAAGATCATATTTTTGTAAAATAATAACGTATTTGATGGTATTTGCAATAGGTATGATCCTGATAAGTCAAATACGCTACTCTTTCAATCGAGATTTTGTAAAAAAATATAAAATATGACGACTTACGTAGCCAATTTTCGCATTATTTGCCCATTTAAGTAGCCAATCAAGTATCCTCTTGGTGGGTGTCATATAAAGCAACTAAGGGATAATTTTATTCAAGAATTGGGCAGCAGCATTCCCTGTAAAAGCAATATCTTGCACTGCGCTTGCCAAGCGTGGTGAGTATGGGAAAACCCTTATAGGGGGTGGCCCATATCCATCAGTTGACTGTAGTGGCTATGTGAGCGATTTAGTACCGGTAAGCACCTTGCTAGCGGATACTACTCTTGATTTGAACAAGCCTTTACTAAGAACTTACCTGAACGTCCACCAAATGTCGCAAGACATTATGTTCATCCAGCAGAAACTGGCCAGCAGACAGAAATATGTAGCGTATGCTGCAAGAAAACATAATTTTTTATTAGCAGGTTTAGTTTAAGGTGAGTGTAGCCGTCAACAACCTCGAAAGTGGCACCACCTCACAAAAAAAAGGTTTTTTCTTTATACACAAACAATCTATTAGAATGTCCGTTGTCCAAGTTTTTAGTATTATCCTTAAGTAAAATTAGAACCTGCAAACTCAATGAATATTTACTGAAATCAAAATTATGGAAATTTAACTTTTAGTATTAACATTGCCATAACTTTAATTACAGCGAATATTTGAGATTGAGTTTGCAGGTTCTAATTTTACCTAAAGATAATACTAAAAACTTGGACAACGGACATTCTAATAGATTGTTTGTATAAAGAGATTATTTTTTGTAAATGTTCGCCACTATTGAGGTCGTTTACGAGTACACTCCCTAGGCTAGGTGATGCCACCATCACTTAAATTTATAAAAAATCGATTAAAAAGTTGTTATGGAAAATCCTGAAACGTTATTCATCGAGATACTGAACCTTATTTACAACATAATTTCCCATGCCTTAGTAAACAAATATTCAGCGTAGTGGCCACTTTTAGCTCGACTGCTTTCTGTAACTATACTGACCCGTTGATTATTAAAACAACATTCTGAAAATAAGCTTCAGTATCTACTTAAATCTCCTCCAGTTTGAATATTTAATTTATGACGGCGGCACTTATAACCGTCTGGGACCTAAATTCACAACGGTAAGTAGGTATTACACGCAATATAAATATAGAAAATGTTCCATTATGCTAGCCGATGATGTAAGTATTAAATAAGTAGGTTAAGTGCCTATTTTATTATTATATTAAGTATTACTCATAGGCAAAGTACGTTTGTTAGGGAAATCGCAAATAGAAGGAGTTAATTTGCTCAGACTCTAAAAAAGGTAGTTTTGATATCAATTAAAAGAAGGCCGAAAAAGTTGCGTTGTAAACAGATTTTCGTTATTTTCCTATCACTTCACATTATAAAGCACGTCCTTAGAGCCCTGAAAACATTAGTGAAGTTGTCACCAATCTGCATGAATAGAAAGCTTCCAGCAGACTTACCATGTATGTATCAGGACCATGGACAGGACCTGCTCAGGTTCCTGACCTCGCGTGGTAAAGATTATACGTTGAGGTCAAGGGTCAGAATGTCACTGGGAAATCCATACTCATAGTATAATACATTAGTACTTACTAAGACCCCTGCATCAGTGTAGTTTTCCCCAATGACGCACAGCAATCGGAAGCTTACGACGAGAGGAGACTTGCCACATATGCCATCAGGACCATTCTGCTCATGTTTCTGAGCTCTCGTAGCATGGAGCACTACGAGGTCAAGGGTCAGCATGATACTGAGAAATCCTTATTTATAGTATAATATACATATAACGGAACTGTACTTACTTAGACCCCTGCAAACATTAGTGTAGTTTTCACCAATCTGCATGACGCACAGCAATATGAAGCTTCCTAGGAGACTTGCCACGTATGCCATCAGAACCATTCCGCTCAGGTTCCTGAGCTCTCGTAGCAAGGAGTACACTATGAGCACGAGGGTCAGGAAGAAGCATGACACGGCGAGACCTGCAGTATTAAAACGGGAAGTAAAACAACTGAAATGATCCTCGAATTCACAAATATAAATACAAAAATATTGAATTCGCATTACACATTAGGTACACAATCAATAAATACAGTGCAAATAGACAACATGAGCTGAAATGGGTGTAGGTACACACAGCATACTGCTGGTTTTAAGCTTACCCCTAGTCAGAAATGGGTGATCATAAATATTTAATTTAAAAAAAGTAAGTGTTTCGTAAATAGGTACATAGAGCGAAATTTTACTAGTGACTAATACCGAAAACTCAGGACAAGTTGGTAATAAAGAACAGCTTGCCTAATTAAAAAATATATATAGGCGAGTGGTGTCGCTTAGAATAGCATCACCCCGATTCTTCTCGTGGGTGTAAAAAACGTCTAACGGTTTTTTTTTCAAAATCTTGCACTACGCTCGCCAATCCCGGCGGATTCATATTCATTGGCCGGCGCCAAGCGTGGTGATTATGACAATACCCCCCGATAGGGGGACGCCTATGTACAGTAGCGGACTGTTGTGGCAGTAAATGCATGTATTTTTGATCTGTGTTCCTCAGGTAAAGATGTTCCTTATCACCAGCCACGAATATCAGTCACGAATTCCTTGGTATGATTTCTACCAGACAACTTTTACGAAAAAGAAAAAATCTATGACAAATTGGTAGAATGCAAATACTTCGGTGATAAATTATGAGCGGCACATCAACATTTTCCTTTAGGAATTCAACTTAAATTGGTTTTTTATTTAGTTAATAAGAAGAACTCTGTATAATTTGATCCCATTAATGGGTTAGTTCATGTCCTGCTGATAAAACAAGGAACCAGTCCCGATCAAAAACGCAAAATACATACATTTAACACGCCTATATCCCTTGGGAGGTAGGCATAGCGTAAAAACGAATATTTACGCCACGCATGTCTGACAAATATTTGAGGGTTATTCAGAAAAGTGTGTATCGCCATAGAGACCGGTTGTTAGGCCGTCGTCCAAATTGCAATTCACATGTAACCCTCGATTCCCTTAGTCACCTCTTTACACATACGGAAAAAAACATCAAAATAAGGCAATAATAGTATAGATCTCTCTTCTCTTTTCGTGTGGGACACCGAGTATAGATATAAATGAACAAAACAAACCGCACGCGATTATACATTTTGCGGCGGAAAATCAAGCCAAATCAATTTTCAGGGCTGAGCAATCGAATTATTTAAATAAATTATTAATATAAATGACGTTTAAAAAATACTTTACACGACTGACTTTCGCTATTCGCAAGACTGTCTGAAAATAATAGAGGTATAATGTGAAGATAAAATTTAATTTGAGTGAACAAAGGTAATATAATATTTTATGTACATGTGGTACTAGTGTAATGAGCAATGTTTGATTGATTCTTTATTCCACCAAAATTAGAATGTGTTACCATTACGATGATATTCTGTGTAACATATCCTTACCACACGCCTACCGTAAGTTTTTTTAAATTGGGTACTGCTTTTTTCGCCCCGGGGCTTTAAAATCTACGCCGTACGGCTCGGTGGGGAGCAAGGGCTAATCCGGAGTAAGTCGAGTCGTTGTTCAAACAACCAGGCCTATCACGCCCTTGGGGCAAGACTATGGGATTAGGAGTTGATCTGCGTAGGACGGATCGAACTAAACCACAATATACCAAGCTGTGGTTTAAACCGACCACCTTTCCGCCTGAGACTACCTACATTAGCAGGGATGTCAATAAATTGATCTTGCGAACCCTTAAGTGTGATGTCACACTTAAGTATCAGAATGCTAGGTTACAGTAAGAAAACAATGAATTACATTATTATTTAATGAATAGTTAGGTTTTTAGTTATTAATTTACTCGATTTCTTGATACTCAAACAAAAAAAAAAAACGCGTGATGGCAGTTCGCTGTGACACTAGCGGCACGTAGTCGTGTACCTACGTATAGGTCGGTCGGGCGTGTCTATGTGTGAGTGCGCAAACCGGGCGTTAGTATGAAGTAAATCTGCTCCTTGGTATATTGTGGGCTTAGGTGTTAATGTGGGAAGAACGGATTGGACTAAACTTACCGTAAGTAATGACAGGGTTGTCACCAACTGATTCCTTAGATGCCGGAAAACGTGTGTAGAACTTCAATTGGTGATCCTTGTATCCCAGTTTTGGCATTTTAAATAGATAATCGACGCAGTACTCGCTATGATTCAATTTTGTAAATCGCTTTAACCTGTTTGGCATTTCTTCGTATAGAGATCCGTTCTAGAATAGTAAAAAATATACTCAATTGCTGGTAGCTCACGATCCCATCAAGGGGTGCACCAGTCCATGAAACTAAACAAGTTTCCCAAAAACAAGACTTTTCTTTTTTACTTGAGGGAGTAAAATAAAATGCATAAAATATAGGGTAAACTTTTATTTGCTTAATATTTTATTGAGTTTGCACAACTTTTACTTATACATCACAATAAAACAATTTAAATCCGTTTAAAATTGTTTTATTGTGATTTTACTCGCTATAAGTCATAAAGCGTAATCTTAAGGCGGGCTAATGATAAGCAACAACTTTGCCCAAGAAACATAGGTTGAAATATAATAAAAATATTTTGAGTTTCCATAGTAACTGAAATCAGCGGATCTGAATTTTTGTTTATGAAGTCCAATGTTTTTTTCGTATTTCGACCAATGTTCCTTGGGGAAAATTGTTCAGTTTCATGGTCTGCATGCACCCTATAAGTATTCGGAGGGCTGTTTCTTACACTCCGTGTAATAAATGTCAAAATGGCAGTATGGGAAGCCAAATATTTTTAAATATTTCGACCTATGTTTCGTGACTTGGTTCACCCCTTGAGAAACTCGTGGCGTATTACTAAAATAATAGCACGCTTTGTTTATTAATTTGCGAATTGTAATTTATTTTCACTACTCTAGAAATACTAATAACAATGAAAATGATACCTCAACATTTCCGTTAAAAAGCTATGGAAGATATTATGATCTACGGACCTATCGTATATCACCACTAGTCACGTTTCATTTAACCAGATGGTTGTTTTTCTCTTTTATATTTTTAATGACTGCTTTTAAAGTGTGGCTTTGAAACAAATTGCATCAGGACTGGTACTTTTACTCTACATTATTTGGGCTTGAATTCGAAAGCTAAGCAAATAATTTTTATACTAACTAACTTATCTGTTAAAACTTACATATATCACACCTATAATCCCTTGTAAGGTAGGCAGAGCATAAACAACCGTAAAAAACGGTCACTCACGCCACGTCTGACCAACATTTGAGGGTCATTCGTCAAATGGTGTATCGTTAGTGACAGATTGTCATCGCATAAATACACTCCCTCGAGTCCCTTAGTCGCTGCTTACGAAAACCACGAGAAAAAAATGGAGTGATGCTTTGATCCGGCATCACACGGCATAAAACTTACTGTTGTGTGGTTAAAACTTACTTGAGTGATATAATACTTATGATGGAGCGAAGAATAATCATAAGCGTTTGTTATAAACTCTTCATCCTCAAATCTTCCAGATAAGAAAGTGAAGTTAATCAAGAATTTTCCTGTCTCTTGTAGATTGTCATCGTAGATGGGTACATCGCTAAAATTGTGAGTTTTCTTCAGACTTTTCTTTTTGATGTTTAAACATTTCTTGTGAAAACCAAACACGCAATAGTCCTCTGGACAGCATTTCGGTATACACACTTTCGTTTCACACAGTTTATTGTAATCCACAATTCCAGCTACTACGCACAATAGTACACAAATCACCAAAAGTCTTAAAAGCTTTTTGTCAAACATCGTGATGTGTTCCGCTATAAAGCTGTTTCAGCAGTGACCACGGTCTTAATAAGCAAACTTATTTATTAACTAATTGTTTGCAAGTGAGTATTCCTTGTACTTATAGCTATGATAAGTGTGGTCCTGTGGTTTTTCTTGTTGTGTTCAATTCCAGCAGGATAAAACAAACAAAACTATTTATAGCACTAAAACGACTGTTAATAAATTAATATGTATCAAATTCCTTTGTCATTCATAGCATCCGGTAAATGTTTTAAGATTTTAACTGAATTTAAATGAGGAGGAAGTTAACGATTTCTACCCTATGCTTGTCACGCGAAAAGTAGTAGCCCTTAGCTTACAAAATCAAAATATTTTTTTAAATGGATTTTCATTTAACTGCAATACATACATACATAAGCCTATTTCAGTCCACTGCTGGACGTAGGCCTCCCCCAGGGTACGCTATAGGGCACGATCTTTCGTTTTTGCCATCCAGTCGCTACTAGCCGCCTTTTTGAAGTCGTCGGGCCATCTGGCCGTTTGCCGAGGCTGAAATAAATATAGCAATTTTGCATTATCATCAAGTGCTATTTTCAACCTTTTAGTTAAAATAACTTTGATATTCTAAAAAGCTCTTCGAGACGTGCATCAATAGATTGAACTATTGTTATATCTTTAATGTTCAACTAAGCTCTGGTGATCCACATAAAGTACTTCAACCCCTTGATTTCTATGTGCCATCCCATTTTCGTTTCTCTTATTATTTAGCTGGGCGCTGGGGGTCTATTTTATTTACTCTAGATCCTCAAGGCTTTTGTACCAGCAATAGCGACCCATAATTCTGATCAACTTCTGATTTTTGTATCCCCTAACTTATATTGGCTCCAAAAGCCGGGATCTTGGTGTTCCACATTTGCTACTCCAAATCCTCGATATGTATGTGCCAGCAAAAGCAGCCCATCATGCTGTTTTTTTTCCTTGGAGACATTTCCGTATCTCTTAGAGGTCAGCTGATTCATGGTGGTCTACATCAGGTATTCCAGATACTCAATGTTTATGTACCAGCGAAAGCGACCAATCATACTGAATAACTTATTTATGTTTATTATGATACTGTTTTAGCACCAGGTATTCAAGATCCTCAATGTTTATATACTAGCAAAAGCTGCCAATCATACTGACCTACTTATTTATGTTTATTGTGACACTTTTTTAGACCATGGTTGGGTCATCACTTACTCGAAAAAAGTGGCGCAGTGGTACATATCTTCTGATTTTAGCTTTTCTTTGCTTCCCGTGAGAATGGGACACTTTTACGCAGTATAAAGCAGCCTATATCCTTTCTCAATGTATTATCTATGTTTTTGCTTAATTTCATTAATATCTGTTTAGTTTTTTAGGCGTTAAAGCGTAGCATAAAGACAGACAGAGTTACTTTCGAATTTATTACATTAAACTATGGACTATGTAGGATAGTGATACCAAGGGACAACTCCCACACGAGGTGTCAACCTCTTGTCCCCCACTATGACAAGCAAGACGTGTGTGTGCATCCCCTGGGTGCACTTTTTAGATTGCATTATAAAAACAGTGTAGGTATTATCGAAACCTACGAAGGTTTGTGCAATATTAGTATACATTACCTTATGCATTAACAGCTACAACAAGCCACTGCTAGACATAGGCCTCCCCCTATCTGGGGATATTTCCATACTCAGCACGCTTGGCGAGCGTTGTGAAAGATGTTGCATTCACAGGGAACGCTGCTGCCCATTTTACATGACTGCAAAACTAAAAAAGGAGTGTAATGTTTTTAAAAGTTTATGATGTATGTGTGTATATATGTGCAATTATTCAAAGGCCTGAAACTCATTAATTACTGAACAGATTCGAATGGGAATTGTATCGGAAGAATCCTTACAAGATCCTTACATTATCCCGAGTGTCATAGGCTAGGCTTTATCTCAGAAAGCAGTTGTGTTTTTTTTAAGTGGTTATTCCTTAGTCGGTTATTACTTCAACCACTGGTATATTTGGGATGATGCTATTCTAAGCCCACACCACACTTCCAGTTATAAAATACAATATAAGTAAAGTCTAGTTTTTTATTCCAGTGGTTGTTAGTTATAGCCTAGAGCCACTAGTAGGTAATTTAAAAATGAATTGTCTAAATGACTTGGCCAAAAACTCATAGAAATAAAATTATGTAAAAAAAACTTTTAAAATAAGCTTTTATTTAAGTGCTCTGAAAAGATGAAAATAAAATTTTGAATTACATTAACCACATTCATTGATGACTTTACAGAAATGAAAATATAATAAAAGCTTGTCGCGATGCCTAGAAGAAACTACCTAATTACAGTTAGGTGCGTACCTTATTACAAAATTTCAATCACAAATTGAAAGTTTCGCGACAAGCTTTTATTATATTTTCATTTCTGTAAAGTCATAAATGAATGTGGTTAATGTCATTCAAAATTTTATTTTCATCTTTTCAGAGCACTTAAATAAAAGCTTGTTTTAAAAGTTTTTTTTAACATAATTTTATTTTATATTTTTTAGTTTATGTTACGATAGTTATTGATCAATACGAAAATCTTTCTATAAAACGGAGAGACCTTCAATAGAAAAACTTAAGGCACGGGGAAAACTAACATTAGGATAAAGTATAATTATCTCTTTTATATTCTATAGAAGTAGGTTGGTACCTATTCCTCCGGCATCCCTAATAGAAGAATTAGCTTGTAATATGTCTTAGTCTTTTCATTTCATTGATGGCGTCATTATTACATGGCCGAGTCCCATTTAATTTCGAACAGTCTAATTCTTCTATCAGGAGGCCTTCTATTGACGTGACCCTAATTCATGGTGGGCCTACCAACTGCCTATCATGAACGAATTCGTATACAAAATTGCAAGTCCCAGCAGTTGAATATTGAGGAGTTCCATAGTTCGAAGACAACCCTGGATGTAGCGTCTAATTCATGGTGGGCCTACCAACTGCCTATAATAAACGAATTCGTATACAAAATTGCAAGTCCCAGCAGTTGAATATTGAGGAGTTCCATAGTTCGAAGACAACCCTGGATGTAGCGTCTAATTCATGGTAGGCCTACCAACTGTCTATAATAAACGAATTCGTATACAAAATTGCAAGTCCCAGCAGTTGAATATTGAGGAGTTCCATAGTTCGAAGACAACCCTGGATGTAGCATGTAATTCATGGTAGGCCTACTAACTGCCTATAATAAACGAATTCGTATACAAAATTGCAAGTCCCAGCAGTTGAATATTGAGGAGTTCCATAGTTCGAAGACAACCCTGGATGTAGCGTCTAATTCATGGTAGGCCTACCAACTGCCTATAATAAACGAATTCGTATACAAAATTGCAAGTCCCAGCAGTTAAATATAGAGGCGTTCCATAGTTCGAAGACAACCCTGGATGTAGCGTCTAATTCATGGTGGGCCTACCAACTGCCTATAATAAACGAATTCGTATACAAAATTGCAAGTCCCAGCAGTTGAATATTGAGGAGTTCCATAGTTCGAAGACAACCCTGGATGTAGCGTCTAATTCATGGTAGGCCTACCAACTGCCTATAATAAACGAATTCGTATACAAAATTGCAAGCCCCAGCAGTTGAATATTGAGGAGTTCCATAGTTCGAAGACAACCCTGGATGTAGCGTCTAATTCATGGTGGGCCTACCAACTGCCTATAATAAACGAATTCGTATACAAAAATTTGTGTCCCAGCTATAAACCGCTGAGGAGATCTCTCGTACGGAGCCGATCCTGGCAGCAGCATCAGGTCAAATTTATGATTAACATGCATTGTCATCGGTTCTGGACCAACATGCAAAATTTCAACTCAATCGGATACCGAGAAGTGGTTCAAATTAAACTTGCAAGATTTGCACCGAACAAACATTGTTACTTACTTACTTACTTACATACTTACATACACTGCAAGTTAAATAAAAGCTTTTAAAAAAATACAGATTATCCAGCCACAAAATGCTTATAAATGGGTTAACTATATAGTATTCTTATAACATTTAAATAAGAAACAGCCTCCTACTCCATCTAGTATAGAAAATATTAGGTATACTGTTTATCCTATACTAGCGGCCCGCTCAGCAGCATTTCACCCGTCCGTTTCTGTCCGTTTTCCTGAAGGAAAAATGATTTTTTCGCTATAAAAGATGCATTTTAGCCTTCCCCTTGAATAATCTATTTAAAAAAGCCGCATCGAAATCCGTTGCGTAGTTTTATAGATATCAGCATATATAGGGACATACAGCGAGGAGCAGGTAAAAATCGACATTTGAGTTTTTTTTTGTAGTAAAATATATACTTATTGCTTATTCCTTACGTACATGGTTGCCTGGAAGATTTTTACTATTCGAGCAATAAGGCTGCCAAATGTAATTTTTTTGTTATTTTATTTTTACGCAACAGTTTGTTCCATTTGTGCAATAAAGTACATTGTATTGTACTTAGTGTTTTCCTAATAAGAACATACCTTTATTAATACAGCCCAAAACGTAAATTTTTGAATAAATTATTTTATATTTCCGATGTACATATTATGACTATATAAATGTCATATATGCGATTCTGGCTTTTTTTGGCTAAGATCATAAGCAAGCATGACCAACGAGCGTTTGTATGCGACGTTTCGCAACCGAACCAATAGCTCGGTTTATTGCTATAAACCGGAAAAGGAAACACGGATCCATCCGTGTTTCCGTACGGACGGAAATACGGATGTATTTTTTACTTTGAATTCCTATACAAAAACACGGATACTATGACACACTGTAAACGCATGCGATTTGATCAAGGTGTTTGACAGACGACCGTGTCAGTTCAGTTAATCGGCGCGCCGCCGCCAATACTTACTTTGTGGTTCAGTACAGTAAGTATATAAGTATAAGTGCTTCTCTACATATAATATTTTGGCCACTGCCTGTCTGTGTTTGTAATCATTTTTAGGGTTCTTTACATAAAAAATGGTACCCTTATTACTAATTATGCTGACTGAGATTTTTTACGGAATGTCCATATTTTTTATTCAAAAATTTTTGGGCCAATTAAAGCGAAACACATGGGGTATAGGCAAAGAAGAGGAATAGCTACGGATTTGCTTAGGCACAGATATTCTATACTGATATGTAGAATTGCTAACCTAAGGTACTGTCCTCTTTGAATCAAGGCTAATGTAAAGAGTAAAAAATAACTTGTATACTTAAATAGGTAACCAACCACTAAACTCAACACGATAAGATATGATAAAGATAGATTTTGACTACGATGGCGTAGCGAACGTAGCAATGTAGCAATAGTCTACGATTCTACTACGGTGGGCATGAAAAAGTATTTAAGGCGGTTCTCACTTGTAACGCATGATTTTTAGGTAAAATGCCTAGCTAGGATTTTGACCGAACTCCTAAAGTATAGAAATGTGATAAAAAAATGTTTAATATATATTATATATGTTCATGTTTTTGGATATTCCTTGTTTCCTAACAACGAATGAAATGAGAAACTCTCATGTATTGTCCTGTCTCTATAATATTCTTCACAGCCCTTCTGCTCCTTCCTATCTTAAGGACCTTTTCCACTTCTCACGACTGGATAAGCCATGTCGTTCCCATGTCAGAACGATTCTTACTATTCCCATTCATCATTCGGATTTCTACAGCTGTTCTTTTACTGTGCATGCGGCCAGGCTGTGGAACTCTCTTCCGCACACAGTGCGCGACAGTCCAACTATCTCTGTTTTCAAAAGACGAGTTAGAGAACATTACCTTGGTAGTGATCCATATACATAGGTATATATTTATCGAATTTTTATACTGATATATATTTATATTATGTTTTCATTTTGTTTCAGTATATATGTATGAAGTTTATGTAGTTGTATGATATTGAGGGATATTTTATGTAGTTGATATTATTAAAGAAAATTAAAATTATTATTTAAATTTGTAAGTGATAGTGCACGCCTTATCTCCCTCACTTTATGAGATCTCCCTGCCCAAGGTCTGCTGGAAGAGATTTCTTTTTAGAAATAAGTAGACCTGTTGTGAATTGTTTCATATACGTATGTGTCCTTTGTTTTTATTGTGTGCAATAAATGGTTTAATAGAATAACCTACGAAAAAAATTATAATTATAATAATACTTTTACAAAATTATATAAAAATACTTTGCTATGTCTTGGTCAGATTTGTTTGTGATTGTTTGCAAACTGAACAAATTTTCAATAGTAAAGATGGCTAAGAAAATCAAGCCACCATCAAGCAAGTTTATTGCAACTAAGTGCCTTGGTATAATATAAACTTCAATTTAGAAATCAATTCGTGGGAAGAATCTCTATATAATTTGATTTTCATGATTAAATACTTTTGTAAATTATTATTCTTTTGATAAGAAACAAAGGAAAGCTCTTGGATTCTGCTGTATGTAGCGTTGGTACGAAGCGTACTGGAATACTGCTCCCCGATTTGGTCACCGTGTTACCAGGTACATGATGATAGAATAGAATCAATTCAACGCCGTTTTGTAAGGACCTTATGTTCAAGGTTAGGCATCAGACGTAAAATACCTGAGTATAGTGACCGATTGAGCAGGTTTAAATTGAACAGCCTTCGGGATCGCAGATGGATATCTGACCTGTGCGCTTTACATAAAATAGCTAATGGCAACCTGGATGGTCAGTTGCTTGACAAATTATTCATTAAAGTCCCAACTAGGTCTGTGCGCATTCCACAGTTATTTAGCGTGCCAGCCACTAACAATAATGTGTCGCAGAACAGTCCTCTACTGAGAATGTCAAAGAATTATAACCAAGTCTGTTCTCACCTAGACATATTCAACTGCAATATAAATTGTTATAAAACTACATTGAATAAGATTGTTTCTACATTTAACCCCACTCTGTTTTAATGGTTATTTTTTGTCTTGTATCATTTTTTTATAAATAATGTTGTAATTTAATTTATTGTATTTTTATGTATTATTTTGATTGTTAACTGCCTTGCTTTTTAAACGAATGCTGTGTACAATTTTCATAGGATTTCAGTTTTAAAATGCTACACTAGATGTAAAGATGTGTATGTAATTTCTCATTCTGTTATCTGTTATTGTACCTAATAAAATAAAAATAAAAGTAAACAAAAAACACTAAGGTTAAAAATTTTAAAAATAATTTTGGCAACTAAGGTTAAAAATGTGAAAATAATTTTACTATATTCCTAAACAATCGAATTCCTGGATTTGATTAGGATGATTTCGATAAACGAATGGATACGATTTTGACATATTTCGGCACATCACCAAATTCCTGATTATATGCCATATTCTTGCGACATATATGTAAAGATCCTATTAAATTCAGTGTAAATATTTAATGGGCATATCAAATAAAATATACAATTGATAAGCATATTTTAAAGGTCTACCTGCATATTTTCGAGATAAATCAAATTATCTAATAATGTATAAGCAAAAAATGCATTATATATGTTGTACAAACGTACACCACCGTACACCGATTCTGCCGATGTGGCGCAGTGGTTGTGCGACTGCCTGCTACGCAAAGGTTCCGGGTTCGATTCTCGGTGGGACACTCACAAAGTTGATATTTATCACTTTGTGAATTTGTTCCCGGTCTGGTTAGGACATTGCAGGGTGAACCAACTGATTGTCTGAAAAGAAATGGTTCCGTGCTTCGGAGGGCACGTTAAGCCGTCGGTCCCGGTTGCTGTCTGTGATTACTTCGACGACGGTCGTAACACAACCATATCAAAGGCCTACTAGTGGTAGTAGGCGGTTGAAAAACTCTGACTCCAGGGTTCTTTGGGTCGTTGGACGACTCAGTGTCTCACACGAAAAGAAGAAGACCGATTCTGTGAGTACTATAACGCGCCAAAATCAACACAAAGAAGCCGTCGAAAGACGCCGAAGGCTGTGATTGGTTGAATTATAAATTTAGTGGACAGACGTTAGTCAAAGGTGTTCATTTAATTAATTAATACTTTTTTTTAGAAAAAAACAAAAAAAGAAGCGAGTAGATTAGTTTTAAAATACTTGTACCTACCTCAGTTGTATTACTTACTATATTTCTGCCCAGCGATTTCACCCGCTGCCACTCATCTTCCCGTGGTAATAGTTGTTTTTCCGCGGTAAAAAATGGCCTATGTGTTATTTTCAATCGGTCAAGCCGTTTGAGCGTGAAGAGGTAACAAACATACATACACACACAAACTCTCAGATTTATAATATTAGTACGGATTTACATCCGCCCTTTAAATATTTGCAGGGAATTTAATAGGACCTTATACAGGATGCAAAAATATTTGTCGCAAATATTAAAAGGGGTTAACCAGCCCATAAAATTGAACAACTGTTCTCAAGAAACAAAGGCCTAAATGTAAATAATTATCTGTCTTCCAGCCATGGGTCAATTTGTATGGGGGTTCAGTTCTTTTTCATATTTTGACCGATGTTCCTTGGGGTAGGTTGTTCAGTTTCCTGAACTGGTTCACCCCTTAGAGATCTGCACCTAAAATTTGTACATCTTGTGAAACACACAAACCTGTACACGTCAATATAATGTTAAGGGGAAACAATTAAACTACCAAAGAACATTTACATTTTATTATACTTAATTAAGTATTAATGAATACAATGAGACGACTAGAAAACAGACCCACTACCTATAGTGCAAAAAGTAACACATTTTCATTAACATAACATAATATGTAAATGAAAAAATTATATTTAAAACATATTCTACGTACATACACACAAATATCACGCGGTTATCTCTTGCGGGGCAGGCCAACCAACCAACGGTTGCTATGGCCACGTCTGACAAATATTTGAGCGAAGCGAAAAAAAACTATATTTACTTGCTTAATTATTTGAGGTTATAAAGGTATTGTTTATAAATTGTATCAAAACTAACACGCACAACAATAGATAGAAGACCACAATTATACAAGGCCTTATTCAATTCAGTGCAAAATTGTTTTTATGATGAGTTCTACTACTGAAACTGATCAAATTTCCGTTTCAACTTGTTAAATATGCTAAAAAAATGTGACACTTTAGAGGTT
This sequence comes from Tuta absoluta, assembly GCA_027580185.1. NCBI lineage: Eukaryota > Metazoa > Arthropoda > Insecta > Lepidoptera > Gelechiidae > Tuta > Tuta absoluta. The sequence continues at coordinate 16,290,431 of JAQAHW010000010.1, read as the reverse complement.
TTTTTTTTAAAATATTTTGACCTAATTTCCTAGGAGAAGGTTGTTCAGTTTCACGATTAAAAATCCCCTTAAAATATTTGCACTGAATTTAATAGGACCATAAATAGGTAAACGCTTACTCACTAAGTCACTTAAGTAATTAGCTTACTGACGAGACGACGGTCGACCTATTCTACCGTAGGTACTATCAGAATAACTTTCACCAAGCTATACAGGGTGTAATGGACGGTGTACCATAAAATTGCAGGCATGATCAGACCATGAAACTAAACAATTTATACTATGGAGCCTATGTTGGGAAACGTTTTTTTTACGAGTTTCCATAGAAAGTCAATATAGACGAGATACCAACATATCTTCCAAAGAAAAAGTTGCTTACTTTCATGGTCTGATCATACCTGCAAAGCTTTCGCTACACCGTCCCTAACACCCGTATAGGGTGAAATGTTACTAGTGATCGATAGCGAAAACTCAACACAGGCTGGTGATAGGGAACAACTTTCCCCAAGGAACATTGATGGTAATATGAAAAAAAGCTCCCGTACAAAATGCACCAGCTGAAGGAGTCAATTTTTACGGCAGGCCCATATTTTTTATTTATTTTGATCTATGTTTCTTGGGGAAAGTTGCTCCTTATCACCAAGTCGTAATGAGTTTTCTCTATCGGTCACTAGTAATATTTCTCCCTATTTAGGATATCAACTTATACTGGAAATTCTTAGAAACTGTACGAAATCCGGTATATTTAGATCCCTTAAATGGTGAATCTGCTGATACCACTGAATACCAACTAACACACAATTACACCAATTACATTTAATTACTGCTAAATGCAAGATTCTTATTACTTCTAAATAACTCATCAAATTGATGAGTCAAATGCTGAAACTCATAGGTAAGCCATAAATCAATTTAAGATAATATTTTGTTTCCCGAATTGTAAAACTATTCATGTATGCTTGCTTAAAATTAAAACTAGTTGGTATTTTTGAAAATCCATTCATGCTTTTGAATTGTCATGTGTTATATTAGATGTCTTTTATATTGTAAGACAACATTTAGTATAGAATAGAATAACATATCGGAATGTAGGTAGGATAGTGCTGTCAAATGTGGTTTAGTATAAAACATTTCGATAGCTAATCCTATCATTTCGAACCCTCATACATTATATAATATGCTAAACTGACGTTTAAGTCAAAATTAGAGAGCCTATGAATATTGTAGGGTTGCGATTTATTTGAATTAATCGTCATTTTTGAAACTTTATACCACAGCAGTTAGAGTTTCGATTATGAGGGAGAACATTCATTATAACTTTAGGAAATCAAATTATTATAACAAAAGAAGGTTTTGACTGTTTTATCAACATCTTTATGATTTAATAAGTATTAACGCAAAGAATACGCCACTTACTACAGAATTACCATGTTTTTTCTTTTTTATACAGAATTACCATTCCTTTTCTTTTTAAAATTTAAGGCGTTTTAAGCTAAATGATTTAACTGCCTAGAATTGTACATGATACCCTAGGCTGATTTCATATATATAATATTTTAAACTAAATCTCAATTATTTTAATACCATTATGTCAAACTATTGATTATAAGGCAAACTTCTAAATCAACAAATTGCTACGAATTTCACAAAAATGCTTAATATATTCAGCGGTTTCCTTATACATTTTAAGGTGAAACTAATTGTATGAAGCGACATAGCTATATTTCTATGAGGTTAGGCTTTAAGTTTTAACCTTCCGATATTGCTTCTAGGTAAATTAATGCTTCCGGATAAAGAGATTAAGCGACATTCTAGAGTGATTAAAAAGTGAGTACACAGTTTTTAGAAAACTTGCAAATTTTCAACTGCGTGCAGGATTTGAACCTACGACTTTCGCCATCACGAGTGGCGACGCCTCTTCCATCTTGGCTACTGTAGCTTGTCCCTTACCCGCGAAATTTGCAAGGTTATCTTGATGCCAATGACGCGTGAGTACACAGTTCCAAAAATTTTCACTATTTTGTGTCGGTTCATACATTCCAGTGCAAAATTCTGTACCAAGTTTTCTGTCCAAATTAAGGCTAGTAGCCATCTGTCACGACTATTTCTATGTATCATTTCGGACGTTAAAATAGTTTCAAAACGTTAAGTACTATTTTCTAATCTATGGCAAGTTTTAATTATTAATATAGTGCGGCAAGTATCACCATTAATATTCGACAACTTTAAAGAAATCTCCAAATAAAGTGCCGAATATTATACCGATTTAAACTTGGCCGAAATACATAAGCTATCAGTTTATTTGGACGCGTTTTTTTATTGTGCTGTTCCGTTATTGTTTGTTGAGTTTTTGACACTGAGCCTGATGTCTTCTCTGCTGGACACGGTGCGTGATGAGGTTGTTGTCACGTTTCTTGACAGCGGTTCACCTTTCATTTGCAAGTACCTGTCGAGTATAAGAAGATCTTGAAATCACTAAATTATAAACCGTCGCGGTTGGTACTTTTTTACAATTGTGCCCAAAGTTTTTAAATTTGCAGAAAATGCATACAAACACACAAGAACATTAAATATTATGCTGAAAATAAATACCTCACCCTATGAAAAGACAGATATAAAATGCACTCCATAAATACACTTAAATTTAACTGAGGTAATATAAAATTATCGTTAGTTTTCTAGCATATCAAACCATAAGCTCATAAATACAAATAAAATGTTAGAATTTGATGATTATGAAGCAATATACATTTAATTTTATACAATAATTTAGACACTTTGGTTCAAAAAGGACAAATATTACTGTTCGAGTGTCTAACCTCATTTTGTAAAGACATATTTCATGTTCTCGTCATTACGAAGAAGATGATAATGTTGATGTTTTAGAAAGGAATGGTGCATGTGAAGGAGAAGGTTTTTCTAATCTGGAAAGAATATAGAATGAAATGTGAAAACAGTAAACAGGTGACAAATATAGCTGCAATATGATCAGTAACATGCCTTTTAAATAACATTGGTGAAACAGCCAGGAAGAAAAGTGCAACGAAAAGGGTGTATAGTGTATAGGATAAGGTTTCTGAAATAAATTCAATGTTTTTTTTCCGTCACCTACTAAGATTAACTTTAAGCAGGCATATTCAAACATCATTCTAGAGAATCATTATCATTAGTGATGCTTTTATCTTCTGCGATTTTCTTTTGCTTGGCATGAATAGTTAGTTTTCTATTATAACTATGAAATCCCAAAAAATAATGCATTATTGGTTAAATTAGCTTCTTCGCCGTTAAAAAAGTGTTCACATGAACTGAAAGTGCGTTGAAGAACCTCGAATGCCCATGTTATTTTTATTCTATTTTTAAATCCTTTGTACCTTGTGATCATTTTCCTTCTTCAATGAAATATAAATTATTTTCGTTGATATTTCAAATCTACTGCAGTTTTCGTTTAATCTTCTTCATGGTCTCCGTTCCAACTGTTTTTTATTCTTTGTTTCGGTTTAATTTTCTACACGCATCTTAATTTCTCCAATGCATGAAGATTCGCTCTTAATATCATTGTTTTCATGTATCATCACAATATACTCTCATATTTGTACTTATCTAGTGTAGGTATCATTCATCTGACTCTGAGGAATAACAATGTCTTTTGATTTTCTTATTACTATTTGACTAGATATTTGAAGTTTTTTCAGCATTGCGTATTCTTGGTCTTAATGCTTTCTGTGTCCACACCTATATACGACCGTATTGTATCAAGACTGGCTCTTTGATTCTGGAAATTTCTCCATTCTGTTCTACTTCTATCTCTGTTGCTCATGTGTCTCATACTTTCTTCGTTGTTGCAATTTCCTCTTCCAAGTCTTTCTTGGAGCCTGAGCAAAATATTATTTTCTTAATATTATTAACTTGATTTGTTTAATACTCACTTGTATAAAATCTAATTTTGAAATCAAGACCTAATTTTATGTATCAAATGAAAGAATTAACTGTGTATTTTTATAAATTGGACTACAAGAAAGGAAACTAAACATAAAGAGATATTGAAATAGTATCTAGGTCTTAAAGAAATAGTGCTTAGAATGGAAATAAAATTAATGACACATATAGTAATGATTTCTATATTGATCCAGCTTATAGATACCTATCAGGTAACGGAACGAACCTCTTCTTCATGAGACGGAAGATCTTGCGCTTGCATACAAATATGATGAAGATGATCAAACCGATGAGGACGTTGTAAGAGTCGGTGATAATCCAGAAGCCATTCGCAACCGGATAGATGGCGCTGATGACTTCTAGCAGCCAGTTGATGCCCATCACAAGGAAGAGCTTGACGTAGAGTACAAGCCTAGAAAATAATTTGAAACTGTAAACAAATGATTCTTTGTAAATCAAACTAATATTTCAAAATATATATTTTTTAAGTAAGTCTTTAAAGTAAGGAGATTTCAAATGATGATAACTCACCGCTGCTGATCGTTGTTTCTCTGATCATGAGTAGTGCTGTCCTTGGACTTGAGTACAGAAGTTTGGTTCTTGATCTGAGTGATCTTCAGCGCAGTCAACACGTAGAATATCATGTTAGATACCACCACTAACACGATCGGCCCGTACAGATAGACAAGTTTACTGGTGCCTGGAAATAATAAAGTTTAAATTAATTTATCAATCTTATACGAGACTAGATAAAAAGATGGGTTGAGACAGTAGTCAAATAAAAATACACCTGACCTAAAAATATTTTGTCTAATCATGTTTTTTCTTCATCAAGATTGACCATTATAGTTTACTTTGTAAGAAACATCTAAGGCTCCTGATGTTTGGCATCAAATGTACTCTAATGATTGGTCAGTAAAAACTGCTGCGTGGAATTACTTTTGTACATTTGTGTAATATTTTATATCGATTTCTCATCTTAAATCTCACATAGCCTATAGCTATTTGTCCTGATTAGTCACATCTGTGCTAATCACGATTGATCTAGATCATATCTCACCATGTAAGAAACATTTGTAGCTCCTGATATTTAGCATCAGTCTATGCGCACGCAGACAGTCCGAAAAACTCCAGGCCCACCGAAGACGAACACATTCTGTTCGTACGTGCATAATATTCTTCTTTCTTTTTCGCGTGGTACACCGAGTCATCCAATGACCTGATGACCTGTTGTCAGAGTTTTTTAACCACCCTACTTCTAATAGTCGATCTCTGACATAATCACACATTATCTGATTCTGTCTTATGCTGTACTTAATAACTTGAAATTGTAAACCATTGTTTTATACCAAAATGTCAAAGCATTTCTTTGTTACCCTATAGATGGGCGGTAGACGATGCTGCGGAGCATGAAGACCTGCCATTGGTAAAACTGGTCTGTCCAATGCTGTCTCAATCGAACTCAATAATATTTAATCTAATCACGTTTGTCCTAATAACAATTGGCCTAAAGACTATCCAAATTACCAGAACAAATAATTCATCTTCTTACCATGTAAGAAACATCCATGGCTCCTGATGTTCGGCATCAGTCTATGCGCAGGAAGCCCGGAGAACTCCAGGCCCGCCATGACCACTGTCAGGAGAGCCGGCACTCCGAACGCGTATAGTGCGTACGCGCAGAAACGGGCCTGCGTTGACAGCTTCTCGAGGTTGGTTCCGCGATTACCGCTGGAAAGGAGACAATGGGAAATTTTATTGCCAATATTTATGTGTACTTAGATGGCGCTGACCTAACCTAAAAAGTTTATTTCAATAGTATGTAAATAAATGAAATGTGTTTATGACTCGAATGTCATCAATATATTGCAACGCCATCTAGTATGCATACATACATACATATATCACGCCTATAATCCCATGCAGGGTAGGCAAAGCGTAAACGTCCGCCAAAAACGGACATTTAGGTACGCCACGTCTGCCAATATTTAAGGGTTGTTCGGAAAATTGTGTATCGCCATAGTAACAGGTTGTCAGCCCATCGCCTGAAATTGAAATACACTCCCTCGAGTCCCTTAGTCGCCTCTTACGACTCCCACGGGAAAAAGATCGGGTGATGCTATTCTAAGCCGGCATCACACGGCACTGTTATGACATTGTAAAAATAGCTCGAGAACTGTCCGATAGACCTGACCCTATTCTCATTGAATAAAAATATAACAACAAAATAAAGGTGAGCACGAAAGTGAGTGGTAGTGGGTTATCTGTTAAACGACTTGACACCATAGCCGTATTTGTATGGGAATAAGATTGGAATTCACAATTTCCTTTCGTCTGACTAAGGCGCCTCACACACTGGGAACGCGCCCCGACGCTTTGTCGGTGTGTTGCACTAGGCGGTTTTTCGATACGTACTGATGTACTTGCATACAACTTTAAAATCTGCGATCCCGCGCTACGCGTCAGAACCGACTTATTTTTGTAAACACCGAATGAAACGAATAGAGTTTCCAACTTTAATGTAACAGTCTGGAAATATTTATATGGCAACATCCCTAATAGGGGGAAGCCCATGTCTAGCAGTGGATGTTGTTGTACATTAAATTTAATACGATGACAATATATGTAGCAGAGATAAATGCATTATATTTTAAATGAAACGAAGGCTGTACAGCGGTTATGAGATTCAAATTAAGGTGGTTCTCACACGCACCTCCCGTTTTAGGAGATCGGATTTTTTGATGAGATAAATTGACGAACAATTTGTAATACAAAAACACACCATTCGCGCCTTTATCCCTTGCGGTGATGTCAGAGCGTACACGACCTCAAAAACGAAAAATTACGCCACGTTTGACTAACATTACAGGGCCATTATGACAATTATGTATCACCATAGTGACAGGTTGTCAGTCCATCGCGCATCGCCTAAAATTGCAATACACATGTAACGCTCTTGTCCCTTAGTCGACTCGTACGCCACTCACGGGAAAGAAATGGGGTGATGCTATTCTAAGCCAATATGACACTGCAGAGATTTCATTTACAAACCGGATATCATTGGAAAACATCGCCGCATAAAATTGCGGCTGAGGCAGGTAGGCTTTTGTATGGTGGCTCACGAACCGCAATATTGTCCGTGCGTGTGGAAATCAACTTGAAACCAGTTGCAATTAATGTAGTTTCTTGTTTCCATCTGATTAGATCTAATTAGAATCTCTCGAGGAAAACCCAGCATCGCGGCTTGTCGGTTTTTACACCCAGTTAACAAGGCCCGTATAATTCACAACTATGTATTTTTTAATGGCCCGATGCGATGGTGTAGCGGATAGTACCCGCTACGGCGAGGGTCATGGGTTCGATCCCCAGAAGACACAAATATTTGTTAAGTAGGTAATTTTCAGATATTTGTGTTCAGTCTGGGTGTTTTTTATGTATTGTATGAATTTATTAATAAAATGCCGTGTGATGCCGGCTTAGAGTGCCGTGTGATGGTGGCTTAGAGTGCTGTGTGATGCCGGCTTAGAATAGCATCACCCCATTTCTTGCCCGTGGGAGTCGTAAGCGTCTAAGGGACTCGAGGGTGTGTATTGCAATTTTAGGCGATGGGCTGACAACCTGTCACTATGGCGATACACAGTTTTCCGAATGACCCTCAAATGTTTGTCAGACGTGGCGTGAATGTTCGTTTTTTGCGGCCGTTTACGCTCTGTCTACCCCGCAAGGGATAAAGGCGTGATATAATGTATGTATGCATACACATACACATACACATATCACGCCTTAATCCCTTGCGGGGTAGGCAGAGCGTAAACAAACGTAAGAACATTTACGCCACGTCTGACAAATATTTGAGGGTCATTCGGAAAATTGTGTATCGCCATAGTGACAGGTTGTCAGCCCATCGCCTAAAATACAATACACACCCTCGAGTCCCTTAGTTGCCTCTTACGACTCCCACGGGAAGAAATGGGGTGATGCTATTCTAAGCCGGCATCACACGGCATTGTATGTGTATTAATAAAAAAGTTTGGGGCTAAATTGCGCTGTGTACTACCGAAGAAACTTGAGCTTTAGCACTTTCAAACTAAATCGGCTGCAAGCATGCCTTGGAAAGCAACCCCACCCATTTTTAGTCTGACTGCGATGTTGGCATTCGGAGCGACCAAGGAAAGAAACAACTGTCTTGTACGACGAGTGTTTATTGACTAAATACTACAGCTACAGTATACAGATATATAGTACTTAAACCTAACATAACGTGGCGGTGCGTCACACACTACACCTCCACCGTTTCTGAAAAAGAAAAATAAATGTTATTTTATTTTTCTTTTTAACAAATCTTAAATCTTACTCTAGCTATCCTAGTTTGTCACCTAGGAAATATACTTATCCGAAGGAATCATTTGCTTGTATAGGTATTTGGTGGACGTCCATATTGTTCAGATAAATATACTTACATTATATCAATACAATAATTTTATTGTAACTAAAAATATAGTAAATAACTAACTAACGAAGGTTTAATTTGAATTAAGTACTTTTTTTTTGTAAGAATATACTATAACAAATAATATGAAAACATTATTTTAGTATGTAACAAATAATTTGAAATTAGGTCAAGGAATTATACAATTACCTGAGAGTAGAATATTCAAATTTAATTAATTGCCAAATATAAAGTATTACATAAAAATGGTCTATAGTTTTAAAATATTTAGAAAATTACATACAGATTCGGGTTAAAGATATTTATTCTCATAAGAATTTTACATAATTCACTTACATGAGAAATAACAAAAGCAAACTTATATCTAAGTAAGACTATAAAACATGCGAGTGTGCAAACTAAAGATAAACATAATATTTTGTATGAGCTAGCTTAATAATTTATTTTTTATTTTTGCGAGGGTAGGTATCATTAGAACAGGTACGGTCGTATCAACATAGACTACGACGGCACAACAGAGCAAGTTATGCGACAATAACACCGATAGATAGTTACTAGAAGTGGCACAAGTAAATTTTTTTTTTTTTTTTATTTATTTATATTTTATATTTTTTGTTCTTAAGTTTGTTTTATTATGTAGCTTTTTAGATGTTTTTTAAATGTTGCCATACTTTTTGAACTTTTTATATACTCTGGGAGTTTATTATATATTTGGGCGCTCTCGTATGTAATGTTCTTTTTTCCATAGTTAGTCCTTGGGGGACGAAGAACTAAATTGTTAGCGCTTCTTAAAATCCGGTTTTGTACAGTTTTCTTTTTCGTAAATGTTAAATTTGTGTGTATGTCTTTCATAAGTATTTTTCGAATTAAAATGCTCGAGTAGTATTTAAATGTTTGTTCGACGTTCAGGAGCTTTGTTTCTTTGTAAATTTTAGTGGTTGGTGTAAGATAATCGTAATTAAAAAGAGTTTTAATAAGTTTATTTTGCGATGTTTGTATGGTTTTGAGGTTTGTTTTGGCAGCCGATCCCCAGATTTCTACCAAGTAATCAATGTGCGGCTTAGCCAGGGAGTTGTAAACTGTATAACGCACCTTATGAGGAAGACATCTAACTACATTCCGAAGGGCTCCGGTAAGGGATACCACCTTTCGTTTTATTTTTGCAATGTGTTCCGTCCAAGTTAGTCCATTATCCAAGATGAGGCCTAAATATTTTTCACTATCTGTCCTGGTTATGTTTTGCCCATTGATTGTTAGTGGCGTAAAAATTGGTACTTTTTTATTTTTTGCTGCAAAAATGACATAATGGGTTTTAGCGACATTGATTGTTAATAAATTTGACTGAAACCATTCATTTAGTAAATATAAGTCGTTTTGAGCATCTTGAACAATGGACTCAATTTTGTGACCAAAGTAAAACAAGCTTGTGTCATCGGCGTAAAGTGATATGTCCCCTTTTAAATTTAGATTACTGATACTATTAATATAGATCAAAAACAGCAATGGTCCCAAAATTGATCCTTGTGGGACTCCGTAGGTGATTGGTTTTGGCGTACTCTCATGTTCCGCGATTTTAACTACCTGAAAGCGGTCGTGAAGGTAGGATTCGATTATACTGTAAGCACACCCAGTTATACCCATGTCCCTTAGTTTGTTAAGAAGAATTTTGTGACATACCGTATCGAATGCCTTTTTTAAATCAATAAATATTCCTATAGCTATATTTTTTTCGTCAATGTTGTTTTTTAGTTTTGTGACTAAATCTACAGTTGCAGATAACGTATTTGATTTAGGTCTAAATCCATATTGTTTTCGATACAGGAAGTCTATTGCATTCAAATACGATTCCAGTCGATTATAAATAATCCTTTCAAAGATTTTGGATACAACTGGGAGCACTGATATGGGTCGGTAATTGCTTGGATCAGACCTGGGTCCAGATTTATAAATGGGAGTAACTTTTGCAATTTTAAGGCTATTAGGAAATATTCCTTTTATCAAGCAATGATTGAGACAGCTAGTTAGTTCGGGGGCGATTAAACTGCTTACGCATTTTATTGCTTTAGTGCTAACTTTGTCAATTCCTGAACTTGTGTTAGAATCTAGGCTATTTATGATTCTTATAACTTCCTCTGCTGTAGCCGGTTTAATAGAAGAAAGACCGAAATTCGAGCAATTACTACCACCTGCTGCATTTGTATACACGCTATTATTATGGTACTGAACAGGAATATTTTGCGCTAATTTTGAACCCACTGTTGAGAAGAACTCATTAAAGCATTCACAAATGTCCTGTACATTGGTCAATATCATATCACCTGTAACTAGTTTAGCTGGAATTGAAGTTTCTCTGATTTTGTTATTGGTTAAACTGTTTAGTAATTTCCACATCTTTGCTGGATTTCTTTTGAGCTCATTGAACTTCTTATGATAGTAATTCTTCTTCATCTTCTGAATTTTATTAGCTACTGTGTTTCTGGTTTTAATGAAGTTGTTCACAATTATTTTGTTTTTGGGATCTTGTTTCATTTCTTGCCAAAGTATATTTTTACAGTTAATTTTGTTCAAAATGTCTTTATTGATCCAGTCTTGCCTCGGTTTGTTTAGAATCTTGGTCTTCATAATTTTACAGATCTTTATGTTATCCAGTAATTTCTCCTCAAATATGGCGTATTCCATGTTATTAGTGTCTGTTTTGCTTTTTTCGTGTACTAAGTCATATAGCTTTTTATAGTCTAATGCTTCATATTTAATTTTAGTTGTAATATCCGGATTTTGTTGTTTTATTTCGAAATATAATTGCTTATGATCTGATATTGATGACTCAATGGTAGCTAAATGGTATTGATGTCCTTTTAGGTTTGTTATAACGTGATCCAACAGTGATTTCTTTTGAATGGTTTCACGTGTGCAGTACTCAGGGCCAATTTTGTTGATTACTGTGTATCCATCTTCAGTTAAGGTATCCTTATATGCCTCCACCGAATCATCGGGGTTGTTAAGGTCAAAGTTAAAGTCACCAAACACGAGAGCTCTCTTTCTTTTGTGTAGTTGATGTGAGAAAGTTTCTAAGAAGTTATCAATTTTTGTACGACCAGGTTTATAGACTGCACCAATATCAACTCCAAATTTATCTAGATGGATCCACAAGTAGTGATTTTCTTCTTTTTCGAGTTCTTCTACAAAATGATGTTTTAGGTTGCTATATACAAATATTGAGACTCCTCCACCAATGACCCCTCGCCTGTAGTTATAATAATGAGTATAACCTGGTATTTGAAGTAGTTTTGCTTCGTCGTCTGATTTGATCCATGTCTCTGTTAATATAATCAAATGTAATGTTGATTTGAAACTTTTTACTACACACTGTAATTCATCGAACTTTCCTGGTTTTATAATACTTCGTGTATTCGCATACAGGCATTTTAAAGATTTTTTGCTGATTATAAGATTGTTGTAGTTATTAGTTATTTGGTATGTTGTAGCATCGTTTTCAGATTTGGTACTTATGCGATGGACTTTTTTGGCTGTTCAACAACAATTTTTGGCACGTTCTTGATATATTTAATTTTTAGGTTTTCTTCGCCATGTTCTGTTCGGCGCTGAAGTTCAGCTTTAAGCGCTTTAAAGTGTTTTTGTTGAAATGGTGTTTGGTCGGAGGAAATTTTAATGCCTGTATCTTGCATATTGCGTTTGTTTCGCAGCACCAGTTTGACAGTTTCTTCTGATTTGAATTGAACTTTTATTGGGCGGTTGTTGTCCGGTCTGTATTTACCGACACGCATTGTTCTGTTAGGTTCAGGACAGTCCTCTAACACTTGTTTCAACACATCAGTGACTCGTGATCTATCTAAAGATATGCGCTCCTTTAGGTTACTCGATTCGGCTTCTGTTATTCCATATATAATAATGTTCTTTTTTCTTATATTTTGCTCACTAAACTCAGCGATTATCTCATTCACCGGTGTTTTTGCGGAAGCTCCTTCAGGACATATCTTCAAGTTTTGTACCTCAGTTTCTAATGAGGTTATTTTGACTGTAGTGCTTTTTGCAAATTCTGCGAGTTCTTTTACTTCAGATTTTATTTTTGCTTGATCTGTGGTTAGTTCAGTTAATTTCTGCTCCGTTTTGCGCATTCCGTCTCTGATAGCATTTATTTCGGTCTTGATAACAGCTGTATCGCTTTGTATTTGTTCATTACTGTCTTTTTGTTGTTTAATGGAAGAAGTTAGAAGTATCATCATATCTTCCATTTTAGTATGTAAGTCAGCCAGCTGCTTTGTCTGAATATTATCATCATTCATATCGAAATGCTTCCGTTTGTTACGAAAAGTTTGCAAATTTAGTAAGTCTTCGCTTGTTAAATTAGGTTGAGAACCGCTACGGCCAATCGACTTGTCACTTCCAGTTGGTGATCGATTTATATCCATGTTGATCCTTGATCAGTACAGGACAGGTTTCTGTGACGCGTGCGCTTAGATGTCCGAGCGAGTTCGAAAATAAGAGCCTGTCTTTTTCCCGCGGGGGTGAAGAGTAGATTCCGCTACGTCTGCCGCGTGGAAGATGATCGTAACCGCCAAGTCACTGCATTGCGTAAACACTGATTTACTCACTTGGTGTTTAAGTGGAATACTGATAAACTTTGCATTAAAAAAATAAATAATATTTTGTAACACGTCCGTTCTGCACGTTCGCAACTACGCAACCTGAGATTCTGGTCAACAATTTAAATTTGGATCCATTATTTTAAATTTGTACCTTGCCATGATCAACAAAAGTAAGTAAACATTTTTTTTTTAATTAAACCATTTTCTTCAATTTATAATAAAAAAACTATGATACATTATGGTTAATATTCAAATAACAGCATACATTTTTCGATGGTTGAGTTTGTTAAATTTGCTGCATTGTAATAATTTCGTTACTAAAATATATTTTAAGTACCGATAGGTACGTACATTACCTAAATACGAACATGTTAAAAATTTAAACGAGTACCAATCACTATTTTAAAATTTAAACCGTCAATTTATGTCATCTCATCAGTTCTGTAGCATTACCATTACTATCAATACAGACAAACATACAAAACTCTGTGACCACATGTAATTTTTTTTATAGGAACAGATTATAAAAATTATAAAAGACATGATAAAAGAATACAACATTTTCAAACCACTTCCCGTGTTAGGTATACAATTGCGCTTAAAAAAAATTTGCATGTTTAAAAATATCATAATAAGTGTCTGTACTTAAGTATGTTTTCTTCTGTTTCTTATTAAGAACGTATTAATACCGATTACCTAAGATTTAGTACTGATAATGTTTATCATACCAAACTAGTCGACTACTTACTAATAATAAAGGAAAATTAATAGTACTTTTAACAAATGCCACTTATAGTTAATATATTACTCTTCTTACGGACGGGTTCATTTATTTATTTAATTCGTTACCTATTGATTGATCATATCATCAAATATATAAAAAATAATAATAATAATAATAATAGTACGTCGGTAAGTAGATCACAGTAAAAAAAAACATAGTTTTGATATTAATAAGTTTGCTAAAAAATTATAAATTGCACAAATAGTAACATTATGAGAAATTTCTTTAAAAATATTGCCCTTGCATTTACTTTTTTTTTTCCTTCTAAATCTCCTTTTATCTTTACTCTGAGCATAATACTTAACATTATTCATATCTCTTTCGCTTCTTCTTTCTTTTTTTATTATTTTATTCTCAAACACGTCTTTCTCATTTTCATAATAATTATTTCACACTTGCTCGGTTTGCTCGGTACACATTTTACTCCTCAGAGTATTTAACTTCTTTGGGCCGGCCGGTCCCATACACATAACACAATTATAATATATATAATATAAGGTACATTTTATTATGAGTCGACTCACACGTCTTTGCGTGTATATAACTTTTACATATTTTATACGTAGGCCTATAATGGTACCTATCGTTGTTGTGCGCACAACTAATTAATATAGGATCAGTGTTTAAGACACATAGTTCTCCAACAGTTTAAATGTTTACTGAAGGATCTGATCTCTATGAGGGTCACGATTTAAGACTCTTTGGTCCCCAACTATCTTCACAGAGGAAAACTCGTTCGCACCATGATCAAATGAAGGGTTCGCTCCCTATGTACCTTATTGTGTACCGATTTTATTCACTCACACTCATTCATTCCTATTTATACAAAAACAATAATATATCTCAATCAAATTGAATCCTTTAGTATAAATAATTTTGTATTGCTTTGGTACCAGTAGCCATACAAAACACCTATAACCAAATTATTCCCTTCTCAATCATTTGACATAACCAGACTAAACCAAAACCAACTAACAAAAACAATCTTTATTTTCCCTTCGCCTAAATTACCAGTAGAAATGTAACTAATTGTATTCTACGGTACAAAAAGATATTTAATACATTTCTCTGAGTTAACACCTTCATCACCTAACATTTACCTGAAACGTAACTAATTGCCCTCATATGGTGGCAAAAGATTTTAATACGTTTCTACGGTAACTTCATCAAAATCTATTTTATCATCGTAGAACGATCTCAAAAGCTTTAAAACTTCTACTTACTGGGCAAGCATCAAAAAACTCAACAACGCTTCTCTAAATAAAACTCTATAGTTCCTTTTCGGTCAAATAGTACCTATCTACTTTCATTAGCTTTTACGAAATAAAAATATCGGAATAATTATTATTTAAAAGAGTGCTAAATGACTGATATACCTACTTGGGCTGGCTACCTCAGCTTTTTCTGTCATACGTATGTAGGTACCCTAGTATGTTTGTGCTACAGACACACGAAATGAAATGTGTGACCTACATTCAAAATTGGAAAAATGCAGTGAAGTAAATAAAGATTATAAAACTAAGCTTCGGATGACTGTGATCAACTATTATTTTAACATAATATTTAAAAATGCAAAAGTGAAAATCATACCGTATGTTGCCCCCTTTCTCTTAATTTACTCGAACATTATCAACCTCAACAAAGTTACAAAATGAAAGGATAGGTTTTAATTACATATCACTTAGATACCATCACATACACATAATTTTTATTACAATAAAAATCAGTGAATACTCTGTTTTTTACTATACCTAAATAGCAATGCTGTTTTAGCTTTAGTCTATGAATTAGACGTAACACAATTATGGATGTGTTATCGACATTAGCCTGCCAAGCGTGGAGTAGCCCATGTCCAGCAGTGGACTGTTGTGGCTGGTATAGTATAGTAGTAGTAGTATTTCACAAGTGAACTAAATTAACTAAAATATAACTAATTCAGAAAAATAATATTAATTGCTTGATTGCCGGTATCAATAGAAAAAACATAAAATTTAAATTGAACAACACTATCCATAGGTACAATAATACATCGAAAATGTAGTTAGACTAATCTTGAGCTAGCCTACAAAATAAGCAAAACTATTGTTTTGATAGGTAGGTACATATAATAAAATGTTTATGAAAAAGTAAAATACATACAAACATTTTATTTTGAGGACCATTGAATTTAAATTTTACTAAAAACACAAAACCAGATAAAGTAAAGTAATGTCTGTTTACATAATCAATTACTTTATTAAGCTAATAAGTAATTTATAGGGAAGTATGGTATGCAAAAGGTCAAAATTATATAAAAAAAAAATCTTCTGATAAAGTCTCACATAAAATAAATTTAATGATTATTCTCATAATCGTAATGACCTTATTCTTAGTATATAAAGTGTGAATGTGAATAAATTATGCTATATGTTTGCAGTACCTTTAAGTTATATTTTTATGTTATCTGTCTCTTTCTTACTAACGTTTAATCTAAGAATTTTCTTTGTCATGCCCCGTGTCACTCATATTATAAATGTCTCGGTACTTACTTATATTCTGTACTCACGTGTGATGTGCACGGTCGGTAACCTGAATCTTGCTGGTCAGCAATTACAACATACGGTGTGCAAGCCGTTTTTGCTAAGTAAAAACAATATCAGATAGCTAATAAGAAAAAAAAACATGTGGGAATTTCATGTGGGTACATAAATACCACATGTCAATTTTTTTTTAAACTAGGTAGTCTTATAATTTGAAATTGAGATGCTGAAAAATTACAAGTTACTCTATGAAATCTAATAGGTACCATTATCAAATCAGTTTATTAATAAAATATGTTAACCAATTTGATAGCGGAGAAATATGTTTCTCATATAAGTACTCATATATATTTCCATCACCATCATACTACAAAATTTTAACTACTGGAGTTAGTAGAAGGCAACATTACGTATTTTTATAAATGAACCCGTTTAACTTATATCTAAAGTAGTTATTATAGATCATTATAAAAAAAATATACCAAGAAATATAATTATAACATATTTTCGCGTCGTACATGTACGACGATGCTACCACTACTTATATCTACTCAATTAGGTAAGTATAACTATCATCTTCTTTCTTCCAACCTTGATATAATTGATCCATCCTTATAGAAGTATATTAGAAAAAAGTTCAAGTAAAAAAATTATTAAACTGAATATGTAATTTATAAAATTCGGTCCACAACCATACGAAACCATGCTGGAAAAAAAAATACTTGCCGAACTTTCCTTGCCGAACAGTCACTGAACTTTTAATACACTTTTCACTCACTCATTACATTGCCGTCTCCGAGATACCAACGTTTGCCCAAGGCTTGGGTAGCCTGGGTAGGGTCGCGTCCACATCCGACCCGAACATCTCCCGGCTGCCTGCATATTCTAACCATCATCCTTCCGACTCCATCTTTCTCCCAGCGCCCAGCGATCACATTCATCTGACACCGACATCCTCCCGGCGCCCAGCTTACTCTCGATACATTTTATTTTTATATAGTTTGCCACGCAGATCAATCTATACCATCTTTTATTTATATTCTATTCTGCCAATCATTTGACCGTCACCCGAAATAATAGAGACAAGGAAAACACTGAAGAAGAGTCATTTTGGAGGTCCCGAGGCACAGTAAACACTGACATATTCAGCAACACAATAAGAAAATACTTTAAAACTCAAATTAAAATATTTTAGTCCACGTTATACAAAGTCCGTCACAGAAATTTGAAACCGCGCTGCGCAGCACTGCCCGTATAAGGCAGCGCTGGCAGGGTCGCCATGCGATGTTGGCATTCGGAGCGACCAAGGAAAGAAACAACTGTCTTGTACGACGAGTGTTTATTGACTAAATACTACAGCTACAGTATACAGATATATAGTACTTAAACCTAACATAACGTGGCGGTGCGTCACACACTACATGACCAATAAGCAGCTGTGGAGGCAATGAGCAGTTTGTTGTTATGAGTTTAGGATTGACACATGTTTTACATCATTATTTAACACATACACATATCACGCCTATTGTCCCTTGTGGGGTAGGCAAAGCGTAAACGGCCGCAAAAACAGACATTTACGCCACGTCTGACATATATTTGAGGGTCATTCGGAAAATTGTATATCGCCATAGTGACAGGTTGGCAGCCCATCGCCTAAAATTGCAATACACACCCTCAAGTCCTTTAGTCGCCTCTTACAAATCCCACGGGAAAGAAATGGGGAGATGCTATTCGAAGCCGGCATCACACTGCAAAGAATTATTAAAAGTTTTTTTTTAGTTGCTCCATGAGATTCCCATTGTCTTCTTTTATGTGGGTGAAGCCACAACATAAAAAGCTTTCAAAAACACAATTGGTTTATCCAAACTAAGAACTCGGGCCTGGCTACTGACCACTGCACGCAAAATGCGACCGCAGCCTGCTAAAGCGCTTGTTTCCCCTGATAGTTATTATTACTTCATTGGCCAGGATAATTATTCATTTATTTTACGGCCAATTCAAACGTGACTTGCTTTAAATGCCATTGGAAGTTCTTACTTTACTTTTCCTACATTTTGCTCCAAAGGGTTATCCCGAGAAGAAGTTTCAAGAGGGTTCGAAAGACGCCCCAAAACAGGAAAAATAGCCCTGGCTGAACACGCTAGTCACCTGGAAACCAAAGTATCAATTTGCGACAATAAATAACTACACAATTTACACAATTTTCCGAATAACCCTCGAATGTTTGTCAGACGTGGCGGAAATGACCGTTTTTTACGGCCGTTTACGCTCTGCCTACCCCGTAAGGGTTTATAGTTCTGATATATGTATGTTTGTATTACGCCTGATACACATAATTTATGTAGAATTTTATATGTCTGTGAATACGTAAAAAAGCTCTCTTCACAAATTAAGTACTTATGATAGATTCTTGAAAATGTTGTTTTTCTTATACATTGTAAAGTTGATGTAAGCGTCATTTTTTGTATGATGATGTCACAGTCTAAAAACAAGAGGTAGGTGATCTACCATACATTCTGAAAATCCGTTGTGTTTCAATATGACTAATGTAATGACCAATCAAACATCGTAGAGGCGCATCGTGGTTTAAAATGAACTATATATGAGATGGCCCTTTAATACCTAGAAAAGGCAATGAATGAATGGGACGATTAAAGGACTCAAAGGTAGCTCTACTCTACATATAGCTCTAGTCTACATATAGTTAATTTGTGCTCAAAGGTAACATGTGTATTGCGATTTTAGGCGATGGCAACAAACTGTCACTATGGTTTCAAATGTTTGTCAGACGTGGCGTAAATGTCTGTCGGTTCCGGCCTATCCCACAAGGGAAATGGATTTATATAATTCGAGGGGTGAAAGGCTATTTGTTTTAAGCGACATTTACAAAACTTTAGAGGAAAGCGATTTAAAGTTTGAATTTCCAGAAAAAAAATCGTATCTTATTAGTTTGTCAATCAATTTTGATGAAACTTTAAGCATTTGTTTTAATATTTTCTTTCTCATAGCATATTTTTGATTCAGCATGCTTCATTTAAAAACTGCAGAAATAAATGTCGCTTCATACAAAAAAGCCCCATCGTCTTTTTTTCTGAATAAGGATAAATGACTTAAGCGACAACGTCCTTGCCTTTGGCGTAAAGCTAAACAACTGAAGTAACAAATACAGAAATATTAGCTATAGGCGAAAAGACTCAAGTGAGGTGGAATGTAGTTTTCAGAGTGAAGCTAAATGATTGTGCTACTTTGTACGACTAAACTAGAGTGAAGCTTAAACGCTTAAAAGCCATTATTCCAAAAATGCAATAATGGATAAAGAGCTTAAATGGTGGTTGTTGAAATTTGTGTCGTTGGTTTAAGTCCAGGGTTTTAATATATTTTCATGAAGTTGGTCGTTCAAACATCAGTAAAATTTGTCATCGCAGTACTTATTTAATAATTTTGCAGGAGTTTTCATTACATTTAAACAAAAGAAGGTAAGTGAAAAAATATTTTTTATTGAGGATTTCTCTCTTTTTTCGTGTGGGACACCGAGTCGTCCAAAGACCCGAGGAACCCTGGTGTCAGAGTTTTTCAACCGCCTACTAACACTAGTAGGCCTCTGACATGGTTGTGTTACGACCGCCGTCTACCTCAAGTAATCATAGACAGCAACCGAGACCGGCAGCTTAACGTGCCCTCCGAAGCACGGAACCATTTCTTTTCGGACAATCATTTGGTTCATCCTGCAATGTCCGGGAACAAATTCACAAAGTGATAGATATCAACTTTGTGAGTGTCCCACCGAGAATCGAACCCGGAACCTTTGAGTAGCAGGCAGTCGCACTACCACTGCGCCACATAGGCCGTCTTGAGGAGTTAAAGAAGCATCTTAGTTACGGTAAAAATCAGTCTCTTAATTTGTACTCTCATAATAACAAGGATTTTACATACAAGCTCTTATAAAAAGTATCAAATTTAAAAAGAAATAACATTAGGAAGTTAAACTACTTAGTCACTAAGTCAGTTTAGGAACTTAAGTTGAATTAAAGAAATCACAATAAATCACTTAGATAACTAACAAATTTCTTCCAATTATTTTTTTTTTAATTAAGAAAATATAAATATTTTTTTTATATTATGACATACTTTTTTGGAACTTAAAGTTTCTTAACAATAACAATTGCTTCATACAAGGTAGTATTTAGTAAAGAACATAGATTTATCTTATTCTTCCTCATCTTCTATGTCTGTATCCAAGAGAACATCAAGCTTGTCTAACTTTTTAAGCACTCGCGATCACTTTCACTCATTTTAAGTATTAGACCGGGTCTAATACTTAAAATGATCCCGCGACCACAATACATGAAACTGTGTTGAAACGTCGGGACACAGGTAAATTACTAATATTTACCTAAATACTATCGCGATAGACCCGGTCTAAAATCAAGCTTGTCTGTTTTCAAGCTTGCATAATATTCTGTGTAAAAATTCGTGGTATTACCTGAGTATCACACAGTTTCTTCAGATCTCTATATTAGGCCTCCGTTATTGGCAGAGAGGAAGTGTATCTCTGATTTATCAGTTTTGGTTTTGCGTTAGACTGAATCTTTTCCTCTTGTGCATCTTTCTTCATGCTTTTTATTAAGAATGGGTTAGTCTTGACTTAGTTAGCTCACCCAGAAGAAGCCTGTTCACTCTTCCTTTGAAGAGATTAGAGTTGTATGCGTTGGAAAACACACACACAGGTAGTGAGTTCTACTCTTTAGCAGTGCGCATTATAAATGATGACTGGAAGCGCTTAGTCCGAACTGGTGGAATGGCAACCAGGTATGAATAGTATCCGGCAGTGCGTCTGGATGTCCGATGGTAGAAGGGAGCTGGTGGAACAAGGTCGTGCAGCTCTTGAGCCCACTCTCTAAAGTACAATCTGTAAAAAAACGACAAGCAGGCAACCTTGAGGCGATGTGCTAGGCTATGTAGCTTGGTGTCCACCAGTTTTATGTCGCCTATGAGCCTCTTGACCCTGCGTTCCAGCGAGTCAAGAGCGGCAATTTGGTATTTGGCTGAGCCATCCCAAAGGTGACTGCAATACTCCATGCAGGATCGGACTTGTGCTTTGTAACGAGTTAAAAGCTGTCCAGGCGTAAAGTATCGCTTCACTCTATTCAGGATGCCCAGCTTCTTAGCCGCTGTTTGAGCCTTGTACTCGATGGTCGCGCCAAAGTTTAGATTTCATGTCAACTCCATGCCTAGAAATTTAAGTCTGTCAGTGACTGGGACAGTTGTACCCCTAAAAGTAGGTGTTCAGTCGAAAGGACTCCTTTTTGAAGTGAAAAGACACAAGTTTTGGTGGCGTTGAATGAGACCAGATTGTCGTCGCCCCATTGGGAGACAAAACTTATGGTCAGATCCGTTCGCTCTAACATTGCCTTTCTTAACGAACGTATTTCATCCCCACTGGTTTTGCACCAGTCAAGTATCTCTCTGAAACGGTACTTTCATCTGAGTATCCAAAAATACCATGCTGAAGCAGGTCATTGATGTGCAGCAGGAAAAGAGTTGCAGAGAGAACAGACCTCTGAGGAACTCCGGCATCAATGGCCATAAGGTCAAAGGAGCAGCAGTCAACGACTACTCTTCGACCGACTTTCGACTACTTTGGACCGTTCACTAAGGAAGTCTGGATTCCAAGTACAAAAATCAGCTGAGATGCCATAAACAGGAAGCTTGCTGAGCAGACTGACATGCCAGACCCTGTCAAAGGCCTTCGAGATATTGAGTGAAACAGCAAGTGCTTCGCCGTGTTTCTCGATGGCTTCGCCCCAGCAGTGCGTGACATACACAAGAAGATCAACAGTAGACCGCCCCCGACAGTCACTGAGAAGATCATTGTCTTCAAGGTAAGTCACAATCTAACTGTTAAGTACCCTCTCCATGACATTTCATAGGATGGAGGTAATTGCAATTGGACGGTTATGGGCAGGGTCAGCACGGTCGCCCTTTTTGGGAACTGGTTGTACATTAGCAAGTTTCCAGGCCCCCGGCACCGTTCTTTCTTTAAGAGAGAGGCGGAACAAGCGTGTCAGCACAGGAGACAAACTTTATGCTACACTTTATTTTTATTATGTAAGGGGATGATTTTTTGAAAGTGACAATTTGCAGTTTGCTGGTCTTTCCAACGAGATTTTGATGATCACGATGGTGGAGTGGATGCTGTCTACAGTCATTTCAGTGTGGCCGGAAGCAGGTAATTCATCTTAATAATCTTCAGATTCTAATAGAGCACTATGTATCGCAGCTAGGACAATCTTATTTTTATCCTGCCTGGATAGGAATACTAAATTTTACCGTGCCACGCGAATCTTGATGTATTTTTAAAGAATATTGTTTCTAACGTGATTTATGCTTCTTTATCATCTTTTCTATTTGCTTCTATACACACAACTGAACTTTTGTCAATACTTTTTCCTATCTTGTTTGTGAATTTTACATCTTCTCAAAGCGACAACGACAACGTACTTGTTATTCACAAAATTATTTAATAACGTTGAACCGTGTAGCTTCATAAATCGCTAAAATGCAGTCCAATCACAGCGCGCACGTGGTGTTTATTCGATGATCGGCGGTTGACTGAAGCGCCCTGCGCGAGCGCACGCCTACGCGGGTGCAGTTGTTCTGATGCATCAGAAACGAATTTCAAGTGCTTCAAACGACTTCTGAATTTAGTACCGTAGAAAAATATTTATGTTGAACTCACAAAATGTTTTAATCACATGTAAGGAACAATGATTCATGTACAAAAACAACGTTCTTCTTTTGTATGATATGACAGACTCTATAAAATCAATGTAAGGACAAAATTGCTTAAGGGACAGGTATATATTTAATTAGGAGTAAGATAATTGTTTCATATGCCTATGTCAGTCTAACCAATTGCCGGAAAAATAGTTCAAGCTACGTACTTCACGTATTTCTGGTGGAAGCTAATTGGTTCAAGCGACACAGTGTAAACTTTTTTGTGTTAAGCTAATTGTTGCAAGCGACGTTTTCATTGTAGTCCATGGGAGGCTAAATGATTCAACTTACAACATATTGAGAAATAAAAACTGGAAGAATGCCTCAACAACCATTCAAGTTTAAATGTGAAAAAGGTTAAATAGCTGAAGTAACGTCTGTTATTTTTTTGGTACAGCTTAAGTACACCGTATCCAAAAAACCTTTGATTTTAATGTCGCTTCATTCAGTGGCCCTCTTGAAAACAGCGTCCAAATCTAATTGTTTGAAGCGCCAAAAAAATGCTCCGATTTGCATGAAACCTAGCTCAAACGACGCAGAAAAATTTGCTGATTCCGAATATATATAAAAGTGCATATGGCCCATGGTGTCGGTTAAACCAAATAGCCTTTCACCCCTCGATATGTATGTATGTATTTATGTAGGATAATGTATGTAAAAGGCAAAAAAGAAACAGCATAAGACGAGAGAACCAAATACAAGAAGTCTGAGTTGAATTCCTGAACTGATATTGCAGCGTCACGTTGCGTTGCGGTAGGAACTGACCCTTAGGTAGGTACAATTATAATACGACATATGTGACGGCCGATGTGGCGCAGTGGTAGTGCGACTGCCTGAGAGCAAAGGTTCCGGGTTCGATTCTCGTTGGGGCACACACAATGTTGATATTTATCACTTTGTGAAATTGTTCCAAGTCTGGTTAGGACATTGCAGGCTGAACCATCTGATTGTCCTGAAAGAAAGATGGTTCTGTGTTTCGGAGGGCACGTGAAGCCTTCAGCCCCGGTCGCTGTCTATGATAAGTAAGATGGCGGTTGTTAAACAACCATGTCAGACTAGTAGTAGGCGGTTGAAAAACTCTGACACCAAGGTTCATCGGGTCATTGGACGACTCGGTGTCCCTCACGAAAAGTAGATTACGACGTATATTACATACGAAGCTACTGGCCAGCTCATTGCTTGAACTTGGCTTGGGCCTTGAACCCAACAAACAATTACTTACACTCAAAGGTACCACTATGCCGAATGTAATATAAACATTATTATAAATTACAACACGATAATGGCGTCAAAATTATGGTAGCACTAATTAATTAATTAATACCTACTAATCTACATTTCGCATGAAATGCATAGTTCTTATAAATTTAGTCGCTAAAGCCGAATTTTATAGCTTGACTGCTGATACTTCCGTTTTTAATAGAAAGTTATTATTTAATGTCAGTTTTGAAATCCATACGCGACCATATTTTGTAAACTTATTCAAAAATAATAGAACGTTATTTAGATAACATGTGTTAACTACTTGTATTCTAATAAATTACGTATTTATTTACCGTTAATAATCGTAGAGATATTTACATATTCAAAAAGCATTATATACCTGATTGGATAACCTTGAATTTCCATTCTAAATGGTGAATTCATGAACTGTAATTTAAATAAAGGTGGTTCTCTCACTTATCGTTCGTCGCTGCGTATTTTTGCGAAAAAGTATGTCAACTTCTCCGCTCCCTACTTCCGTAAACTGTCTGATCAGACAATTTATTGAGTAAGTGGGTAACAGTCTCAGGGCCACCACACATCAATGTGTAAAAATTCCGCCGTTTTTCATTTTGACGTCGTCTTCAAGCAAACGTCGTAAGGAGTAGTAAGGACAGTATTTTATTTATTAACAAGCGGCCCGCCCAGCGGTTTCACACGCTGCTAAACGTTTTCCCGCGGGAAAAAGAGCTTTTACCGGCATTAATTATACAAGCTTTTGTCAGACGTGGTGTTAATATCCGTTTTACGGCCGTTAACGCTCTGCCTACCCCGTAAGGGATATAGGCGTGATTTATGTATGTATGTATGTAATTATACAAAAATATAACCTTTCTCACGAAAACACTCTATCTACTAACGAAAACCACGTCAAAATCCGTTGCGAACTTTTAAAGATATAAACATACATAGGGACACGGGAAGCAACTTCATTTTATACTATTTAGTGCTTAAGACTTCTATCAAACTAGGGTGATTCTGCCACAGTCAATAGTCGGAATTCTAGCGCGGCTGCGTTATGTGAACAAATAAAAATGTTATTTTAATATTATTTGATATACCTGAAGGTCCACCAAATATCGAATGACATCACGTTGAGCCAGAAGAATGCGGACTCGAGGAAGTAGTAGATGATGAATGCTGAAAGGAAAAAAAAACACATTTATGTATAACTAGATTTCCACCCAGCGGTTTCAACCGCTGCCACTCATTTTCCCGTGGTAATATATTTTTATTTTTATTATTAATGATGGGTTTGCTCTTGACTCTAGTCTAGGTCATAGGACAGAGACAGGGTCTAAGATGGAGCGAGCTCACCCAGAAGGTTTCGAAAAACCCGCGCAGGTAGTGAGTTCCACTGTTTAGCAGTGCGCATTATAAATGATGACTGGAAGCGCTTAGTCCGAATTGGTGGAATGGCAACCAGGTACGGTATCCGGCGGTGCGTCTGGATGTCCGATGGTAGAAGGGAGCTGGTGGAACAAGGTCGTGAAGCTCTTGAGCACACTCTCCGAAGTACAATCTGTAAAAAACCGATAAGCAGGCAACGTTGCGGCGATGTGCCAGGCTATGTAACATGATGTCCACCAGTTTTAATTGTTGTAATAGTTGTTTTCCTGCGGTAAAAAGTAGCCTATGAGTTATTCCAGGTTATACTCTACCTGTGTTTTAAATTTCATTCTAATCGGTCAAGCAGTTTGAGCGTGAAGAGGTAACAAACATACATACACACACAAACTCTCAGATTTATAATATTAGTACGGATGTACTAGTGGCCCGCCCAGCAGTTTCACCCGTTGTTAATATAGCCTTATGTTCATCAGGGATAACGTAGGATTATAATTATAATGGTAAAAGTTTTTTTTTAAATCGGTCCAGTAGTTTCGGAGCCTATTCAATTCTAACAAATAAACAATCAAAATCTTTCCTCTTTATAATATTAGTGTAGTGCTACATACAATTGGTTATTCTATGATTTAAGTGAAGTCATAAACATAAACGACTCATATATACATTTGAATTTTTAGGAATTATTGCCAGATTGACGAAGAATAAAAATAATCTCAAAAAAACACTTGATTTAAAAAACAATGTCACGCAGCATTCGTCCCCAGACTATCCGTGTGTGGGACGCTAGTTGCGAACCACGAGAGAGGGTTGAAGGAGTGGAAACGCTAGTTGCGAACCACGAGTGGGTGTTGAGGAAGTGGAAACACTAGTTGTGTACCACGGATGTATGTCGAGGAAGTGGAGACACTAGTTGTGTACCACGAGTGAGGAGGCGAAATGAGAGAAGGGTTTGGTTCG
This sequence comes from Tuta absoluta, assembly GCA_027580185.1. Lineage (NCBI taxonomy): Eukaryota > Metazoa > Arthropoda > Insecta > Lepidoptera > Gelechiidae > Tuta > Tuta absoluta. Next base: position 16,263,788 of record JAQAHW010000010.1, on the reverse strand, counting down.
GGCTTGGGCAGTCGAATGCCAGTTTATTCAAGTTCTCACCGCTATTTATACAAATGTGAACTTAATATAATAGTCAGTTGAGGGTGTTCTGTTTATCATTATTAAGAGGATACCCACAAGCTAGATCAATAGACAACTGTGGGTAGACCAAATATGAAGATTGTGGGGACACCCACACGTGTTTGGCAATTTGTACCTACATAATTTAGCTTAATTAACTAAATAACGTTTATCATCAAAACGTCAGCCTTTGTTTAGTAAGTAGTTAAAGCATCATCATCCTATTAGTTATCTGATATCTATCCACTGTCAAAGAGTTGACACAGATAGATAACGGTAATAATGTAGTTCCAATAGGAAAATGCTCAGTTCACACCGAGAAAATGTCTCCGCAAGGGTGTATAAAAGCGTCTTCATTGTGTGTCAATCAATAGAGTGACAGTTGTATGTTTTAGAATTACGTATACCGCTAAAGTGTCACTGAAAAGCGCAGGAAATCTAGAATTTTGAACAATTTAATTGGCCTTTTACATTGTTCAGTACAAAACATAATTATGTGGGCTGCCGCGAAAAAGGCTTGGCCTAGTGCGGAGCCCTAGAGTAATTATTCCTGAGTACTCTCTTTTGGAAAATAAACGGATTTATAATTTTTTTATTTTATTAATACGTATTATTACGAGTATTATTGTCTGAGTGTCTCGTGTACGTCAATCATATTCAATAGTCCTATTCAATTACTACTTCGTTTTTTGGTCGCGTCTCGGTGTGAACTGACCCTGCATCAATGATGACCATGAAGTTTGCTATAAGTAACGTAAGCGAGCTTTTAGTAATGTAGGTAATTAATTTAAGCACAATTCATAGATTTTAGATATGCCTACACTACACGTAATTTTATTAATAAAAATCTAGAATACCTACATCAAAACATATTTCGTTCATAATAAATTTGGTTTTTAAATGTGATTTCATGAAAATCCCAGAATTTAAGTTTTAAACCTCTTTTAATAGACTTATTTTGTAATAAAGCATGTGTCTAAACCTGCTAAAACATTGTATAACTTTATTTGTAAAAGTTCTGTAAGTATTTTGATCTAGAATCAATTTTTGTAACCAAACGAATTAAAACACACAATCGATTACAAATCTGTAGCAGGAAAAAGTCCTTGCTAGAATTTGGTGATCGCAGCTAAATAAAACATTAGCCTTGACCAAAATAAAATTAAAATGTATATAATCTCATCGATGACCACGTCACACCAGACGCAGATCTCGAAACGCCGACAAAAATAAACTCGAATTCAACGACATCCCTTGGTCCAGATATTTCTGGTCGGTTATTTTGATGTCTTATAAATTGTATTTTGATATTGTGTAAATAATAGTTAACTTCTTTAATTTTACTGTTTGGTACAATTATAAGATTTTCCGTGCAATTATAAATACTCTATCTACTAAAGAAAACCGCACCAAAATCCGTTGCATTCTTTTAAAGATCGAAACATACATAGGGAAGTGACTTATTTTTATACTTTAATGTAATAAAGGGACAAAAAACAATTTTTATACTATTTAGATATAGTGATTAATCAGTATTTTATACTACTTAGTGAATGTAATTAGTAATACTTTATAATAACCCCATACCTCACCAATAAGTAGGTAATAATTTATCATGCCATAACATATATCAGCCTATTGCAGTCCACTGCTGGACGTAGGCCTCCCCCAGGGTACGCCATAGGACAAGATCTCTCGTTTTCGCCATCCAGTAGCTACAAACCGCCTTTGCCATTATTGGTCTAAAATTACTATAATAGAATTACAAGGTTGAATCATTTAACCTTATTGGGCAGTGTCACGCCTATTAGGTAACCAATTGAGTTAAATATTATTATTACTAGAACTTTTTTTATGAGTAAACTAGCGGCCCGCCCAGCGGTTTCACCCGCTACTAACCGATTTCCCACAGGAACAGACCTTCTCCCGACATAAATCGTAAATAAAAACCTATCTCTTGAATCACTCTATCTTTTAAAAAATACCTCGTCCAGATATTTTAGGTGGTTCTAAGACATAGGGACAGACGCGGGAAGCGACTTTACTTTATACTATATAGTGATAGTGAAATGGGTAAATACCATATTTTTCCTTATTGAGCGATATTACCGTGTTATGCAGGCTTAGAATAGCATCACCCCAATACAGTGGGTGCCGTAAAAAGCGACTAAGGGATAAATTCATCCAAAGAATGGCAAGCAGCGTTCTTTGTAAAAGCAATCTTGTACTGCACTCGCCAATTCGCTTTGCTAAGCGTGTTGATTATGGCAATACCCCCTCAACAGGGGTAGGCGCATGTCCAACAGTGGACTGTTGTGGCTTTAAATGTAAAATATATATAAAAAATTGCGATAGACACCCAGGTACTGTGCTGCTTACCTGGTATAAAATTGTAGGTAAATTAGCCCTTGAAACTAAACGACATTTTCCAACTTAAAATACTTACATTCATACACATAATTATCACGCCTTTATCTCTTGCGGGGTAGGCAGAGCCATAACGGTCGTCAAATACGGTCGCTATCGCCGCGTCTGACAAATATTTCAAGGCCGTTTCAGGAAAAAAAACGTGCAAAACTAAACGCCTCTCAAATATTTGTCAGACGTGGCAATACCGACCATGTTTTTACAGCCGGTAACGCTGTGCCTACCCCGCAAGGGATAATGGCGTGATATCTGTAGTTATTAAAATAGCGCAAGATGACCAACTATAATTAAACATTCTAGCGGATAAACCAGATAATTAGGTTTCTCGCGTCCACTCTGTTACGTAATTAATGTACTGCACACCAATAATTATACTGTTTTCCGTAATAAAGCAATAAGAATAGAGTGCAACAATTTATGACACTGTCAACTGAAGTGATAATAACTTTATGCATGCAATGACTGGCCCGATGGCGTAGCGGATAGTACCTACTACGCCGAGGGTCGTGGGTTCGATCCCCACAAGACGTAAATTTTCAAGAAATGGTGTTTAGTCTGGGTGTTTTCTATGAATTATATATATATACATATTATGTACAGGGTGGCCCGTATAATGACGTCCAAAGACAAATTTTGAATGCAATATTATTTAACTTTAAAGGTTATAATGTAAGAAAATTTTTACTAGCAGGGTTTCTTCCTTCTTTTTTTTACTTTCGTAAAAGGGCTTTCTGCATGTTTGTGTTGGTAGCATGATTTGTACTTTCTAGCGTACAAAAAAGTCTCAGTCGTATTTTTTTCATATGTCCATCCCTGTGATGCCGGCTTAGAATGCCGTGTGATGCCGGCTTAGAATAGCATCACCCCATTTCTTTCCCGTGGGAGTCGTAAGAGGTAACTTAGGGACTCGAGGGTGTGTATTACAATTTTAGGCGATGGGCTGACAACCTGTCACTATAGCGATACACAATTTTCCAAATGACCCTTAAACATTTGTCAGACGTGGTGTAAATGGCCGTTTTTTGCGGCTTACATACTCTGCCTACCCCGCCAGGGATAATAGGCGTGATATGTGTGTGTGTGTGTAAAAATATATTAAGGGGCGAACTAGCCCATCAAATTGAACTACTTTCTTTCCCCCAAGGACCAACGGCATGAAAAAATATTATGGTCATTCCACGTTATGGTGACTGAGTAATTTTACGGAGGTTCAACCGATCAGTAGGTACATACTACTTCCATGGGTTTTTTTAAATTATTTATTCGAAACAAACTGTCACATAAACAACTTAGTATGGTAATACAAGAATTAAAACACAGACCTATAGTTTCCGACAGAAAATAGTAATTTCAATTGAACATAACTATAAATTCTTCTAAACTACAATTTTTTTTTTATATTTAATCGTTATGTACGCGATGTATTCAACTTGTTTACTATATTTAAACCCACAATAAAACGTATAAACAAAAATTGACTTCATATAAAAAATGTAATAAAATACACAAAAACACATGGCATTGAAATGTAAATACCGGTAAAGAAGCTAATGAATCAGAACTGTGAAAAAACCGGCCATGTGCAAGTCAGATTTGCCCAGGGGGGGTTCCGTAACATGGGCATTATTCATATGATACACCATTTGGACAAATAACATAAATTTGATCTTTTTCGGCTCACCCACAACACATTATTACAAAGTTTGAACTTATACTTTTTTCCTAAACTTGTATTTAAAAACGAAGCTACTTCCTAAATTTCATAGTTTTAGATCCGCGGAAAGTACCCTATAAATTGTGATTCTCTTGAGAGAGTCAAAAACACGCGTTACAGCATGAACGGCCGTATGTTTTTCACTACGATAAGTTAAGCTTCTGTAAAGCTTGATTTTTTATAACTACAAGCGGCCGTAGTGTTAGGTTTTGATTTAAACTCGATATCTTTACGCGTGCATGAGATAAAGGGGTCGTGCGTGACAGACGGTCGGTCGGATGGAAAACCAAGTGATCCTATAAAGGCTCCGTTTTTTCCTTTTGTGGTACGGAACCCTAAATAACGCCATGAGGCTATGGAATTACCGTCGAATCACCACCATCTTTAAGATATCTACTTAGATTAATTTTTCCATTGTTTTACATCCGTCTTTTATAGAAAAAGTAATAAATAAGACAGACAAGCCAATAAAAACTTGCTAGAAACTCATTAAAATTGTATTTTATGTATTGCTATCTATACATATGATAAAGCAAAAGAAGGTTGAAAGTGTACGTAAAAAATGATAGAAATATATATTGGGGATAAAATTGATAACAGAACACGTTCCAACAATTTTTTTGTCTGTTTACTGAACTTTTGGTACAAATAAAAAAATAGAAGACAATTACCGGCCAGGATAGAGTCTATAAAAAATTTGCCTCTAAAGTGGGAAGGGGGAGGGGTGATTGGCACTACACACAAAGAAAGTTGGGTTGCACCTGAATAAAAAGTAGGCGACGGATTACGAAATAAAAAAAGGAGGTGAAAGTCCTAGTCAACATCTAAAATAACTTTGTAAAAACTGTCTAAAAATCACTCGAGGTTGTACGTGACATGGAACACCATGGGCCCCGATAAACTATACGACATACTAAAATGACTCTATAGCAAAAGCGGTTCAATATGATTGGGCCGTCTCTGCTGGTATAAAGACATCGAGGGTCTCAGGTAACAGATGTAAAACACCAGGAGACTAGCTAAAATGTACTAGATACAAAAATGGATTCACAGAAGAAGTTGGAAAGCATGATAGGCCGCTCCTGCCGGTACATAGACATCGATAGTCTGGAAAAGGTACCTGTTAAGGAACACCAGAAGCAAATTGGTTAGCATGCTATGCCGCTTCTGCTTTCACAGTTACATCGAGGGTTGGAAGTACCTGATGTGGAACAGCAAAGGCACGGCTTAACTGTAATAATAATAAGCCTTTTATTTCCAACTTATACTTAACCAAAAGGGATACAAAAAAGGCTTCAAACCAAAGTTCAGCACGATAAACCGCTTTTAATAGGACATGAACTTCAATAGTCTAAACTCTACAAGAAACTGAAGTTCTCAGCGTAATAAGCCGCTTCTGTTGGTACATATGAATCGATGATATTGATGACGAAGTCAGACAGCCCAGCAAAATAGGAGCAAATGCTTCTATTACTGTTGATTAGGTCAATGAACCACTCAATGTCGTTGTCAATGACACTGTTTTACTTCCTATGCAAGAAACTTAATTGAAGGACGCTGGTACGGACATAGAAATTCAATAAAAAATATGAGTTATTCCTATACAAAGGTCTGGCTAAAGTTCATTGACCTACCTAAATAAATTTAAAAAATTAACAATACTAATATTAAGTTGGCGAAACGAAGTTCGCGGGCACTAGCTAGTTTTAAAACATCACATTTAAATGTGGTCAAGGTGGGAAAACCATATTCTTATACAGAAAAACAGGTAAAAATAACATTTGAGAAGTACCTACAATAAACAAAACAGAGGTAAGATAAAACCAATATTTACGAGTATATGACATTTTCTTTAATTGTGTACCGTGCTGAATATTTCCCAAAAATGGGGATCTGTATGCAAAATTTTACCGAGTAAGTGTAAGGAACTCAGTAAGGACGTGTGTGTTTTTGCTTGGGTGCTGATGATACTTAGTAGGGCGGTTCTCCCACTTGTCGTCCGTTGCTATATTTTTTATTCACCGTAACGCATGCCATGCGTATGTCAGACGAAAAGAAATTGCTAATACCGATCTTGTTCCCATACGGCTTTGCGTCTTCAAACAACTTGACAGACCGAGACTGTAAACGCAACGTAGCCGTATTTGTCTTGGAACTAGATGGAATTCGTCATTTCTTCTCTTACAGGCGCATCCATTAATATTGTAGGTATTGTATTGGCCGGATAGGGGAAAATAAAAAAAAAAAACAGAGAGAGCTGCAGCCTCAAAATAAAAATAAATAAATAAAATTTGTGAATTAAAAAACCGCAGCGATGGATGACAAGTGGAAGAATCGCCTTAACGAAACCGGTTGGATAAATAATGAATAATAATATGGATCGAGTATCTATAAGACGTGTTGTTTATAATAATGGAGTTCCACCAAACGCCGATAATTGAAATGATTATTCTCGTTTTCTTGAGGAAATCTTAATTTGAATAAATAAGCCAACTGTTGCAAAAAATCTTTGATGTCATATTTATTCAATAAAAATTGCTGCAACTGAGGCGGTTCTCTCACTGTGACGGACTAAAGGACGTATTTTTGCCGCAACCGTCTGTCAGACGCAGAAAGAAAATTTCGAATTTCCATTGAAAAAGCGGATACCATGGCGCACTGTAACGTTGGATTTTGCCAAGGTGTTAGTCAGACGCATCCGTGAGTCCGTCATAGTGTGGGACTCGCCTTGTTATAAAAAAATGAACTAACTGAAAGACACACATGCAGGCGGAGTTTTTTACCAGGGAGATAGTGATCTACATGAAAAACACTCCATAAGCGCCAGGACAACTTACACTGATTATTGTAATAACCTGTAAAAAGAACTAGCAAAAGAAGATTCTTAAAATGGGAAGGCTGATAAGCTGCTGATAGTACACCGCCACCAGTGCCCTAAGTTATGAAACTACATGCTACAAGTTTACAGGTGAAATTCTTAGGACATTGCGTAGCCGGTTAATATTCCTGGTATCACAATGGCTAGCCGAAAGCGCAATGGACATCGAATTTAATTTATAAAATTGTAGCCTGTAGTTTGATAATATCGGGCACAAGACGGAGACACAGGAAATCAAAATCGTAAGGATACAAATTAAGAAGACCAAAAAGACTCACTGAATGTGATACACATGGTGGTGGAGTTTTTTTCGAGCACGATCGTGATCTGCATGGTAGCGAAGAACATGAAGGACACGAAGAGGCACATCAGGTACGCCATGAGGACCCTGCCGTGCAGGTTCCGCAGCTCCGGCAGCCACAGGTAGACCGCCACCGTCACCAGGATAAACACGCAGGAGATCAGCATACCTGCCAACGAAACACCCTAGGTTAGGTTTTTTAAGTCTAAACCTATAGTACATAAAGGTATAATACAAAAGTTGACGAAACACAAGCCAATAACAGACCTCCATTCTATTAACTGTTACAGTAACAGTCACAGCAGTCCACTGCTGGACATGGGCCTCCCCCTCTCGGGGGTTATTGCCATACTCATAATGTTTTCGTGAGCATCTTTGGTTGTATGGTAGCGGCTAAGACCTGCCATTGATGGTCCGGTTGGGTTGTAAAAGCGGATGTTCCCAACCTTGATTGAATTCCTTCCAAGCGTGGTCAACCGTGTCAACCTACAAAACATTCCTAAAGATGTTTGATGCTTAATAGCTTAAGTTACTAAATTTCGGAAAAAAAATTACTATTACGTTCGGTCATACCTTAGCAACGGACTCAGTTTGCACGGGTGAAGCGTCCACTCGGAGGCAATGTCTTTAGGTATAAGTTTTGATGAATGATTCAATTTTTATCTACAATAATGAGTTATGACTAATGTTTGTATTATCATAAATTCTCCATGGTCATACTAATGTAGGTAGTGCAGTGCTGTGTAGTTGACAAACCCAATCGACGCGTAAGTTGCAACCTACTTTTGTTGTTTTGTTATATAAAAAAAACTTCTGAAATTTGTATCCATGGTACTTATGTACCGCACAAAATGAATGATGACCGTAGTTGAAAATTGAAGTCATCTTGCATGAATCCAAAAAAAAATCCTTCAAGTGTTAATCATACAGCGTACTCACATGTAGCAGTGATGATATAGTTGATCTTGTTCCATTCGTTATTCTCATCATCAGCGTAGCAGACCAGGGCATCAAGAGTGTACCGAGGATCACCATTCTCATCATATTCGACGAATGTGTCGATACAATACTTGTCCGGGCCCTTGATGGTATAAGGCGGGACGAAGTCTGGCAGAGATATGTAGAGTTGGCCATCCTGGAAAGATGATAATTGAAATTTTAGGATCAAATATTTTCAATACATTTCTGCAACTAAACTTTACGCTTATGGAATCTGCGCCGTGGTTTGCCTAGTAGATATACGGGGTGTAAGAGACAGCCCTCCAAATACTGACCGGTTGCATGCAGAACATGATACTGAACAACTTTCCCCTAGGAGCATATGTCAGGAAACGACAAAAAAATTACCTCCCATACAAAATTACGATTAACTGACTGCAATTACTATAGGAAGTATTTTTTAACGATTCATGAAATATTTTCTCACGGGTAGTTCAGTTTCATAGTCTGAATGAACCCTATGAGTATTTGGAGGGCTGTCCCTTACACCTTGTATGTACTGCACATATTATGGTTCTTCTATGAATCGTAAATACCTAAGAAACTATAGTGTACTTATAATTAAATAATTATTATAATTAAATATCCTGGATTATTAACACAGCGCCATCTAGTCCCAAACTAAGCAAAGCTTGTACAATGGGAACTATATAGCTGATATTAATATTTATATACTTTCTTTTGTAAATATATACATAATATAGTGCATATTAAACACCCAGACTAAACACAAATATCTGAAAATAGCTTAACAAATATTTGTATCATGTGGGGATCGAACCCACGACCCTCGGCGTAGCAGGCAGGGGTACTATCCGCTACGCCATCGGGACTTATGGTTCGTTCGTCTCATGACCTCGCCATTACTGCTGTTGAACAAGTCAAGGGGTCACTGGCGATATTTACCGATGTGTGTTAAAAATGTACACAGCCTTGCCCCTGACTATAAAGTAAGCAACTTGTTGCTCTGACATTTTGGCCTCAAAAGGTCACATCTACAAAACAACATAAGGCACAATCCAAATCATTAAAAACATAGCACTTTTTTGGACGGTAGCAGCGGTGCGGAAAAAATGGATTGGTCACAGTTTATAATCATTCTAAAAATAATAAGTTTCAACTTTTTTTTGTTTCATAAGGTCCATACAAAATAACCTTATACAGAGTGTATAGACAAGAACTGCGTTCCTTATATGGAATGAACCAGCCCATAAAACTGAAAAACTTTCCTCAAATAACATAGATCAATATATAAAAAGAAAATTGACCTTATATATAACCAGACTTGGTCGGCTGCTACATTTTGTATGGGAGGTCTAAATTTTTATTCATATTTCAACCTATGTTTCTTGGGGAAAGTTTTTCAGCCTCATGGGCTGGTACATTCTTTGGAAGGAACGCAGTACTTTTCCTTACACCCTGTATTTAACTGTAGTTAAGTAAAAAGTATAAAAACTATAGATAAGTAAAAGGGTACCTAACCATAGTAACCTCGTGTGTCGCAGCACTATTTTTTTTTATATTTTGGGTAAACAATGTTCGGCGCTTATCTGCGTCAGCAGTTTATAATAAGTCAGTTTTTTTTATTGTTTATTATCAAAACTTATGGATAATTCATTTTATCTGCGTTATCCAACAATACAGAGGCATTTCTGAGTGATCGTTTGTTAATTGCATCAATCATCAGCTAAGTAAGACGCTAATTACTCCGGTTCCGTGATTGCGTTTTTTATAGTTTGAATCTACAATTTGTAGCAAAGATCAAACAAAAACGTTCAATGTTCTTAGCACCGCCATTGGTCATGTTTTTTTTATTTCGTCTAGCATCTAGACTAGACTAGACTGAATGACTAATGGAATTAACCGTGTAAATCGATTTATTGTTTGTACCTGTGTTTTGTTTTAGTAAGGCGGTTCTTATACTTGTCGTCCGTCGCTGCGTTTTACGGCTACGGTGCGTAACGGATGCGTATGTCAAGCGCTTCGTTACACTTACGCACCGTAACCGCATTTGTTTGGAAATAAGATATAAACTAGCAATTTTCTTAACTTCTTCTTTCTGACAGACGCATCCATTACGGTGCGTGAAAACTACGAAGCGACAGTGTGGGAGAAACTGCCTTATACATTGTAAATGCCCACTAAAGGAATGTAAGCAATGAATTTGTTTATATGATAAGAAGAAGCCTCGATACATTCTTTTCGTTCGCTTAGGGAAAATGGTTTCTTAATGTTGTGTTCTTATTTCAAATAAGAAAAGTTGACGTTGACGTCTGTGTTTTTAAGTAATGTAACCAGTTAATGATTCAGCGTGGAAAAACGTGGTAAAGAACACGCCTATACAAAATGTCCACAAGGGAATTATAAGTTTATTTTTAGGCCTTGCATCATTACAAAAACTCGTCCATTTTTACACATAAACTGTACAATGTTGTTCCGGATTTTCGTACAACTACGTAGGTAGGTTTTTGGGAAAACAATTTTTGGTAGTAATTTGTATTTAAAACACTTGTACTAGCTTATTTGAGTCTTGACGGTTCTTCCATACAAATACGGCTACGATGCGTAATGTAGGCATCTGTCAAGTCGCTATACAGACACATCCGTAAACGCAACATACCCGTATTTGTATGGGAATAGGATCGGAATTCGCAATTTCCTTTCGCCTGACAGACGCATGCGTTACGGTGCGTTAAAAATACGCAACAACGACGAACGACAAGTGGGAGACCCGCCTTTGTGTCACTCTAGGTACTCGTACTAATCTTATAAATCTGAGAGATTGTGTGTGTATGTAGGTATGTTTGTTAGGTACCTCTTCACGCTCAAACAGCTGGACCGATTTGTTTGAAATTTGGAAAGGTAGAGTATAATCTGGAGTTATTCCACCTATCCAAATAGCTGATAAATTGTAATTGTTTTATATAATTTAAAAATCATATTTAGTAGATGGCACCATAAAATTGGTGTTCGTGCAAAATAGTTTTGTGTGTTTACTAGATTTCGTCCCAATGGTTTCACCCACTGCCACTCATTTTCCCGTGGTAATAGTTGTTTTCCTGTGGTAATAAGTGGCTTATGTGTTAACATTCGTTGTGTGGATTGCTTTGCTTTTTGTGTCTGGCACCTTTTTACTACATAATATACTATCTAATGCGGATGAAGTCGCGGATAAAGCTAGTTATCTTTAATTGAAAACCTAGTAACTCTAATATTTCTCATATGTGGCGATAGCAACCGTATTTCTGCGGACGTTAACGCTCCGCCTACCCCGCATAAAGGCTTGATATGTGTGTGTGTGTATGTATGTATATTTATATCAGAGGTAAATAAGTGGTTGAAAAACTCTGTCGCCAGGGTTCGATGACTCTATTACAAGCAAACCAGCAAAGCCTCTAGTCACACAGCGTATGCCAAGGTTAATTTACGCTCAATTAAACAGCAAACTGACCGCGTCAATGCAATCTCTGATTATTATTGTAATAATTATGCAGGAAACACGTCACGAACATCGCGTAGGTAAAAACATACTTTACACCGTGTTTTAAATGCAATCAATATATTAAGTATAACAATAATAAATTATAAATAAATCTTATGGGACGAAATAGGAATAAAAGTTGGTCTCCCATATACAGGTTGTAAGGGAGGTGTACCAAAAACTTTGCAGGCATGATCCGACAACCAAATTGAACAACTTTTACTATGGAGCCTACCTATGTTGGGAAGCGAAATATTTTTTTCGAGTATTCATAGAAAGTCAGTCAGCTAATCGGGAATTTAGTATGGGAGGTCGAAAAAAAATCTTGTTCACCAACATAGGCTCCATACTGAAAGTTGTTCAGTTTCATGGTCTGATCATGCCTGCAAAGTTTTCGGCACCGTCCCTTACACCCCGTAGCTAAAATTTTACTAGTGACCGATAGCAAAATCTCAAGACGGCCTATAATTCCCTGGCGAAAGATGTTCCTTATCACCAGCACGGTTTAAGTTTTCGCTATCGGTAACTAGCAAAATTTCACTCTATAGAAAAGTTTCATATACATACATACATATCACGCCTATAATCCCTTACGGGGTAGGCAGAGCGTAAACGGTTGGTAAAAAACGGACATTTACGCCACGTCTGACAAACATTTGAGGGTCATTTAGAATATTGTGTATCACCATAGTGACAGGTTGTCAGCCCATCGCCTAAATTTGCAATACACACCCTCGAGTCCCTTAGTCGCTTCAAACGACACGAAATGGGGTGATGCTATTCTGAGCCGGCATCACACGGCACGGCCGGTTCTGTAGTAATATGATCTTTTATGCAGATGCCCTGAAAATTATATTATTAGCCTAGTTTAATATAAAAATATAATTGTCCCAATTAGATAAAAAGATAATAGTGTAATGTACACTATTGTTTACATTTCTAGTTACAATGTAAAATTTGGTAATAATAGGGGCCGGTCGATGATATTACAAAAATACTCAAATCGTTTGACAACGTCAAACTGTATGTTTTTTTAACTATACAGGGTGTAAGGAAAAGTACTTCGTAAAACTTTCCTCATGGAACATAGGTCGAAATATGAAAAAAAATTAGACCTCCCATACAGAATGTAGCAGCCGACCAAGTCTAGTTATATGTGAGGTCTAAATTTTTTTTCATATTTCGACCTATGTTCCTTGATGAAAGTTTTTCAGTTTCATGGGCTGGTTACATCCCTGGAAAGGAACGCAGTACTTTTCCTTATACCATGTCTATGGTGGTCCATTTTACATACAAACAAAAAATTTTAATTCTATGGTCTTGTACTTGCGATGAAGAGCATATTTTTTAACAAATGCTGATGCGAAATGATGAAGGCACACGTACATTTTGCGCAAAACTACTTATGTTTAAAAGATAAAGAGCATTTTGTCCACAATAAACTCAAACTCATTTTTTATAGCAGCTCCATCTATTGGCGTAAAGTGGCTAATCGGTTTTAACAAGGGAATTAATTTTTATTATTTTGCGAAAATGTTATATCAACACGGGCTTTCCCAATCGAGATTTTTTATTAGAATTTTGTCTCCTTTATAGACATAAGTCCATTATAAGTAAATTTGTATGAAAAACGTCCCACCAACTTTTTGGTCACTTAACGGGTTTTTTAAAAGGAATCATAACCCCACCAGTGCAATATTATCAAACTACAATTTTACATGTGAAATTCGATGTTCATTACGTAGTCGGTTAGCCATTATGATACCAGGAATATTAACCGACTACGCAATGTACTAAGCATTTTACCTTGTAGCCCGTAGTTTCATAAAATTGCCTTACATAGGACTAGAGGTCCGCGCCGCAGTCCAAAAGGCCGGCGGCGGCGCGCCGGCCCTCGGACCCGGCGTGGCGCGGCGCCGCCGGCGTGGACGGTTTTTTTTAAAGTTTTTAAGGGGTGGTAGAAAAACCTCTTGAAGTACTGAATCAAACTTTATTGTAAGAAAACTGTGTGCCTAGTTAAAATTATTACTGAAAATGCTTATAATTATCGTGAGGGCAAGGGCAAGACACTGGGAAGGAGTCATCTAGCAAAGCTAACTACCTCGAATAGTGTAACTTAGTGTGAATAGTGTGACTTCTACGGAAATATGTTTGCCTCGCATGCGACAACAGACCCCAGAGCTCCACTCTCTCGCCACTTTACAGACAATCTCCCGGACGTGGATGTAGACGAAATCGAGGCGGCTCTTAGCTTAAGAATGAAAGGCTCTCGGAGAAGACGGAGTGGCCTCTGAGCTACTTAAGGCTGGTAGAAAGCCTGTCCTCGAAGAGCTGAAAAGGCTGTTCAACTCCGTTATAGCCAATGGGACAACCCCGAAGGCGTGGAGCAGAGGTGTTGTGGCATTGTTTTTCAAGAAAGGAGACAAAACGCTCCTCAAAAACTATAGGCCAATCACACTTCTGTAAGCTGTTCTCGAGTCCTTACGAATCGATTGGCATTAAGATTTGACGCCTTCCAGCAACCGGAATAGGCCGGGTTTCATTAAGGCTTCAGTACCGTGGACCACATCCATACTGTACGGCAGGTTCAACAGAAGTCAGAAGAGTATAACCAACCGCTGTGTATGGCCTTTGTGGACTACGAAAAAGCCTTCGACTCCATCGAAACCCGGGCTTTTTTGGAGTCCTTGCAGCGGTGCTAAGAGGATTGGCGATATGTGGAGGTGCTGAGAAGCCTCTATCAAATGGCAACGATGTCTGTGCAAGTACAAAACCACAAAACAGGATCCATCCAAATACTCCGAGGTGTAAGACATGGTGACGTTTTATACCCGAAACTCTTCACCAAGTCGTCCGAGGATATCTTTAAGACTCTGCAGTGGGATAGACTAGGCATTAACTTCAAAGGCAAGTATCTCACACATCTCCGCTTTGCCGACAAAAAATGCTGATTAGTCTCAATGTCGCCTCGAGACGTGTTGGAACCGGGATGAACTTGGACAAGACGAAAGTCAAGTTCAATAAACACATCATCCCCGAGCCGGTCTCCGTCGAAGGTATAGCCCTTGAAGTTGTCCAGAAGTATGTGCACCTTGGGCAACCTTGCAAAGACAACTTTGCGGCTAAAATCACCAGAAGAGTGCAGCTGGGCTGGGCAGCATTTGGGAAGTTGCGTCATATTCTGGAATCACCCTTGCCACAATGCCTCAAGACCAAAGTCAGTGCGTCCTGCCAGTCATTACCTATGGAGCCGAGACGTGGAACCTGACAGTTAAACTGTCCCACCGGTTCACATGTCACTCAGAGGGCTATGGAAAGGTCTATGCTTGGTATCTCTATAATGGATAAAATCCGGAATGAGACTATCCGCAAAAAGACCAAAGTAACAGACATAGTCTGGAAATGTAGCAAACTGAAGTGGCAGTGGGCTGGGCACATCTGTCGTAGAACCGACGGACGGTTGAGTAAACGGGTTCTCGAGTGGAGGCTACGCCCCGGCAAGCGTAGTGTTGGACGACCTCCGGCCAGATGGACAGATGACTTAAAAAAGGCGGTGGTAGTGAATGGATGGCGAAAACGGGAGATCGTGCCCTATGGTGTACCCTGGGGGAGGCCTACATCCAGCAGTGGACTGCAAGAGACTGATGTATATATCGTGAGGGGGATTAGCGGGGCCTCCAATCGCACAACACGGCAACGTCGCGTATTGATTGCGCATCGATCGCGTCGCACGAGGTGGTATCGTCTAATCGATCGCGTGCATGAAACATGGTTCGCGCGGGAAATTTGAGCTCGGCGTGAGTTTTCCTGTGACCCGGCGGCGGCGGCGGCGCGCCGATGTCACCCGGCGGCGGTGCGCCGGCGTGGCGCGGACCTCTACATAGGACACCTAGTGGGCCAACCTAAACACATACAACTTTTGTCACGTATTTAAAAAACTGTATAAGGTCATCGTACTATATTATTTTGTTCAAGGGCGTGGTGGGGACGGATTTTCTTGGGGAATGTTCTTTTAAGTCTATAGGTCCCCTACCTATGTGAACTACTTAGTACCTACTTAGACAATTTGTAGGTATATTAAGTATGTAAGTTAGTATATTATATCGACGTCGTTTTTATGTAGTATATCATTATGTAGATAATATTGTATTCAGTTTGGTCCCAAGTATGTACCTATATAAGTAGCTTTTCGTTCACCTTTTTATTTTAGTTTACCTGCTCACATCGTATTCTCAGAGTTTCTCAAGGGTTGACTGGAAGAGATCCCTTAATGGTATAAGTCCGCTTTTGTTCCATTTCTGGTTTTTTATTTAATATGTGTTTTCTGTATTCGTTTTAAGGATGCACAATAAAGAGATTATACATACATACATCTGCCCTTCCAATCTAAGTAAATAGGTACTTTGTATGAGTATCAGAGTTTGTGCATTATAATCACAACTGCATACACGTACGAAATGGAATAAGTAATAATAGATCTATCTGGAGTGGTTATTCTGAAATATCGTACGGTGAACTAGTACAATGTCCATAAATTATTAGGATTAATAATAGGATTAATTCCTTTAAGAGATTTGTGTACAATGTAGGTCCGAAGATTTGTCTAGGTGGTTCTCCCGTTTGGCGCTGCGTATTTTAACGCACTGTAACGCATGCGTCTGTCGGAGAAAAGGAAAAACTTTGCGTGCGTGTATGGATGCGTCTGTCATATCGTTTGACAGACGACTGCGTTACGGTGCGTTAAAAATACGCAGCGACGGACGACAAGTGGCCAAGTGGGAGAACTGCCTTATCGAAAACGGGTTCTGTTGGTAGGTACTTTTTGAGATCCACAAAAACAAACATGTTCCTTTCTATAAACTTTCTATAATGCACACTTTCTCAAAAGCCTTGTACATTATGCCACATAACTACCTACTTACGTCCAAAAAAATACACAGATCTAAACGGAATCCAGTTTAACACTCTATATTACTCAGTGATACTTTGTTATGCCGTATGATGCCGGCTTAGAATAACATCACCCCATTTCTTTCCCGTGGGAGTCGTCAGAGTCGACTAAGGGACTTGAGGCTGTGTTCTGCAATTGTAGGCGATGGGCTGACAACCAGTCACTATGGCGATACACAATTTTCTGAATTACCCTCAAATATTTGACAGATGAGGCGAAAATTTCCTTTTTTTTCGGCCGTTTACGCTCTGCCTACCCCGCAAGGGATAATAGGCGTGATATGTGTATGTATGTTTACTTTGTTGCTAAGCTTAAATGTCACGGACATAAAATTACATACATACCTAATTACATACACATATCACGCCTTTATCCCTTGCGGGAAAGATAGAACCGTTATCAGCCGTAAAAATACAGTGGCAATCGCCACGTCTTCTGACAAATATTTGAGGGCCGTTTCACAAAAATCGTGTACCTATCACTATAGTGAATGGTTGTCAGCCTGTCGACTAAAATTGTTATACATATGAAACCCTCGAGTCCCTTATTCCCTCTTACTAAACAAGCGGAAAAGTAAAGGGGTGTCGTTATTCTCAGCCGGTATCACATGGCCAGTAACTTGGTACTTACTTCAAACAAAATACACGGGTAAACTGTTTTACACTCTTTATTTTGCAGTGAGACTTTGTTGGTAAGCTTAAATGTCACGTCACGCACATACAATTGTTTCTAATATTTTACAATGAACGCCCAAATGGTTCGTACGTATAGAACAGCAAATTCCGTACTATATACTGTACAAAGTGTAAGGGAGAGCCTTCCGGATACTGATAGGATGCACTCAGACCACAAAACTGAACACCTTTCCTTCCACATGCATGTAACCCTTGAGTCCTGCTCCGTGCTTGAGTCCCATAGTCGCCTCCTACTATACCAACAGGAAAGAAATGAAATGGGGTGATGCTAATCTAAGACTTTTTATATAATTTTAAATTCACGTCAAACGTGTAACCAGTTCTGTAGTGTTCGAAACATGAAATTGTCAGAATGTGAATGTACTATGGTTTATTATGCTATTATATTCACGAATTGAAAACATGTCAGCGCCCGCCGGGACTTTAACCCGAGACTGTGGGGTACCGTCCCATTGCTCTGCCAACTGAGCTACCGGCGCCTCGAATAACATTTCCAATTTTTCAATCTCTTGGTACTCGTCTCGAAGCGACGTACAAGTCCCAGTACCGGGTTCAAGTCCCGGCGGGCGCTTAAATTTTTTCAATTTGTTATTTTCATTTATGAGAATGTGAATGACTTGTACCGGGCAATTCCACAGAAAACGTTCAATGTTTTATTCAGTCTACAGCTAAATTAAATTAAGAAACCGAATAAATGTTGGCCTCCAAACAGAGACCGTGAAGTATAGGCCCATTGCTCTACCAACTGAGCAACCGGAGCCCCGACTGCTACCACCAAACTCTCAATCTGTTGATGGTCGTGTCGAATTAAATAAGAAATAATAACTGTTAAAGGCTTTCCAGGCGTTTATTTGTATTTTTTGACAGCAGGACGCCATATAGAAATCTAAATTGGCATAAAAAGGACAAAAGAAAAATTTGTATTCATCTGGCAGCTGTCAAAAATCAAGTTAACGTTTGTGAAAACATTAGTGCAAAAAATCCTAAAATGCAGTCTTAAGCTACTCAACCATAAACTTAACTGTAAAATAAAGTAGAAGTAGGTGCAGAAAGAAAAAACAAAAATGGCAGCAAAGTTGTTCATCAAATCTTTAGCTTGCCTTGACACGACTAGAGCATTGACCTAAAGACACTCTTTAAAGACTATCCAGGATGCACGTAAGTAGGTAGGTACGGTGAGAGACATATCTAGGTACGTGCGAGTTATATCTAGAATAAAGTAAAATCTCATAATAAAATATATATTATATCTCATATCCCATTCTATGACGAACTGCTGGATGCGTCTGTCAAACGGTCAAGTCGCATGCGTTACGGTGTGCGAATTCGAAATTCGGGCTCTGCAAAGAGCTTGAAACGTAGAAAATGTAAAATACCAATAATAAACACATTGTAATAAAAAAATAATATGCTGTGTGATGTCAGCTTCGAATAGCATCACTCCATTTCTTTGCCGCGGGATCCGTAAGCGGCGTCTAAGGGACTCGAGGATTACATGTGTATTGCAATTTAGGGCGATAGACTGACAACCTTTCACTATGGCGATAGTCAATTTTCTAAATGCCTCTTAAATGTTTGCCAGACTTGGCGTAAATGATCGTTTTTTTATGGCCGTTTACGGTCCGCCTACTACACACACACATACACATATCACGCCTATAATCCCTAGCGTGGTAGGCAGTGTCTGACAAATACGCCACGTCTGAAAAATATTTGAGGGTGACTCGGAAAATTGTGTATTGCCATAGAGACAGGTTGTCAGCCCATCGCCTAAAATTGCAATACATACCCTCGAGTCCCTTAGTCGCCTCTTACGACTCCCATAGGTAAGAAATGGGGTAATGCTACTCTAAAGCTATTCTAAGCTGGCATCACATGGCATACTATATATAGGCGTGATATATATGTGTGTGTATTTCATACTAACCTGTTTCATATGAATGTGTTCCACCACCTGCCCGATGCGAACCCTGACTTCGTTGGAACAATTCTGCTTCCCCACAACAAAATGGAACAAATCAGTAGCATTTGTGTTCCGCAATTGACTATAGTCGTCCCACACAGGAGGGTCGAAACGAGAATTCACTTCCATACATTGCTTTTTTAGATGAGCCTCGTATCCCTGCCCAACAGGACAGCACTTCCTTACGCAAGTCTTCTTTAAACACACGCACGCTTTTTCTAACCCATTTTCATCTATTGAGTATTCTTTTTTCGTATATTTCATCCCTTTGAAATAAATATCACCATTTGACAGGTGAGTTCCTTTTGAGATGTCAATATAATCGTCTCTTGTGTTGCAGAAATCCGACGAACAAAATGTTTTTGACACTAACAATAACGCGACTACCAATTTGGTATACATCTTCGGAAGATTCCGTCACTTTGTTATATTAAAACATTTTTCTAATGTTCTTTTAATTACTGTTTTTAACGTGACACATGTCTACTGGCACGCACGCCTAAATATTAAATGAAATAAAATTGTTGTATGATTACTTGATGAGTAAATTAGGCATTCCCGTAGGGATAGATTATGTTGACTAGAGACACTAGTTTTAAATACACATGCATACCATATGTCAATTCGTTAAAGTACTATAATTTACAGTCATAGCGACTGTGACATGTTGATGTAATGTGGAAAGCGTAAAATATTACTTATTTTCCTGTTTTTTGTATAGTTTTGTACACAAAATAGTAGTACAGGCTTCAAATATTGACGTCATTTACCACAAAAAAATCGCTGATCTAAATTTTTCTATTAATTTAATCAGTAAAGAAAAATAATAACATTCAATTCAAGTATAATGGAATTTTTTGTATAATGGAATTGAATGTTATGGTTGTGTTCATCTATAAAAAAAACTAAGTGGATTAATTTCGGTCATTAATTGCAAACGTTTTCCAAAACCGCTTTAATTATTTAGTTCCTTACACACAATAAAAAATTGTAACGATATGAATAATTTGTGTCGAATTTTATTTATATCTCGTTCATCACACGAGAAAAATATTAAAAACCCCAAAGACATCCGGGAATTTGCAAGAAAACTGATTGTGTGTTTTTCTCTGACGCAGCGGCATAAGGACAGTCGCTTCACCCTACTTAACGCCTTAAGGAATCAACTTCACTGGTGTTTCATAGCTACTGTTTATAAAAAAAAAACAGCATAAAGTTGATCTCATAATGGGAAATTAACCATGTCAGAGGCCTACTACTAGTAGTAGGCCGTTGAAAAACTCTGACACCAGGGATCATCGTGTCGTTGGACGACTCGGTGTCCCACACGAAAAGAGAAGATAATATTGTATACAAAGCATCAATTCGCTATTAAATAAAATACTTAGTTTTTGTTGAATTTAATTTAATTCTTTGCGCACTTTAAGTAATTTATTATTCAAAATAACTTCAAATTGGTCAGGTAAGTATTTTTATTTAAAAACATTATTTATTCATACCGTAAACCACAAAAGGCGTTTTTTAAAGGTATAAAAAACTACCCAAATGTTAATGAGTTCCTTGAACTATAATTACTTGGTGCTTAGTTTATTAATTAATTATTAAGCACTTGGGCCATTCAAAGATACAGATTTTTCCTAATACTAGTTCAGTAGTCATTAAAACATTAACAAAAAAAATGAGATAATTAATAACAACAGCGAATAAAAAAATAACTCCACCTTCTTTCGCAAATGTACAGACCTAATAACTTGTGTTCAGTACCAATTTTTTCATGTTTCATGAACATCCACAGTAGCCCACTAATGGACATGTGCCTCTCCTCCCTTTTGAAAAGTGGTGGCAAGTGCAGTGCAAGATGTTGCATTTACAGGGAACGCTGCTGCCCATTCCCAGGATTTTTCATCTTTTACTTCACCCACGGATAAAATTGGGATGGTGCTATCTAATTCACAACACGTATACCAAACAAATGTGTACACAATTTTGTTGTAAGTATATATAATTCATTAGCGGCTTGCCCAGCGGTTTCACCCGCTGCTAACCGTTTAACCGCGGGAAAAAGACCTTTTCCCGGCACGAATTATACATGAGAACCTTTCTTATGAATCACTTTATTACTTAAGAAAACCGCATCAAAATACGTTGCGTACTTTTAAAGATCTAAGCATACAAAGGGACATAGGTGAAAGCGACTTCATTTTGTTATACCTACTATTTAGTGTCACTAACTTTCTCTCCATATTTTGATTAAAGATTTACTCATCAAGCAATCAATACATTATATTTAGTCGAAAACAATCTTCACTAGAAAAGTTCACTAATCACTTTGATAACTTTTGTGACACATGGTTTAAAACGGTTGACACATTAAATAAATCAGTCTATTGAAATCACTTCACAAAAAAACTGTTATAAAAATATCTCGTTCAACGCGAACTACGAAAACTTGCGTCATTTCGCTATCGCCCCGACGCGAGCGACCGGCGTAGTATCTTGATCGAAACTGGATAATGAAGTAAACTTGTCCGAGACTGGTGCCATTATGAAGATACATAGCTTGACCAGCACGTCGATGTCCAACGAGGCTCAGGAATCGACAGTTTTGAGACAGATACATGGAAAAGCTGCAATGGATGCGTGCTCATCTCAAATGATGCAAGCGATTCGTTCGATTCTTGTGACTGGACCATCTGAACGGTATGACAAAGCAATTTCAAGGTATTGCAAGTATGTTTTGACATCGTATTCAAATTGTGTAAGAATTTATTAAATAATAACTGCTGTATTAGCACGCAATGCAAACGTAAGATCTATTCACACCAAAACGGTCCATCTTAAACATACTAAGTAAAAAAAGAAAGTAAAAACGCTTTATTGAAAATTAATTACACAAAATTACGCCGTGTGATGCTGGCTTAGAAAAGCTTCACCCCGTTTCTTTCCCTTGGGAGTTGTGAGAAGCGACTAAGGGACTCGAGGGTGTAAATTGCAAATTTAGGCGATGGGCTGACAACCTGTCACTATGGTGATACACAATATTCCAAATTACCCTCAAATGTTTGTCAGACGTGGTGTAAATGTCTGTTTTTATAGTCGTTTACGCTCTGCCTACCCCAGAAGCGATTAAAGGCGTGATATATGTATGTATGTATGTAATTACACAAATACATAACAGGAAATTTTAACTAATAATGCGCAAAGGCAGCCTTCTCGCCGAAAATAATCTCTACTAGACAACCGTTGGGTAAAGGAGAAACCGAAGAGAAGAAGATAGAGTTGGAGTTTTTTTAACTATAACGAATAGTCAAGTCTACGATTCTTGAACGATCAAGAAATTTTGACACAATAAACAAGCTCTTCAACTTTTTCAGCGGTTATCCGGATCGTTCGTTGACCCAGTGTCCCACACGAAAAGAAGAACCGTGTTATTATAAAAAAAAATTGACGCGCTTTTAGGCAGTGTTTGAAATATTTTTCAATACGATTTGACGCTGTCAGCAGCTACAACCACATCTTACTTTTTTTGTTATAATACCGGAAATGTTCAAAAAAGGTAGTAAGGTACCTACAGAAATAATCACATAGCACCTTGAACGTCCTCAGGAATCTCCTAAATATAAGCCTTTATTTTACTACATTATTTTCACTTGCACAATATGTCCATTTGCTTTCACCCGTGTCGCGAAGTTTTTTGGTTTGTGAGAATACCTAATAGTGCCGTGTGATGCCGGCTTAGAATAGCATCACCCTATTTCTTACCCATGGGTGTCGTAAGAGGTGACTACGAGATTGGGTTAGATGTGTTTTTCAATTTTAGGCGATGAGCTGACAACCTGTCACTATAGTGATACACAATTACCTGATTGACCCTCAAACTAGTGTTAGACGTGGTGTTGATATCCGTTTTGCGGTCGTTGACGCTCTGCCTACCCCGTAAGGGTTATAGGCGTGATTTATGTATGTAGGTATGTAGAATAGAATAATGGTAGGATTTTGAATTGTTTGAATATGACGTCTAAGATTTTCAGTGCTACTGTGGCGTCATATTCATACAAAAGGATTGAACTGAACTTTAGATGGTTTTCCTACTTGTCGTCTGTCGCTGCGTTTTTTTAACGCACCGTAACGCATGCGTCTGTCAGACGAAAGAAAATTTAAATTTAGATCTTATATCGATACAAATACGGCTACGGTGCGTTTACGCAGACAAGTAAGCCTACCCGACACAACATTTTTTTTGATGTATTCACTAATGATTTTACAGCGATAGGTATATAAATGTTCAATTTTTATCACTGCCGAAACATCAATCTTTATTAGTAACATCTGTTGTTTACTTGTAGCTTCTTGGAAATGGTTTGATTTAATTGTTTTCTGAAGAGAAGTCACATTGACTACTAAGCAAATAGTAATTTCACGCCTTTTTCCTTAGTGAGGATAGCAGAGCGTGAACGGCCGTAAAAATACGGTTGGTCACTGTCGTCGCCCCGTTTGATAAAATATGTGTTTACGTGAAAAAAAACCGTGAATTACTATAGATCTTCCAAGTAGGTATTTAAATGAATGTGAACGTACGTACATGGACGTACTATTCTAACTTTCTTTCGTCTTTTTTCTATTCAAATATTTTGAATAGTAAGTACGTCCATGGAACTATTTAACTTTGACTGAGAGACAGCTACAATGTTCTGTCCTTATCTGTCGCAAGGTATAATGTTATCCCGCTTTGAATTGTTTGTTTGTATTCTTTTAAATATTTACTTGTAAGTTGGAACATACATACATACATAAATCACGCCTATATCCCTAACAGGGTAGACAAAGCGTTAACGGCCGTAAAACGGATATTAACACCACGTCTGACAAAAGTTTGAGGGTCAATTTAGATAACTGTGTAACACAGTAGTGACAGGTTGTCAGCCCATCGCCTAATATTGCAAAACACATCTTACCCTCGAGTCCCGTACCGTAGTCACCTCTTACGACACCCATGGGTAAGAAATGGGGTGATGCTATTCGAAGCCGGCATCACACGGCAATAACTTGCAATAACTATAGATATATAGACAGGTTGCCACCATGTCACTTAGTTCTGAAACAACATGAAGACCTCGATTACTTTGGTCGCTTCTAATTTCTACGACAACCCGAAAATAAGTGGGGTGATGCTATTACATACCGGCATCATACGGTGAACTAACTGCACTTTTTGTTCGGGTCCGATGACATAACTAGTCCCTCCGAAATACGAAACCATCGTTCTTACGCACAAACCGCACAATCAGATGGTTCAGCCTGTAGTGTCGTAAACAAACTGAAAACAATTTAACAAAGCAACACAAATTAGGTAAGTACATCATACATAACAACGAAATGATTCACAGAATCACCTCACAGAGGGTTATTGGAAACGAGTGATTTGACCTTTTACGAACTCATGATCTCATTTGGGGCACAAGTAAAACTATTCCATAAGCCATAAACTTTGTAAGTGCTTTGGACGTTTCTGTTATAGTTACAACATAATATTACCCTTTGACGAATCCCACACTATAACAGACTGACGGATGCGTCTGTCAAACCGCATACGTCACAATGAAAAAAAAATTGTCTACAGCACAATGAAAAATAATGTTCAAATCTCACAGACACAATTAAAATTCATAATATTGCTGAGAGTATGTTTCTGGTCACACTAGTTTCAGTGATCTTCACACTAGGCAAGCCTGTATCGTGAAGACCAACTAAAGTTTTATCAATTTGGATTACCCCGGTAATTGATAAATCATAATTTTGAAGCATGCATCCAAAAACCAACTTAGCTAGAAATCATATAAGTGAACACGGATCGAACTCACTGCTCTTTTTGTTGCGCGTTATCGCGACGTATTAAATTAATTTAAATGATTTAGTTATGTTCCACTTAAGTTTTAATATTTCAAAATATAGATATTTGAACTAAAATATAATAAGAAAAAGATACATAATATAGTTATAAATAGCTGATAATCACATTTTAAACAGTTAACGATAGTGTGCCATGGTCCCTTTTATGTATGGAATTCGAAATTGCCTTTCATTTGACAGAGGATGCGTCAAAAATACGTCCGTCAGCCCGTCATAGAGGGAGAACCGCCTTTTATTAAGTGGGTGCGTCATAAAATACTGTTACATTTTGTGTACCTATTTTCGAATACAAGTTAGTTACAAACAAACATACGGTCCGTAGCTACTGATGAGTTGATGATAACCGGATTCCACTTGGAGCTATATTACTGGGACAGCAAAATGTGTTACATGCTGTAAAGCCTTCCTCTTCTGTGAAATACTCAGTCAACGAACGCCATGATTAACCCTGGTTGCATAAACACATACATATATCACGTCTATATCTGTTGCGGGTTAGGCAGAGCGTAAACAGCCGTAAAAACTTACATTCACGCCTGACGAAACCATGGTTTTCACCGTTTTTTAATCGTCTGTTACTAATAGTAGGCCGGCCGCAAAACGGACATTTACGCCATGTCTGACAAATATTTGAGGGTCATTCGAAAAGTTGTGCATCGCCAAAGTGATAGGTTGTCAGCCCATCGCCTAAAATTGCAATACACACCCCATTTCTTTCCCGTGGGTGTCGTAAGAGGTGACTAAGGGTATCGAGGGTTGCATGTGTTTTGCAGTTTTAAGCAATGGGCTGAAAACGTGCTGCGATACACTAGGTACTTTCTGAAAGACACTCAAATGATTGGCAGACGTGGCGTAAATGTTCGTTTTCACGGTGATTTACGCTCTGCCTTCCCCGCAAGGGATATATGCGTAAAATGTGTATGTATGTACAGTTAAAATCAGGCTGGGTTAGACGGTTTGGACTTTGGACCGTTGTGATTCCGCGCGCATAAGACTTACAATGGCAGTTTGAGTGTCTAACCCAGCCTGATCTTGGCGGTACAAGAGTGATTACAGGCATGCTTTCTAGGTTAGCTTAGGGTAGGGCATGAATGTTGCTATTACGTGATTGAAAGTAGGAACTTAATGACGTCAAACTTTTGTCATTGACTTATAGGGAGTATGACCAGGCGCTCCCCAGCCGGACGATGTTTGATATTCGTAGTTTTATTAAGGTACAAAAAATTTACAGATATTGTACTGAGCCTGTTGTCGTAGGTCGGGACTCTGAAGGTCAGGCAGTGCAATGTGCATATTGATCTAGTCAAGGGCAAGGTAATAACAGCATGTGGGGGTACCATCAAGCTCTATCCCACCAAATTACCTACTAGACCAACGTTGGCTTCTTGAAGCATTATGGATACAAATAAATAGGTTAGAAAGCCGAACACTGGTTTGTCTTGTCATTCACAATTGAAATCACTACATAACATAGTACAGTATAAAATAAAGTCGCTTCTGGGTGGGTGCTATCCCTTCGTATGCTTAGATCTTCAAAACTATGCACAGTTTAGGGCGTCCGCTGCGTTAAGCGGGCGTCCGTCGCGGTTGTCCAAATTTGACAGACTGCCGCCTCTCGCAGCGCCGCCGGTACAATTTAGATCGCGTGGGTGTACAGTCGATATCATGGATTATTTGTTGATTTACTACCTAGCCAAAAGCCGACGTAGACAAGAGCGACAGCCAATCAGACCATATGTAACGTCTAGATTGTTGTGTGGAGAATTTGTATCCAAGTTTACGTTATTAAGAGAAGATCAGAAGAAACTTACTAAGTACTTTAAAATGTCAACGTGCTCCGACACACGGACACTCTTCGCAAGCGGGGCGGGTTCCACCGCCAGCGCCGCGTGAGTCGGGGGACCCGCTGCACGCAGCGATGATCTATTAGGTTACAAGAAACATCACCCCGCGCGGGCGCCCGCGCCCTGCATCCGTTTAACGCAGCGGACGCCTTTAAAATTTCGCGGTCACACATAATTAATCAAAAATACTGAGTATCGCAGTAAGAACGCCGTTTTAGTAATTGAGTCATTACGAAAATTATTTTGAGGACTTTTTTATATAGATGGAGGCGTTCAAGAGAAAGGTTTTCATGTATAAAATATGGCGAGAAAAGGTCTTATTCAGCTAGCAGTGGGTGCAACCGCCGGGTGGGCAACAAGTATAAAATAAAATCTTTTCCGTAGATATATTATCATAGCTTGTATAATCAAAAGTTTCTTGACTGAACTATACCTGAGCAAATTTTATAATGTAAATTCGCGCCTTGAAATTCCTATCACACTCCGCAGCTGCTACTCATAAAACTCGCGCGAGAGTGTAAACATTCGTTTTATTATTTTATATAGAATTGTCGTTGTTAAGATGGTGATTTGAAACGCCTACGCTTGTTTAGCTATTAATTTTAAAATGAGCCTTGACATAATTTTGATTGTGTACTAAATTAAATCACACGCGGTTCTTTCACATATCGTACCCATGCGACTGTCAGACGAAAGTAAATTGCGAATTCCCATCTTATTCCCATGCAAATACGGCTACGGTGCGTTTACGGATGTGTTTGTCAAGTCAATTGACATACCGCCTTAAAGATGATTTGCTATTTTGCAAGTTCTTAAAAATGATATTGAATATTTATAAATAGGTAGTTCGAAGTTGATTTAATTTTAGCTGTGTCATATATACAAGGAGAAATAAAAAGGGTAGGTTGAAAATAAAAAATATTGGACCTTCCATAGTAAATTAATCAGCTGATCGGCAATGTTTTATGTTTTTTTTTACATTATAAGCTTGGTCCATGGGGAAAGTTGTTCTGTTTCATGAGTACCTTGACCTCCTTTTGGTTTGGCATTATACTCTTTTTTTTACATCACTCACAAACTTTTACCTTATTGTTTTACTTTAATGTTTAACCATGCATAATTCCATATTAAAAGGTAGGTGCTTTTAAAACTCGTTGAGTGACAGTATCATTCATTTTTTTAGAAAACGTACAAAACTTACTACCGCGTTATTGGCATCAAGAAATGCTAAAAAAAATCGCAGGCAAGGGACGATCCTCAGTAGCCCAGATGGAAGAGGCGTCACCACTTTCACGTTCAAATCCTGCTAGCGGTAGAAAATTTTGCAAGTTTTCTTAAAATTGTTAACTTATTACGGGATGTGGTTTAAAAAAAATAGTATTCAGTATCATACAGGTCTTAACACATACATACATTAATCATGCCGTTAAAGGTCGTAAAACGGATATAAGCACCACGTCTGACAAAAGTTTGAGGGTCAATCGTATCACTGTAGTGACAGGTTGTCAGCCCATCGCCTAAAATTGCAATACACATCTAACCCTCGAGTCCCTTAGTCGCCTTGTTATATTTTTTTTGTTCGGGTTGATACTATAAATAAGAGACAACTACCCCACTAAACCTGCGTTGACTTGGTAGAGCTGACAACAAATTGTTGCAAAAAAAATTTTGCACCACAAGCAAATATAAAAACAAAAAAATTTTACACGAATACAATTCGAACTTAATATCTTGTGTGAAATAATTCAGTTGGTTACGGAAAGTTCAAACAACATCCACTTTCGTTGGTAATAACGTAATGTGTTTAAAGTGGTTCAAATCTGAGAACATCTGGCAACACATTTAATCTAAGATAATTTTATTGCTTTTATCTTTTTGAATAATTCAAAGTGTTCTAGTTTGCTGCGGTAGGAACTTCAAAAAAATTCAAAATGTGTTTTATATAATGAATACCTACCTGACATTTTAACTAACTTAAGTATTTGACTAGTATACAGCTACATTAATGGAAAGTCTAATTCTATTTCATTATAATATTTTACTGAGCGGAGTAGTGCGTTAGAAAGAGTGAAAGTAGAAAATTTGCAAGATAAAGAGGTAAAAAAGGAGTATATTAAAAGATTGAAAGAGAAATTTAATGACCTAGAGGAGATGTCTGACATTGAAGAAGGATGGAAAGGATTTAAAAAAGGTGTTGTGGATGTCGCGATAGAAGTGTGTGGAGTTTCCAAAAGGATGAAAGGGAAAACACAACGGAGTGCGTGGATGACCAAAGAGGTACAAGAAGTTGTGCAGAAGAAGAAGAAAGCATGGTTGGATTGGTTAGCTACTAAAGCTAACCGAAGAATGTTAAAAGCGACGGATGAAGATGTAGAGAAAGCACGAAAGGAGTATAAAAGTGTGAAGGATGTAGTTAAAAAGACGGTTGATAGAATGAAGGATAAGAATAAGGATGAATTTGACAGGAGGCTATCGGAAAACTTTCGTTCCAACTTGAAAGTTTTCTGGAAATCCATAAGGACAGCTCGAAATAAAACCACGTCGTCCGAGTTGAGTAGGATTCGAAGCCAGGATGGTAGTGTAATAAAAGGTGAGGAATGTGTGTTGAAAAGATGGAAGGAATATTTTGAAAGCTTATTTGAGAAAGAAGATCTAGCGCAAGAAATAAGTACTGCAGAAGTGGATGAAATTGAGAACGAAAGTGAGATTGAAATGGATGAGATTGTGAAAGTGTTAAAAAGTATGAAATCTGGTAAAGCTGCAGGGTATGATAGGGTGTCGGTCGAAATGCTGAAGGCTGGCGAAGGCGTTGTGGCTAGTCAGCTGTACCTCCTTTTTAACCTTTGTTGGAGAAGCGGTCGAGTGCCAAGTGATTGGTGCAAAGCTGTAATAGTGCCATTATACAAAGGAAAAGGGTCACAGCTGGACTGCAAAAATTACCGCGGTATAAGCCTACTCAGTGTCGTCGGCAAACTGTATGCAAAGGTGTTGATTGAAAGAGTGATGAAAGAAACGGATGAGAAAGTATGGGATGCTCAGGCAGGATTTCGTAAGGGGATGGGATGTACGGATCAGGTCTTTTCCTTGCGCTGCATAGCTGAAAAATTCCTGGCCAAAAACCAGAAAGTCTATTGCGCGTTCGTAGATTTGGAAAAGGCCTATGACAGAGTGGTGAGGAATGAATTGTGGTCGGCACTATCCATGCATGGGGTGAGCAGTATCTTGATACGAGCACTGAAATCCTTATATAAGGATTCCAGTGCTTGTGTCAGGATAAACGGGGCGTACACTGAACTTTTTAACATCGAGAAAGGTGTTAGACAGGGATGTGTTGCGTCACCGTGGCTGTTCAATCTGTTCATGGATAGTAGTTTGGAAGATTTGAAAGAGAGTGAATGTGGTCTGAGAATGAATGGTTTACTCGTCAGATGTCTTCTCTATGCTGACGACCAAGTTATCCTTGCGTCGTCGGCTGAAGGGTTGCAGGAGATGGTAAATATTATGAACGAGGCTTTGAAAAAGAAAGGAATGAAAGTGAATGTAAGTAAGACGAAAGCAATGGTTTTTGAGAAAGAGGAAAATATGACAGAGTGTAAAATTATGATAGAAGAAGAGAGGGTGGAACAAGTGAAAGAGTTTGTGTATTTGGGCTCCATGTTCACATCAGATGGAAAGTGTGAAAGTGACATCGAAAGAAGGGTGAATGCCGGCAACATGGTGAATGGAGCGTTGCACGCTTTTATGAACAGCCAGAAAGTCTCTGATAAGGCTCGTCTGGCTGTGCATAGAGGGGTGTTAGTTCCGACACTTATGTATGGGAGTGAAAGTTGGGTATGGCAGAAAAAGCATGAAAGTAGAATAAATGCAGTACAAATGAGAGCGTTAAGAAGTATGGTTGACGTAAAATTGAGTGACAGGATAAGGAATAGCGTGATAAGGGAACGTTGTGGTATAAAAGAAGACGTAGTGACTGGTGTAGATAAGGGTATGCTTAAATGGTTTGGTCATGTAGAGAGGATGAACGAAAGAAGATTAACGAAACAGGTGTATATGGCAAGTGTGGATGGGAACGTCGGAAGGGGAAGACCTCGACGAACGTACCTCGATCAAATCGGGGACGTGCTAAAGAAAGGTCAGGTCAAGAGTACCCTAAACCGACGAGCATGCATGAAGAGATTGATGAATGTGGAGGAGGCGAAAGAAGTATGCCAGGATCGTAGTAAGTGGAAGGAAGTAGTGTAGCCCGGAGGCCACAGGTAAATAAAAGCAGGCTGTAGAGTTTTACATTTATTTATTGAAGTCCAGGACGAACGTCAAGGACGAACCCTAAAATAACAAATATTAAAGTTAGTATGGCGATGATGGGTGAAAGAAGAAAAGCTAAGTAGATGATGGTAAACGGATGTAGATAAATAGATATATGTACCTCTTTGAGGGTTCCTTTTAACACAACACGATTTTCCACAATTAATAGAAATATAATATATAAGCTTGGCCTTATGGCCTACTAAAATGTAATTTTATTCACCACGGAACTATGCAATAAAACTCGAAACTTTAAACTTGAAACTATAACGGCACTGGTAATACAATGGTGAATACTGTTTTCCCGTGGAAAGATAGATGATGAGTGCGTCAGGGAGAAAAATACGTCTGCACGACGTTCCAATTCTTTTATTTGATTTGAAATTTAACATAATTCGAAAAAGAGGAGGTGACATGGAAAAGGATGCCGACGCAGAGTTTTCACTCTGCTACAGTACCCGGGGGGGCCGGAGAAAAAAAAAAGTACTCTAGGGTATTTTTTTTTTTTTTGGGTAATGTGGTTGAGATGAAATGATGGTAATTGGTATGAAATGCTGGTAAAATTTTGGCGTATGTTCCGAAATGCTATGCGATGAATAAATGTGGTGTAAATGTTAATAAAATAAATAGAAGGTACTAAAAGTTAATCAAAATAAATGAATATTAAATGTAAGTATGGGTGGTGAGTGATCAAAAATTTTGACTGTGTGTGATATCTACAGTGAATATGTACAGGGTGGAAATTCTAAGTCAATCGTACGTCATATCAAGCATTCGTCATCAGCAAAATGTCTGGATTTCTATTATATGAAATCAGACCCTTTCAAAATGGAGAGCAGTTTTCAATTATGTCAACTGTTCTCTGAGAGTTTCCACCAGAATAGTGTAGGCTTGCAAGTCACAACCCGCTTTATGGTTCCTAGCTTTTGGCTTCTTTAACGTGTCGCTAGATCCGCACGGTGATAATGTATTTACAAGTTTTGTAAAAAAAAAAAAGGAAAACGTACGTATTAAAATTAGTATACGTGTTATAATTAACGTATACGTTCATTAAGTTTAGGTTATGGAAAATAAACAGCAAGTAAAATTAAAATCAAATTCGTAATTGAGTAGCAAGTTAAGTTAAAGTTAAAGTGACCGGTTTTCTATTAGGACAATACAAAATTGTTATAAAAAGAAGAAGATTGCGTTATGCAAATTTCTTTTTTTTACAATGACCGATCATGACGTCAATAAGTGATAATGCTATCCTACATTGAATAAAGTTATTTCATTTTCATTTTCAAATTATGACGTTATCTCCGTCGATGAGAGATAATTGCAATTGATCAATTAATAAATTGTGACAAGTGAATAAAATAAGTTGGTAATAAAATTATTTATCATTGAAGTTAAGTTTGACATCCGTCAATGTTTAATGGAAAAACCGAAAAGCGTAATGAGGTGAAAAAGTTTATAAAAGGAAATAAAATGACTGCGTTACTACTTTATGGCGTAGTTCGCTTTATCCAAACGTGGATAATTAAAAATGGGGGTGAATAAGGTTTAGTTTAGTTAAGTTTTGCGGTTTTGGTTGGTTTTAGGTCTTTGATATGCCAACGTCCTAAGTTGTTATTGTCCATATCGGCTAGGTTGTATACTAAAGGGGAAATCTTTTGGGATACGATACATTTAATGTATTTTGGTGCTAATTTAGCCGAGAAGTTTTTGTCGGAAGAGCTTATGGGATAATTACGTTTCCAAACTATATCGCCAGGTTTAAACTCTAGGTTTTGACGATGTTTGTTGTAGTTGAATGCGTTATTTTGGTGTATGGAGTGTAGTCGTGATTGTACTTTGTCGAAAATGGGAATGAGTTGGCCGAGATTTTCCGCATAAATATCTCTAGGGGCGAAGATGAGGTCATCCGTGGTGTCCTTTTGGGAGTAAGTAGAACCACACGGTACTAGTTCACGACCGAATACTAGAAAGGCTGGGGTAAATTTGGTTGACTCGTTAACAGATGAGTTGATGGCAAATTGTATTTTATGGAGGTGTTTGTCCCAGGTTCTGTGGTCATCATCGACAAATGATGCGACCGCCGTGATTATGGTTCTGTTGTATCTTTCAACAGTATTTACTTGAGGACAGTGAAGGGGTATGAAATGTATGTGTGGTATGTTGTATGAGTGAAACATGTCTGTTAGTTCCGAGCTTGTCATTTGGGGGCCGTTGTCTAAAATGACTGTTTCAGGAATACCGTAGTTCATGAATACTAAGTCTTCTAGGATATGTTTAATAACCGAAGAAGTAGCGCGTTTAATTGGAAATAATAAGCAGTATTTGGAAAAGCAGCAGGTTATTACCAATATGTATCTGTTAAGTTTACGTGATATGGGTAGTGGGCCAATAAAATCGATTGAAAGACATTGAAATGGCCGGGAACATTGTTTAGGTTCGCCCATGTGACCGATAGCGTTTTGGTTACGATGTTTATATGCAAGACACGTGTCGCAGCGAGAGATAAATGTTGCCACATCTTTGTACATGCCAGGCCAGAAATAATTTAACTTGATACGATGGTATGTTTTGAAGGTACCAAAATGGGCTGCGGTTGGTGTGCAATGATTTTGTGCAATTGGGTCAATATTTGAAAACCATTCTTCGGGTCCATTGACTGGCGAATTTTTTTTTTGCGTTTTGTGGTGATTTTAATATCACATACTAATAAGGACCCAATATGGAGCTTAGTGGCGAAAAATCCTTTAAATTGAACCACAGGTTTCCCCAAAATAAATTTAAAAAAATTGTGGTGCCAGTCAACGGACATAATTGCACCAGTCAAAGGACCGAGTAATTATTTTAACTAATACAGTGTACTAAAACTCTTTTCTACCGTTCCTAACCATCTAAAATAGACCAAAAAGGAGCAGCCAGCCAGAGGTACGATTCAGTGAGCCAGAAACACGACCCAGCGAGCCAGAAACACGACCCAGCGAGCCAGGGACACGACCCAGCGAGAAAGAGACACGATCCAGCGAGCCAGGGACACGACCCAGCGAGCCAGAGACACGATCCAGCAAGCCAGAGACACGACCCAGCGAGCCAGAGACACGACCCAGCGAGCCAGGGACACGACCCAGCGAGCCAGAGACACGATCCAGCAAGCCAGAGACACGATCTAGCAAGCCAAAGACACGACCCAGCGAGCCAGAGACACGACCCAGCAAGCCAGGGACACAACCCAGCGAGCCAGAGACACGATCTAGCAAGCCAGAGACACGACCCAGCGAGCCAAGGACATGACCCAGCGAGCCAGGGACACGACCCAGCAAGCCAGGGACACGACCAAGCGAGCCAGAGACACGATCTTGCAAGCCAGAGACACGACCCAGCGAGCCAGGGACACGACCCAGCGAGCCAGAGACACGATCTAGCAAGCCAGAGACACGACCCAGCGAGCCAAGGACACGACCCAGCGAGCCAGGGACACGACCCAGCGAGCCAGGGACACGACCCAGAGAGCCAGAGGCACGATCTAGCAAGCCAGAGACACGATCCAGCAAGCCATGGACACGACCCAGCGAGCCAGAGACACGATCTAGCAAGCCAGAGACACGACCCAGCGAACCAGAGACACGACCTAGCGAGCCAAGGACACGACCCAGCGAGCCAGGGACACGACCCAGCGAGCCAGGGACACGACCCAGCGAGCCAGAGACATGATCTAGCAAGCCAGAGACACGACCCAGCGAGCCAGGGACACGACCCAGCGAGCCAGAGACATGATCTAGCAAGCCAGAGACACGACCCAGCGAGCCAAGGATACGACCCAGCGAGCCAGGGACACGACCCAGCGAGCCAGAGACACGACCCAGCGAGCCAGGGACACGACCCAGCGAGCCAGGGACACGACCCAGCGAGCCAGGGACACGACCCAGCTAGCCAGAGACACGATCCAGCAAGCCAGAGACACGACCAAGCGAGCCAGGGACACGAGCCAGCGAGCCAGAGACACGACCCAGCGAGCCAGGGACACGACCCAGTGAGCCAGAGACACGACCCAGCGAGCCAGGGACACGACCCAGTGAGCCAGGGACACGACCCAGTGAGCTGAAATAACTTGAGTCCATTGACTGGCATCAAATGTCCTTTGACTGGACAAAATGCCAGTCAAATAACGCCAGTCAAAGGACCGATTTTTATGTTTTTAGCACTTGGCTAGAAAACCATAAAGTATACACATATTATGTAGACAAATCTTGAATCTCAGTTATATATGTGACATCATACTATAAGAATGGATACTAGGTACTACTCTTTCACTAGGAAAACATGCCCAGTCAAAGGACCTACGCAGGTGCGAAAAATACCGACTCAAAATTACTGACCTTGTATTTTTTTCTGGAATCGGCAGCGAATCGCAAGTCCACACTCGTCGGATGCTGAAGCTCAACTGGCAATAGGCGGGAACGAGACAGCGCGAATAATGCACTTAGTCTCGGCGCACGAGTCGGTTTAGCACCACGCGGTCGAAAACGCGAAAACGTGTGACCAACATAAAACTTATTGTTTTACTAATATCAAGTTCAAGTGATATAAATATTAATATTTATCTTAAATCTACAACATCTAAGGATTATTTTAATGTATAAAAAGTGATATCAAATCCAGGTAAATAAAATGCTACAGGTCTTTGAATTTCGGAATTGCAAAGTGTGACACGCGAAGAATGGCAAGTTTACCCCCGATTTTAGATTTCAAGGTGAGTTTTCGTTAATTATAATAAGTAATTTGTGGATTATTTTTTGATTTCCGAGTAGTTAATTAAACATTTGAGCGAATGGTATCGAGTTTAAAACTGTGCGTTGTGTATTTTAAGAGTAATTAACGTGTGACCGCAATTTTCGACCTCCCGAATATTCACCCAATTATGGGGTTTCGTTGTTCTGAAGGAACGACTAATTTCCAGCTGTATTGTGAATTAAATGGGGTTAGAGAATTAGTATATTTATATAGTTTTTTATCTTTAATTGTATAGTCGGGGGTTGATGAGGGATTATTTTTACATTTGTTAAAAATAGATTTGTACCATTCGTCTGTGGTACTGGAAGGATTAATAATGTTCACGTTGGGAATATTTCTCGAGAGCAGGTCGGGTACAAAGTTTTCGGAGCCTTTTTTATGTTTTATTTCAAAGTTAAACATAGATAGGCGTATGCACCAACGTGCTAGTCTACCTGTGGGATTGTCTAGACGAAGAAACCATTGTAGGGCTGAGTGGTCGGTATAGATGGTGAACTTGTGGCCATTGTCTAGATAGCAACGCCAGTGTTCTAGTGCTGTAATGACACTTAGAAGTTCTCGCTCTGTAATTGAGTAATTTCGCTGGGGGCCTGTGAGCGATTTACTCATATAAGCAATTGGCTTTTCTATACCATCAAATTCTTGGGTGAGCATGGCTCCGATGCCGAAGGATGATGCGTCGCAATGGACGGCGAAGGGCTTTGTAAAATCAGGACAGGCGAGGATAGGGGTGCTAACTAGGGCTTGTTTAATAGAGTTGAAAGCTGATTCCGCTTCTGGTGTCCATTTAAATGGTGGTGCCTTTTTGTGGGTTGAAGTTAGTTTGTTTAGGGGTGTGGCTAGTGTGCTAAGGTTTGGGACAAAACGTCTGTACCAGCTTACGGTGCCAAGAAATTTCTTGATATCTTTTGCTGTTTTCGGTACGGGTATGTCCAGGATAGCTTTGACTTTGTCTGGGTCTGTTTGGAGTCCCTGACTGTTGACGATGAAACCTAGATATTTTAATTCGCTACGGAAGAATGAGCATTTTGGGAAATTGATGGTTATATTAGCATCTGTTAATTTAATGAGGAGTTTGTTGAGTATTTCAACGTGACGTTCGAAAGTTGAGGTGGCAATGACTATATCGTCGAGATAACAGAATACCGAGTTGTCACACATGAGATCTGATAGTAGGCTATCTAGAAATCTCTGTTGAGTAGCAGGGGCGTTTGTGAGACCGAAAGGCATCACTTTAAATTGATACATACCACGACCAGGTACGTGAAAAGCGGTTTTGGGCCTATCCTCAACTCGTAATGGGATTTCCCAAAAGGCTTTGGCGATGTCTATAGAGGAAAGGTATTTGGAATCGCGTAGGTTATCTATGATGTCAGAGATTAGTGGTAGTTTATAGGCATCTTTTTTTGTTATCGCGTTGAGTTTACGACTGTCAACGCAAAATCTCCAGGTATTGTCTTTCTTGGGGGTGATTAAAACTGGGTTAAACCATGGGCTTTCACAAGGTTCGATTACGCTTAAGCGCATCATGTCGTCAACTTCCTTGTGTAGAGCCTTTTGCTTTTCTGGGGATAAGCGATAGCATCGTTGCTTTATTGGTGGGTGATCACCGGTGTCAATGTGGTGTTCTACCAAATGCGTTCTACCTAATGGTTTTGTGTCTGTAGAGATATTTTTAAATTTTTCTGTTATTAAGTTTGCTATTATTTGTTGGGATTCAGTAAGGTTTTTGAAAGAGTTTACGGTTGTTAATTCAAGATTTTTGGTTATTAAGAAGGTAGCGGTTTCAGGAGATTGAAAAGAGGCTATTCTGTGTAGAACATTTGGGGCAATATTGAATGCTTTCCAAAAGTCAATTCCTAAGATTAGGTTTTGTGAAACCTCAGGTATTACATGAGCCGATATTAGTGAAAATTTATTATTATAGGTTACAGGAAGAGTGATTATTCCGATAGAGTTTATTTTTTGGTTGTTGGCTACTGTGCCTGTTATACGTATGTTTTTATTTAATTTGAAACCATGTTTTAGTAATGTTTTGTAAGAATCCTTACCTAATATTGTAATTGTACTGCCGCTATCGAGGAGGCCGTTCAAATGTAAGTTATTAATTTTGATTGTGACATATGGTCGTTCGTGATCGTTGTCACCGGAGAAAAGAAGGTTTACGTGGTAAGACTTGAAAAAAATTGAAAGTGATTCTAACCAATTTTTCCAATCGAGTTTATCAAATTTGGGATTATTAATTTGAACGGGCTCCTCTTTATCTAGTTTTTTGGAGTTCTATTACATTTGGGACAGTTAAGGGCCGTGTAACCTTTGTTACCACAGCGAAAGCAAACCTTTTGGGGGTTGTTACACGCTTGTAGAGTGTGCGAATTGTTTCTACAGCGCGGGCATGAATATAGGGATTGGCTACTGGTGGGGAGTGGCTTGCCAGTATTCACAGCATTAATGGGGTAAGGAAAAGGGGGGATATATGGTTGGTAATTAGAATTGGAAGGGGTTTGGATTTTGTTTGATTGGTTTGGAGTGGTATTAAAGTAATCTTGGGAGTGGTTATTGACGTGAAGCAATTTTTCTGTAAATTTGCATGATTCTAGGAGGGTAGAGATGGAAAGAAGGTCTGGTTGGGTTACTCGCAAACTATATTGGGGTTGTAGGTTGCGTAATAAAATATCTATTTTTTCATTCGCAGATAATGGGTTATGAAGTTTATTGAATAGTGATTCCATTGTGGAGAAGTAAATTATGATACGTTCGTTAGGGTGTTGTTTTCTATTTTCTATAAGCTTTTTTAAATTATAATCATGGTTTCCTATTTCAAAATCGTTAATTATTGCTGATTTGAATGTTTGCCAGTTTGTGAGTGTGTTCTTATGTGTTCTGAACCAGTCTAGTGCCGGTCCTGAGAGAATGTCGTAGATGTGGTTGTATAGGGTATGTTCGGTTAAGTCCCTAACTTTGGCGAATTCTTCCACACGGGCTATGAAGTCCCGTGGGCAGCCTTGACCTTTAAAAATAAATCTTTTAAGGTCTGTTTGGTATCTGCTATTATGATTCGCCAATGAGTTTAATTTTTCTGTTAGTGTTTCGAAATATATGTTTGCGGGGTTAAGGTTTACGCTGCTGGTTTGGGCCGAACAATACGTGGATGAGGGGGGGTTTACTAAGTTATTATATTGTGTTTCTAGCTCTAATAACCGTTTGAAAAGGTCATTGTGAGTAGCTAGTTGTTCGTTTGTTAAAGTTTCAGATTCTAGGTTAATAAGATTGAATCTGAGCTTTGTGTGTGAAAGGTAAGGTGGTATTTTGTTTTTCCTGGTGGAAAAATTGAAAAGGCAAGCTTCTATTAAGTTAAGGCATCTAGTTATATCTTGAATATCAATTTCAAGATCGTTGGGACTAATCTGATTAATTGCCTGGTTAGAAGTTATTGCCTGGGCTAATAATTGATGGAGAGCCTCTACAGTTTGGCTTTGGTTAAACTCTATGTTTCGAATCTTTATTTCAAATTGAAGTTCGGGTTTGTTTAAATAATTATAGTTTTCCATTATATTATTTTATTAATACTATTTGGTAGGAAACTTTCTAATAAGGTTGATACTGGCCGAATTGCTCGTTGGCAGAGGCCAAAAATTAAAAGAAGGGTAAGAAGTAAATGACAGAGGGATGGCAACGAATGTTTGACTTAACAATGTTAGACGTGACGTTTGATCGTATTTTTGGGTAATGCCAAACTTGTCAATCTGATTTATTATGATTTCTAACGTGTATGTATTTTTTATTTTAGGCTGAAACAATTTGGTAAAATATTTATTATTTCAATATTTGGCAAAACGACAATTGGTAATCAAAACGTCAAAGTATAACAATGCCAAGGTTATTGGTGTCTACTATTGGTCATAAAATAGGTTTTTATAGATTTAATTTAGCGTGTGGAAAGAGGTTAGAAAAAGTGAATCAGAGGCCGTACTCTGTAGTCAAGAACCACGTTTAGTTTAGCTAGAAACCATTAGTTGAGGGTAATGCTTGCAAGGTCTAGAGGGTGGTTATTATATGCGATTAAATATAGAATAAAAATATAGCAAAGAATCTATGAAAATAATATGGTAAATAATGTTTATTAGGTAAAAAGGGGTGAAAGCTCTAAATGCCAAAGTATTTTATCGAAATTGGATCAGGGGCGTTGATGCCGTTTTAGAATTTTGAAAAGAAAAATGGTTGGTGGGGTATGGAATGATCAATGGGTGTGGTGAGTTGTGTGGTTGGGGTCTGACTGTCGGTCTCGAAAACCTGCAGAACCCCACTATCTACTCGTATGTCCAATTCTTAGGATATTGTCCTAGGAATTGGTGTGAGTTATATCTTCGAGCGAAAGATGACTTTCGTCTAAACCTGACGCTCGAATGATATTGTTGGTTGCCGATGGGCAGCCGTGATAGTGTCTATTGTATGTATATGAGGTGTAGCGGTTTGATTCGTGTACTGTGGGTGTACTGTGTGATAATGGTAAAAATGATAATGATAAAAATGATAATGGATATTTTGAATAATGGAATTGGAACGTCTCTATTTAAATGGTTGAATTTGGAGAACTAATTTTGTGATTTTGATAAAAAATGCTGGATAAATAAGGCTGTAATGGAATGGTAATAAAACAATGAAAGAATATTATTTTTTGATCTTCTGTTCTTCAAATTTCTGATTCTTGAGTCCGGTAGGTTGCGGGGTGGGTTTTTCCTCGTTGGGGCGCCACTGTAGCCCGGAGGCCACAGGTAAATAAAAGCAGGCTGTAGAGTTTTACATTTATTTATTGAAGTCCAGGACGAACGTCAAGGACGAACCCTAAAATAACAAATATTAAAGTTAGTATGGCGATGATGGGTGAAAGAAGAAAAGCTAAGTAGATGATGGTAAACGGATGTAGATAAATAGATATATGTACCTCTTTGAGGGTTCCTTTTAACACAACACGATTTTCCACAATTAATAGAAATATAATATCGCACTCTTAATAAAATAACGACCTAATCCAAAAACACAAATTTTTGGGTATCGATGAAAAACGTTTGTTGAATAAACAGAATAATTTTTAAATGGCTGTACAATTAAAAGTAAAAGGCAAAAGATGAAACTTGACCCACCTAACTAATCCTAAGAATATGTTCTTTTAAATGCATTAAAATTTACACAAATATTCACATCCATTAATTAAAAAAAGTTAATTATTTGTAACCCTTTAGAATTGCGTCATTATTTCATGAAAAATCTGAAAGAAATATTGACCTAAGTTAAAATCGGTCTTTGTTTTACCAAATCAAACATGAAGATCTCCGACTCATTTTAAATTAAGTCACTATTTTACTAAAAAGCTAAAAGAAAATACAATTTATTTAAAAATAAGTCTATAACTTAAACATGTGACTCAAATTCAAATCGCGATATAGCGACTAGCAAATGGTCAACAGAACACAGTCCTATTATAATGAAACTATTAAGAAAATTTTTTCTTCTGTCATTCATATGGGACACCGAGTCGACAAATGACCCAATGAACCCTTTGATTAAACGTATTTAAATGTAACTTAAATGCGCCGCGGTCGCTTTAAATGGTGCGGTGGCTATTCTCATTGCAACGGAGACGGCTTCTACAAGAAAAATTAAGTGAAAATGAGAAAATTAAACTAAAACACGCTAGTGTGGTTTAGTCGGCAGCACTTCTACCCGATGTTACTTATTAATTGCTAGCGTTCAGATGCTCTCTTTTATTCTGATGTCCACTTTCCTCGCGCTGCTGTCTGCTTCGTGATACGTAGCGATGGCTCGTACTCGTGGCCAGGTGTCAGATGTTTTATGGTAGAGTGTTTTCCACGATCTGCACGATGTTGTTGACTTTTATTGCGGCTTGATGTGGGGCTCCATCAATCCATATTAATATTGTGTATTTGGGTGAAATATACATCGGCAAGGCACTGCGACGTTCTTTATGTGTTTTTTCGATGAGGTCATGATTATCAA
This sequence comes from Tuta absoluta, assembly GCA_027580185.1. Taxonomy (NCBI): domain Eukaryota; kingdom Metazoa; phylum Arthropoda; class Insecta; order Lepidoptera; family Gelechiidae; genus Tuta; species Tuta absoluta. The sequence goes on along the minus strand of JAQAHW010000010.1, from coordinate 16,221,457 downwards.
AGGGACGACAAGCGAGTCGTGTACGAGGACACTCAGTAGTACCGAAGTGATTGTGCGTAATGACTTTGGCTTGTTTTGGTTGATGGAGTTGTGCGTTAGAGGTTTGCTGTTGACCATAAACTTCTTTTCAGTGATCAGAGTGTGGAGTACTTCCTTTTGAAAGTGATCGCGCGGTAGTGAGCTGCACAAGATTGTCTTAACACTCACTAGGCTTTTCCAGGCCCTGACATTAAGAGGCTGTAAAACACAAGCTGTTATTTTGATCGTAGCTGTTTTCTGTATTATACTCTCGATAGCTCGGTGGAGTTCTTTGGCGGTTCCTTGTAGTTCGGTGGATATTGGACCAACTTTTTTCCATGTGATGGAGCGCCAGGCCTAGTGAGCGATGCGGCGATCCCAAAAAATACACGGCGTGCGTGCTGAGCCAGATGAATAGCGTGACGATAAGGGACTCAAAATAGAGTTATATGAAAGTGCGCAATGACGTTGATCCAGACGAGGGGGTGGGTGGTATACTGTGGCAAACTGCGGTGGAGACGCCTTACTTATTTTGCAAGAAAAGAAGCCGTGAAGCGTGAAACGCGTCGTCAGTCACAGGCACAGCCACAGATTACAATAATAATTAACAAGCTCAGCGTTCGCTTATATCATTGATGTCGTGTCGAGGTTCGCGTGATGAAGCTGACGGTATAACACCCGCTTGTAAAGGGGTGCCACACGATTGCCGTCGATGACTGTGGTCGCCTTTTCTTCTAGAGCTAGTTCAATTGTAGATGCATCATTCAGTTTCGTTTTCAATTTGATGATCCCGTCGATCCTAAATGGCAAGTAGGCAGAGTCGCGCTTCTATAAGCGGAAACGAATACTACTTTTTGTGTCTCATTAGTTCGCTGATGGGCCGGGCCTACCATTATAGACAAATGACAATGCTGGTTTGAAAAAGTTTTCGATTGACTGTAGAACGTGATAAACTCTGGCCTTGGAAAATCGATCAGGATCAAATTGAGGAGTGTTTTGCTGAGTGAGAAATAGATTACGTCCTTTCTCGCCCGTGTTTGGCTCAGGATGTTTCAGGTGCAGGCTTCTCGGTAGGCTATGTTGGAATAGCGGTTAATGACACTAGCACTACCGATATCGTAAGTCAAATTTGTCCCTACGTTTCGGGCATCATCGGTGACTTTGAATTTAGTTGGTATCTGTCGTTTTGTGATATTACCAACATATTGTATTACCAATATTCCGTGCGAAACGTATGGATCTCAGCACCCTGCACCGTCTTTTAACAAGGTGAGCACAGTGTGACTATCTGTCTTACGGAGAACGGCTTGCGGCATGCTCTTTGATGACGGTGGCAGCCATGTTACTTCGCACGATAATGGCGTCATGACAAGCGACGTGCTGATTTGGCCGTCTAGTCGACGAAAACGTGTTCTTAGTAGGAGATTTATTGTGTAACAGTAGTGAAGGTGGCACCTTGGTAGCGTGTTTTTCAAGTTTTCCTACTCATTCAGTCTGCAATGTGACAAGATTTTAATCCATCTGCTGCTCCTGTTAGTACTCACTTATTTGGCTTGTGATGTGATGGACGAGGTAAATTTGAGTGGTTTAAGAGATAAATGGCGATATGCAGTGCTTTTCTTTGTAGAACGTTCTGTAGTTAACACTTCAAACGATAGACGTGTGAGGTAGTGATTCAAGGCGAGCTCTACGGTATGCGGCTGGAGATGAGATCGAGTTGGTACACATTTAGCCTTGGTTTTATCGTCGAGTTTGACGGCAGCAATCGAGGTGCCGATGATTCCAACTATGGTTCAATATAATTACTTTTCAGTCGGAGGATTAAAATAATGTACTAAAAATATAGAAAATTCGTTGAATTTCAAGAGTAGTAAAACGTTAAACCTATTTGTAAATAGCTTTCGGTACAAAACCTCAAAATTAAGATAAAATGAGAAGTGAGACACCAAGTTAATAAGTTAAATTATGTTATGATATCAGTCGAATACAGGTCAAATTTAAAATAATTCCAAAGTCATTTTAATTATTTTTGCTAAAACACAGACTCAACTAAAAATGTTACCAGCAATTTTCATTATTAGAAATACAACAAAGACCTAATTTCAGTTAAGTCATATAACAAACAAAATTTTCAAAACGATACAGTCTTATCTCCAAATGGGTCAGTGAGCTTTTCCAAAATTTTCGTAAAATACAGACCTAATTTAAAATGAGTCAAGCAAACATCGCAGGTATTTTGTAAAACAACGACCAAACACTAAATCGGTCATTCTTTTATAAAAACTTTTCAATTACACTCGCCTCAACTTTTGATAAAACAACGACTCATTTCTAAATCAGTCGTCTTTTCACAAAAACGTTGCATGCAGCCGCAGACGCAAGACTAAATCGGTCATTATTTGACTGAAGAGATAGGAGTTCGGGGCGGGAAAGATATAGACTCATCTTATTTTGTACCTTATTGTGTAAGAGATAGGGTTGTATTTTAAAGTCTATATTGTGGGCCCTGCTCTAATAAGTCAGTTTTTCACAAAAACTCATTTTGGCCAAATTTTGATTTAAGTCGTTATTTTACTAAGAGTGCGATATATAAGCTTGGCCTTATGGCCTACTAAAATGTAATTTTATTCACCACGGAACTATGCAATAAAACTCGAAACTTTAAACTTGAAACTATAACGGCACTGGTAATACAATGGTGAATACTGTTTTCCCGTGGAAAGATAGATGATGAGTGCGTCAGGGAGAAAAATACGTCTGCACGACGTTCCAATTCTTTTATTTGATTTGAAATTTAACATAATTCGAAAAAGAGGAGGTGACATGGAAAAGGATGCCGACGCAGAGTTTTCACTCTGCTACAGTAGTCTCTGCCTACCCCTCCAGGAAAGAGGCGTGATTTATGTATGTATGTATGTATAATATTTTGACCTATGTTCCTTGAGGAAAACTGTTTTGTTAAATTTGATAGTTCAAATCATGCAATAAAAAGCTTTTTACAAATGCATTGCATGAGTACCTACAGGAGTGCTATAAGTACGTACTTAGTATAGTATATAAACTAAAGTAGTTTTCTTGTAAATGTTTGAACAGCGTACGATAGAGGAGGAAAAATAGGGAAATATTGTAATTCAATGGAAACGTGAAAATACATAAAATCATCCACATTCTTTGTCGATGATTTGTCGTGTGATGCCGGCCTAGAATAGAATCACCCCATTTGTTTCCCGTGGGTACTCCCACTATAGGTAAGAGGCGACTAAGCGACTTGAGGGTGTGTATTGCAATTTTAGGCGATGGACTGACCACCTGACACTATGGCGATACACAATCTTCCAAATGACCCTAGAATATATTTCAGAAGTGGCGTAAATGGCAGTTTTTGCCATTTACGCCACTTCTAAAATATCGCCTACCCCGCAAGGGATAATTGGCATGATCTGTGTATGTACTATGTATCCACATTCGTCAGCAGCATACGCCAGTTTACCTTCCTGTATTATTATTCTGTTATATAACTGCGTGTTTTCAGTGTGCATTTCCTTCTCGTGGGTGTCGTGTTTAGGCAATGGGCTGTCAAATTGTCACTAATGGTGTGACCCTCCAACGTTTGTCAGACGTGGCGTAAATGTCCAAATTTTTTATTTAAAAAAAAGTAAATTGTGTGATACAAATTTTTTTTTTTACAATTACGGATCATGACGTCAAAAAGTGATAATACTATCCTACATTGAATAAAGAATTTCAATTTCAATTTCCATTTTAACGGCCGTTTACGCTCTGCCTACCCCGCATGGGTAATCGACGCGATATATCTACGTGTGTGATTTAGCCTCGAAACATGCTACTGCGTATAGTTTCGTCCACACGAGTTTCGATTTTAAATTGTTTAAATTATTACATCAAAGATTTTCCGCGCAAGTTGTCATAACTCATGTCATACAAACTGACGTCTAGGTCATAAATTCTGTGACAAAACTATACTTGAACTACAATTAGGTAGATCCCACGGTGTTAATCGTAGCTAAGATGTGATTTTCAAGACTCAGGGTAAAAATATTTTAATTCTTGACTGGCCCGAAGGCGTAGCGGATAGTACCCTGCCTTTTAAGCCGAGGGACGTGGGTTCGATGCCCACAAGACACAAATATTTGTAAAATAAAATTTTCAGATATTTGTGTTTAGTCTGGGTGTTTTCTGTGTATAATATGTATTTATTTACAAATGTATGTAGTTTATAATAAAATCAGCAATTTAGTTCCCATAGTACAAGCTATGCTTAGTTTATATTTAATAATTCTAGTGCCATTCGCGGTAGAGACCTCAGATGTATGGTCTCTCTTTTCGTGTGGGACACCGAATCGTCAAAGACCCGATGAACCCTGGCGTCAGAGTTTTTCAACCGCCGACTACTAGGTAATAGGCCTCTGACATGGTTGTTTAACGACCGCCGTCTAAGTAATCACAGACAGCAACCGTGACCGACAGCTTAACGTAACGGAACCATCTCTCTTTTCGGACAATCAGGTGGTTCAGCCTGCAATGTCCTAACCAGACCGAGAACAAATTCACAAAGTGATCAATATCAACTTTATGAGTGTACCACCGAGAATCGAACCCGGAACCTTTGCGTCGCAGGCAGTCGCACTACCACTGCGCCACATCGGGCGTGTGTGGTGTGCGGCGGCAAGAGCTTTCGTTCTAGAGATAGGACAGCGCTTATAGGACTGTGGCCGCGATCCTCGTGCCGGTTCGTACCTAGTTCAACAGATTGCTATCTTTTTTTTTAAGTTCTGGACCCTATGAATTTAGTCCCGGGGCTATTCGAATCTACACCTGACTGTATGGTGGGGAGCAGGAGCTCACCCGGAGAACGGCTAAGGAGTTGTTCTGGGAAGAAGGTATTGGACTGAAATAGGAAGAACGTATTGGACTGAAGGAAGAACGTATTAGACTGAAGGAAGAACATATTGTACTGAAGACAGAACGTATTGGACTGAATAAGAACGTATTGGACTGAAGTTGCTATCACCATTCAGCGTGGCAGCGCAGCCAGCGTAATGGGTACCTTCGGACCGGGTACGAGCAGGCATTAGCTGCTAGCTAAGTGTGTATATATTTAGGTATAAGTTTATTTAGTTTTTTCTTTTACTGTATATAACTAGTATTCATAAATAAATAATAATTTTGACATAAAAAACTGAGCATAAAGCATAATATTACATTCATACTTAGGTCATACCTATTGAGAACCTCATCCTTTCAGCAGTGACGTCGGTTAAAATATTACCATTTTTATCATTTCATTTTATTGCTTACAAGTACAATTATAAAAGGTCTTATAATATAGTGTCAGATAAGTACATGCACCCGGATGGGGCATTGCAATTGAGGCATGCATGCGTTTGCCGTTACAAAATAATAAAGATTAAAAATGGAGCAGATAACAAAAATACTATTTTAAAATAATAATAAGAAAATAATTCAGTGGCATTCATGTATAATTTAATTGGTAACAAATAAAATGATTAAAACTTAAATTGATTGCATAATTATTTGATGTTGTTAAAAATTAATTCAACTGTATAGAAGCATTTTGTTGTTAAAAAAGATTTAAGTTTATCATGGAACAATTTGTCATTAGTCTCAGCTTTTATAGATGCGTCAATTTTATTAAATATTTTAACTGATTTATTATGAGGCCCTTTTCTAAAAATTGTAAGTTGGCCTTTAGGTAGTTCTAGTTGATTATTCCGTCTTGTTCTTTGACAATACGAGAAGTTGTCTATATTTTTTCTAACGATGTATGCGGCTTCGAGGATAAAGATTGAAGGGAAGGTTAATATTTTTATTTATTTACTCATTATTATTATCATTTATTAAACTGCACCCAGCATGCCAAAACCAACTGGACCACAATCAAACAAAATATTGTATCTGTTGAGTCAAGGATCAATATTTTTGCATACGTTTTAAGAATAAGAAATACTTCATTTATTATTCTTATTTTAATTAATATGCGTATGCGGTTTTCCTTAAAATAAGTGCGTGCGTAGTGTTGTCCCATACACACATACATATTCACGCCTTTAGCCCCTGCGGAGTAGGCAGAGCGTTACCGACTGTAAAAATACGGGCACTATCGCTAAAAATACTGTATCACAATAGACACTTTGTCAGCCTGTCGCTTAAAATTGCAATACACATGAAACCTTTGAGTCCCTTAGTCGCCTCTTACGATACCCGCAGAAAAGAAATGCGGAGTAACAACTACCCGTAGGATGACAAAAGGTGCTGTCTATTCTCCAACATGACTTCACGTATAAATTATATCAATAATCGCGTCATTGTCTCGGTTTACTTCCCTGATGATCTGGAAGGCAGGCCACGTCACATTATGCCCTGGAATTTCCTTCACAGGGACTCGCGTTGAGAATAACAAATGAATCTACTCCTTTCGTGTGGGACACATAAATGATGATTGGTCATGCAATAATCTAAAAAGATGTGTTGTGTTTTGAAGCCGAAAAATATGGAGCCTGCTTTGAAGTACGCCGTTTTTAAAACTGAGTGGCGCCGATGTCGCGTAGTGGTAGTGTGACTGCATGCAACCCAAAGGTTCCGGGTTCGATTCTCGGTGGAACGCTCACAAAGTTGATATTTATCACTTTGTGAATGTGTTCCTAGTGTGGTTAGGACATTGCAGGGTGAACCACCTGATTTTCCGAAAAGAAATGGTTCTGTGCTGACAAAAAACGGCTACTTTTGGTATTATTTGCCATATCTTTAAGTACAGCGAGTATTTAATTGAGTTTGTAGGTTCTGATTTTTCTTAAGGATAATACTACAAACTTGAGCAACGTTCTGATAGATTGTTTGTATAAAGAGGAAATATTTTTGTGAAGTGGCGCCACTGTCGACGCCGTTCATGACTACACTCGCCTTGAGGGCTGTTACTTTCTACAACCGCGCTGTTTGTAATAGCTTGTATTTATTTTTGTCCTTTTATATTGCATAAATAAACAATTTGTGGAAAATTTTGGCACTTGAAGACCTGTGTCCACACAACATGTAACTACTGCGAAGCTGGCCAGTAATTGAGGTATTTACGACCATCTGTTACTTAGTTTCGTTATTTCCGTAGCCTCGGAAGACTAATGACTACTAACGTAAACAACGTAATTGCAATTTCGTCTGAGCTTTGTGTAGCTTTCTTCTTTGCTAGGCAGCGATAAATTTCAATAAAGTAAATAAAGTATATTAGAGACTAAATTACTTTTAAATTGTGTTTCTTGCAATACCTCCACGCACATTCTTGCTGGTCTGGCAGCTTTTTTGGCGGTACCTATAGCAAGTTTAAGTAGCGCTGGTCATTGAAATATTTGTTCTAAGCAAGAAATAACCAAAAGGTGCCGAAAAGAGGTCATGATACTCGTGATACAAAACAACTACCCACATGGAACATAGGTCAAAATATGGAAATTGGACCGCTCATAGTATGTAAATACAATTTGTATGGTAGGTTGAAAAAATGTTTTGATCCATTAGGAAAGTTGTTCAGTTTCATAAGTAAGTATATAATATATACCAAGTAACAAAGTTCTCCTATAGTGCCCAGTTTACAGGCTTATAGCACTAGTAACTTCCTCGTCGTGGTTCCAGGTTTTACTACCAAGCTTATAACAGGTTACACTGAGTTCGTTTGGTTTTATAGTACACCTGTGCTTATTAGGTGACTTACAGTGGGGTACAGAACTAAATTATAAGCGCATTAAAGGCTAATGGGGCCTATAAAAGTGTTGCAAAGGTGTAAATACACTTAAGAGAAGTTGCTCTTGTAAGTGATAGTTATAATCACCTACAAGAAATAATAATAAATCCACTATAAAAGTGTCATGCGCTAGTAACAGTAATGTATAGAACCACATGTACTTAGAACCATTTGCGTTTGTTAGTTGAGCTTATAGGCGTGTACAAGTCAACTTTATATGCCAGTCGTAAGTGAGTTAGTTCTATAGCGGTTTTCTTTAAGAGTAAGTTTACTTGGTTTTATTGTGTACTCTCTAATGCTCTTAATTTATCTATAAAAGTTTTCTATAAAACTATTAGGATCCAAAGCTATCTTCAGGATACCAATTTAAGATGACATGTGCTTATAATATTTATCGCGTGTATGGAACCCTAATTTGTCACAAGATGGTTGCAATAATGTTGTTAGGATTAATATTATTTGTAAGCACAACTTCACACAACGAAAGGCGAACAAAAATTGAGATGTAAAATACAATATATTTCACCGAAAACACTTACGCGTTGGCCGTGCAAACACGTATGCACGCATATTGTTACATGCAAAATACTTGTTAATACATTTAATATTAAATAGATGAACGTGCCTTTTGTTTTATACTACTTTTATAAATTTTTCACCTCCACGGCACAAACACAACACAGCAAAATTCACAAACGTTTGAAGTAGCTAGTAATAGAAGCGTGGAGTACGTAACAGACCTGCCTGGTTCTATTAGATGCTCATAGTCGGCTTCACGGGAGCAGAAAGTTATGCATAGGCCAAATATGAGTGTAATATTAGCCTAAGTGGTGCTGGCTAAGTCTACTATGAATGTTTTATCAGCAAAAGTACGCCTATAAAATGGGCCCTTTTTCGTGGTTATAAACATTTACTAGCCACTTATAGGCCTGGTCCCGGAACCACTACAAGACCACTTTTTGTTACTTGATGGATAGAACAAGACGAAAGGAGATCAAAGTACTTTGATCTCCTTTCGTCTTGTTCTATCCATTTTGTAACTCTCTATAGAATATAATCTACACGAACATCATAAAACTGCACATAGAGTGAAGCTAGCCTAAAAGCAGTCTATCAGACATAATATTAACAGAAATGTCACGAAAAAACACCTGCGCCAACGGATTGTGACCACTTTAGCTAGGTAGGACCTTACAGATATAACAAGCCTAAATTTACAGCTGTTAAAGCCTGTTGGATAGGAATTAGGATTACTGTACGCGAAATGAGATTGAATAAGTAACACATCTTGATTTCATTTCATCTTATCTTCAAAACACGCTGAGATGACCACGTGGGTTGACCGGCGCAGGCGCAGCCGTCGCGTGCCGTTACATAAATCAAACTACAGTATAGCCATCTCAATAAGCTATATTTGACAGCTGTCAGATTCTTGCTAATGTGGCCAAACATACACACATATCACGCATATAATCCCTTGCGGGGTAGGCAGAGCGTAAACGGCGGCAAAAAACGGACACTTGCGTCACGTCAGACAAATATTTGAGGGTCATTCGGAAAATTGTGTATTGCCATACTGACAGGTTGTCAGCCCATCGCCTAAGTCGCCTTATGACTCCCATGGAAAAGAAATGGGGTGATGCTATTCTAAGCCGGTGTCACACGTCGTCACGTCAATGTGATCATACTATGGCAAGGGTCGATTTTCCTTTGTTGACATCTCTTTTTGTATGGAGATGACTGAGCTGTCAAATATTGCCTATTATGCTGGCCTTACTTTAATGATGGGACGATTCACGCAGTTACTAAAATTATACTTATGAATACTAGGTACCCTGTTATTTTATCTCGGCTATTATAAGGTTGCAGAATCAGTGTAGCAAATAACTAGTTGCGTCTTGGTTTTTCCTATTACACCTACCTACCGGATTCTAATTAAATCAATACCTACGTAATCTGAATTTTATCACTTAACTTACTTATTTACTCTTACATACCAATTATATTAAAGCTTGTGTCTTCAAATCGAATCTTGTCTGTGTCATAAGATGCGACTTAAGGATTTGAGGGTTTTATTTGTATTACAATTTTAGACGACATATTGACAACCTGCCACCATAGTGATACACGATTTTTCTGAAACGACCTTCAATATTTGTCAGATGTGGTGATTTTTACGGTCGGTAATGCTCTGCCTTACCCGCAATGGATGAAGGCGTAATATGTACAGGTGTTAGTCTCCGTTAGGTGCCGTGTGATGCCGGCTTAGAATAGCATCACTCCATTTCATTCCCGTGGGTGTCGTAAGAAGCGACTAAGGGACTCGAGGGTGTGTATTGCAATTTTAGGCGATGAGCTGACAACCTGTCACTTGGTGATATACAATATTCCAAATGACCCTCAAATGTTTTGTCAGACGTGGCGTAGAATGTCTGTTTTGTTACAGCCGTTTCCGCTCGCCTACCCCGTAAGGGATTATAGGCGTGATATAATTATGTATGTATGTATGTATGTAATCAAAATCCGTCCAGCAGAAATTTTGACATAATGACATACGAACACAAACGTCACATTGATTGAGTAGCTTACAAGATTCAGACTAATGCAGGCTATTGGGTGTCTTTCCACTGTGAAGTCAGTATTAATTACTGCTACATTGCCAGCTGCCACTCTGAAACCAGGGTTCATCAGGTCGTTCCTTGACTCGGCGAAAGAAGAAGATTGTCAAATAACTATTAAATACCGTGGTAACACGGTAACTTGGTTGTGTCTACTGAACGCCTGTTCAAAATAAAAAGCAAAGGAAATTTACGCCTGCTGTATTTTTGCTCTTCATATTTCTACAGGCGTATTTCGCAGCACAAGGTACTATAAAGTCCTTGGTGCTCATTCATGGTAACAAACAGTATCCGCTAATGCTATTTTAACTTAATTAAATTTTAATAGATCCCTAAAGAATATTATAATTTACAGTGTATGGGAGAATGAATGGGAAATTCGATGAATTGCTAATGAGTGAATTTGTACGAACTAAATTTTTTCCGCTCATTTATCAAAGTCACACTAATAGAAACGTATTACTTACGAGTAATTAATTTGTGTTACGTATAGACAAATCCCTTATTTGCCAAATTACTAGTCTAGACGTAGCTTTAGTACTCTTTGTATCTACTTACTTATACATAGAGTCATGTTAAGGCGGTTATCCCACTTGCCATCCGACGCTGAGTTTTTACGGATGCACATCCGTAAGCACACCGTAGCCATATTTGTATGGGAATAAAAACGGGATTAGTAATTTCCATTCGTCTGACAGGCGCATGCGTTACGGTGCGTTAAGGCCCTGATTCACCTGAATAGTTTGTTCCTTTCATTCGCGCTGCGACAGAGAGAAACAGATAATCATGTGGCGCTCAAATTTTTGTGAGATTTTACGGATTTCCGACATAGAAACTAGAGAAATACTGTTACAATGTTTTATTTAGGTATGCGTACTAAAAAGGGCATGTATTTTAATTATAACATATTATTTTTGTAATAACTTTAAAACTGTAGACATGTTATTGAAAACTGTTGCAAATAGAGATTACTTTGTTTTTTTTTTCTACGGAGTAAAGTTTGTCAAATTGTGTAAATGATAAGTATATGTTATTTGTTAAATCCTCGAAAATAACATAGATTTTTATCAGAGTTTTATGGCTGTAATTGTCTAAATAAAACTGGAAAAAAAAATCTTGCTCGCGTTATAACCCGTGAGAGTATTTGGCGATGAATGAAACTTGACTCAACTGTCCCTCAAGTTTTTTTATTTTAATGACTAAACTACGCACACGTACATTTCGATTTTGTTTTGATATGACGCTAAAATCACGCTAAAATACTTTGAGCTAAGTATGACTTTTTGCTTTGGATTTGGACTAACTTTGCCTTTGAAGACGCAAATAGACGACTTTGGGCTTGGTACATAAATTAACCGCTGCTAACCGTACTTGCAGGTAAAGTAATAATACTACCTATGTCAAATAGGTTTGTGCTTTTTACTGCCAATTCTGTTTACATTTGTGTGGTTCAGTGCATTGACTTCAGTTTTCAGAATACATTGGCGAGAAAGTATTTTAGATTGACCCAGACGGAGGGCGTAGCTAAAATAGGGCATGTTACCTATACGCTTTCTGTCTTTATGCTTTTAAATAGGTTCACTTTCTTAAGGGGGATTCCGGACCGTAACTAGCGCGATTGGGCTGGTTGTTTGAACAACCACACAAACTTCTCCGGGTGAGACCTCGCTCCCCACCAACCAGTCAGGTGTAGGTTTCAAAGCCCCGGGTCTAAAATCGAAGAGTCCAGTAAAAAAAGTCGGCAGGTTGTCGAATGCCTCTGTCAAACATCCCTTTACGCACCGTCGCCGTATTGGTATAGAAATACGATAGGAATTTGGAATTTCTTGTCGTCTGACAAACGAATGCGTTACGGATGCGTTTAAAATACGCAGTAACGGACGTCAGTCCGGCGTCAGTCGGACGTCAGACGGAAGTAGGAGAACCGACTTAGCACTTTCGCTATTTAAAGTCTGTTAAGTCTCGAATTATAAATTATAAATGTTAATTTTCTAATTATAAATGTTAATAAATTATAAATGTTAAAGCTATGTTTTCCTAACCCTAGCTATGAACTTAATTCAAATTTAAACTATAGATGTAAAGTCTGAAGTAAAGAAACTTCATTTATTTAATTTAATTATTATTATTAACCATTTATTTCACACAAGAGACACAAGACAGGCTTCTTCTGGGTGAGCTCGCTCCATCTTAGACTCTGTCTCTGTCCTATGACCTAGACTAGAGTCAAGAGCAAACCCATCATTATTAAAAAAAATTACAAAGAATGACGACACAACAGGACAACTTATATCTACTAAGAAATTTCTTCACGCTGACCTAGACAGGCGGATTGGGCGTGCACAATTACGTAGGTACTTAAATAAATAAACACATTTTATTGCAAATAGATACACTGATGTGATGATTTGATGATGTAGGTATGCATCATGCAAGTACCTTCCACTGTCAAGGTCAATAAAACTAAATACATTGTTTTCTTTTTTTTGTATCGTATCTCTCAATAATGAATGATTAATACAAATTCAAATTGCTTTACTTACCTAAGGCTATTGTTTGATCCGTATTTACCATTGTTATATTTTTTTGCGTTTAAGCTAGGTTGCATGTCAAGATTTTTTATACAATAGGTATGTATTAGGATTATGACCGTAGAGCTAAGGCGAGTCTCTCACTTGTCGTCCGTCGCTGCGCATTTTTAACGCATGCGTCTGTCAGACGAAAGGAAATTGCTAATTCCGATCTTATTCCCATACAAATACGGCTACAGTTTTGTCTGTCAAGTCGTTCGATTTGTATGGGAATAAGATAGGAAATCACTATTACCTGTCACTATAGCGATACACAATTTTTTTCATGACCCTCAAATGTTTGTCAGACGTGTCGTAAATGTCCGCTTTTTACGACCGCAAGGGATATAGGCGTGGTGTATCTATGTATAATAAAAGAAAGAAGAAAAATAAGTTTGTCGGAAATTTATAACCGCAAGTTTTTTTTAGCAAAACTCGTAAAGTACGTATATTTTTTCTGCTCCCTGAAATAACTCCTAATTTTTACTTTGATTTTTTAATAACATACAAAATAGAATAACAAAAAATTCTAAATTTATTAGCAGTGCCGGCTCTGAATAGCATCATCTCATTTATTTTGCGCGGGTGTCGAAAGTAGTCCCCTAGGGTCTAATATGAATTAATTTTTTTGCCCACAGACTGAACATGCCATTAAAGTAAAGGAAACTATCAATTTTCTGAAATTTCCCTGTACCAATTTGTCAGACTTGGCGATAATGACACACCGTTTCTACGCATGTTTTTGCTCTGCCTACCCCACAAGGGATATAAGCGTAATGTGTGTTAATATAATTTGTCTAGATACCAAAACAGGTATCGCTGATGTAGGATGCAAGACCGCCAAGCTGAAGTGGGAGTGGGCGGGCACGTTTGTCGGATGCACCCGGATCGTTGGGCAAAGATCGTCACCGAACGATGTAGTGGGATCAAGCAGGCTAATTATAAAAAATAAATTGAAAAATAGATTCCAGAATACCTCATGTAGGTGTGAGTAATTACTTTCTTTTATTCAGTGCTCAGTAATTTAATTCAATGTAAATCAACACTAATATTATAAGAGCATACACTGTGTGATGCCGGCTTAGAAATAGCATCATCCCATTTCGTTCCCGCGGTCGTCGTAAGAGGCTGTCGTGTTATCTAGGCTCCGAGAGGCACCGGCGCTCAGGGAGCCAAGGTAACCGCAGGTGAATACTTATAGCTAAGTATTTGTAGAGTGGTCTCGCGAACACGAGTGCCTGTGACCCCGGAGGGCGTGAGTGAGTAAGTGTGGGTAGAGTGTCCTGTGTGTAGGCACCCTAGCAAGCCTCGCGCCCGCACGCTAAGTGAGGGGCCGAGGGAGTAAAAGAGGGAACGTAAACGATAAGGCTTTATTAAAGAATTAACAGATAACCACCTCCTGATACGAAAACCAAAATTATAACCTGGCCACTCACACAGAAGGTAACGGCGGCGCGTCCAGCGCGAGGAGCGTCTTCGCAGCAGCTGTATCTTCAATCCGACGAGGCGTAGGCGCTTGAGGGGAGACTTTTAAGCTTCCGTCACTTGAGGGGAGACTTTTAGGACTAAAATAGACTGTTACAGTGGTTACACAGTGAGAGACTATACTGGGAGTCTTCGAGATCACAACTTAGAGTCCAGACAAAAAACTGATCCCCTAGCTGCTTGACGTGGCTTTTATACCCTCGTCTGACGCTGACTGTCACAGTCTTCATTTCGATAGTCATGTTCATTTCCAGAAGCTTCGATGACGATCGCGCTCTTCATTTCGATCGTCATCCTCTTCGGTTCTAGAATCTTCGACGATCGTCGACCTCGTCAGCCGTCATTTTGAGATCATGGAACTTGTCAGTGGCCAGTCGTCGCTGTCCATGGAGATCTGTTGGCATCTCATGTTAGCTTGATGATGAGGTGGTTATGAGGATGGCTCCGAGGCACGCTGGAGGGCTCGGGACCTCAGTTCCTCCGGAGGGAGAGGGAGAGGGAGAGTGCCAGGCGTAGTAAATTTAGATACAAGTACCAGGAGGTCAGAAAATACGAAGAGGTAGATCAATGTATAATAACTTTTTAGTAGAAAGCTACGCGGCTCTATGATGTATAGACAGCCGTCAACTTTGAGAGGTTGACATAACATCAAGAAAGTAAACAAACAAATTGATAAAATAAAATGGATTTCAGGAAATATTTAGAAAAATGGTAGTAATTGTAGCAGAATGCTACATTTCTGGGGATAGAGATGCGTAAAATAAGCCTACACTACTACACTCTACACGTGCGGCTAGTGACACGCTAAATAAGCCTTAACACTATCATGTGGGTTTTAAGCTGGAGCGGATGACAACTCCTAAAACAAGCCTTGCGTCATTAACTGAGGTATACTCAGAGAGCAGCATACCTTGGAGTAGGAGCCATTGAATGTGAGCCCTACCCCAAACTTTGGATGTATGAATGAATGGTGAAGCCTGAAAGTAAATTTATGCTAGGTAAGGTAGCTGCTCATAACCTCAAAATTTTTGTTACAGCAAAAATTTTCTCGGGGTCGAGGTCCCGAGCCCTCCAGCGTGCCTCGGAGCCATCCTCATAACCACCTCATCATCAAGCTAACATGAGATGCCAACAGATCTCCATGGACAGCGACGACTGGCCACTGACAAGTTCCATGATCTCAAAATGACGGCTGACGAGGTCGACGATCGTCGAAGATTCTAGAACCGAAGAGGATGACGATCGAAATGAAGAGCGCGATCGTCATCGAAGCTTCTGGAAATGAACATGACTATCGAAATGAAGACTGTGACAGTCAGCGTCAGACGAGGGTATAAAAGCCACGTCAAGCAGCTAGGGGATCAGTTTTTTGTCTGGACTCTAAGTTGTGATCTCGAAGACTCCCAGTATAGTCTCTCACTGTGTAACCACTGTAACAGTCTATTTTAGTCCTAAAAGTCTCCCCTCAAGTGACGGAAGCTTAAAAGTCTCCCCTCAAGCGCCTACGCCTCGTCGGATTGAAGATACAGCTGCTGCGAAGACGCTCCTCGCGCTGGACGCGCCGCCGTTACCTTCTGTGTGAGTGGCCAGGTTATAATTTTGGTTTTCGTATCAGGAGGTGGTTATCTGTTAATTCTTTAATAAAGCCTTATCGTTTACGTTCCCTCTTTTACTCCCTCGGCCCCTCACTTAGCGTGCGGGCGCGAGGCTTGCTAGGGTGCCTACACACAGGACACTCTACCCACACTTACTCACTCACGCCCTCCGGGGTCACAGGCACTCGTGTTCGCGAGACCACTCTACAAATACTTAGCTATAAGTATTCACCTGCGGTTACCTTGGCTCCCTGAGCGCCGGTGCCTCTCGGAGCCTAGATAACACGACAAGGCGACTAAGGTTCTTCGAGGGTTTCATACGTATTACAATTTAGACGACTGGCTGACAATCTGTCACTTATAAAGCACGATTTTTCTGATACGGCCCGCAAGTATTTCTCAGACGTTGTGATGGCGAAAGTTTTTACGGCCTCTAAGCGCTTTGCTTTACCCGCTAGGACTGAAGGCGTGATGATAAAGATAATATATCATAAACTCAAAACTACTGGCCTGATTTCAAATACTCTTTTATTATCAGATCTTTGAGTAAAATATGTTACTAAAATATATTCCCATTGGAAACAGTTAGCAACTATTGAAACGGCTGCTGGGCTGGCTTCAAGTATGTAATGTATTTAAAAAAACTTTTAGTTCCTTTTAGTAGTCAAGGGCTCAGAACACTAAAGCGATAATAATACCTACGGTTTTACCATCTCAAGAGCATGATAGAATATGCTAGTTGTATGTTTTTCAATCAATGGATTACATAAGGCTAGGTGGTGCCCCCATAATCTAAAAATGCATAATTCGATTTAAACGTAATTTATCGATCGAAAATCCGCGTCTGTCAGATTGAAGTACAGGTATTACGGGATATAGCGCGAGCAAGATTTTAAACCAGTTTTCTTTAGACAATTACAGCCATAAAATTCTGAAAATATAGGGTAATTTAGCTGGTTGACCGGACACCAGTAGCTATCGGACACAGCCCAGTTATTTGCGCCGAAGATGATAGAAAAGTCAGTGTCTTTCAAAACTTTTCGACTATACCCATCACATTTTAATTAGTTAGCATTATAACTGCTCCAGTGTCTCGTCAATTGGCCTCTTAAAATTTGCGAGTGCGGTTGTGTGCACATACAGTAAAAAAATCTTGGAGCAACGCATTTTTCGAGATAAGTTACAGCGTTGTTTATAATTTATTGGATATAAATATTGACATAGTGTGACTATTTGTGATTCTAATTTACGTTAATTTCATTAAAAAGCTTAAAATTTTCAATATTTAGCATTAAAATTAGATGTCCGGGTAACTAGAAGCAATTTGCGGGGAAATTTTGCTATCGGCCTACTGGTCGATAGCTAGCTGATAACAATTCAATTTACATCCTTTTTTTCATTACATTTTGAAAAGCTTCAGACGTAGGTATTATATAATTTCAAGCGTTCTAATATCCAAAGGCAACGGTTTAGTTAACAGGCGGCCATGCACCTTCATACAATAATTTAAAATAAATTAACTTTAAAATATTTTGAAATTGACGTCCGACAGCTGAATTTGTACATTTTAGTTATCGGCATAGAGTTTAATAATGTGGCCGGGAACCAAAAACATTTTTTTTGGTTTCCGGCCATTCAATTAGTATTACTATTACAATTTATTAGTAAGTTTCTTTTTTGACAAGAATTTACGAAGCAGAATAGTATTTTCTATTTAGTTTTGATTATTAATAATGGCTTATCATGTTTTGAACTATGGCAAAAACATAAATATTATATAATTTTCATGAATAAGATAATGTTCATTCATAATTCATAATTCATAATTCGTTTATTCATCAATTTATAACATGACATTACATATAATGTTTTATTGAAAACCTATCCTTACTTGACAGCACTAAGACTTATTTTTCAACGCATTTACATGGTGGCCGAAAAGTAGTTGTTTTAGCGGGCGAAAACTGAATGTTCTGTCCGATAACCCCCAAATTTGCTCATTTCAGATATTTTATCGTTTTATTTATTTTTAAAGCATTTTTGAATAAAAGGGGTTTTTGAAACTAAAACTACAATATCTACTGATTTCAAAATCATTTTATGCTTTAGCCTCGTCTAAATATTTGATACAAATATATTATCTTCAAGTCAAAAATTCGCAAGATTGGCCCCCTAAATTACCCTATATGATATTATCCAGGATTTAACAGATAACTAATACCCATCAGTTACACAATTTGACAAACTTTCCTCGATAGAAATAAAACTACAGCAACACTACGATTATTAATACAATATTATGTAAAATAAGCTTTAGCATCCCCAATTTCAATCTGACAAAAGCGGATACTTAATAAATTCTTCTTTTATCGAGTTACGAATTTTTAAGTGCTGACGGCGCTAGTTACGCTCAGGAGTCTTCTTAATGTAAACATTTATTTTTGTTTCATAATGTAACATTTTTTTTTTTGTAAGTATATTTTTAGTAACAATAATTATGTATTTATTTTTAATAGCGCCCGCTTGTTTTTTCTCTCTGTTTTCCCTCTGGCTGGCCGGTAGAGAACGCCGCGTGGCATTACGCCCGCCTCTTGCACTTACGATGCGATGCACAATAAAGGATGATAAATAAAATAGAATGATGGCACGATTGGCACGATGGTCGACCCATATTTATCATATC
The DNA here is from genome assembly GCA_027580185.1 of Tuta absoluta. Classification (NCBI taxonomy): domain Eukaryota; kingdom Metazoa; phylum Arthropoda; class Insecta; order Lepidoptera; family Gelechiidae; genus Tuta; species Tuta absoluta. The sequence goes on along the minus strand of JAQAHW010000010.1, from coordinate 16,202,717 downwards.
GTAAACCAACCGGATGATATTGCCTTTTGTGACAGCTACCGGAAAGAAAATTGTTGGTGCAATTTTTTCTTTCTGATGTGTAGATACCACCGACAAGTTTTTGTTTGTATTTTATTGTTTATTTTTTTGTTTTTAGAGTTAGGAGACATGTTTTTTAGTCATTCCCTCGGTTTTTTTTGACGAGCACGGTCAAGTGCAGAAAAGATCGAGGTAAATCCGGAAAAAAGTGCAGCCGTGCACTTTCGTAGAGGTTCGTATCGATTAAACGTCCCCGCTGTAAAGCTTTTCGGCCGACCCATCCCGTGGGTCAACGAGACCAAATATCTAGGAGTCACCCTCGACTCAAGACTTAGCTTTCGTAGCCACATTATGAGAGTCCGCGACCGCGCCGCGTTCGTTTTGGGCAGATTACATCCGATGTTGAACAAAAAGAGCAAACTCTCCCTTAGAAATAAGGTGAGAATTTACACCACCTGCGTAAGGCCTATTATGACCTACGTAAGCGTAGCCTTTGCTCACACCTTCGATTCACATCTGAAAATGCTGCAGGTCATCCAAAACCGTTTCATGCGCAAAGCTACCGGGGCGCCCTGGTACATGCGTAACGCCAACCTCCACATCGACTTAGGCCTCCCTACCATTAAAGCGTATATGAAATCACAGTAGCCACTGCTGCAGCCATTGCGAGTAGATCACACTCCACAAAATCCTCAAGCAACCGACGCCCCCGCCGGCGGGGGCGCGGAGGTCCCTCATTTGCTCCCCACTTTGGGAACTACCGGCACGTGCCGGGTAGATTCAGTCCAATACGTTCTTCCCAGAACAACTCGTAAGCCCAATCGCGCCCGGGGCGCGATTGAGCTGGTTGTTTGAACAACCACAAGCTTTTCCGGGTGAGCTCCTGCTCCCCACCACAGTCAGGTGTAGATTAAAAGCCCCGGGGCTAAAAATCGTAGGGTCCACAACTAAAAAAAAAAAGTGCAGAAAAGATGATGTCTGACAATCTAACACAATAGCGATACACAATTTGCTCAATCACCCTGAAATGTTTGTCAGACGTGGCGTAAATCTAAGTTTCGACGACCGTTTATGCTCTGCTTACTCCGCAAAGAATAAATGCGTGATATGTGTAGGTATGTATGAATTATACAATTGACAACCTGTGAAATACACAATTTGATGCAACGATACATGCCATACAATCTAATTTTGTATGGGATTTCCCAAACTAAGTACTGTCGTAAAAAATCTAGATCCAGCAACTCATCGGAACATCATAAGGTGCGTGTGAGAACTGCCTGACCTACCTATACTACATTTAACAATAACGTCTATTTCATACTGATGGTACAAAATAAACGGAAATAAATTTAAAGAAAAAAACTAGCTTAATATGTTAATAGTGGGTTGTCTTTCGGTCGATTTAAATCTCGTATTGGTGATATATTGTTTCTTAGTAATAATGATGAGATTGATGAGTAAAGTGCTTTCTTGTTTCTATATTTTTATGTGCTTTGCTTGACCCGCAGTTTTAATTCGTGATACTCGAGGTCTGCTTCTTTTTATTTATTAATGCTTGTTTTGTTTTAAATTGTATGTTTCCCAATAAAGTATTCAAACTACCATAGATGACGTAATGCATGGCTGACATATTATGGCGACACACATGTGTCATATTTTTGAACATACACACTTGAGATTGTTATTTAGAGCTTATGTTAATCCTGTGGGTTAATCCATTCACACGGTCTTGGGGAACGACAATATTTATTAATTGTTTTTGTCGCAAATGTGCATCGTTTCCAAAATTATATAGGGTGAAATTTTATAAGTGACCGATAGCGAAGGGTTGGTGATAAGGAACACCTTTTCCCAAAAAATATACAAATGTGGAACTCTCATACAAATTATTATTTAATTATTAATATGCAACATACATTCTAATCACCAGCCTGTTTACAGTTAGTGTTCTCTAACGGTAATTAAACCTTATTTTATAATCAGATAGACTAAAATTACATTTGGTGGGTTGCCGGGCGTTTTTCAAAAAAGATGTACATAGCAAATTTGGCGTGTCCCATATGTCCAGATTGACTTTTTTAGTTTAGTATGGATCTGCCACTTGAAATTTGGTCTTTTTTTGTTAAGAAATATAAAATAAATTAAGATTTTAACATAAAATATTACTTATTTATCATTATTTATGAAAAAACTTTAAAAAATTACATCGGAAGGAGGCAAAAATGTCGTGTCCCATCTTCATATTGGCAACTTTAAACCTTAATATTTCGACTTGGTAATACTGATCGGCATACTGTTTTAGGGTCTGTATATTAATGGTGGAGTAATAAAACGAATTCAAAACTCTAATACTATCGCAATAGAATTAAAAATCACTTAAAAACCTACATTTTTATTGTCCCAAGAAAATGTAGTATACCGGAATTCCGGTTATTGACACGGTAACGTTTCTCCACTTTAGACTAAAATCCTACCAGTGAATAGCCAGTTTTTGTGATTGGCAACATCATTATTGTCTTTGGATTACGCCATTTTGTAAACAAGAGGTCAGTGTCAAAAAATGTCGCCCAACGCAACAGGTCGCGTCACGGTGGTTCAAAAATCTAGTTCCAGATAGACACAGGATTTTATGGGGTAAGTAGCAATTTGCCGCATTAATAAGTGCTTAAAAGATATTAGGAATTTTATAAACTTATGTGAAATGGCATTGCAAAAGCCATCAATTGATCAGAAAAGGTACATTTTATATTTTAAACTGTTGTTGGTATGAATTTGTCACATCCGAATCGTCACGTGATGTACAGTCGGAACTTTTTCGTGACGCACTGGAATTGTTAAGCTTAGGTTACATAGGTAGCCGATATCATATTATTTTATAAAACACTGCAAGTCATAATTTTCAGATAACAAATTTGAAAACAGTTGCCTAAAGATCTACTTTAACCATGTGCTTCTTCTATATATATTCTATACGGGATGTCAAAAAATTTGTCTGAAATACTTTAAGGGGTGAACCAGCCCACGAGCCTACTAGTCCCAGCCCGTCTTTGTCTTCTTGTTATCGAGTAGGACACGGAGTCAACGACCCGATGAACCCTAGTGTCAGAGTTTTACAACCGCCCAGTTTTGCAACTAGGCCTCTGACATGGTTGCGTAACGATCGTCCTCTAAGTTATAATAGACAGCAACCGGGACCGACGGCTTTGCGTGCCCTCCGAAGCACGGAATCATTTCTCTAACAGATTCAGCCTTTAATGTCCTAACCAAACCGGGAAACATCTCACAAAATGATAAATATCAACTTTGTGTATCGAACCTGGTACCTTCGGATCGCGTGACCAATGCTCTAACCAATAGACCACGGAGGCATTTGTGATTGATTGACTGATTGTGACTGATGCTAATTGTGACTGATACTGATTATGACCGATACTGATTGTGATTTATACTTATTGTGACTGATACTAATTGTCACTGATTGTGACTGATTGTTAAAATAGTTTTTATGTAAAATGTTCTAGTGATCATGGCGCTGACGGCTGCGGAAAGAGCTAAAAAATATCGCGAGAGATTGAAGAGGACAGATCCCGAAAAATTTCAAGTTCAGCGAAATATATAATTAAATTTCGTTATGTATAATTAGTTACTGATCTCTCATTATTTTTGTCAAAGACTGAATAAAGACTTATAAATTATTGTAATAAGCTGTAATAATGTAAGTTGATGTGTACCTTGCCTTACTTTTTCCAGTTAGTCACTTCGTATTCCGGTTAGTCACTGTCCCATATTTTTTGGTTTATAAAATCTTTATTTATGGAGAGATTCTTGATTTCTTTGATTTAATTTCCATATTTTTTGTGTGTCAAAAAGTAGACATTATTTTGTTAAAATCTCTGTGCCTCAAACAACAAGAGAACGTATTATTTTATGTTAGTTTTTTGAGGTCTAAAGTTCCTACTGTGACGATCTCGATAGAAATTAGTGCGCTATGCGATAGTTATAGCTATAAAATACAATTTTACGCTTTGTTTTTATAAATATAGAAGTGATTTTAATAAAAAATAAAGCCAAACTTACCTATTTGTCGTAGTTTCTTTTGAAATAAATATTTTCTATTGTGACGAACCGGATAGAAATTGTGTGTACCCTAACATAAAAACGTGTTTATTGGCAATATTTCTTTATATTTTTATATGATTTTTTAACATTACATAGGAAATATTATAATTCATTGGAATTAAGCAAAATTTTATTTAAAATATAACATATTCCGGTAACTGTTCCGATGCGTCACGTGTACATCTTTTTTGAAAAATGCCCTGCCACGTTATTGTATTTAAAAATAAAAATAAAATAGTGTTGTACCCTAATGATCATGATTCGAATAGTGTGATTGAATCTTTTTGAAAATAAATTTTGTTAATTTCAAATAAATTCACCTACAAGACTAACATACTACTTTTTTCTAAACAAACTAACTTCACGTTTATTTCCTGTCTGATGACCGACAACAATACGTTTTTGTTGTTATCGTCAGAGGATTTGAATTTATTTACCAGGTTCAACACAGCAGCAAATTAAGTTATAAAATTTGTTTACCATATGGGTTAATGTTACAGTCTTCTTTTTAAGCTACCTACCCATTTTTTTAAATCTGGTGAAAAAGTAGCATAAATGCAGTACAAGTATGAAAGTAGAAAGTAGAATAAATGCAGTACAAATGAGAGCGTTAAGAAATATGATTGACCTAAAATTGAGAGACAGGATAAGGAATAGCGTGATAAGGGAACGTTGTGGTATAAAAGAAGACGTAGTGACTGGTGTAAAAAAGGGAAGCATACCCTTTTGAGATGGTTTGGTCATAGAGAGGATGAATGAAAGAAGATTAACGAAACAGGTGTATATGGCAAGTGTGGATGGGAACGTCGAAAGGGGAAGACCTCGACGAACGTACCTCGATCAAATCGGGGACGTGCTAAAGAAAGGTCAGGTCAAGAGTATCCTAAACCGACGAGCATGCATGAAGAGATTGATGAATGTGGAGGAGGCGAAAGAATTATGCCAGGATCGTAGTAAGTGGAAGGAAGTAGTCTCTGCCTACCCCTCCGGGAAAGAGGCGTGATTTATGTATGTATGTATGTATGGTGGAAAAGGTAAATGTAAAAATAAAACAAACGAAAAATTCTCTTACGACCTTTGCCATTTGTTTATTTTATGGGGTCCCTATTAGCAAAGCAGGTAATTTTAGGTAGGTACAAAGCGCGTACGTTTCGAAATAAAGCCGAGTTCGGGTGTAGCGGCTGTTTTTAATGGATCTTTTGTTACTATAGGCCGACCGCTTTAAAGTAACAAAATATCCATTCAAAGAAACACGGGGGACAACATTCGCCATTCGTACAAAGCGGGGCGGGGTAAATGCCAGAGAGGGAAACAAGTGTCGCTTCTTAGTGGTTAGTTTTCTTGGCTACAACCAAGGTCACTACAAATGTTTATTTGAACGCAAATGAGAACATAAGTAGTAAAGTACTCAGCCTTACATTTTAAATTGCAATACTATTCATTGTTAATTTCTTTGAACAAAACGAGTTGTGTGTAAACGTAAAGTAACGTATATATACTCTTTTACGTGACCGAGAGTCAAGTATTTATTATGCATATTTATTTACAAATAAAACTCAATCGAGGAATCATCTCACAACAGTTCAATGAATAAAATGAATGAGTCAAACCACAACACTAGACTTACGCTGGCAACATTTAAAAAAAATAAGGCTGTTCTTAGCTGTCAGTTTAGTCTATCTAATTATAAATTAAGGTTTAGTAAAATATCACCCTATATCCGGTCAGTTGTACATGGGTACCGTGGATACCCAGCATTTTTTTCGAGTAGTGTGACCGTGGGTACGGGAGGTACCCAGTACTTTTTTGTCAGTAGTGTGACCCTGGGTACTGGGGATACCCACGCGAAAAAAAACGATTTACCACCAAAAAACTGTCTGTCCCTTATTATCTAATGAATTGGTACTATTTTCGTCCTTTTCTTCCTTTCCGGAGTGAACTAAACCAGAGCTTCAAATGGAACACGCCTGTCAGACGCCGGCGAAAAAAAAAGAAAAAAATGTTGAAGTTAGTCTATGCAAAAGTTCGCAAGTGAAAAAGTGCTCGTGGTATTATAATTGAATTTTAAAGATTTGTGCACTTTAAACTGATAATTACTGTTTTATATCTTAAGATTTGATTATTGATTATGTCTTTTTAAATCATTTTAGTTGATACATCAATAGACCGAAACAAAAAACCGATTGTAATCCCTAAGGGTAATTTACATGAAAATGGCAGTACAATTCTTCAGAACCATATTTCTCTGTATTGGTCCATGTTATTGATATGATTTTTACATAAAGATTGTAAAATATAACTAACTTCATGGAAATAACTATATTTTTCAGGTACCTGTAAGAATAAATAAGAAATGATTTATTTTGTCTGTAAGTAAATTTAGCGCGCGCTGCCGAAATTAAAAGTTATTTCAAGTGATTGTAAATAAATATATTTCTACTATGGAATGCGTGTATTATTTTTATTTAGAAGTATATTGAACACCTTAACTTTATTAAAACATAAAATAAGTAAAATATTGCATGACCATGTAACTAGAATTTTCTAAATAAATATATCCTCATTTTTCCCTAGTTCAAAGTTTACCAGAACATATTGGCTGATAAGTTTGGCCGATTGTAACAAATTTACTGTCATTCAATGGAATAGTTCAATAACATTTAGAAAAAGTACACTTTATTAGTATTGTTCGAAAAAAGCCACAATTAGCGTAATAATGAACAGTAGTATCCGCGAGCTCGCGCGAAGCCGCCGGTGCTCGGAAATCACGGGCAATCGACGGTGGCGCGGCCGCGCGGGCCGGGGCAATCTACTGACTTTTGACCGCGCGACTTCGGGCAACTGACCGGCTAAGTTCTTCGTGGAAAAGGATCGCAAATATCACTGCATCAACTTGCGTCTCTCACAATGACAAGTTGTCATTTGTATAGTGGTTGTCACGAATGTGGTGGCCTCGGCAACCGTAGCAATGGAAGACCTCCGACCCGATGACTTTAAAAAGGCGGCTGGTAGTGACTGGATGGCGAAAAGAAAAGATCGTGCCCTATGGCGTACCCTGGGGGAGGCCTACGTCCAGATGTGGACTGCTTGTATGTGTCACGAAAAGCATTTTTTAAGGCTATAGTCAACCCATTTCGGAAGTCATTCCATCCGGTGCTAGTCCAATCGCTATCTCCACCTAACATTCTATCAGAATTTCCTTGTGTATTCCATTCCACATTTTCTGAGAATATCGTCGTGTTATTTCTGCAAACTCGTGGATTTAGAGCTTCAAACATAAGAATAGATAATAATACTGCGTATAGAAACGAAACTTCTTTGTCTGGGGCCCAAAAGCCGCGCTTTAAATACCTACTTCCCCCCGCAGCCCGTAACGCCCCGCACTCTCCCGCGCTTTAAGTCGGGGCTGTCACGTGCCAATAATTTTATTCCAGACTAGCGGCCAGTCAAGCGGTTGCGACCGCTGCTAACAGTTTTCCCGTGGGAACAAAATATTTACCCGTTTTAAAGTCTTACCTTACCATTTTATTGTTAATAGGTAGGTACAGAATTTTAAAATAGGTGCAAAACATACCTACGATACGAATGTGCTTATTTATCATTATCAGCTAACAATGACTTAGGCACCTAGGTAGTTTAAATTAGAAAATGGAAACTAGGTACCTACGTAAGTAAAAATAGGAGTACACACAACAATTACGTATAATAACGAATGGTAGGTACCTAGGTATTTACTGTAAAATCATCACTTACCTTGGCTCATCTTTAGGCAAATTAAAAAAACTTACTTTTGCAGCCATACACACCACAATAATTCGGCATTGCTAAATTTTTCACAAAAAATTAAAATTCGACCCGCACGACGAACGTTTCCGCGGCAAAGCGCACTCCCGACTGAATTGTTCTCTAAGAGACAGCCAGACGGATTGACCTTGAGCGCGTCTGGAGCGGGAGTGTCATCTCTATGTGATTTCTACTCTATGCTTCAAACGACAAACCTATTAATATAACCGTCTCGATTCACATTACTACTTACTTACTAAAACGGATTATTGAAAATAGCACTGTCACTTTCAGTTAAATAAGTTATAGAAAGGATAGAAGATGTCATAGACTATTTTAGTCAATTTCCGCTCCATTTTGCAGATTTTCTTGTGTGTGTTTAACCACCATATTTTTGATCGCCGCTTAATTTTAACAGATAAAATTAAAATCAAAGACTATTTAAGAAGCGATCATCTTCTATCCTTGTCTAAGCTTATTTACCTGAAAGTGATAGTGTTGTTTTTAGTTAGAGATATTAGTAGGTAAAATTGAATTGAGACTAACATTTCTTGTAAACTAAGGAGGAAAACCCGGTTTCTCTCAGCTTTAGCATGTGGGTGAAGGTCAATGCTGGCTAGTCACCAGAATTTACAGACATAATGTTATTCTAAATTTAGTCTTTGATCTTCGTGGACATTTTATTTTATACAGTGTCTTTGGTTGTTTCATTCTATTTACGCAATCAGTAATGCTGCGTTAACACCAGGCAATAGTAAGGGAAGAGGGCAGCGTGAGCATGTAAATAGCTCGCGCTGCTCTCGTCATGCCACTGTCACTTCCCGTCCTCCCTCGATTGTCGGCTTTATGTGCGCGAGTCAGATTGGAATTTATTGCTATCTGACTCGCTTGTATTACTGTGAGTTGAGACTGACGGCAGTTAGTGAACACACTCACGTTGATACTTCCGTGGAAGTAGTTGGGAAATATTCGCGGTAGCGTTAGGAGCAGGTGCATAGTGTGAACGTAGTATTACAGCCACTTCAACATTGTAACATTTTTGGTTGAAAAATTGTATAGTTATGTTGTATTCATCTAAAAAAAAAAAAACAAAGTGGACCTAATTTCTGTCAATAATTTTAAATGTTCTTCAAATAAAACGGTTTTAATTAATTAGTTCGTTTTTACACATAAAAACAGTTGGAATATTTTGTGTTGAGAGTTTAAATTTTATATCGCATAGTGAAAAGTATGAAACATACATACATATATCACGCTTATATCTCTTGCGGGGTAGGCAGAGCGTAAACGGCCGAAAAAACGGTCACCTACGCAACGTCTAACAAACTTTTGAGGGTCATTCAGATAACTATGTATCACTATAGAGACAGGTTGTCACCCCATCGCCTTAAATTGCGAAAGACATGTAAGCCTCGAGTCCCTTAGTCGCCTCATACGACACCCACTGGAAAGAAATGTTTTGATGCTATTCTAAGCCGGCATCACACGGCTATAAAAGTATGAAAAGCCCCCAAAAAAGCGCAGAAATTTGCAAGTAATCTGATTGGGTATTTGTCTCTGACGCAGCGGCAGTGGAAGGGACAGTCCTTTCACCCTACTTAGCGCCTTAATTAAAAGAACTGTGAATACATGTAGTTGTAAACAGTCTAATACGATTGCTTGGTTTTGCGCTGTTGGGATTCATTATCGGAATGGAGTAGCGATAGCAAAAACATTGACCACATCCTGTTTTCTTGCTTAAACTGATAACACTGTAAATACAAACCTAAATTTGTGTTTCTTTTAACCAATTATTACTTTTTATTATACCGTCCCGTCTTTGCATTAGGTAATATACACATATAAAAAAAAAACATTAGGACCACATTAGGCTAAGCCTGTGTCGTGGTCTTCTTTCTTCTGTCAATTCTGGTGAAACTCTTTCTTAGCATGTTCATAAAAATTTCAATAGCTTTCTCTAACATAGAAAGAGATACAGTAATAAAACTCATTAATTTTGGGAAATTTACATGCTATCGTGACGTTTAACTCCTTTTAGAACAAGTAAAAATTTGTTAAATAAAGAAAACAACATTTTCTTTTGAATAATAATATGACACGATCTTTCCTTTTCGACATCCAGTCGCTACCAGCCTCCATTTTTAATTCATCGGTCCTAGATACTTTGCCCTATGACGTACCCTGGGGAAGGCCTACGTCCAGCAGTGGACTGCAATAGGCTGATGTATGTATGTATGTATATAATAATATGGCTTCATTATTACATTGCAACACATCTATAAGTAGATTGTTCTGAGAAAATATGTTGTCAATAATTTATACACGCGGCATGCATTGTTATATAGGTACTTATACTATTTGCGGTTATAAGATTATCCAAGGATTGATACAATAAGAAGTTATATTGTTATTCTAGGATAATTTAATTCTGTCTCTTCCATTAGGTCTGAAATTTTAAAAAATGTGTACACCTCTGCAGCTTGAAAGGAAATAAGAAATACACAATCTATTTATATTTTTAAGATTATACGCTTGCTTTAAAAACGATAAATACCTACTCTAACGCGCAAATTTGCTTTGAATTTTTCGTGGCATTAATTTGAGGTTTATGGTTGCTATGTTTTTTATTTTCCTAATCATACTTTCTTCCAAGTGATATATAGTGCTATAAACTACACTGTAGGAAGAAAGTATGATTGCTAAATCATGTGTATTGAGTGTCAAACGAATTAATTCACTCACCTGCTGCAAGAACCATTTTGCGTCTTCCTGATAAACGCCTTCCGGTCTCCCGTACAGAAACCCTATGCCTGGGTCATTCACACCCACATTAATCTTAAACGCATTGATAAAGTACAAATCTAAACCGAAATTCAGAATCATGTCTAGAGTTTCAGATTTCGTACAGTTCTTAGCTTTCATCACATAGCCCATAGGGCAACACTTTCTGTAACAGTTTCTGAATTTGCACAAACACCCAAAAGTTTTTATTTCGCCGGAAACATTTTTGCTGTAAACATACTCCTTGTCGTAAGCAATACCATCAAATACGATTCTGCCGTCGGAAAAAACCTTTTCAGCAGTCAAATCTACACTGAAACCGTCTTCACATGGCTGGCCACTAACAACTGTCACAGATAGAAGAAAAAATAAAGAAAACGCGCGGAAAATGCACTGGTCGTTTGTGGAGCAATAAAGAAAAGTATAACGAAACATTGTTTTGCTTTTTATTATATATATAGATTCTTTTTAGTTTGTGTTTGTAATACTGGCCGCAAAAATCCGCACAACTTGTATATTTGCGATTCGCCGCTCAATTTTTTGCGCGAGGAAACGCGTGTGCACTCTGTGGGCACTCGAGTTCATACACTAACCGCGAGTGATAAATGCCTCTTATTTTTATTAAGTCCGTTATCCTTGATACTACTGTATAAGTAGGTATTTGTACCAACAAGTGGGCATCAATACATTTAACTAATATGTTTTAACGCGAAACTCCCTTGTTGATTCTTGTGATACGTGCGAATAATATACAGGCTGATGTTTTTTGTGATATGTTGTTAACTAATTACTTAATTCTCTGCAATGCCAGGAGGTCACATACTGCTATGTACACGTTTTCCTATAGGATATAGTGATTCCCATGGTACTGATATGACTCATTGTTGGTGAACTAGTTATCTACCCACATAATTTGTAATAAGTTTAATTAGTAAGTAATTTAGAGTTCGAATTCGGTACCTATGTAAAGTTAAAATATTTTATATTAAACCACTGTACGTTCCTTATAGCCTTACTTATAGAGATAGAGATCTTCCTTTGCAGCGATTGGTCGCACTTATCTGTTCCAAAGCTGTGTGATTGGTTACGTATGCCCCCACACCCCACCCCACTCCGACACGGCAGGGCGGGGCGAGTCGGCCCGCTTGGCTTCATTGGCGATTTTTCTTTCGCAGTGAGCGGTCGCGCTCAGAAAATAATTTTTTAAATTTCGATAAAGTTTTAAATTTTAAACTTTGAAAAATTATTTTCTTACAATTTTAACGGTTTTGCACCGTTCGTTTTTTAAATTAATAAATTTAGTGATTTAATTGTTCCTATGTAAATAAATTTTAAAATCAGTGTGTGTATAAACTGGGTAAGTCCTTTATATTTTATTATGCATGTGGCAAATCAAATTTCTGAAGGCGGTTTTCCGTCGGACACAACTTTGCAATTTCTTACAATTTTAATAAATTATTATTGAAATCTGTCAAGACCGTTTACGAATAAATAAATTGTTCCTGACGATCCGAATTCTGTGAACAAAATAGTTAATAATTTATGGGAATTATTTGTCAAGAATAATGATCCCAAATAAATAAGCAAAGTGTGTTATAGAAATTTGGTTGCTAAAATCGAAGTTTTAGTTACCCGGATTTAACAATAGTGAATTTTTTTTACGAAAAGTTTTTAATCCGGAAGTAATTAATTCGTTCGATTCTTTACGAACGATCAAATGAAAATCCAATAATCATAGTGCACTTCGCACAAGCTTTGAGTGGCATTATTTTAAGATTTTCAATATAAATGTTCATCCCTCGCAGGTTTTTAAACTAGTTACCTTGAACTGATAGGTTGATTCCTCGAGAAAAGTAATACTTTTTTTCTATTTATAGGTTACTATCCCGTCGAACTAGTTTCTACATATCCCCCGTGCACGTTTTTCATTAATGTGCATGATTGATTTATGGATTTTCATTTGTGAATGATTATTTTATTTTTACACGTGTTTTTGTAAATTGTTATTTGGACATAAATACATTTTTATGTCGTTTACTGGAGCTAGTAATGGTATACAGATGCTCCTTTCACGTAGCAACGTGTTATTCAAGTAACGCATCAAATACGTGATCTGTAGGTATTGTTCGGATACCTTCAAAGTTCTTTAAATAAATAAGTCGAACAGCGACAATTTTTATTTTAAAAGGGGGCCGCCATGACCCTGTGAAATGCTCTTAGTAATAAGAAAGTTTACGGAAGTCCAAGTCCGTAGAACGTCTTATAAAATAGAGTAATAAGAACTCCTCAAGGATCTTTTCGTTGTACCTAGAATAAATTGCAGAAAATATATATTCTAGTTGATTGCTATGATATGAAATGGCAGCACAAGCCAAGCTACATTTCGTCGGTTTTATAAGCTACCTCTGCGCAACGCAAGGTATACCCTATTTTATAACATCATCAGGAGTTCATTAGGCCGTCAGCGCATGACGTGTCCTTAGACTCCTACATCCCCGCGCAGGGGTTGTACCTTTTGATGTCATGCAGAATGCCCTCGCTTGCACTTGCAGGGCCTGAAATTCCGTCCTCGAGCCTTTCGTATACTTGACGAATTAATAAATCGACATGCGATACAAATTCCATGCATTATAGACGGTTTAGATGCAAATATTGCCAAAAATACTAACAAGTACTAAAAAGTATTTGTGTTGTGGGTTTCGGTACGATATGCAACTCAAAGAACTGGGTCCTCGTGGAGCCAAAGTTTCGAAATGTACCCACCAATATATTTTTAATACCTCGTGCAGAAAGAGTCGGCCAGCACCTTTGATAAAACGTTATTGCTTTAAGTATAGGTATTACTTTTGGTACCTACCTACCTTTTTATCAAACTTCCAAAAGTTTTGATGGCATCCGGCACATGCATGATTTGCTTTTGTCTGATCAAAGTAAAGCAGTCTTTCTTTATTTCTATGCTTATTTGTCTTCTAACATGACAGTGAAATGCCCTCGTTAAATTTTGTCTTATCTGAAAGTACATCGTCCGGTCCACCGCCTGCGATGAGATAAAGCAATTGTAGCGAAGGGTAGTGTGTAGCACTAGTATTGATAGTGAAGCGCGCAGGTTCGAATCCTGCATGTGGTATAAAATTAGCCAAGTTTCCATAATTTTATACCTACCTAACACGGTTAAGGTTAAGTATTAAAATATATTTGAGAAATAAAAGCTTCGAAAGGTGTGTTACAGACTTGAGTACAAGGAGTTTACTGTCTGACACATGTGTTACCTCGAGCGTATTAGAAAATGGAACGCGAGGGGATTCCTAAGATGTTAATTTGAAAATATTTTTACCTTGCACGCGTTCATAAGGTCCCCCTCTTTTAGTTCCATGAGCTTACGCTTTCAAATAACGATAGCTAGATTCCACTGAGAATTTGCAAAATAGGCTATCTGTAGGCAAAATATACCTACTTAAATGTTTGAAAAAATGTTTCAAATATAACATCCTAGCCCGAAAAAGTCTTGGCTATTAGAAAGTACAGGGAACAATATTCCTACGTAAGTATGAACTTTATCTACTCGGAATAAAGTTCAAAGTTAGAGAGCTGTCTAACGTTTTACAATGATTCTTAAGCAGAAGACATATTTGTCGTAGATTCACCGCATTCAGTCCCATCCTAGTAACCGTTACTGCCGAGTCTAAATTCTCGCAGGTTAAGGAAAATTTATAGACGGTTTAAGTCTGAAACAGTTTTCCTTTATGATCATTTCAGTGGCCTACCGAGGCCACGCAGTAAGAAAATGAGAAACATATTGATTTTTTAGGTAACTGTGAAAACGACTGAATTTATAAATTTTTCCCTTGCTCACTGTCCTAAGTAGCAATAATTCACTTCTATTTCCTTGCTATCACAGACCTCGTAGTGCTAACGCATTTCTGAGGGAGATCCCTCACGCTTGTCATTTGTTTACTTCTTTGAACTATGATCAAAAAGTGGCGTAAGAGTACCTACGTTAAATACTCGCTATGATTCTGGCATCAATCACGGAAGGGAATGTGTACAATCTAAGCTCTTTAAGTGCAGAGTTGTCCTAAAATAGTCCTACGTTTTTCTTAGCAACATGGAAACAGACAAATGTGGGGAGAGAAAACGGCCTTTTTGTAATGGCCTCATCTCAAAATGGATAAGTAAATAATGAAGACCTACCCATTTAATAGATCTCACACCGAAACTATAATAATTTTTACTTTTTAATTCATCGTGCATTGAGTGTACGGAGTAAATTTCGTGAGGTGGAGATGTATGTAGGTAATTTACTTATTCCAGCATGTTGCAACTTGGGAGCTAGGTACACCCTATTGTTAATTCTGCTATATCAAGCTGTATAACATCAAAACTAGTGGAAGGTTATCTAGCTGCTAAGGCGAGTGATGTAATATATACCTATTTGGTATATGCCAAATTTTTTGTTACCTACTCGAGTGCCTTGATCTTGAACATGATATTTTCTTCAGGTGCGTTTATATTGCCCGAAATATTATGAATGAAATGCATATTACGTAATTTGTATAACAACCTCCACTAGAGATGAAAAGTTCATGATATATTTTTCAGGTGCTTTCATATTACCTGAAATGTTATGAATGAAATGCATATGGCGTAATATGTATAACAACCTCCTCTAGAGATGAAAAGTTTTAGAGCGATAGTGGCAAATAGCAATAATGCGATACTGTCCCAGACGATATTAAGTTTTTATTTCCTCAAGTGTAGTCATGCTTACTACACCTACTTTTTCGATAATGAATGAAAGCTTTTGGGCAAGTAAACAACAAGTACCTACCCACAGTCTATGTGGGTATTTTAAATAAATATACAAAAGGTTACAATCAGAGGGTACTTTTGCTAATTGATATTTGTGTAAGTGCCCTGTCTGCCTTGTTTGGGTTTGAAACACGAGTATCTACTCCTGTGTATAACATTGTTAGATGGTTGTTAGAAACGTACGATAGTGAACATAATTGCCTATCGTAAGACGTCAGCCTAAAATAATAATACCGTTGTTCCAATATATTTGCTCTGAATGTCGAGCACAAGACGTTGTTTAAAAAATGCTTGAATGTACCTACGTACTAGGCAAATAGTTTGCCTATCAAGTAAAATATTTTCAGAATAGATACCTAGCGAGAATTATATTGGGAACTACCTACTACGTTCAATAGCTAGTATATTTTACCAACAGTGATCATAATGATATATAATATTTGTACGGTGACCCACGTAAGATCTAGGCTTCCACAATTAATTTGCAATGTTGCAATGTTTGTACTGTCTAATAGACAATAACGTCGTTTACCGACGTACCTTCGGATTAAATTTTCTTCGTAGGTAAGCTGTTAACAAAATGATAAAATTCTTATAATTTAAACTTTAGCTCATATTCTTTTATAGCTAGCTCGTTTTTGATTGTACATAAAATTAAAGCAAA
This sequence comes from Tuta absoluta, assembly GCA_027580185.1. Lineage (NCBI taxonomy): Eukaryota > Metazoa > Arthropoda > Insecta > Lepidoptera > Gelechiidae > Tuta > Tuta absoluta. Next base: position 16,186,540 of record JAQAHW010000010.1, on the reverse strand, counting down.
TTTGTGCCCTTTTCAAGTTTTAAACAGAGATCTGGGCTTTGCATGGGACGGTCAGAGGTAGTTATGGCAGAAAACAATTTCAATAATCGCCTCTTTTATTATATCAAGTTTAGGTAGATTTACCAAGATATTAATTAACTATATTATTATATACAATATAGTTTATTCAGAGGCCCGAGTGATGTTTTAAATAAAGCTTGACCGTTACTCCGACATAGTAAACAAGGTTAGTTATTGATCATTATGTATTATAGCAAATATTATTAAGGCAAGCCCAAATGAATCATATTTAAAAAATCATATGAAGGTATGATTTGATAACAAATTTATATGCCTTTTATTCTCCTGGGAAACTAGGTAGTCGTTTGGCCAGGTTTTTTGATTTACCTGCTTAAGCCCGTTTAGGTCAATGCATATCTTAAACAGTAGTGTTGACCTTAAAGTAGGGAAATTTAACCTACTTATTACGTTACCTATAGCTTGAGTGATCAAGCACAATTACAATATGTAAGCTATGTTTTTCTGTGTAAAAGAGCTATATATTTACTATGTAAGTAAATAGATATTTAAAAGGTTTTATAAAAACGACCTGCAATGCGTATTTACCTCTAACTAAAGGTTCAATATTTTTATATTTTACTATTTTGGCTATTGAGTTTTTAAATTATTATTTTTTTTTTAAATTTTCTGTTTACTGTTCGGAAACTTTCAGATGAATTTCCGCGTACTTTCTATCTTATCAAAACGTATTTAGACTTACATAATGAATAACTGTATTATGTGCATTTTTTATTAAACACGAGGTAAAGTTTTTCAAAGACATTATAAATGGCATGTTACAAATGCATCATTTTCATCATTCTATTATGCTTACCTAGAATGCCGTAATATAGTACAAGAGGTGTTGAATTACATTTTCATTATAATTTATTATATTTTATCGTCATTTAAGGGTGAGTTTATGATATTACAGTATTTTTTAATAAATACAATATAAATAAATTTTTAGTATAGTGGATCAAAATCATTATTGTTGATAAAAAAAAAAAAACATTTTTCTTTTTTAAACATTGATCTACAACAACCCTAGATTTAGCGCCTCATACAAAATTACGCTAAGATTTTGTCACCTACTGAACTATACAGTCATACATAGCGATTTATAGATTCATTGCGTCCGCCTGATTCAAAATATCACAACGAACCTCACCATTATCTATTGAATTCAGCCTTATTTGTTAGCCCGTACTTGGTCATGTTAACAGTTTCGCGGCCAGCCACGCACTGTGGGAAAGGAGTGCTCGCTTGCAAATTGTGCACTACTTTACCGGCCCACCTTTTGAGCGTACGCGCGTAATCTAGGGTTGTTGTAGATCAATGTTTTTAAAGAATAATAATACCTGTTTCTTTTTATAGTTTTTCACATTGGCGATAGCTCCCACTCCTCCAGGCGATATCAAACATGTCTCTATAAGTAAGGCTATAAGGAACGTACAGTGGTTTAATGACAGCATTTTACCTACCAATAAAATGCTTATTAAACTACTTACCTTCCTTATAGCCTTAAATTTTTAATTCTGCCTGGTGTATTTTGTAGTAATAATATTCTAATTAGAATATTATTATGAGACGCAATGAAGCCAAGCGGGCCGACTCGCCCCGCCCTGCCGTGTCGGAGTGGGGTGGGGTGTGGGCCCCCACACCCCACCCCAATACGTAACCAATCACACAGCTTTGGAACAGATAAGTGCGACCAATCGCTGCAAAGGAAGATCTCTATCTCTATAAGTAAGGCTATAAGGAAGGTAAGTAGTTTAATAAGCATTTTATTGGTAGGTAAAATGCTGTCATTTTTTTCTGAATGAATAAACCATTTTAAGAAACTAATTTGTTTTTTTTTTGGTTTATTGGATCATCCGTGAATTTATATTGTTTGATGACGTCATTGTTGCGCACAATCATTGCAGCGAACATCTCCATTCGTAAAAAATCCAATAAACCAGACTTTGTTTTCATAAATTTGACACTGAACGTTGACTGACGTACTAGGATTTATAGTTTCTAATAGGTACCAATGTTATCTTGAAGGAGATCATGACAGAGATTCGTTTCATTCTTGGTCAGAACGACGTCTCACAGGTCAAAAGAAGGTTATTTCGTTTTTTTCATAAATAAGAGTAATCTTTAACTTTTTCTTACTAATTATAAGAATGTTTTAATTTAGACTAAAATATCTCCAAATCGTTTTCTTATTTTATGTCTTCCAGCTATGCTTTACATACCGAATTGTACTCACCTACGGAAAGCAAAAATTTTATCCAATTTGTTTTAATTAGTATCTGCCAGTATTATAGCAGAAAATTTTGTAAGATTGCGTTATTGCGCGAGCATGTATGAAAATATTGATGATTTTACATGAAGCGAAGGAGGTATGTATGATCATAGCAAAGATGTAGTATCACATGGTGTAGGTTTACGCATTTTCATCATCATTTTCATCAGCCCACATCCATCCACTGCAGGACATAGGCCTCTTCACGGTCCTGTACTAAACTCATTCGTAGAGATCCCATCGACTTAGTGATATCATCGGACCACCGGGCTGATGGTCTGCCCGCTGACCTTTTTGCTTCTCTTGACTACCACTCTGTCACTGCTTTTGTCCACCGTCTGTCAAGCCTCCTTGCCACGTGTCCTGCCCACCACCACCTGTATCTTATGATTCACTTTTTACATCTTCGACTTTTTTGAAATTCCGAATTTCGACGTTTGGTCCGTGATCAATAAGAAAGATGCTGAGCATGGCGCTTTCCATTGCTCTCTGTGCTACTATATTGTTATGCATGTTCAGCTTGGTGAGCATTAATGTTCGGCACCATAGGTGAGTATCGGCAGGACACATTGGTCATCAGACATTGAGGTAAATAAGACTTGAAGAAATCATCGAGTTTCCTAAAACTACTATTTGGTAGGGTAGTTTCGCCCTATAATTAACAAGAAACTCGCGTAAACCTACATCATAAGTGATACTTGTTGTTCAATTATAATAAATGATGTTATATCCGGGAAAGAGGCGTGTTTGATGTTACGATTCTACAGCATGCATAACCTGCTAAAAAATACGAAATAGAAGTTCTTTATTTGCTGACGATGACGATGGACGATGGACGATGGACGACGAATGACGAACGACGGACGACTATTGAGGGACGACGGACGGCGGTTGAGGGACGACGGACGACGATTGAGGGATGACGGAAAATGAAAGATGGTCGACGATTGAGGGAGGAAAGACGATGATTGAAGGACAATGTACGACGGAGTGCGGGTGACGGACGACGATTGAGGGACGACCAACGACGGACGACGATTGACGGACGATGGACGGCGGTTGAGGGACGACAGACGTCGATTGAGGGGCGAAAAACGATGATTGGGGACGATTTATGACGAAATGTGGACGACGGACGACGATTGAGAGATGACGGACGACGGTTGAGGGATGACGTTTGACGTTTTTCCTTAGTCTCGTTCGATCCCAAGACCTGGCTGTCGTAGGTCTAAATAACACTAATTAAGTCTGAGGGGCATATTTACACTGTAATTAATAATCAGCCAAAGGTAGGCACCTGCTACCCTACCCAGTGCCTTTATACCTACTGCGACACAGGTTATAATCAGTAATCACCGACAACGTACCTACCCGCCCATTAATAGTGCAAATAGTGTTTTTACATTTAAATCGGATGATGATAAGCTATCGACAGTGCATCTCCCTGCCCTTTTAGTTTAGGGGATCTGCCTAAATTGACTTGAAGAGCGATGGACGATGGAGTGCGGATGATGGACGACGATTGAAGGACGACCAACGATGGATCGGTAGTTTTTTGGTCTGTAATGGAACTAGTCAATAGAACAGATAGAACCAGGCATACATAATCAAACTAAGTATAGACTTGCTAAAATTAGGACTTCAATCCTACCACAAAATAAACAAAAATATGTAGTTCATTTATATTTATTTATTTTATTTTTATTTTATTTTCTTAGGAAAATACAACTACATGACGCGACTTTAACAAAATACCGGAAGAGGTATTATAAATAGTTTTCAGAAAGTAAATTTAAGTCTGTTACGGAAATATTAAATATGTTTTAAAGCTTATTATAATATATTGTTTAATTTTTTATCATGTAAAGATAAGTTTGATAATTTAATATAGAGTGAAGGTACACATAATGTTTTTATCAAATTTTTATACTTGCATCAAAATAAAGATTTATAAGTCATTTTTTCCAGTTTTTTCGTTAGATATAGTTATACATACATATAATGCACCTACCCTGTTCTTTCCACATGCCCTAAAGTAGTCTGGGAGATAACGCCTTCGGTATTAAGTCCACCAATGCACAGATGAGCATAAAGTTAATTAAATAAGAATAATTATAATATTATGCATAAAAAACACGCACCCATTTTACACAAACCTTTTCTTTCTAGATTCAAATTTATTGGATAGCCCAAATTAATTAAAACGGAAGAATTTAAACTTACCTCTTGAGGAAACTTGCCACCTGGAATATGCCTGATAAGATTTTCACCTGTCATACACGTCAGTCCAAAAACAATATTGAACTTTTCTGTCAAATGCACTTCACTTGTTTTCACCTGCCTCTTATAAAGCGAAATTTTGTCGTCATAAAAAAGATCCGAATTGTTCAAACCAGCTGCAACGCATCTACGATCTTCTGGGGTCTTGTAAAATCCTTTATGGCAGCACTTGCTTACACAAATCTCTGATCCACACGTTCCAGTTCTATTTTCTATCGTGATTTGATCAGATGTCACCATAGCACCCATGATAGCACATACACCGAACACGATCATCCCGCAGAAAAACATTCTAGTTAATGGCTAAATCAATTTAGTGCAGGGTCAAATATATTTACCATGTTTTTATGATCGTTACTTTTATTACACTTTTCCTTTTTCACGTGTACACACCCGTTACATTAATTGCTAATTTTAATTATTTATTTATTTGGGATTTCCTGCAACTTATCGTTTACTCTAGCTGTTATGGTTACTATATTTTTATGTTTTAATTTTTTTTTGTGGATAATACGTATTTTATTTACTGTATTGTATATCCGCGAATCTGGTTGTGTATCCAGTGCCAACAACGTTGTATCGCTGTGCCAAAAATATTGTATGTATAGATATTTATAATCTGCATCTAGCTACGTCAGTAGTTTAACTTTGGTTTTTGAGATTAAAATATTTTCAATTTCTTCATTCCTGCTTTGCTTCGTTCCTGCAAAATATGTATTTGTTAGAGATTCAAATACCTAACTACTATCTGGTCTCTGGATACAAATGAAATGGAATATTCAACTTATCTCAGTCTTAAACAATATATAATAAAATGTTATTTATGTACCTACAATGCTTCAGGAGTAAAATTATAAAGTGTTTAATGACCTACACCAATAAGACTTTTTAGTGTATATACTGGGTTTAAGGGACAGCCCTCCGAATACTGATAGGGTGCATACAGACCATGAAACTGAACAACTTTCCCCTAGAAACATATGTCAAGAAAAGACCAGCTGGATCAGGATCAGCTGAGTGCAATTACAATGAAAAAAAAATACGTTTCCTGAAATATTTTCTCACGGGAAGTTGTTCAGTTTCATGGTGTGAATGCATCCTTTAAGTATTCGGAGGTCTGTCCCTTACACCCTGTATAGTTTAAAAAATTTCTTACTCACCGTTTTAAGATGATAGGAGAACTGCACTTTTTCCTTATTCACACACGGAAGTCCAATAACCACATAAAATCTCGAGTAAAAATTTACTTCACCAACTTCTTTTATATCATATTTGTAATCTTCAATAATTTTTATTGTTTGATTTAAAAGATCTTTGTCGTTACTTTGGATTTCTACACAATCAGGCACAATTTTTCCGTTGATGCTGACTTTTTTATTAATCGATCCTTTGGGGCAGCACTTGGTCGCAAAAGGCTGGCGAAATGGGATCCTTGATGCTAAGGAATCATTGACGAGAAAAACCGCAATGAACACGAAAATTAGTTTTAGTAATAACATTTTCAATCTTGATACTCTAAATTCGAATTCAGATGAATTTATCACTATCAGTCAACACAAAAAAAGAAATACAAAAATATGTCTGTCTGTACTATTTGTGTACACTCGTCAGCCAAGATGGAGAGACGCACATGAAGTGAATTTTTTTTCCAACACTAACCCTCCTTTATAGGTTACCGACAAGAAATTATTACAGCATTCAAACAAAAACGTCACACTAAATTGAATTCACGACTGTAATAAATATGAAGTTCGTTAACCAAGTGAGGAGGGCGTCTCATGACGTGTAATACAAGTATTATCCAGGGAAATGTGTATAAAAGAAATATAATTAATCAAATTGGTCCATAGTGACAATGGTGCCATGATATCACAGCAGGTAAATAATATGAAAAAATGCTTAAAAATTGTATGTTACTATGCAACTTCACACAAAAATGAGTAGCAAAATAGTATACATACACCTTACTTCACCGTAGTGATACCTGTATTTAGGATAAAAACTAAAGAAAATCAAAATCTTTATCCAATAATGGATCATCGGGTCCTTTTGATAATGCAATAAAAAACTTGAAACTTGACTTTTGTCCTACACGACAAAAGAAGATAGTTTTAAAATTATACTCGTAGTACAAAAAATCTTTTTAATACTGTTAAAATTCAACAATATACAACATAAGACATAGATTATTTACACATTTAGAAATAAGTAAATGTAACGAACGATACAAATAATATAAGTATGGAAAATAAAAAACATTCAGTTTAAGTACAAAACTATACAAAAGTTACTCAATACATGAAATAGAAATTCCTTTAGGTACATAATTTGTGAAAGCCCTTGTGCTAAAGCAGCTAAAGTTTGTCATGATTATGCTTTATAATTTATTATTATTATTAAAGATACTAATTTATGATTCAATGTACTTACTATTAATAAATAAGTATTTAAAGAGACAGTCACATCTAGAAATATAAATCTACGATTACACAACTAATCAGAGATCTATAATGACATTCACAAGTCCCACTCACAACTTATCAAGTAAAATTTACACTTCAACGGCATCAGGGAATATATGGTCTAGATAAGCCTGATTGCCGTAACTTTGCAATGGTCTCGGCCTGTCTTTCTTCCCTGATGATTGGCCGTTAGAACTATTTCTATTGAACTTTGAAGCAATTTCCCTAACTTGACCAGGCCTCGGTCTGTAGTCTTCGCCACCATGTTTAGAAGCCTCAGCATGAAATTCTTCATAAGATCGCTCCTTTTCAATTTCTCTTGCAGCTTTTTTATTAAAGTCCTCTCTGCGATTGGACAGTCTTTTGGAATCCTGTCTGACATAGATATCTTGGTTAACCTTTTTACCGTTATCATTTCTTCCAGAATTGTTCCTTTCATACATTCTGGAGTAATTCTTTGAGCTTCTGTGATCGGTTTTGAAATCATCATCAGTGTCTTTTTTCATTCCAATGTTTGGGTCTTTGGAATATTCGATATCGTTATTAGTTTTGCAAATATAATTTCTTTGATTCTCGCTTCTGTTGGATCGTCTAGCTTTAGGTGGTCCAGTTTTGAACGTTGTGAATCGATCGTAGTGGTTGTTGTTATTTTCCTTGGTTATGTTGTGCTGAGTTCTTTGGTGAGTTAGGGGTTTTGACAGCGACAAATACCTAGGCGGCTCGCCGTGCTTGTTAATAGTAATCTCGTATTGTATATGCGGGTCTAATACCGCATACACATTTTCTTTGGCTTCTCTCTCCAGCGTCGTAAGCGCTGCCTAGAAAGATAGAGACATAAGATTAGTAAGTTCATCTCGGTCCTAGATAAAACAGGCTCTCCTACTTCAAAATTAAAATAATCATCCTTTGCATTGAATCTACACAGCAGTTCCGTTCCGTTCCGTTCCGGTGACCACACCAGCCAGCAGTTCTGCTGCAAGGACGCAGGAGCGAGGAGTACCTCCGGTTGCTCTTGGTGATACCACCGTAAAAGCTATATTGTTCGCTCATTTGTAAGTAACAATATAGCCTTAGGATAGAGTCACCGCCAGCCGTACAGAGTTAAACACTGACTCCCTGTCCAAGACACCGGTGGGCCAAGTAGATAGGATTGGGAGTGTAGGGCGGGGCAGCCAGGATAGGGAGAGACGGGAAGTTTTAGCCGACAAGAATACTAGCATCAAAGTCAGCATGAGGAAGATAGATACTATACTTGGTGTGTAATATACTAAAGAGGGGAAAGGGGCTGCGATTGATTGATGATTCTTCAGTGTTTGTAGTCCGCGTCGTCCGTTTTTGATTGAGTCTCAACCGTTCCTGATCGTCTCCCAGTATGCATTTGATTGCTCCCTGTAGTTTGCAATATCGTGGTTTGAGCTTTTCTCTTGTGAGGATAAGTGAGCCTATCGTTCCTCCGAAGTCTCCATCTGTATGCTTTAGGTAGTTGTCGTTGAGATGTAAAATCTGGTAAGCGATGGTGCATTGCAAGCAGTTTCCATCTCTTGATGTCTCTTCAATTACGAAAGTCTTGTATTGTGTTGCGCCATGAGCGGATAATGGGCAGTGAGATATTACTGCCCATTGAGATGTTTCCAGGCTTTTTCTATCGTTTTGTTCTAAGAAGCTTATGCACGTGCGTAGTCCTTTGTCTATTTGGTGTTTGTCTAGAATGAATTGCCTTTGGACGAATTCTTACAACAACGTTTGGGTTTTGCCTTTTTTTTCTTGATTTGGGTCCGGAGTGTTGCGCAAGTGCTTGCACATGTTCCGCGACTTGCGCGAATGATCTGCCTGGGCCGGTCGTTTACAACAGCCAGTAAGAGTTATGGGAAGATAGTTTCTTTGTTTTATCCGTCGACTCTAATATTCCTTTTTTTTACGGTGTTTCTTTGAAATGCGGAGGTTTTTTTTTCCCTTAATGGCTTATTTGGGATGGCACTAAGTCGTAGTTTGTTAGCCAATTTCTATTAGTAAGACTGCCGGTCTTTTTGTTTGTTTGAAATTAGGTATAGCCGTGTAAGAGCAGACTAGCTATACCTTCTTAGCCTGTTTGTTTGATGCACAGATCCTGTTATGTGATCTATGGTTTGAGGTATGTGACCTGATACCAATATTTTCTAATTTACCTAGGCGGCAGCTCTGGGGCGTAGCTAGATTAATTTAAGACTATGAATTAAGACTAATAATGAGAGAGACTACGAACCTGTTGTGGGTATTTCGGTGCAGGTCCTCCCGCTTGTCTTTGGTCGCGTTGTTCATACTGTAGATTGTTTGAAGGTAAGAGTACTCTTTTAAATTTACCGTTCAGGTGCGCAGGCGCCGGGTGACCAGAGGGCGTGGCGTTAACGCCTAGTCCTTTTCGGTGTTGCCTGCAATGGTGACCTAGGGCTGAAATATACGAGGCATTTTCGGGTATTGTAGTTTGGCTGGCCTAGCTAGACCTTACCTTTTGTTGTGGATTATATTTGCTTGAAGCCATCAACTCGTCGGATAGACCCGATTAAGGCGTTTTATTGGCAGGACGTAATTGCTCAGTCGTGTGCTCTTGATACCTAGGTTAGCTAAATATAAGTCCTGAAAAAAAACTCTCCAACATAGAATTTCCTCACCGGATTCCTAAGATATTAGTAGTCACTGCTGCATGAGTAGGTACAAGGACCGTAGATTCAGAGCTGACACCTTTCTTGCACTTGCACACACACACACATAACACAACGTTTATATCGGGGGAAAAGTAAAATTGGGTAAATATTGCACTGCAAAGACGCGCGCGGTAGGCCAGTCCTTTCAACGTCGGACAGCGTAAAAAAAGTGAACTATTGTCTTAAAGTGCACAATTTCGGGAGCACGTGCGCGCAGGGTGGACACGTCCGCTCTCCTCGGCGTCCACCAAAAGAACGTCTGCATTGAATCTACACAGCAGTAAACATTAATTCTGTTTTATTCATTTTAGAATATAGGTATGACAGATTTTATTTATACTTTTTTACGTGCAACGCATTCAATTCTACGAGCACGCGAGTTTCGAAAGCACCCTGTAAATACTCATTTAATTAATCAAGAATGCTGGTTTTGCATATATATTGATTCCTAAAATGGATAAGTTGAGGTGCAACTGAATCAATCTTTAGAGACATAGAAAAACGCAATTTATAAGTAAACAAAATTTGCATTTTTATGAGTGCTTCTTATCTCTAGTCCATATTGAACAATGAATAATTTATCATCTTTTCAGCTAGCAGCAAAGTATGCATAATATCGAATATTACCAGATGCACACTAAGTGTAGTTTAGCTTAGTATTAATTATTATTTGTTCTTTTATAGTACCTTTGTTTACCTGAATAAAATCGTCGACATAAGATTAAAAAGGCCGACTTCATGATAATAATGAATTTCATCATAGAGTCAGATGAGTAGACATATCTTAAACCAAAACCTAAATACTTTTGTAAAGTAACTAAACTATAAGCGAAAATCTTATAAAGTGATGTGCACAAAATTCACACATTAGTTAATCCGTTTGTGTTAAGTTGATTTACCATAGTTGTGCACTTAGTTTAATTAAAACGCTGTCATCATAAAACAATGTCATGCTGTTTGGTGCGGAGTTTGTGATGCTAAAACATTGTGAGGCTTAAATAACTACGTCAGTTACGTTTAGTAGGGACGGCTGTGGCGCTGCCTGCGACGCAAAGGTTCTGGGTTCGATTCTTGGTGGGGCATTTACAAAGTTGATATTTATCACTTTATATTTTTTTTCCACCCTGGTTAGGACATTGCAGGCTGAACCACCTGAATGTCAAAAAAAAAAATCTTCCATGCTTCAGGTCGGTCCCGATTGGATCGGAAGAGGATACTCTAACACCAGGGTTCATCGGGTCGTTGGACGACTCGGCGTCCCACATAAGAAGATGAAGATTTAGTAGGTATGCCGTGTGATGCCGGCTTAGGAAAGTATCAACCCATGTCATTCCCGTGCATGGGTGTTGTAAGAGGCGACTAAGGGACACGAGGGTTACATGTGTATTACAATTTTAGGCGATAGGTTGACAACCTGTCAACATCTAGTATTTGTCAGACGTGGCGCAAGTGATATAGGCGTGATATATATATTGACTATTAATAAATAAGTATTTTACATTGATGCTTGAAACAAAAGTTTAAAGTCAAAGTTTAGTGGATCTTTCTTCTTCTACTGGGATGGATGGTAAATGATGTTAGATTGTTAATGATCAATGTATGGACAACATGCTGACAACCTGTTACTAATATTTTTCAGACGTGGCGATAGTGACAGTATTTTACGATCGTTAACGATGGAATAAGTTTTTGTATTTATATCCTTATCTTCTTTTTTAATAAGTTTTAGAAGGGAGGTAGGATCTACTCTTGGTGTTCAAAGAGTCTAAACTTTTAGCTTCTTTTTGGTTAACCGTAAAAAATACAATTTGGCCGATAACAATGAATAATACTAACTGTGCAGTGAAAGGTGTGAAAAATAAACCGTTATCTTATCTAGTGATCTTGAATTAGGCAAATTGTGGATTGAGGGTCGCCAACAATTAACACAATTGCCTCCCGAAGGACAATTAATTAACTTTGAACCAGTATTTTATTGTCTACGCATGTTGCGTTTATAGGCGATTTATTGCCCAATTTGTTGATATTTTTGGGAATTCATTTAGCTCCTATGGTAGGTAAGTATCTAGTACGGCATATCTATTTACGTCCCAAAATTCACACACGATTTATCAGGAAACTGGGTTTTTAGTTACTCACTTATATGCGGCCTACCCACCGTTTTTCTGCGGGAATAAGTCATTTTAATATAACCTATGTTCACCAGGGATAATGTAGGATTTCTATGGTAAAAGATTGTTTAAATCGGTCCTGTAGTTTCGGAGCCTATTCAATTCAATCAAACCATCAAATTTTTCCTCTTTATATTATTACATACATACATAAATCACGCCTATATCCCTTACGGGGTAGGCAGAGCGTTAACGGCCGTAAAACGGATATTAACACCTCGTCCGACAAAAGTTTGAGGGTCAATCAGATAACATGTGTATCACTATAGTGGCAGTGTCGCCTAAAATACACATCCAACCCTCGAGTCCCTTAGTCGCCTCTTACGACTACCATGGGTAAGAAATGGGGTGATGCTATTCTAAGCCGGCATCACGCGGTAAATTTATAATATTAGTGTAGATTTATTCTCTGATTCATATATTGGATAGATAAGGAGCCTGTATAGAATAATACTTGGCATATGTATGTACTACTTGTGTGTTAGGCTATAGTAGTCTGCAAAGAGAATACTAGTACACGTAGTCTGACTGATATGATTAAAATATTTTTTTAATGGGGTATCTAGATAATCGCCAATTTTTCTATCTATTTAAGACTCGTCAAAGCAAGGAAATGTTTTAGGTGCGCAACATACATACATATATCACGCCAATATCCCTTGCGGAGTAGGCAGAGCGTAAATTGCCATAAAAAACGATCATTTACGCCACGTCTGGCAAGATAATTGAGGGTCATTAAGAAAATCGTGTATCGCTATTGTGGCAGGTTATCAGCCCTCATCAACCCTCGAGTTCCTTAGTCGCCTCTTACGACACCCACGGCAAAGAAATGTGATGATGCCATACGGCAAACGCAAACTCTAATGTAATATTTTTCGAAACGTTTGCACACTACATACGGCTCACCAAAAAACATTTCCTTGCTCCGACGCTTTTTCTCAATAAAACAATGTTAGTAGTGCAATCACACCTGCGTGCATAGATCAGACGGTGGTCGGCGGCTGGAGCACGACCGCGGCCCGTCGCACCTGCAGCGCGCCGGGCGAGTAGCGTGACGTCACGCCCGCGACGCTCCCCCCAACCCCCCCAACCCCCCCAACCCCCCCAACCCCCCCAACCTGCGGCATTGAGGGGGGAGCGCGCGGCGGCTCCCTCGAGCCATACACGGCGTCCGCGGGCAGGACGGTCTTTTCGCTGTGAAAGAAAGTAAGTAAGTAAAAACACTTTTTTGCACAAAATAACAAATAAAAATAACAGGAAAATTCATAGCTATCATGCGCAAAGGCGGCCTTATCGCTACAAGCGATCTCTTCCAGACAACCTTTGGGTGGAGGAGAAAGTACGAGAGTAATCACAATAGTAACTTTTATAAAAGTAACAAATACATAATACAAAACTAAAGGTGTTATGTTTATGAATTTTGTTACACCGGCCATGTTCCCTCGACTCCCAAACTGAAGCATCGTAGGGGGTGTAGCGTATGATGGAAGGCTCTTTAGAACCTCAATAATACTGTAACTTTTTCGAACTTTACTGGTCATTGGGATTAAATTTTGAAGTACTTATTCATTTAACAAGCATGAGGCTTTTCTCGAAAGACTCTGAGGTCCTAAAAATTAAATGGTAGGTACAAATATATAATAGGTTGCTTACCTATCTAAATCATCAGTCTTGTATTCGACGCTCTCTGTAAAATAAAAATAATTCAGCATTAGTATTGTGATAGTTGTAATATAGCCTAACGTCTCACTTTATTGAAGACTGTCGCGAAACACGGTAGATAGAGCCATGCCACGCACAACTGATTTATTCAACAGTAGCTGGGAATTAGTTGCAAAACTATACTACAGCAGCTCGAGCCATGCCACGCGTTCTTGGCAAAAGATACACTTGCAAAATTTAGCAGGCAACGATTGAGCCGCGGCAGCCCAGATGGAAGAGGCGTTGCTAGTTCTGATAGCGTTAATCACAAGTTCAAATCCTGCCTACGGCAGAAAATTCTGCACACAAAAACAGCCACAAAAATCGGCCATTTACACCACGTCTGACAAATGTTTGAGGGTAATTCGGAAAATTGTGTATCGCGATAATGACAGGTTGTCAGCCCATCGCCTAAAATTACAATACACACCCTCGAGTCCCTAAGTCGCCTCTTACGACTCCCACGGGAAAGAAATGGGGTGATGCTATTCTAAGCCAGCATCACACGGATAATTTTGCAAGTATTTTAAATCGACAGTGGCAGCTCACTGTGGCACCGAGGACCAGGATATCGCTAGCGCTGATAGAGAAGGCCGCAGGTTAGAATCCTGCAAGCGGCAACAGAGTTTTACATACACATAAACATATCACGCCTATTATCCCTTGCGGGGTAGGCAGAGCCCAAACGGCCGCAAAAACGGACATTTATGCCACGTCTGACAAATATTAGAGGGTCATTCGGAAAATAGTGTTCGAACGACTATAATCTGTAATAAAAGAGTACTTACGTCGTCGTCTCCTGCAGCGCAGCACCAGACACAGCACGATGACTAGCAGCGCGGCGATCACCAGCGCACACGCAATCAGCGGCGCGGCGTGCGCCGTTTCTGCCAGCGAGAAATGCGAATCTAGAGAAACAGTATACATGTCGTTTTAGGAGTGCTCGCATGCTTATATTCGACGGGAAAAGCTGCTTGCTTTTAAGGCAGTAGCTATTTAGGTTAAACGCACGATACAATATGAGTAAATTGTATCTACGTATCGTTTTCGGAGAGCTACCATGCTAATTATTATGCAGGTAATTGGAAGTAAATCTGTTTGGGTTTTAAGTGGTAATTGTGTGACAGCAGGAATAAAAGCACCGAAGGTGGGTAAAGTACTTTATCTACGCTCGTCTCATAATGTTCGAATTATGAATTCGAAAACAGATGCATAATGACCTACTTTATGCATTCTGCCTATAAAAACTAGGGTTTACTTTAAATTACAGAAGCGTAATGACTTAATGAGAAAACGCTTAATACGATAAATTTGAGAAATGAAACGAAGTTTTTTTTCCAATATTCAAATCGCTATCTTCCCCCGCACCTGACACTTGTTGTTGTACGGTAATTTTTCGGATGTTATTCAGTTGTTTTATAAGGTTTTTGTTCTGTTGTTGTTGAGATGTTGTTCAGATGTTGTTCAGATGTTGTTCAGATGTTGTTCAGTTGTTGTTCAGATGTTGATTAGTTGTTGTTCAGATGTTATTCCGATGTTGTTCAGTGTTGTTCAGTTGTTGTTCAGTTGTTGTTCAGATATTGTTCAGTTGTTTTTCAGATGTTGTTCCGATGTTGTTCAGATGTTGTTCAGTTGTTGTTCAGATGTTGTTCAGTTGTTGTTCAGATGTTGTTCAGTTGTTGTTCAGTTGTTTAGGTAAGTCACTCCACATCTAAACAACTGCTAAATTACAGAATCTTCAAAAATTCATATCAAGCCATATTACGTTCTCGTATTGAATTTGTCCTTGTATCGGGCCTTGCAATGGCCGGTGCGTACGTTTAGAAAAGTGTTTCTAAGTTTTTTTTGAGGAGTGTAGATAAAATAGTGTATGCAACTGCTATAATTAGGCATTAGAATGCTCGTGTCAAACTATTATCACACTCGGCTGCGCCTCGTGTGATAAACAGACACTCGCATTCTAATGACCCCCATTATACGACAGTTGCATAAACTACTATTACGATGTCTGTTGAGATATGTCATTTATGTTATGCTTGAGTGCTTTATATTATGTTGAAGTGTATTTTGTTATGTTTGAGTGTCTTATGTTATGTAAAAGTATCTTTTGTTATGTTTGAGTGTACCTATTATGTTATATATGTTTAGCTCAATATGTTATGTTTGAGTGTCTTATGTTATATTTGAGTGGCCCATGTTAATTATGTGAAGGCCTCACCGCGCACAGTCAAAGAAACGGCATGACTGGAAAAGCCTCTCTCGTTCTCCAAATGCAGCACGTATACTCTCGCGTCCGCCATGGCTAGGTTTAAGACCATTTTATATTTTGTTTAAGAATCTTAATGTATATTTGAGTGCCTCATGTTATGTTTAAGTGTCTTATGTTATAAGGTTAAGAATCTTAAGTTATATTTGAGTGTCTTACGTTATATTTGAGTGGCTCATGTTAATTATGTGAAGGCCTCACCGTGCACAGTCAAAGAAACGGCATGACTGGAAAAGCCCCTCTCGTTCTCTACATGCAGCACGTAAACCCTCGCGTCGGCCATGGCTGTGTTTGAGACTAGAAGCGTGTAGCGGTAACAGCCGTTGGCACCGGTTGGGTCTATGGTGCGGTAGCGACCTGTAAGAACATACATTTTTATTTTTCTTATTTTATATGAATTATTTGAACTAAGTTGACTTGTGGTATGTTTTGTGAGGCTTTTGTTACCCTTACATCCTCACACCGTATCCAAAGACTTTTCATTATTGAAGTCTGACCAAAGGATGATCTGCGGAGGTATCCACCGTGACCTTGAAATTTTTACTTCAATCATCTATTGAAGGAAGAGAGTCACATTCTGTACTCAATGGTGGTGTATACAAGATGTGGTCAAATCCAGAACAGGTCAAATCTTGATGAAGTCACTTTAAGAAATGGTCACTGACCGCCTAAAGGTCTTACATCACCTACCTAAATCTTGAAAACTTCGACACCACCCTCAATCGAATCTAAAGACATCATCCCTTGGAAGTGGGTAAAGACGAGCATATGGCCTTTTTAATCTTTTGACTTCTATAATTTTTGAAGAACTGTTTCGGGAATGTCTTACCAATCTGTGAAGGCACTTCAAGCCTCAAGCTGCCCCAAAGCCAAGCCGCTCTCCTCGGCGGAGGATCAGCGCAGACAGTCGCCGTGACCTTCGCCTCTCCACCACTCCACGCGTGGGCAGTGCCGGTTTCAGCGCCCACCGGTGGGCCTAACACGTTCAGCGTGATCGGCTCGGATTGGTGGGTCCTGGAATGTGAGAAAGGTTCATTAGAAATATTTAACTAACTTTCCAAACAGCCCAAAATACGACCAACTTTATAATGGTTGAGCGTAGGTTACATACGGAGATAGCCTCGGATTTTCACACAAACGTAGAATGGATTGATTCTTGTTCATGGTTTGCATAAAGTTCTGAGCGGAGGCAATCTGTACGGTTTATCCATAAAATGGAATCCACTTTGAACTTTAGGTACATTTAATCATAAGTGGGATGAGCTAGGTGAATTTTACGTTTTTTCTAATGAAATATTACCAACTAATTTTTCTTAGTAACTTTAGTCTTGGAAAAAATGTGGGAGTTAGTTTGCCTATAAGAACCATACCTTTCTTCAAGTCCGATGGTGTTGAGCGCAACGCAAGTGTACCGTCCGTGTTGGGAGTACGATACATTCTGCAGCTGAAGCTGTGGGGTGGACGATACAGGGTACCCGTCCTCAGGAATCAGGTTTATGTGTGCTCCGGGGGTTGGGCTGCAAGTTAACAAAAATAAGTTAGAAAAGTGTAAGGGCTTGGAAGGTCAGCAATGTGCAAAAGCTTAGATATACTTTTATATTGATTGATATCAGTTCCTAAATATGTTCTTTGAGCATATTTCTGTGTATGCCAATTGATTGTCTATGGCACCGCAGTACTTCGGAATCGTGTAGAAGTTAGCAATATGAATGACTAAGATTTATGATTTTCCTAATAATAGGTATAAAACATAGGTACACAGGTGGATTCAAGCAGCACCTCGAGTTATCCACTTAAGACATCCAATTATACCGATATTCCATACAGTATTAATCCTAGGGAAGGTTGAGGTGCTGCCATAGAAATCAGCTGGCCTTATAGAAACCAGAGAACGAGACGGCTGTATATCGATGAGTGCTGTTGGTTCCCTATCCTAAGCTTTGATACTTACTTGTGATACCATTGGTAGGAGGGAGGTGGGTTGCCTTCAGCCTTGCACTCCAAGGTCACTTGAGAGAAGAGATTCGCCTCAACTACAGTGTCCGGGCCGACCCACGTCACTCTCGGAGGATCTGGAAACAAAAAACATATTCATGAATAATGGGAACGATCAAACATTGAAATGATTTCTTTATTCAATGTAGGATCCTACTGATTACTTATTGACGTAATGATCCGTCATTGTAAAAAAGAGATATTTGTATATCCCAATTTAGTTCTTTATTATAACAATTTTGTATTGTTTTTATAGAAAACTGCTCAGGTAGAATAAACAAATATAAATAAAAGCACTGCCCCGGCGACCAGGTTAAACAAATAGGATGTAACTTCACGCTACCACCACCAGTAAACGACATTTAGATAATTAACCAAACTGTTATTATTAAGAATACTTCCAAAACTCTGTGCTAACTTGGCAGTTCACATAGTAAGTAATCTAAATAGGAAATAATAACTGAAAAGTGTTGTACTTACACTTGATGTCGATTTCAATTTTTACTGAATCCGATGTTCCCAGAGAGTTTCTTGCTTGGCACCCGTAGATTCCTGAAAATAGAAAAACAGAATATTATTAATAAAGCGGTGCGGTGCCGGCTTAGAATAGCATCACTCCATTTCTACCCGAAGGTGTCGTAAAAGGCGACTGGATGAATCCAGGGAATGGGCAGTAGCGTGCTCTGTGAACATGTTTAACACCTTGCACTGCACTCGCCAATCCGTCTGCCAAGCTTGGTGAGTAGGTATGGAAAATACCCCAATAGGGGTAGACCAATGTCCAGCAGTAGACTGTTGTGGCTGTTGTAGTATTAGGAAAGAATCTACATATCGTCAGAAAAAAGTATGCAACAATGCAATAGACTCGGTTTTGTTTCATTACTATGGTCGGTGCTAGGGCCCACCACACATATGAACTGGGTCTTCTGGTAGATTAAAAACCGATCCAGCTTAGTGATAGCTCAATGATTTGTAACGATGAATAAAATGATATATATCTGATTGGTTCCTAGTGACCGGTGCCAAGACAAGATTAGCTTCGCTGGTGGCGATAACCTGGCCATCTTTGGTCCACCACACGTAAGGACTGGGATTGCCATCGTCTTGGAAATGAAGATTCAAAGCACTTGCATCCTTTTGAAGGTGTGTTTATAGACCATAACGCCATAGATAATCATAAAAAGACAAACCAACCTGAATGGTTCCTAATGAGTGGTGCTAAAATCAGCTTGGCTACGTTGGTTGCGATGACCTGACCAGTTTTGATACACCACACGTAAAGGCTGGGATTGCTATCTGCTCGGTACAAAGCACTTGATCTCTTTTAAATGTGTTATATATAGACCCATATACTAAGAACCCGATGGTATAGACAGTCATCAACATAGCTCAAACATACCTGAATGATTCCTAGTGACTGGTGCCAAAATCAGCTTGGCTCCGTTGGTAGCAATGACCTGACCATCTTTGGTCCACCACACGTAAGGGCTGGGGTTGCCATCAGCACGACATTCGAGACTCAAAGCACTGGAGCCTTCTTCCAGATGTGATAATGTACTTGCGTCTGCTCCTACTATTGAGACTACTGGGACAACTGGAAATGAAAAAATATATTTTGAGAAAATATAGAACAGACACAAAATAGGGATTTAAGTGGTGTCATATAATAGTTATAAATTACTATTTATAATTCAAGAGTTATAATACTACAACAACAAAAAATATTATCGTTGGTATATTTGGTCCCCGCAATCTTATATTTGCATGTAGGTTAATTTAATTACCATTTATTTATGTACGTAATCGTGCAAGACCAATCCGGGTGATGGGCCCAACGGTACAACTGCCTGCCGTGTGCAGACACCTGGTGGCTCCTAGCTCCAGAACTGATCTGGCTGCTCACTTGGAGCCTTTCCACTTCAGACTAGGTTATGAAGAATACTTACAAGTGACGTCAAGCATGGTATAAGACTCCTTGTAATACGGCGTGGGGTACGACGGGTGATGGGCTCGGCAGGACAGCTGCCTGCCGTGGGCAGACCTGGTGGCTCCCAGCTCTAGAACTGATCTGGCTGCCCACTTTGAGCCATTCCACTTCATACTAGGCTATGAAGAATACTTACAAGTGACGTCAAGCATGGTATAAGACTCCTTGTAATACGGCGTGGGGTACGACGGGTGATGAGCCCGGCAGGACAGCTGCCTGCCGTGTGCAGACCTGGTGGCTCCTAGCTCCAGAACTGATCTGGCTGCCCACTTGGAGCCTTTCCACTTCATACTAGGTAATGAAGAATACTTACAAGTGACGTCAAGCATGGTATAAGACTCCTTGTAATACGGCGTGGGGTACGACGGGTGATGAGCCCGGCAGGACAGCTGCCTGCCATGTGCAGACCTGGTGGCTCCTAGCTCCAGAACTGATCTGGCTGCCCGACTGGAGCCTTTCCACTTCAGACTAGGTTATGAAGAATACTTACAAGTGACGTCAAGCATGGTATATGACTCCTTGTAATACGGCGTGGGGTACGACGGGTGATGAGCCCGGCAGGACAGCTGCCTGCCGTGTGCAGACCTGGTGGCTCCCAGCTCCAGAACTGATCTGGCAGCCCACACTCGCGGCCTTTCCACTTCGGATGCATTGGTCTGACTCCAAGCAGTCAGACGTTCCTTTTCTGAAATAGCGTTTGAAATATTTGATTATTATTTTTGAATTTGAACTTAAGGTAGTCCTATTCAGTGCACATATTTTTGGAGTGAATTCTACTCGTCAAATTGCACAACTTTTCCCGAGGAACACAGGTCGAAATAAAAAAATAAATGTACTTCCCGTACAAAGTGACACATTTTTTTTATCATACGAGTATTTATATGGGGCCAAATTCTTATTTTTTTATATTTTAGCCGAAAAAGGAAAAGTTGTTCGGTATCACGAGTAGAATTTACCCTCAAAGTGTTTGCATTGAATTTAATACGACCTTATGTTGTAGCGTCACTAAGGTAGAGTAATTGTCTATGTCAATGGTGCCATTGCGGAAATTTCTATTAATTTGAATAAGAGCTGTCACTAACTGTTATTTAAGTTTAAAAACTTGATACCTGGACCTGGATAGAAGATGATCGCGACAAAAATTTAAATATAATTTGACGAAAAATGCGCGGTATCTACAAAAATAAGGCGACGAGTAGGTAAAAAGATTTTTTTTTATTTTTTGTTTTATTAAAGATGGGTTTGCTCTTGACTCTAGTCTAGGTCATAGGACAGAGACAGAGTCTAAGATGGAGCGAGCTCACCCAGAAGAAGCCTGTTAAGGCACTGGCACTCCCACACACTGACGGAACGCAGCAAGCTACTTGGCGCCAGACTTCGGTGGGATGGTGGTCGCCTTCGCCTTACGGAGCCTTCCACCGCTTAAGTTGGGCGCCAAACTGTCGTGTTATCTAGGCTCCGAGAGGCACCGGCGCTCAGGGAGCCAAGGTAACCGCAGGTGAATACTTATAGCTAAGTATTTGTAGAGTGGTCTCGCGAACACGAGTGCCTGTGACCCCGGAGGGCGTGAGTGAGTAAGTGTGGGTAGAGTGTCCTGTGTGTAGGCACCCTAGCAAGCCTCGCGCCCGCACGCTAAGTGAGGGGCCGAGGGAGTAAAAGAGGGAACGTAAACGATAAGGCTTTATTAAAGAATTAACAGATAACCACCTCCTGATACGAAAACCAAAATTATAACCTGGCCACTCACACAGAAGGTAACGGCGGCGCGTCCAGCGCGAGGAGCGTCTTCGCAGCAGCTGTATCTTCAATCCGACGAGGCGTAGGCGCTTGAGGGGAGACTTTTAAGCTTCCGTCACTTGAGGGGAGACTTTTAGGACTAAAATAGACTGTTACAGTGGTTACTCAGTGAGAGACTATACTGGGAGTCTTCGAGATCACAACTTAGAGTCCAGACCAAACTCCTCCCCTAGCTGCTTGACGTGGCTTTTATACCCTCGTCTGACGCTGACTGTCACAGTCTTCATTTCGATAGTCATGTTCATTCCCAGAAGCTTCGATGACGATCGCGCTCTTCATTTCGATCGTCATCCTCTTCGGTTCTAGAATCTTCGACGATCGTCGACCTCGTCAGCCGTCATTTTGAGATCATGGAACTTGTCAGTGGCCAGTCGTCGCTGTCCATGGAGATCTGTTGGCATCTCATGTTAGCTTGATGATGAGGTGGTTATGAGGATGGCTCCGAGGCACGCTGGAGGGCTCGGGACCTCAGTTCCTCCGGAGGGAGAGGGAGAGGGAGAGTGCCAGGCGTAGTAAATTTAGATACAAGTACCAGGAGGTCAGAAAATACGAAGAGGTAGATCAATGTATAATAACTTTTTAGTAGAAAGCTACGCGGCTCTATGATGTATAGACCGCCGTCAACTTTGAGAGGTTGACATAACATCAAGAAAGTAAACAAACAAATTGATAAAATAAAATGGATTTCAGGAAATATTTAGAAAAATGGTAGTAATTGTAGCAGAATGCTACATTTCCCCCGCGACCCCGAGAAAATTTTTGCTGTAACAAAAATTTTGAGGTTATGAGCAGCTACCTTACCTAGCATAAATTTACTTTCAGGCTTCACCATTCATTCATACATCCAAAGTTTGGGGTAGGGCTCACATTCAATGGCTCCTACTCCAAGGTATGCTGCTCTCTGAGTATACCTCAGTTAATGACGCAAGGCTTGTTTTAGGAGTTGTCATCCGCTCCAGCTTAAAACCCACATGGTAGTGTTAAGGCTTATTTAGCGTGTCACTAGCCGCACGTGTAGAGTGTAGTAGTGTAGGCTTATTTTACGTGTCACAATCCGCACGAAGAGGTATGAACCTTAGCTCGAGTGGGGATAGAGATGACCCAACAGGTAAGGAACATTATAATAGACCCATTTAGTAAGAGTCTTTTAGGAGAAAGGGTATAAAGAGAGCCCTTTAGAGTAGTGGAGGTTTTAGAGTCAGGTTCCTGGACTAAGAGCCCAATGAAGTAGTCCGAAGAAATTCAGCTAGGGATTTTGTAGTAGAACCGAAAGGCTTTGACTGGCTTATGAGCCTAAGTTAAAGGGTTGGCTTCGCTTTGGCCGAAATAGCGATGCCATGAGGGTGATGAGGTATAAAAGGAAATATTTACAAAGAAAAGAGTGAAATGCCTTAACTCAGTTTAGACTTTAAAGTCTTTAACGTGCCATTTGGCTCTTACACCGTTTGGGTCCTCCAAGAGGTAAACGAGTGGCGATATCTTTTGTATCACTCTGCATTTGATATACCTTGGGGCGAGTTTAGCTGAAAAGTATGAGCCTGCGTTACTAAGGGCGTAGTTTTTCCGCCAGACGAATTCGCCAACATTAAATTCCTTGAAAGGATGTTTCAAGTCGTACCGAGCAGCGTTTCTAGTGTGGGCTATGTAAAGTGACGTCTGGACCCTATCGAATATGTTGGCCAGCAGGCCTACGTTATTCGCGTATATGTCGCGAGGTAGCAGAGTTATTTCGTCCAGATTGTGTGTAGGTGTGTAGAGAGAACCACATGTGACGATTTCTCGTCCGTACACTAGGAAAGATGGGGTGAATCCCGTTACGGCGTTGACTGAATTATTCATGGCATTCTGAATAATTGGTAAATGAATGTCCCAAGAGCGGTGATCTTCGTTTACTAGTGATGCTAGTGCTGTTATGATGGTTCTGTTATATCGCTCTGTGGGGTTTACTTGTGGGCAGTAGTGAGGTGAGTAGGACGGGAAGGGTATTTTGTACTTTGTTATTAGGTTATTGAACTCCCTAGACCGGAATTGAGGACCGTTGTCCATGATTAAGGTCTGTGGGACGCCGTGGACGAGAAGCACAAAGTTTTCGAGGTTACTTATGATGTTTGATGCTAGAGCGCGTTTAAGTGGAAAAAGAAGGCAGTACTTAGTAAAACAGCAAGTGACGACGAGGATGTGCTGGTTGCGACGTCTCGACATGGGTAAAGGGCCTATCAGATCGAGAGATATGCATTGGAAAGGCCTGGAGCAGATTCTTGGTTTGCCCATAGGGCCGTAAGGGGAGTGATTAGAATATTTGTAGGCCTGGCAACGTTCACAATGTGAGATAAGTTTGGTTATGTCTTTAAACATACCTGGCCAGTAATGTGTTAAAGATAGCTTCTTAAATGTTTTGAAGACACCTAGGTGTGGCTCGGAGGCTGAGCCGTGGCAGTTTCTTATTAAATTTTCTCTATCTGGAGGGGGTGGAACCTCTTTCCATGAGAAGTCATCTTGTATACTGAATGGTGAAGTGATGTGGCGAAATAGTTTGTCATCACTGATCATGTAGTTTGGGTATGAGTCGGGGTTGCTACGGCAGCACTGGACGAGTCTATTGTACTGCTCGAGCTCTGTGTCAGGGATAGGTCCTGAGATAGGGGCGATGTGAGTGAGAGTGCTGGCAGGTTTCGGAGTTCGAGAGAGCAAGTCAGGTACAAGGTTATCCTTACCTTTCTTGTGTTTTAATATAAAGTTAAATGATGAAAGGCGTATAGCCCATCGGGCAAGTCTCCCGGATGGGTTGGAGAGATTAAGAAACCATTTTAAAGCCGCGTGGTCCGTGTAGACTGTAAACTGTTTGCCGTTGTCAATGTAGCATAAAAAGATGATGACTTCATGACAGAAATTTCAAAAAAACATAGACGTAGACATTTTTAAACATGAGATTACTAAGATATCTTTCCTTCCACCTTTTAAAACCTATTTGTGACGAAAAGTGACAGCGCTATTTTAAGTTAAGATAAATCACCGAATTGACACCAATACCAGTAAAATATAATAAAAATAATTTGTAAATTTGATTTAAAAAGAAGTAACATTTTTTAAATTACTGACAAAATTAGCCAACCTGCCAGCAAAATTAAACATTCTGTGGCTTGAAATTTTCTACGGTTTACGTAAATCCATGGTTTGGTTATCCATAATTCATTAGCGTATCGAATATGCATTACAATCTGATGCGGAAATGATAATGGATGGTTTGAAAATCTGAACTTAATATTAGGTCCTTACATATGAAATTGTCGTTTTGTCGTACTGGCCACTTTGATCACAAATTTCTCCTATTTGGTTAGGAATTCGAAATTCAAATTTATACAGCTATTTCCACATGTAGTTGTGTTTCGTAAACCGTCATTCATTTGTTTTTTTACTTATCTTTTTTCTGTTTGCATCGCTCAATTTACAAAATGGAAAATTTGAAATATCGCGTTATTTACGAGTACGAGTTCCACCGTGGCACCAGTGCTGCGGAAACGGCTCGAAGGGTTAATGATGTGTATGGCGGTTGTGTCGCAAAAGAAAACACAGTGCGTTTTTGGTTCCAATGTTTTCGTTCTGGAAATTTCGACCTGCAAAACAAGCCCCGTGGACGGCCGGAGACCCAAGTTGATAATGAAGAATTGAAGGCTATTGTGGAAGCGGATCCATCGCAAACCACGTCCGAATTAGCTGCAGGCTTCGGTGTTAGTGATAAAACTGTTTTAATCCACTTGAAGCAAATTGGAAAGATTAAAAAACATAAAAGGTGGGTTCCTCACGAATTGAGTGAAGCAAACCAGCAAACGCGCGTCAACTGCTGCGTTACATTACTTGACCGTCACAATAACGAAGGGATTTTAAATCGAATCATTACCTGTGATGAAAAGTGGATTCTCTACGATAATCGGAAGCGCTCATCGCAATGGCTGGACCCTGGCAAGCCAGCCAAAGCCTGCTCCAAGCGAAAATTGACCAATAAAAAGTTACTTGTAAGCGTTTGGTGGACTAGCGCCGGTGTCGTTCATTACAGTTTTCTCAAATCTGGCCAGACGATTACGGCAGATGTCTACTGTCAGCAATTGCAAACCATGATGGAAAAGCTAGCTGCTAAACAACCGAGGTTGGTCAATCGCTCTACGCCACTGTTGCTTCACGACAACGCTAGACCACACACTGCACAACAGACGGCTAGCAAATTAGAAGAGCTTCAATTGGAATGTCTAAGGCATCCACCGTACTCGCCGGACCTTGCTCCAACAGATTACCATTTTTTTCGAAATTTGGATAACTTCTTGCAAGGGAAAAAATTCAACTCAGATGGGGCAGTCCAAATCGCCTTCAAAGATTTTATTGATTCCCGTCCGAATGGTTCTTTTAGTAAAGGGATCAATGAACTACCTATGAGATGGCAAAAGTGCATAGATTACAATGGCTCATACTTTGATTAAATAAATATACTATATTAAAAAAAAATCGACTTTTTGTTCCTCCCATACAAAACGCCAATTTCATATGTAAGGACCTAATATTATTGAATTAATAT
The DNA here is from genome assembly GCA_027580185.1 of Tuta absoluta. NCBI lineage: Eukaryota > Metazoa > Arthropoda > Insecta > Lepidoptera > Gelechiidae > Tuta > Tuta absoluta. The sequence goes on along the minus strand of JAQAHW010000010.1, from coordinate 16,160,301 downwards.
GGAGTATTTTGAAAGAAAGCCAAAAAGGACCTCCCGTACAAAAGGCTGCGATTGGGCTGGTTGTTTGATTAACCATACTAACTTCTCCGGGTGAGCTCTTGCTCCCCACCAACTAGACAGGTGTAAAACCCCGGGGCTAAAATTGCAGAGACCAGTCTGAAAAACAACTTTGCGGTATGTAAAATTTTATTTTATGTTTAGCCATGGAGGGACTTGATATATGCCGGTTTCCATATCTCAATTTTCCGAATGACCCTCACATATTTGTCTGACGTGGCGTAAATGTCCGTTTTTTGCTGCAGTTTACCCTCTGCTTACCCCGCAAGGGGTTATAGGCGTGATATGTGTATGTACCTATCTTAAACTCTACTGGGGTAGTGATATTCTGCATCACGTTGGTAGGACCCGTCGCAGAATATTTGAGGGCATTGAAAGGGGCAAATGGGAGAATTAAGGGTTTTAAGGACTGAGAGGGGTGCTGGGGGATTGAGGGGGTAATGATAGAGTGACACTTATTATTGTTTGTGCCAAATTATTTGATTTGATTATTTGATGTTTTGTTTGATTATCTGTTAATTTTGTGTCTTGATTTTATGTGACTTAAAGTAATTAATTGTATATTAGTTGTCATTTTTTGAATTTGATTTTTGTGACATTGTTATTTATTGATTCATTTTATAATTTATAGATTTGCATACCATGACTTGGTGCAACATGCTTGGCCTTATAAATTGTAACATCTTGTATTCTACTATGTTTGAAAGCAAATAAATGTTTCATTCATTCATTCTTACCTAAGTACCACTCGATGTAAGCCCCTCCAGCCCGCTGGTACGGTAATGTTCTGTCCTGGCATCACGTGAGTCCCGTTGAAAAGTATCCGGGGGGACTGAGGGGTTTTGAGGACTGAGAGGGGGATTGAGGGGGAAATTAGAGAGTGACACTTACCTAAGTACCACTCGATGTAAGCCGGCGGGTTTCCATACCGCGCCTCACAGACGACTGTGGCCCTGGAACCTGCTGGTACGGTAATGTTCTGTCCCGGCATCACATGAGTCCCGTTGAAGAGTATCCGGGGAGATTGAGGGGGGACCCGCACTGCCAGCGCCGCCGGGGGACTAGATAGGGCATCCTGGAAATAGAAAAGAGGATAATGAATATCAAATTTTAAAACACTTCCCGTGTTAGGTACAAAATTTTTTAAAACTTGCAATTTTATTTTAAGCTGGGTCAGGATTTAAACCTGCGACCTTCGTCATTACTAGTGACGACGCCTCTTCCATCTGGGCTACCGCAGCTCGTTCATTGCCTGCCAATTTTGCAAGTGTATTTAATGCCAGTAACGCGTGGCGTGGGTTAGTTTTGCATTAAAATAAATCATCATCATCATCATCCCCAGCCCACATCCACCCACTGCAGGGTATAGGCCTCTTCTCTACAGCGCCAATCCTCACGGTCCTGTGCCAGCCTTGTCCAGTGCCGTCCTGTTACCTTGACGATATAAAATAAATATCCTGGACGATTCACACAACGCCATCTAGCCCCAAACTAAGCATAGCTTGTAGAATGGGAACTAAGTTGCTGATATTTATAATTAAATACTTTTTTTTTGTAAATAAGTACATAAAAACACCCAGATCTTTCCGAAAATGACTTAACAAATTATTGTGTCTGTGGGGTTTGAACCCACGACCATCAGCGTAGCAGGCAGGAAAACAGAAAAAAGCCAGTCTATATTACTAGGCTGGCTTTTTTCTGTTCTCCTGAAACTTAGCTTAACTTAGCCTTAAACAAATCCTAAGTGGGTACAGAAATAGGTCTTTTATCCCTAAATGCAATGTCCATAAGGTCGGAACTCACCTGCGTGAAGATTAGTATCGGAATTTTCTATTCGTATGAAATTATACATATATAATGCCGTGAGATGCCGGCTTAGAATAGCATCACCCCATTTTTTACCCATGGGTGTCGTAAGAAGTGACTAAGGGACTAGAGGGTTAGATGTGTACTGCAATTTTAGGCGATGGGCTGACAACCTGTCACTAAAGTGATACACATCTGATTGACCCGAACTTTTGTCAGACGTGGTGTTAATATCCGTTTTACGGCCGTTGACGCTTTGCCTATCCCGTAAGGGATATAGGCGTGATTTATGTTTGTATGTTTTCAATACAAAATAAAAAGCTTAAGAATAAAACGCGCTTATATTGTTGAATGACATCAAACATCCTGAAATTACTTAAAGTTATATCTCATGTTCATACAATATCAATTAGTGTCGTTCATTAAAAGCATATTTTATATATCATTTCAAAATAAAAAAGAATGTGCTTTTTATAAAAGGAAATGTGATTTTCCGTTTTACAAAAACAGTAGGAATATTGTTACAACGGTCACCCATCCAAGCATGATGATCAACGATAAATACAGCTCAATTTTAATTAAAGCCCAATTAATATTTATTCGGCATGAACAGACAACATCTCTTTTGAAATAGCTGCAATCGATCTCACATTTGCCGCAGTACCGGACAGTGTTTTGCCGGATCCGGTTGTCAAACGAGAGTAATTTTCGAAATTCCGACAACAACCGGATATGACGGCACACGTCATTGGCGTCGCTGCATCAAAATTGCGGCTGTCAGTGGTTATCTTTTCTATAGTGTGTCACAAACCGTCCGGTCGTCCGATGAATGTGTGATTCACGTCACGTATCGATTAATCTTAATTTTCACTGGTTCAGATAATTTGCGACTAAACATGGTTGAACATTTCATTTTTGGGATGTTTTCGGTTTTGAATCGAGTAAGTATAGGTACTTGATATATAAGTAGTATGGAATTGACAGCTATCAAATCAGGTTCAAAGCTCTCAACCCAGCTAAAATATTTAACATATTTAGGCCAAGCTGCATGAATTTAAGCTGACAACACATACATACACATATCACGCATATAGTCCCTTGCGGGGTAGGCAGAGCGCAAACGGACATCCACGCCACGTCTGACAAATATTTGAGGGTCATTCTTAAAATTGTGTATCGCCATAGTGACAGGTTGTCAGCCCATCGCCTAAAATTGTAATACACAGCCTCGAGTCCCTTTTTTGCCTCTTACGACTCCCATGGGAAAAAAATGGGGTGATGCTATTCTAAGCCGGCATCACACGGGTAAACTGACAAACCTTACACTATTGTGAAATAAACTCAATGAATTTGGGCTCATTGAAATAAACTTTCACTACGTAGTTGGTGAGTACTATAAAGGACTTCACCAAATTAATTGGACAATCAGTTCAATAAAATTGAATTGATGCCATTGTATGGTATACAATGCAGCGCAATTATAGTTTTTATTTTTGATTGTTTTGTCCATCTAGGATATTTCAAGGATTTTAATAAATATGAAGCGCGGTATGTATGTAATGGTTTGTAATATAATAGCCTAAATTGAGGATATAAATTATCTTAACCCACTTTAAATTAGCGCTATCATTTCCCGTCAAATAGGTTTTAAATAGGATAAAAGATATTTAAGTTCCGTCATGTTTAACTATGTCAAACGGTTCTTCAAAATTTTTAGTCAATTTAGTCGCCATTGTTTTCATCGTAGCCTTATTTTATATCAATCATGACATGACTAAAATATCTCCTATCCTTTCTAAACCTATTTGACGGAAAGTGACAGCTGCACTAATTAAGGGTAAGTTAAGTGAATTTATGTCCCAAATTGAGGCCATTGCTTTCATTGTCTCCTTATTTTGACAGATAACGCGTATAGTACCAAATTTTAAGACGACAAGACTAAGCTATCTTCTATCCTTTTTTAAACATATTTCACGAAAAGTGACACCACTAATTTAAGGTAAGTTAAGATCCGAATTGATGCCAATGTCTTTAATGTCTTGAAAACTACCTAATAAAATACAAGTTTTAGAAGTCACACTTTTCTTTAGAGCTTCAAATGAAACCACTTGGGGAGAAAATAAACTTAGTAAGGTGGTAATGGGCTCATCCGGCTAGCATGAATTTTCTAGTGCTTAAATTATTTACGTGTGAAGCCTAGTGACGACGATGTTATGTAGCGACCTAGGTACACACGGGACCTAGACATCTTTACTACCCAACTACATACGTTTAATATATACATAATATCACGCCTATATCGAGGGGTATAAAGAGCGTCAGCCGTAATAAACTGTCTCTACGTCTAACAAACGTCCCCCTCAAATGTTTCAGATATAGGTGTGATATATGTATGTAGTAGGGCAGTAAATATGTTTAGGTCCTATTCATATAATTGATATAGTGACAGGTTGTCAGCGCATCGTGTAAAATTCAATACACATGTAACCCTCGAGTCTCTTAGTCGCCTCTTTTGACACCCACGAAAAAGAAATGGGATAATGCTAGTCTAAGCCGACAACACACGGCAAGCATACCTTTTATACCTAACTTATTTTAAACTCTTTATTTTAATGTTAGTTATTATGTTGGTTATCTACTTTGAATTATACTTGGACCTGAAACGTTAGGATCTTTGTATATAGGGTGATCGATAAAGTATAATTTTACTAGTGATTTATACCAAAAACTTAGTTCGGGCTGGTGATAAGGAAAAAGAGGAACATAGGGCGAAATGTGAAACAATAGTTTGGACGAGAGGTATAAGTTGGCTTGGTCGACTGGTGCTTTAGCACGGGCGGTAATTTTTTTTTCTTGTAGAAATTCCTTATCACCAGCCCGTACTGAGTTATCTTTATTGGTCACTAGTAAAATTCTAACTTATATTATTACATTTTCTTTGCCAAAATACTATATAATCGTGCAAACAAATTAAATTCGCCCACTGGTTTGAACGCTAAATCATAATTTATGAAAAGTTCCGCATAAAGTTCACTAGCAATTTTTTTATAATTTTTTTGTACCTGCAACTTTCCCTGGCATCCACATGAATCCTCAAAATATTTTCACGTGCAGAAAAAATAATAATGGTTGTTTTCCGTGTGCTTTTGTCATTGTTAACACCATTCAGGCACATTCATAGTGCATCTCTTTGATTGGAACCATTCTAAGGCTTCATGGAAACAATCTATACAACCAACGACTACACAGCCTACTAGACACCAAACTAAGGCGAATACTTTCTGGTAAGGAATCTGTGCTATCTGATAGTACTGATACAATATCGCGCGCATTGATGAGTTTATGCGCGCTAGAGTGATGCGCATTTAATGAGATTACGCACTACCCTGCCTTCGACCCACGCACCTCAGCTTGCTAAATGAGTTATTTGCTTGGAGAAATTGAGAAGCAAACTCAAATAAGTACCTACCTACTTGACTACACTTAAACGTACCGATGAAAAAGACGCTCAAATAAAGTTTTTAACCAGTCAAGAGTTACGAGTGGCGTCATGAAGTTCCAAGTGTTCCTCCTTCCTTAAGCCGAGTCTCTTGCGACTGTTTCTTCCTATCAAAACGTATACATTGCGCCGTGGCTACAGACATTTCTATTTTCCACGAACTGTGGAAGGCAAAGTTACTGTGTTTTGCCTGCGATTTGTTAAGAAAACATTCGCAAGAGACTTTTATTATGATTTTTTTTGTACAAAATTGTATACGTTAATATATTTACAAAATCATTTTAGTGTGAAATGAATGTTATGAAATAAATTATCATTTATTGGAAGATTAGGTGTCTAGTAGGCTGTGTCGTCGTGAATACAACTGATACTTTAACACACGCGATCGGAGAGAGTCGGCACGCGAAAATCAAATGACATTTATTATTGATCGAGATATTCCTATTGTTAAATGCTAAATGCCATTGTCGACAGAATGTTCTTTTGTAATGTTATTTTGATTGGTTGGTGAAGTAATGATGGTGTACCTATAAGATAGGATTATACATGCGGAATTTCGCCAAAAGATTTTTGGCCCAAGTTGTGATATTTCGAGCGAATAAATTCAACCACGGTTAAACTATACCTACATGGTCAGCAAATGTATTTTTGAATCAGTAGTAAGTTATAGGATTTCGCATGCGCTAGGCTGCAAAATAGTCTAATAAGGTACTCGTATCGCACGTTCTACTACTCGAGTCTATTCCTATCCAGGGTGTGTGTGGAATTCGTCTAGCAGAATGTGTGATACAAGCAGCGGCTAGACAATTAGTGGCAGACTGTCTCATGCAAAATCCAAAAACTGATTAAAAAGGAAAGCGGATATGGGAAAGGCGAAATTTCATTCTACTTTTTCGTGTTGGACACCGAGTCGTCCTAAGACCCAATGAACCCTGGTGTCAAAGTTTTGCAACCGCCTACTACTACTACTACTACAAGTAGTACTAGTACTAGTACAAAACCTCTGATATGGTTGTGTAACGATCGCCGTCTAAGTAATATTAGACCGGGACCGACGGCTTAACGTGCGTTCACAAGCACGGCACCATCTTCCTTTTCAAACAATCAGGTGGTTCAGCCTGCAATGTCCTAACCTAAAGGTGATTCATACCTGGACGTCATAGTTGCTGGCGGTGACCTGGCACTGCCACTGGCCATCATCAAGCTGAAGAGTGGCAGCTCGTACCCAGAGTGAGCAATCGCCACCGGTAGGACTGTTCTCGTTGGCCCACTCGTACTTGCCGCGGTAGATCCCCACTGGCTGGAAAGAGACAAGAAGACTTTTATCAGCTTAGTTGCTCAAGAACAATCTGTTTTTTTAGCAGTTAGTAAAATATTTCGTTGCAGAGTAAACCATTTTCATTGACGCTGACCCAGTATCGGGCAGGATACGTAATCTTGGCATTTAAGTCTAATTTGATTTAAGTCTACGTAAATGGTTTAACCATTTCAATTTCACATTCAGTTACTTGAATTATAATAATAAATAGTTTAGATTGAAGTCGCTTCCCGTGTCTCTATGTCCATATGTATGCTTATATATTTTAAAGTACTTTACAAATTTTGATGCGGTTTTGCTTGGTAGATAGAGTGATTCAAGACAAAGGTTTTTACGTATAATTCATGCCAGTAAGAAAACTTTTTGCTGCGGCAAAATGGTTAGCAGCGGGTGAAACCACTGATCGGGCCGCTAGTACATTAAATAAATATATTTGACATGAATGGATTCGAGTAGTAGACTGTGAGTTACTTGCTGAGTAGTTTAACTCGTCGCGCATAGCAAATCAAAATTTCTATTGATTTAAAAATCCAACACGTGTATGAAATATGTAATTGAATTTTAATTTATATTAAAGCAGTGTTATTTTATCCAATTTTATAATAGCCCAATTTATTTCCAATTAAAAGCTCTGTTTGGTTAATAATTACCCACCAAATAATTTTAATTCGTTATGAGTAAGTATCTACAGTAAATATTGGAGTTTACCAAACCTATATTTTACCCTAAATTGCTTTTGGTATGTTACAAAACCCAATTGTTTGTTGGGATTTTATCCGACTTCAAAAATAGGAAGAGATCCTGCCCGCGGTTGAAAATTTTGCATGTTTAAAAAAAATATACCTAACACGGAAAGTGTTTTAAAATATGGTATTCAAGAAGGAGGTTTAAATTATTGGGGACATTGTTCATTGTTAACCGATTACTCAGACGCTTGGACATATTTCGAAAAAATCTTTAATTCTGTTTGGTAGGTAATGATTTATTTCTCTTGTAAATAGGTTTTCAGACATAAGTTGTTTTTGCAAAAACTACTGTCATCACTAGATATAATGTAGATAAAATCCTTAATTTTTTTATCTACTTATTTTAAATTTAAAACTTTGATAGAGTAGGTATAGTACTCTATGTTGAATACCAATTTCGGAAAACTTTTCAAAAGTTTCAAGCGCGGGCAGGATTTGAACCTGCGACTTTTGCGATTACTATTGGCGACGCCTACTCTATGTTGGCTTCCGCGGCTCGTCCCTTGCCTGCGAGTTTTGCAAGTGTATCTTGATATCAATAGTCATCCTTTAGGATCAGATGATAGGTTTCTAGAGAAAGCGAGAGATTCTTCTAACAGAAACAGTCTATTACAAAAGGTTTATAATTCATCATCCATTATTATGGGCCTGCCTCGAATTTTTAAACGTCCCTTTTCCACTAATGACAAATCCTGTGTGTGACTGTGAGAAGTGACAAGAACAGAGCGGAAACCCCATATTTTTTTTAAAACAAATCTATCAAGCAAACTTTCTTTAATTGTTTTTTGCTGCGACCAGTAATATGAAGGTAATGTGATGAAAAATCATTATACCTACATAAAATAAGGTCTATATCATATTCACAAACGAAATTGTGTGCATCCAAAAATACATATTTTTCGCCTAGCGCCTCTTGTTGTCCGTCAAAATAGAAACAAAAAAATGTTTTAATAGGTTTGCAAATGAAAATTACTTTATTAAGGTGCTATTCCGAATTGAGCGGCCGACAGCATATGCCGCGGCGGCCGACGTCGGCCGCTCGGTTCGGAATAGTATCTTTAGTGTTATTCTTAAGTCAATAAATCATTTCTCGTATTTATGATTACTTCAGAAAAGAAACAGTTCGTAAGTAATTCTAAGCGGTAACTTAAAATGACTCGAAATATTAAAACGGGGATCTTACTTAACCTTATTTCGAGTTATTATTATGTGACCGCGAAAGTTTAAAACAGGTAACAGGTATTTTTTTCTTAAATTCCACTCTCCCTCTCTTTTCGTGTGGGACACAATTCCACTACAATTTTGCCATGTGCATTATAGACATGGCAGTCATTTTTAAGCCATTCATATTATCAAAGGTCCATACCATTATAATGAGTGCTCTCATACAAAGTCTCGTATATTTCCTAGACTGATAACACATATTGACGTCACGATCCGATCCTAAAAAAAAAATGTGATATACGAAATTCTTATAACACATTTTTCTTCTTTTATAACAATTTTGTATTGCCCTGACGGCTGGTAGCGACTGGATGGCGAAAACGGGAGATCGTGCCCTATGGCGTACCCTGGGGGAGGCCTACGTCCAGCAGTGGACTGCAATAGGCTGATGATGGTGATAACCCTGATAGAAAAGCACGGTCGTATTGAAAAATAAAAATAGAGGCACTGACTCGGGGCTGGCTAGGTTAATTACACGGCATGTAGTAATGTAGGAATCCATAATCATGTGGCATTGATATTGAATTCTACGGAAACACGTATTTTTACGGCACGTAGCCATTAAATTTCGTTCAGCGGTCGACCTATCGTTAAAGTCACGTTAGCGAAATTAAAAAAACAATTCTGATATTTTGTGTAAAATTGGCTTTCAATAATATGGACATTGGGTAACAGAAACACAAGAAAATCACGCCCATATCCGGGGTAGGCAGAGCATCTAGGGCGTCTACGGCACGCGGGGTATGGCGTTATCATGGAATTGGCAGCTGTCAAATCGGAATGATTGAATTTGCTTATCTGTAGTTGCTTTTGATGCTACCTTAATTAATCCGATACCTATATAGTATAAGTATGACTGGATAATCCAGTAGGGATAACATTAGTGAAATTTTAGGCGATAGGCTGACAAACTGTCACTATGGTGATACACAATTTCCTGAATGACCCTCGAATGTTTGTCAGACGTGGCGTAGATTACAGTTATTACGCCTGTTCACGCTCTGCCAACCCCGCAAGGGATTTAAGGCGTGATAGGTGTATGTATGTATGTATCGCCCTACATCAGACCGTTTTTACAGTCGTTTACGTTTTGCCTACCCTATGTATGTAGATATGTTTATACGTAAAAAGATAAACATTTATGTATAAAGCCATGTTTTTACGTCAAAAAGTGTTCTTCCCGCGGGAAAACGGTTAGCAACAGGTAAAACCGCTAGTAATCAATATAGAGCAAACTTCGTTTGAATTTGCATAGAAATTCATCAAAATAAAACAACCCCTTGAATCGATGAAAGCCAGCCAATATGCATACAAAGGTCGTTTATAAAAAGCGGAATTCGCAGGTGGTTCGGTGAGTCAAAGAGTTTTACTAATGCTCGAAAAAAACGCACAAGAATCCATCGATCTACTTCATCAAAGGCCTGGTTCAATGGGCCTGCCAATCACACGCTACTATCAATGCCCAAATGAGTTATAAAGGGCAGGAAGCCGTTCTAGTTTATATGGAAGAATGACTCACAATCGGAGAAAATACAGAGTGTAAAGGACAGCTTATAAAAAAACAATAAATACTTTAGTTGAGGTCTTTTAGGTATTTTACATACATACATTAATATCAGAGTAGGCAGGCAGTTAATTGAATAGGCTTGTGTTTTAAAACCATATTTTGTATGGTTTTCAAAAGTAGCTGGTGTTTTGACGTCACTTTACACTATTTAGGATATCGTCAAAATATTTTTTTTTTTATTGTATCTTAAATTAATAAATCTCATCACGCATATTTTAAAAAACTATGAATGACAACGATTCTACTTTTGGACACAAGTTTTAAACATTTAAGTCTTGTTCATTTTGACACTTTATTTGTTACTTAGGACACAACCTTCTTCCATTTTAATTTTATCACGCCTATTTCCCTTGCGGGATAGGCAGAATAGATAGAACCCTATTCCAATTTACCAAATATTACCTATAAGAGTTCGGAGCCGCAGTATTGAATTGAATTGAAACGTTTACGCCAACGAAATTTACATTAAATTTTCGATTTGCTAGAGACTCATTCCATAATATTAGTAGTTGCCGATTTGAAGGTACACGGATCATATTTGTCCCTTTTGTGTGAGACACCGAGTCGAATTTTGGTGTTAGAGTTTTTCAACCGCCTACTATTGCTACTCAGTAGGCCTCTGACATGGTTGTGTAACGACCTCTGAAGCACGGAGCAATCTTAGTTACGGACAATCAGGTGGTACACCTGCTATGTCCTAACTAGACTGAAAAAAAACTCCCTAAGTGATAATATAAATACCGGGAATCGAACTCGGAACCGCATTTCTGTGCCACATAGGCCGTGAATTTCGTCCCTAACACCCTGTATTGAAATTCTTTTGGCGGTGTTTTTAGAAGCAAAAGTCGACAGTTGACACGGCTTTAGGCGAAATGAAACAATGGAGATTGGTTCGGAGTTTGATAGACAGAACGCATGGACAGAATCGGGAATATTTTGTGTATTTCTTTTAAATAAAAGGAAGGATTAGGCTTTGGTTTTTGTATGGAAATGAAAAATTATGCATTCCTTTGTTTCCTTTGATATATAACAAAATACATTAATTGGTGTACACTGATTGTATGATAATTTGCCGTGTGATGTCAGCTTAGAATAGCATCACCTCGTAAGAGCCGACTAAGTTACTCGAGGGTTACATGTGTATTGCATGACAGGATGGTATGACAACTTGTCACTATGGCGATGCACAATACCGAATAACCCTCAAATATTTGTCAAACGTAGCGTAAATGTTGGATTTTTGCGGAATGATCTGTCTACCCTATAAGGTATATAAGCGTGAGGCGCGATATGTATGTATGATCAATTCAATTTCTTTATTCATAAAACACATTTTCAACGTCAATTCTCACTTTCATTTTTTATTACATTTCATTACACTTTCATTTATTAAGTGTTACTTATAATTTTGTCATAATAAAGGTGCTGTTCCGAACCGAGCGGCCGACGGCCGACGGCCGACAGCATATGCCGCGGCGGCCGTCCTTGGCCGCCGCGGCACTACTGGTTCGTATGGACTTGTATGGGATACTATCCGAACCGAGCGGCGACTGCACATGCTATCGGCCGCCGCGTATCTGCCGCGGCGGCCGACGGCCGACGGCCGACGGCACATAACTGCAGACCAGTATAGCCGCGGCGGCTTTACGTTAGTTGGGTCGGAATATAGTTTTCAGGACTAGTTATTATGTATAGGTTATTATGGTTCATCGGGTTATTATGGTTCATCGGGTCGTTGGGTTCATCTTGTCGTTCGGGTTCATCATGTGGCCATAGTTCATCGGTTCGCTAGGTTCATCGGGTTATTATGGTTCATCAGGTCGTTGAGTTTATCTTGTCGTTAGGGTTCATCATGTGGCCAGAGTTCATCGGTTCGCTAGGTTCATCGGGTTATCTTGGTTCATCGGGTTATTATGGTTCATCGGGTCTTTGGATTAATTTTGTCGTTAGGGTTCATCATGTGGCCAGAGTTCATCGGTTCGCAAGGTTCATCGGGTTATCATGGTTCATCGGGTTATCATGGTTCATCAAGTTATCATGGTTCATCGGGTTATTACGGTTCATCGGGTCGTTGGGTTCATTTTGTCGTTAGGGTTCATCATGTGGCCAGAGTTCATCGTTTCGCTACGTTCATCGGGTTATCATGGTTCATCGGGTTATTATGGTTCATCGGGTCGTTGTGTTCATCATGTGGCCAGACTTCATCGGTTCGCTAGATTCATCGGGTTATAATGGTTCATCGGGTTATTATGGTTCATCGGGTCGTTGGATTCATTTTGTCGTTAGGATTCATCATGTGGCCAGAGTTCATCGTTTCGCTACGTTCATCGGGTTAACATGGTTCATCGGGTTATTATGGTTCATCGGGTCGTTGTCTTCATCTTGTCGTTAGCGTTCATCATGTGGCCAGACTTCATCGGTTCGCTAGATTCATCGGGTTATCATGGTTCATCGGGTTATTATGGTTCATCGGGTCGTTGGATTCATTTTGTCGTTACGATTCATCATGTGGCCAGAGTTCATGGGTTCGCTAGGTTCATCGGGTGATCATGGTTCATCGGTTTATCATGGTTCATCGGGTTATTACGGTTCATCGGGTCGTTGGGTTCATTTTGACGTTAGGGTTCATCATGTGCCCAAAGTTCATCGGTTCACTAGCTTCATCGGGTTATCATGGTTCATCGGGTTATTATGGTTAATCGGGTCGTTGAGTTCATCTTGTCGTTAGGGTTCATCATGTGGCCAGACTTCATCGGTTCGCTAGATTCATCGGGTTATCATGGTTCATCGGGTTATTATGGTTCATCGGGTCGTTGGATTCATTTTGTCGTTAGGGTTCATCATGTGGCCAAAGATCATCGTTTCACTAGGTTCATCAGGTTATCATGGTTCATCGATTTAATATGGTTCATCGGGTCGTTGGGTACATCTTGTCGTTAGGCTTTATCCAACCACCCGATGAACCATAATAACCCTATGAACCATGATAACCCGATGAACCTAGCGAAACGATGAACTCTGGCCACATGATGAACCCTAACGATAACATGAACCCAACGACCCGATGAACCGTAATAACCCGATGAACCATGATAACTCGATGAACCTAGCGAACCCATGAACTCTGGCCACATGATGAACCCTAACGACAAGATGAACCCAACGACCCTATGAACCATGATAACCTGATTAACCATGATAAGCCGATGAAGCTAGTGAACCGATGAACTCTGGCCCAATGATGAACCTTAACGACAAGATGAACCCAACGACCCGATGAACCATAATAAACCGATGAAAAATAATAACCCGATGAAAAATAATAACCCGATGAACCATGATGACCCGATCAACCTAGCAAGCCGATGAACTCTGGCCACATGATGAACCTTAACGACAAGATGAACCCAACGACCCTATGAACCATAATAACCCGATGAAAAATAATACCGTGTGATGCCGGCTTAGAATAGCATCACCCCATTTCTTACCCATGGGTGTCGTAAGAGGCGACTAAGGGACTCGAGGGTTAGATGTGTATTGCAATTTTGGCGATGGGCTGACAACCTGTCACTATAGTGATACACAGTTATCTGATTGACCGTCAAACTTTTGTCAGAAGTGGTGTTAATATCTGTTTTACGGCCGTTAATGCTCTGCCTACCCCGTAAGGGATATAGGCGTGATTTATGTATGTATGTATGTATGAAAAATAATAACCCGATGAACCATGATGACCCGACCAACCTAGCAAGCCCATGAACTCTGGCCACATGATGAACCTTAACGACAAGATGAACCCAACGACCCTATGAACCATGATAACCCGATGAACCATAATAACCTAATAAACATAATAACTAAGTCCTGAAAACTATACTCTGACATGTGCTGTCGGCCGTCGGCCGCTGCCTTCGGAATGACATCTGCCGCGGCGGCCGACGGCCGACGGCCGATAGCCGCGGCATGTGCCATCGGCCGTCGGCCGTCGGCCGTAGGCCGCTCGGTTCGGAACATACATACATACATACATACATAAATCACGCCTCTTTCCCGGAGGGGTAGGCAGAGACTACTTCCTTCCACTTACTACGATCCTGGCATACTACTTTCGCCTCCTCCACATTCATCAATCTCTTCATGCATGCTCTTCGGTTTAGGGTACTCTTGACCTGACCTTTCTTTAGGACGTCCCCGATTTGATCAAGGTACGTTCGTCGAGGTCTTCCCCTTCCGACGTTCCCATCCACACTTGCCATATACACCTCTTTCGTTAATCTTCTTTCATTCATCCTCTCTACATGACCAAACCATCTAAGCATACCCTTTTCTACACCAGTCACTACGTCTTCTTTTATACCACAACGTTCCCTTATCACGCTATTCCTTATCCTGTCACTCAATTTTACGTCAATCATACTTCTTAACGCTCTCATTTGTACTGCATTTATTCTACTTTCATGCTTTTTCTGCCATACCCAACTTTCACTCCCATACATAAGTGTCGGAACTAACACCCCTCTATGCACAGCCAGACGAGCCTTATCAGAGACTTTCTGGCTGTTCATAAAAGCGTGCAACGCTCCATTCACCATGTTTCCGGCATTCACCCTTCTTTCGATGTCACTTTCACACTTTCCATCTGATGTGAACATGGAGCCCAAATACACAAACTCTTTCACTTGTTCCACCCTCTCTTCTTCTGTCATAATTTTACACTCTGTCATATTTTCCTCTTTCTCAAAAACCATTGCTTTCGTCTTACTTACATTCACTTTCATTCCTTTCTTTTTCAAAGCCTCAGTCATAATATTTACCATCTCCTGCAACCCTTCAGCCGACGACGCAAGGATAACTTGGTCATCAGCATAGAGAAGACATTTGACGAGTAAACCATTCATTCTCAGACCACATTCACTCTCTTTCAAATCCGCCAAACAACTATCCATGAATAGATTGAACAGCCACGGTGACGCAACACATCCCTGTCTAACACCTTTCTCGATGTTAAAAAGTTCACTGTACGCCCCGTTTATCCTGACACAAGCACTGGAATCCTTATATAAGGATTTCAGTGCTCGTATCAAGATACTGCTCACCCCATGCATGGATAGTGCCGACCACAATTCATTCCTCACCACTCTGTCATAGGCCTTTTCCAAATCCACGAATGCGCAATAGACTTTCTGGTTTTTGGCCAGGAATTTTTCAGCTATGCAGCGCAAGGAAAAGACCTGATCCGTACATCCCATCCCCTTACGAAATCCTGCCTGAGCATCCCATACTTTCTCATCCGTTTCTTTCATCACTCTTTCAATCAACACCTTTGCATACAGTTTGCCGACGACACTGAGGAGGCTTATACCGCGGTAATTTTTGCAGTCCAGCTGTGACCCTTTTCCTTTATATAATGGCACTATTACAGCCTTGCACCAATCAGTTGGCACTCGACCGCTTCTCCAACAAAGGTTAAAAAGGAGGTACAGCTGACTAGCCACAACGCCTTCGCCAGCCTTCAGCATTTCGACCGACACTCTATCATACCCTGCAGCTTTACCAGATTTCATACTTTTTAACGCTTTCACAATCTCATCCATTTCAATCTCACTTTCGTTCTCAATTTCATTCACTTCTGCAGTAGTTATTTCTTGCGCTAGATCTTCTTTCTCAAATAAGCTTTCAAAATATTCCTTCCATCTTTTCAACACACATTCCTCACCTTTTATTACACTACCATCCTGGCTTCGAATCCTACTCAACTCGGACGACGTGGTTTTACTTCGAGCTGTCCTTATGGATTTCCAGAAAACTTTCAAGTTGGAACGAAAGTTTTCCGATAGCCTCCTGTCAAATTCATCCTTATTCTTATCTTTCATTTTATCAACAGTCTTTTTAACTACATCCTTCACACTTTTATACTCCTTTCTTGCTTTCTCTACATCTTCATCCGTCGCTTTTAACATTCTTCGGTTAGCTTTGGTAGCTAACCAATCCAACCATGCTTTCTTCTTCTTCTGCACAACTTCTTGTACCTCTTTGGTCATCCACGCACTCCGTTGTGTTTTCCCTTTCATCCTTTTTGAAACTCCACACACTTCTATCGCGACATCCACAACACCTTTCTTAAATCCTTTCCATCCTTCTTCAATGTCAGACATCTCCTCTTGGTTGTTAAATTTCTCTTTCAATCTTTTAATATACTCCTTTTTTACCTCTTTATCTTGCAAATTTTCTACTTTCACTCTTTCCAACGCACTACTTCGCTCAGTTACCCTGTGCCGCCACCGTTTGAAGAGACCACTTATTCGAGATAGCACCAGGAAGTGGTCTGTGTCAATACCAGCACCGCGGTACACTCGAGTGTCTACAACTTTACTCTTCAATCTTTCATCCACAATCACTAAATCAATCATTGTTCTTGATGCACCTTCCGCTCTTGTATAAGTGTGGATCTTTTTGTGTTGAAACATTGTATTCGACACAAAAAGATCCCACTGCAAACAAATCTCTAACACACTCTTTCCATTCTCATTTACTCTTTCATCACCAAACGTACCAAGAACCTTATCATACCCATCTCGCTTTATTCCTACCCATCCATTAAAATCTCCCAGCATAATAATTCTTTCATTCGCCTTGCAGTTTTTCAAAACATCTCTCACATTGTCCCAAAACTCCTCATTTTCCTTTTTTGCTTTTGTGGAGCCACCCGAACCCACATCCGTCGGTGCATAGACACCTAGGATAAAGATTCGAGTGATTCCGACCTTCAGCCTAACCCAGAGGAGTCGAGGGCTCACACATTCGAACTCAGTCACGCATTCAGCCATTCGTGCGGAAAGAATCACGCCGACTCCTTTACAGCCTCGGTCGGAACTAGAAACCCCAGACCAATACGCTGTGTAAAGGCCATGTTCCGTCGTGTCGCAACCTTTCCGCTTCGTCTCATTCACACACAAAACATCTATGCGCCTCTTATCCATCATCTGACATACTTCATCTATTTTATCCACCATTCCTCCCCTAACATTCATCGTAGCAAAGCGGCTCTCAGTAGCCCGCAATCCGCACCCGACAGGAACGAGACGTGATGAGTTGCGAACTCCTACATCGCCGCCATATAGATTTTGGTTCGAATTTACAATCATTGCGTTCCCACGAGAAGCTAGGGAAATTTAATGTCGATCCTGGCAGAGCCCCGCATACCAGGACAAGGTTAGCCTGAATCTGGGGTCACCCGGTCCCAGGGCAAATCGGCACGCTAAACTAGGCACGCCCCTAGCTATGCATCCATCGGCGCGGCAGACCTTGGATTGGCGGAGAGGTAAGGAGTAAGGAAGGGGAGGGAAAGAAGAGAGACAGGACTTTGTGACTTGGGAAAGGATGAAAGGTTACGGATACTACTACCTCGGAGGACAAGGTTTGAGGCCGTAGTTCGGAACAGCACCTTAAGATTTTATTTTATTTTAATTCGCTTTATGTCCCTAAGAGTTTTTTTTAGTTTCATGGTCTGGTTCACCCGTAGAAAATAACGCATGGCTTTACTTAACACCCTGTATCAGTAGCTATTTTAAACAAACACCCCTTTAAGGGCCTCTCCAAAAAATCCCTTCGATTTAATTTACTTCTACGTTAATTACGTAATAAACGGAAGCCCTAAAAGTTTTTATTAATATTTGATCAAAATTAATGGTAAGCGTATTATTTACGGGGACGTACACGATAACACGATTTAAATTATTTAGTTGAATTATATTAGCTTCATTTAATCAATTGAATGAGTTTGTGTAATGAATATTTAAGATGTTTTGGAAAGCTAATATTCTGAAATCATAGAGGGAATTATTTGAGTAATATATAGTTAAAACACGTGTTAGGGAAACCTCATGTGAGATAGGATCTCTTCTGTTTTTGTCCTAAATTTTAATAGATAATATAATCATAATCATAATAATCATAATCTTTATTGCGAATCATATGGTACATAAAGGTGGTAGGTAATATATAATGTCCAGCACATGAAACCCTTTTTACAGTGGGGCTGTAGGGTATTGCAATAGGTGAGAGGGCTAATAAAATATTAACAAACTTAGTAATAATTAAAATTAGAATGCTAGTGCTTATTTAAACTAATGCTTAATCTACTTAACCTACTTAAGTCTAAGGATATGTTTATTACGTACCTAGTACCTAGCTGTTACGTACCTACCACCGTGTGGTGCTTAGAAAAGCATCACCCCATTTCCACCCGTGGGTGTTGTATAAGGCGCCTAAAGGATGAATCCAGGGAATGGGCTGCAGCATCCCTGTGAATACAGCACTCGCCAATCCGCCTGCCATGCGTGGTGAGTATGGCAAATACTCCCCGATTGGGGTAGGCCCATGTCCAGCAGTGGACATTTGTGGCTGTTGAAGTGAAGTGAATATACCTACCACGAGCAGAATATTTAATTATATAAAATTAAAATGATTTAAAATTTATATTAAAAATTATTTATTTAAGTTTATTAATTTTTTTAGTTTAATTTCTATCACAGAAATAGCTCTTAGAACCTTTTTTTTTTAAGGTTTTACTAAACTAATAGTCTTCAAAATTATTTATAAAGACCTTTGTCAAACATTTGTCAGACGTGGTGTAAATGTCCGTTTTTTGCGGCTGTTTACGCTCTGCCTTCCCCGCAAGGGATTATAGGCGTGATATGTGTATGTTAATAAATACATAACAATATAGGTATAAAAGTTAATTAATTATATTATAAAAGTGAGCAAAAAACTATTTTATTTACTAAAGTTCGCCTATAATTTGTAAATTGAACTTTACAAAATTAATTATTTTATTAGCATTTAGAGTAAAAAGGGTTTAATGGGGAAATATGTACAATCGGTTATAGCACATACGGTACCAGGGGTACCTACTACAAAAGAACTAAATATTTTTTGTCCCCAGCAATATTTTTTTCTTGGCATGAATATGTATTAGTAGAAAATGACTCCTTTTATGAGAATAAGTTTAAAGTTTTTATCCCCAGTTAATAACATTATTATTATTTATTAACTGGGGATAAAAATAATTCAGTTCCTTTAGAGTATTGCTTGTACCTTATGTGCTACAACTAACTGTACGTATAAAACAATCAAATGAGCAAGTATCGATCATAAAAACTAACATACACATACATACATACATAAATCACGCCTATATCCCTTATGGGGTAGGCAGAGCGTTAACGGATATTAACACCACGTCTGACAAAAGTTTGAGGGTCAAACAGTTAACTGTTTATCACTATAGTGACAGGTTTTCAGCCCATCGCCTAAAATTGCAATACACATGTAACCCTCCTTAAGTTGACTCTTACGAGACCCATGGGTAAGAAATGGGGTGATGCTATTCTAAGCCGGCATCACACGGCAAAAACTAACATTCCTACACCTAAATAGTCTGTTTCTGACTGGTATCACATATACTAAGTTTAAGTTTAACTCGTCGTCTCACCGCGACGTCGCGCGGCGTCACCAGACAACGACTCGTGACATTGGTTGAGGGTGGAATAATGTATACAGGATGTAAAAATAGCACTACATCTGATTCGAAACAAACACTGCAACTTTCAGATTATGTAGGGAGTATTTAGTTCTTCTCTTTTTTCTTGGTTTTCGTGTGGGACACCGAGTCGTCCAACGATATCAAAAATTCAAGACGGGAGAAGGAACACCTTTCTCCAAGAAACATAGGTCGAAATACAAAATTATTACCCATACAAAATCGACGATCAGCTGATTAGAACTACTATAGAAAAGAAAAATATATTTGCAATATTTCAACCTATGTTCCTTATAGAAATCTGTTTCTTATCATTGCGTGTTAAGTGTATGTATGTGATATGTCGAATGTATCTAAGTAAATATCAATATGCTGGACTATCCACCCAGCGCCATCTGGCTCCAAAATAAGCAAAGCTTGCACTATGGGAACAAGATATTAAAACTTATATTTTTTGTAAATAAATATTATACATAGAAAACACCCAGACTATTTACAATATTAGAAACTTTCTTCACAAATATTTTATGGGAATCAAACCCACGACTCTAGCTGGCAGGGGTACTATCCGCCACGCCATCGGGCCAGTAAATTTTCCCTATATACAGAACTAATCTACTCTAAAACAAAGGTCCGCTTATGTGTGTAGGTAGACCAATAGCTTTTTTTATAATTTTGTTTTATTTTCGACCCTCTTTGGATACGTATTATTATACGCCATTTTTGAAATTTGGGAGCCATTACACAAATGTTTAACCGGCTTTTGTATCCGAAAGACCTAAATAAATTTGAATATTTTTTTGATTAGACAAACAAATTTCACAATACAAAGGTATAATGCAATAACTTAAACCAGATTGAGGGTTCTAGGTACTGAAATTAGCGGGCAATTCGTAAAACAAACAATAATAATATTGTTTTGTTAAAATAAATCTATCTAGAAGAATCTATAATCTAGTCTTGATATTTCTTCAGTAAACATGATGCAACTAACAAAAACACTTGTAAGTAAGGCGGTTTTCCCATTTGTCGTCTGTCGCTGTGTATTTTTTACGCACCGTGACGCATGCTCTGTCGGACCAAGGGAAATTGCCATTTTCGGTCTTTTTCCTATACAAATACGGCTACGCTGCGTTGACTGTGCGTAACGGAGGCGTTCCACAGACGCATCCGTAACGCACCGTAGCTGTATTTGTTTGGAGATAAGATCAGAATTCGCAATGACAAGTGGGAGAACGGCCTAAAAACAATGGACTGGATTGATGATGATGATTGATGTTTATAAAGAAAAAAATGACTAGAAAGGCTGTTTGTTCAATTTCAAATTTCACAAAAATCATGATCATACTCCTGTTCAAATCTGAAAAATATTCGTGGGTACGTACTTAATCGCTCGGCAATTTACACCAATCAGGATACGGCTAACCACGTACCCAGCGGATACCGCTCAGATTTGAATAGGACGTAGCCCCCCAACGGGATTCCCTGTATAGGAATGCCACAGACATACACAAAATATGCACACAAAACACACCCAAACTAGAACTAACGAAGAAAAGTCTGTGTTGCTAATAGAGAAAAAGTAAAGTACCAGACTCTTGCAAAAAATCGCTCTATTTTGAAAAACTCAAAATATCGCAAAAAGCCACTAAACTTTCCATATGGATAAAATATTGTTTTTGTTTGGCTATAAATAAAAGATAAGAAAATCATAGCCGAGCCGGTTTTCTATTAGGACAATACAAAATTTTTATAAAAAGAAGAAAATTGCGTTATGCAAATTTCTTTTTTTACAATGACCGATCATGACGTCAATAAGTGATAATGCTATCCTACATTGAATAAAGTTATTTCATTTTCATTTTTCATAATAATTGTATTATAACGATTTTATTTCATTCATTACTATCAACCATTTGCAATAACTCTGCCAGATATTTGTTGTCAGTGTCTGTGTTGTACATTTGCCAGTTGAGGTTCATATTTTTTTATTCTAGACCCTGACTTTTTCGTGTAATTAGTAGTTGAAAAGGTCTTTTTAAGTTTTACTCCAAAGTCCACAAATTAATGAAATAACGCACTGAAGAGCATAAAAAGCACTAAAATGGCAACACTGAGGAAAGTTTTTGGTTTTATGATAGTTTGTTTCATACTTAGTTGTTCACTAAGCAGATTGTACCGTTGTTGGTAGCACAAACTAAACCGCACTAAGTTTGGTTTTGTATTTCGCTAGGGAATAAACCAACCTACTTTAACTAAGGCTTTATCTTAGTAATCCGCGTTTTGATATGGAGTTGATAACGTGTAAGGATTTTTTGCAGAAGATACCGAAGACGGAATTTTCGTTAACACTAAGCTCAGCAGGTAAAATTAAAAATCTTTCCCAAGGAACATAGTAGGTAAAAGTAATAGAAAAAAAAACCATAGGTCGATATATGAGAAACAAACAGGCCATGTGCGAGTTGGACTTGCCCACCGAGGGTTCCGTAACATGCACATCAAGCCTTTTCATAACACGATACTTGAACCGAAGCCTAAATTTCATAATTTTGTTATATTTCAGACCTTTATAAAACTAGAAAAAAAACTTACATTTGTACCTTAGAACAAAGGTACTTGCCAAATTTTTATAGTTATAGGGCAAAGTACCCTATGAATTTTGATTCCCTTAAAAGGAAAATACCTGCCTTATGGTTTTTTTGCGTACGTACGTACGTTGAATTTTCTTCATACCTATAAGCGGCTGTTGACCTGAGTATATTGTTTTAACTTTAACTCAATATCTTTATGCGTTCCTGAGATAAAAAGTTCGAGACAGACGGTCGCATTGCCAACAAAGTGATCTTTTAGTGAGATATGTTTTTTCTTTTTCAGGTACGGAACCCTAAAAAATTACAGTGCTCATATTTATCAATTAATGAAATAATAAAATAATGAAACTAAAATAGGGTTGGAAATGTATTTCCATCAAATTTGACAAAAGTAAAACATCCACCGAACTTGAAATTTGTGGAAAAAGATAAAAATAAAAAGCTCCGAAAGTTACGTCAGCAGTCTTTGAACCCCTCCTGTTGGCTGCGGACACGCTAGAGTCGCATGCTTTGACAGTAATCTGACAGCAAAGTGCCTTGCACACTGTGTGACATAAAATGGCCTAGGACTTAGGTGGTTTCCAGCTTCGTAACGAGGAGTGGAAGACCTAATTTCATCGAAATATCTATACACACATTACATTTACATACATTTACAGTCACAACAGTACACTGCTGGACATGGGCCTTCCCCTATTGGCGGATAGTGCCATACTCACCACACCACGCTTGGCAAGCGGATGCGAGATATTGCTTTCACAGGGAACGCTACTGTCCATTCCCTGAATGAATTTATCCCTCAGTCGCTTTTTACAACACCCTGCGTAGTATTGGGGTGATGCTATTCTAAGCCGACATCACCAGAATAAATCTGGTAGGTTATGAATGATAAATGATGATCTCGGGTTCAAACATCATGTTATCTTCTAGAAGCACGAGCCGTGACGAACATAATGTTTTTGAAAGAGACCGGTATGCAATTCACACAACGATTGTACGTGCTACAAAGAAGCATAGAAAATAGCGCGGTCAAATTTTGAGTAAGAGTCTATGCGAAAAGACAATAGGCGTGGATAAAAACAGAACTAATAATTTTTTCATAGGTTGCTATGACATTTCTCATATTGAGGCACAGAGGCGCCCTCAATTGCCACGTGTATTCTTTTTCCGCACAGACTCTAGATCCGTAGTTCTTTTTCGAAAGCACATGAAATGCAGACTATCAATTTCTATAAAATATAGGACTATTTTTAGTAACTTGTCTTCATTAGGAGTTGCACACTATCTATTGACAGACTATCCTGTCAAGCGCCATTTACATAAGGCTATTTCAGTACCTAATAGATAATTAACTGTATCAAAGTTTGCTTCTTTTTTCTGTGGGATATCGAGTTAACGAACGGCTCGATGAACTATGGTGCCAGTTTTTAAACTAGCCAATATCAATTAATTTTTTTTCCCGCCCGAGCCGGTTTTCTATTAGGACAATACAAAATTGTTATAAAAAGAAGAAAATTGCGTTATGCAAATTTCTTTTTTTTACAATGACCGATCATGACGTCAATAAGTGATAATGCTATCCTACATTGAATAAAGTTATTTCATTTTCATTTTTTCATTTTCATTGTTAATAAAAATCGCCTGAAAACAGCGCGTCAGTGGGCGCTACATGTGCGTTGGCCCTTAGCGCCAACGCTGCGTCGAGCGGGCAGCACGCGTGGGCTAGATTCGGCAAGATACTAGAGCAGCGCTGCGTAACTCAGGTAGCCCAGCCCGCATTGCTCTTGTATTTTCCTTAATGTTCTTCTCGCTACTCTTCGCTCTCTTAACATCTCATACTCGGCAATCATGTGGTTTGACTCTTATCTTCGCGGACGGTCGCGGCGAATCCGCACTGATGAGGCTTCCTCTGACTTGTGTGATCTCGCGGCGGGCGTCCCGCAGGGTGGCGTTCTATCTCTTCTTCTCTTCTCTATCTTTATTAACACTGTTGCAACTGTCATCTCTTCTAATTTCCATCTCTATGCAGACGACCTCCAGCTTTACCGACACATTAATGTTGCTGATATTAACAGTGGCATTGGGAATATAAATGCTGACCTCAATAATATTTTAAATTGGGCTAAATCATTTGGACTCAAGGTCAATCCAAGCAAATCTAAGGCATTAATAATCGGGAGTCCCTACATGACACGCCTTCTGGATCACGCTACTCTGCCAGCTATTGTGTTCAACGATGTACCTATCTGCATCACTAAATCGGCAAAAAATCTTGGAGTTACAATGGACTGCAACTTATCTTGGACCTCTCATGTCAATGAGCTCAGTAAAAAGGTTCATTTCTCCTTTCACTCGCTCAAATGCTTCCAAGGCTTATTACCTCTAAGCACAAAAATTTCTCTAGCTCAATCTCTTCTTTTACCTATCTTAGATTACGCCGACTCTTGCTACCCGGACGTCACTGAGGAGCTATTAAATAAGCTTGAGCGCCTTCAAAATCTATGCATTCGATTCATTTTCGGACTGCGCAAATACGATCATGTTTCTCAATTTCGATCACAGCTCAAGTGGCTCCCAATTCGTTTTCGCAGGAATACTCATATCCTAACTACTCTTTTTAATGTGCTTAATAATCCATCTTCTCCCTCTTACTTGCGTGAGCGTTTTGCGTTCTCCCGCTCACAAGATAAGCCCTGTCGCCCTAATGTCAGGACACAACTTGCAATGCCACGCAGTAAAACCGACTTTTACTCTTTTTCTTTCACTGCCCACGCCGTCAGATTATGGAATTCGCTCCCACACACTGTACGCGATAGCCCATCTATCGCTATCTTTAAAAAACGAGTTAAAGAACATTATCTTTCACTCTCAAATTAATCCGTAGTATGTATATGTATGTTTATATATTTATTCGTATATATATGTATGTTTATATATATATTTATAATACCTTCCTTTGTTATATATTTTAGATTGAAATTTAGATATATATTCTGTGCACGTCTTATCCGCATATCGTATAATACCATTACTCTTCCCTAGGTCTGCTGTAAGAAATTTCTTATTAGAGATAAGCAGTGCCTGTTGTGTCTGTATTCTTTATGTGTTTTTCTCTTTAATGTTCATGTGTACAATAAATCGTAAATAAATAAATAAATAAATAAATCTAGCCCGCTCGACGCAGCGTTGGCGCTTATGGTTTATGTTCTCACACGGTTTGACAGGAGCTTCAAGTAGACACCTTTTATGTCTCTCATTTTAAAGTGCACCTCGAGAAAATACTGTTCGTTTTATTTACTAGCCGTCCAACCTGCAGCGTCACTTGTATCTTAAAGGATACTAGCTTTCATACACGTGGTTCTCTTGCTACATTATACAGGGTGTAAGGGACAGCCCTCCGAATACTAATAGGGTGCATTCAGACTATTGAACTGAACAACTTTCTTCATGAAAGATATGTCAGGAAATGTCAAAAAAATTTCGACCTCCTATTCAAAATCACAATCAGCTGACTGCATTTACTATAGAAGTAAAAAAAAAATACGTGTCCTGAAACTTTTTACATGGGATAAGTTGTTCAGTTTCATAGTCTGAATACAGGGTGCATTCATTAGTATTTGGACGGCTGTCCCTTACACCCTGTATATGTAAATAAAATTGTGATGACAGAAAAAGACAAAACTTACTTTCCATTGATAAAACTGATATAGACTGGGGGACTGGTAAATCTATGCTAATCTGCGGAATTTATATTCAATTCTTATGATAATCTTTTGTAAATGACTTAAGAAGAACACTTGAAGAAAGTTTGTAACTTTATGTTTTCGGTCAGTAAGTAGATATCCTTAGGTTTTGACGAATGAGGCCCGTTTCACCACATATAGAAATGTCCCGATCCGCCACACAGCTATTGTTATTAAAATTCGTAGTCCAGGTTCACCACAATAAACTTGATGCTTCCAAACCCACAGCCATATCCCATTCCACCCATCTAATCGTACGTCTAGATCATTTATATCGTTATATTTACGTACTGAGCAAATATTAAAAACGTAACGAATATCTCTTACATTAAAAAAACTATAGTGCATAAGGACAGGTACTTATCTTGTAAAATATGACAGATCAGTTATACGACTAAATATAATTGTAATTAATAATAAAGGTTGCATTGCCAAGGTATTGATTAGCAACGTAATATTGGCTCGACCAAATGTTTTACAGTACAACGATTCTGTTTAAATTGCACAAAGTATTTGCTTTACAGAATTTGTATTATTTTATGTTCTTTTGATCATATTACACAGTATTAAATAGCAACTACTCCTGAATTTGTTTAATTTGTTAAGGAGAAGTTAGTCCGTTTCATTAAAAATATATAAAACTATGTAGTATGTGCAAACTTGGGTTATAAAATAGCTGCATTGGTTTGTTAAAAAAAAAAACTATATTTATGATCATTATGAACGTACCAAAGCGGGATTTTTGGTAAATGGATGATAATTATGTTTGATGATGTATCGTGACTGTGACCAACCGGGACTGAAAACTTTTTTCCATGATTGAGTTTGTTTTGATCAGTGACCGAATCGACCTAATGAAACATGATTCATCCTTTTTATGCCTAGTTTTCGCTCTTAAAACAGTGTTTTATATAAATAGATTGTTGCTCCAAATTTTCTCCTTCAGCATTATTTTCGTTACTTTATATAGATTTTGTACCCTTTCATTCTACTACGATCATGATATTTATGATTCAAGCCTAATCAGACACTTTCAGAGGCAGGCAGCTATTAAATAACTTCTATCTATCTGGATACTAAACAAACACGCTTCAAAACCAGAATTTTCAGACCATGGAGATGCATTTTTGTCATTACGAGATGGTAGACGAAGACAAAGATCAAAAGCGCCTGTAGTATAGTTGGTAGAGTAGTCGGCCGGATCCCCACGGTCCGAGGTTCAAGCCAATTACTTATAATTTTTCAATAAAATTTTTCTTTTACAGAAAAACTAACTAAACGAATAGCTAAATAAGCTAACTCATGTGGATCATACTTGTTGTTTCACCATGTATAGTCCACGGAATGCCAAAAAGATAAAGTTTAATACAGGGTGTAAGGGCCAGCCCTCCGAATACTTATAAGAGGCATTCAGACCACAGAAAACAGAAAAGAGTTAGAATGGCGATGTGGGCGGGGCAGGCGCGCCACGATTTTGTGCATCTGCTCATATTTACTCGCAAACACGCAATCGCGTCGATCACTCACCCGCGTGCTCCAACGGAGGAAACTACTGTGACGCGCAACGTACAAAATTAAGTGATAATGCCGAGTTGTGCAATAATTACTTGTAGATTAAGAAGTCAACGCTGTAGTGTTCAAAAAGGAGGCATTTCTTTCCACCGGGAAGCAAAAAACCTTCTTATTTTTACGATAATTAAGCAAAAATGTCTCAAATTGTCATTCAAATAATTCCTGTCACAAAAATCATACATTGCGGGCTGCGTGCGCTCGTTATTTCTACCACTTCAGTTCAAACACGCAATGTACTCCGCTGCGGTCCGGTATCAGTTCTAGTGTTGGGCGTAGTGTAAAATGATATCGATATGTTTTCGAAGTTATATTAAAAGCGAAGGTCTTAAGTAATGTTAATGTTATTGGGTCGAGATAAATTTTATAAATTGTGCACGCAATAAATAATAAAAATATCTTTGAAATATCGCAAAAGTGGCGATCATAATTTCAAGCGCCTTCGAAAAAGAGGTATACGTATGTATATTGGTATATTAGTTTTTTAAGCTAGAGCGAGAGTTAAAGATTTGAGAAATGTCCTCGCATACGTGATCACCCCCCCCCCATATATTTATTAGACGGTGCAATACCACTTAAAAAAGTAGTATCCATACAGTCATATGTAAGTATCACTTTAGTTCAGTAGGGGAGAATAGGGTAGTAGGGTAGACAGATAAAAGCGACTGTCTGGAAGAGAACGTTTTTAGTTAACTTTTGCTATGAAGCTATTTTCGTATCTCATATAGTTTGGATGGGATCTTGTGGATTATATCAGGTACTCCAGATCCTCGATGACCATGTGCCAGTAAAAGCGGCCCATCATGCTGAACAACTTTTGCTATGAAGCCATTTTCATATCTCATATAGTTTAGCCATGCTCCTGTGGTCCTCCATCAGGTACTCCAGATCCTCAAGTGCTGACAAAATGTAGTTCATATCTATCTCTGATATAAAAGCAATTTAAGTGCCAAATATCGCGATGATCCGTTGAGCTGTTTGGCTAATTTGGGTAATATTCGCTATATTTCCCCGTTTTCTCGCTTCTTATCGTTTTCCCATCGGAATAAGGCATTTCCTTGTGGTGAAAAGTAGCTTATATTACTCAAGTATGTCGTAGCTTTTTAATAGTAAAAGAATTTTTGAAATCGGTTTAGTAGTTCCGGAGTTTATCGATTACATACCTACATACAAAAAAAAACAAATCTTTCCTCTTTATTATATTAGTGTAGATAAATACGTGTCGAATTGATAAACCTCCTTTTATGAAAGCGGGTAAAACATTAAATCTTTACAGCAAAACACACTTTTATTCGTTCAGAAATTATATAATGACGGTTTGAATAAGCCGTTGACATTCTGCCTACACCGTGAGGTATACAGACATGATTATAATTTATTTTAATATTGCTACCTGACTTTTGTATGCAATTGTGTAATTCATAATTCAATATCGATAACAGTTTATCGATAGCCGTGTCCCTAGTTGAGTTTACATGGTCACTCACACATAAGCTATAAAAACCGGCACGTGTGTGCGTGCATGCGCGTGATTGGTTATTTTGAATTTACGCAAGCCGTAGTGGCCGCGATTATGTGTGCGTAAGCGTCATCTGTATTAGTTGGAGATGTAGTGATAGGTGAAAGGTGGGGAAAAATCGGCGACGCTGGTTCTCGTACGAACGGCTGAAGATCGCCATTCTAACTCTTTTCTGTTTTCTGTGATTCAGACCATGTATCAGATGTACCTACCCAGCAATGGCTTGGTTAAAACTGTCAAGTAATCATGATAATGATTAACATGAAACTTAACAACTTTCGATGAAAAAATATTTCACGAAATGTATTTTTTTTACTTTTCGTTGTTAATGCAGTCAGCTGATTGTGATTTTAAATAATAAATTAATAAATATCCTGAACAATTCACACAGCACCATCTAGCCTCAAACTAAGCAAACCTTGAAGATTGGTCCAGCGAACCAATCATTTCTATAAGACTTATATAATTATTTTTTTTGTGAATAAATACATATTATACTTAAAAACCCCCAAGCTAAACACAAATAACTGAAAATGACTTAACAATATTTGTGTTTTGTGGGGATTGAACCCACGACCCTCGGCGTAGCAGGCAAGGGTACTATCCGCTACGCCATCGGGACAGTCGGGACATTTTGTATAAGAGGTTGATTTTTGTTTGTCTTTCCCTGACATATTTTCCTAGGGGAAAGTTGTTCAGTTTCATGGTCTGTATGCACCCTATCAGTATTCGGAAGGCTTCCCCTTACACCCCGTATACTTGTCTACAACTTTTTCACACAGTCAGGCAATTAGTATAAGAAATACACAGGTAAGTTTGTTTGTAAACTGACGTAGTTTCAGCACTTAGTGCGACTCAGCGCGAAGTTTCTAGACGCAAACGAGAAATCAACACGTTAACTGCTGATTTGTCTTTCCGCTTTGAATATCTTCGCGTTTTGGTTACCTCGGTTACCTCGGTTACCTTGGTGAGCTATATATCTGTGTAAGCACAAAATAAAGAGGTTTACAGAAGGCTCAATTTGGGCATTTTCGAATAAAAGTAACAACTATAGGGATGCTACCAATTTGCTACTCCAGTCATGATACGATCTCTCTTAACTTATATTAAGTTGATATGACGGCCGATGTGGCACGGTAGTCGTGCAACTGCCTGCGACGCAAAGGTTCCGGGTTTGATTCCTGGTGGGGCACTCACAATAGTTGATGTTTCACTTTGAGAATTTGTTCCTAGTCTAGTTAGGACACAGCAGGCTGAATCACCTGATTGTCCGAAAAGAAAATTGGTTCCGTGCTTTGGAGGGCACGTAAAGCCGTCGGACCCAGTTGTTTTAAATGTTAACTTAGACGGCGGTCGTTACTCAACCATTTCAGAGGCTAGACATGGAAAACTCTGACACCAGGATTCATCGGGTCGTTGGATGATTCGGTGTCCCGTAGGTACGAAAAGAAAGAAGAAGAAAGAAAGCGTCTCATATCAACTGTCCATCAATATATTTAGGTTGGATTACTGTATCTTCATAGTATTAGGTAAGTATAGCAAAATTAAAAAATATTGGTTAGTTTATGTTTCAACACAAATACAAAAAACGAATTATGTTAATATTGGCTTTTATTACTCGGCGTAGCTTTGGGAACTTTTCTCTTTCCATTGAAATAATTTTGTTTGCTAAATGCTCATTCCAACGTTACAGGCAAACTTTTATAATAAGCCGTAATTTGAAAAGTACTTTGGTATAACTTGACTTGATATTCATAAAAGCTTTTCTTGTGATATTATTAATATACTTATTACCAGAGCGGTTTTATCCGCTGCTAACAATTTCCTGTGGAAATAAGGAATTTTCAAATGGTAACAAGTAGCCTATGTTGTAGTTTTCTAATAACAAATAAAATTCAAATCAACATAATTTTTTTTTTTGGTGTAGTAGTTTCAGAATTTATCGAGTACATCCATAAAAAGGTTTTATTTTCGTGCTGTGCTGTGTGATGCCGGCTTAGAATGGCATCACCCTATTTCTTTCCCATGGGAGTCGTACGTAAGAGGCGACTAAGGGACTCGAGGGTGTGTATTGCAATTTTAGGCGATGGGCTGACAACCTGTCCCTATTACGATACACAATTTTACGAATGACCCTCAAATGTTTGTCAGACCTGGCGTAAATGTCCGTTTTTTTGCGGCCGTTTACGCTCTGCCTACCCTGCAAGGGATTATAGGCGTGATATATGTATGTGTTTAATACGTCGTCGCTGAAATACTTTTTGTAACATAAAAAATTTAACAGTCAAATTTGGAACACCTTTTGCTTTACAGATTATATAAACTTTTAACAGGTTTCAATAAGAAAAATAAACAATTAATAAAATATAAATTAAATAAATTTCAAATTTAAATAATAAGATATAAATAAATTCAAATCTGTGTAAAGCTGGCTATGCGAATCATCCTCACGGTGATTTTCAACAGATGACCGGGTTTTGAAACACGAGAGCGCTGCCATATAACACACACACATACACATATCACTTATAAGAATACGAAATGACTAAAACTGTCTCACTGACAAGCCATTGACGTACAACTGAATCGAATTTTATTTAGCAGACTACGGGGTCTGTTAGCTAGTCTACATATAGTTAATTTGTGGGCTCTGTCTACTCTGTTTGTGTGGAAAATAAACAGTTTTTAGTCAAAAAGGCAAAAAAATGCTGTAAGTGAAAAAACGCATTCGCGATTCTATTCGTTCTTTATTCACAAGTTTTTACACATAAATGTTCACTCTACTGAATTTTCTTTAGAGACACTAATATTTCGTCGGATTACTAGCAGCCTCGATTCGCGCGCGTCACAACACAAAGGAATAAATCCGGATCCGATGCTTGAGCTCGTAGACGTCGCAAATCCATGAAATCCATGCAACCGACGACCACATTGCCTACTAGGCTTATTTCTCTAAGAAAATAATGCTGTGTGATGTTGGCTTCGAAAAGCATCACCTCATTTCTTTCCTGTGGGTGTTGTTAAAGAATGAGGGACTCGAAGGTCACATATGTATTGCAATTTTAGGTGATGGGCTGACAACCTGTTATTATAACGATAAACAATTTTCTGAATGACCCTCAAACGTGGCGTAAATGTCAGTTTTTAGCGGCCGTTCACGCTCTGCCTTCCCCGCTAGGAGTTAAGCGTGATAAATGTAGGTAACAATTCTGTAAATAAGCTGATATGCGCAGGTCAGCGGTAATGCGTGCATGCTAATTGCCAGTGGTCCCGTCATTTAATAAATCACCACTGCTTCGCTGACCAATACGCGCAATCAACATCGTCAATGATATAGATCTGGGCACCGATTCACTTAGTCAGTGACACTCTACTGTCATGTCATGATATAATATAGCCACCAAGATACCCAAACTATCCAAACTATCGAGACAAAACTGAGACGTGTATAAAATAGCGGTTTTTAGACCCAAATGTCTTGCCTTGCTAGTAAGTCCTCGCCTTTAAGTGCTGTCTAGTAGGCTGTGAGGTCGTTGCATGCAACGGAATATCATCGTTAACATAGCTTAGATTTGTATTAATCCCCTTTTCCAATCCGTCAGATACTATATCGGATACTGTTTGTTGGATCAAGTCGCAGAACTTTAAATCAAAATATTAACCAGCTTTGCCGTGTGATGCCAGCTTAGAATAGCATCACCCCATTTCTATCCCGTGGATATCGTAAGAGGCGACTAAATGACTCGAGACTTACCTGTGTATTACAATTAAAGGCGATGGGCTGGCAATGTCATTATTATGTTGATACATAATAATTATTATTAACTATTAATTAGAATACAAAGAATGACGACACCACAGGACAACTTATTTCTACAAATAAATTTCTCCTAGCTGACTTACAGCAAGTGAGACTTTTACAAAACAGGCGACAAGAAAATAAAATAAAATAAAAAATAAATAAATTAAATAAATAAATAAGATTGGGCGTGCACAATTACACATAATTTTCTGAATGACCTCAAATGTTTTTCAGACGTGGCGTAAATGACCGGTTTTTACGCCTGATTACGCTCTTCCTACCCCGCAAGGGACATATACGTGATATTATCATGTATGTATATTTTCGCCTGGTTTATTTTATTAATATTTTGCTTCTGCAACTGATCTGAACTGAAAATGGCACAAAAGCAAATGGGAAATGACTTTTTCCCGAGATTAACTGATAATTGAAAAAGGCTTGTTAATCTTTTTCTTTCGTGTCGATTGTTCGGGATTAAATTTGCTTTGACCAATACTCGACAACGGCGAAAAAGTGTTCCGGGTTCGATTCTCGGTGGGGCACTCATAAAGTTGATACTAATTGCTTTGTGAATTTGTTCCCAGTCTGGTTAGGACTTTGCAGGCTGAACCACCTGATTGTCTGAAAAAGAAACATGGTTCCGTGCTTCCCGACCGGACGGTTACGGTTGCCGTCTATGACTAACTACTTAGTCGGCGGTCGAATCGGTACGCAGCAGCTATGTAACTACGCGGCCTACTGCTAGTAATAGAGGTATAGGCGTTCGAAAACCACTGACATCAGAGTTCTTCGGGTCGTTGAAAACACGAAACACTGTCCACTCGAAAAAGAAGAAAGAATGTGACATGTATTATGTAGATATTCCGCGTGAGATTCATATTATCTAAAATTCTTTGACAGGTGTGTTTTACGTACGACGATTGACCGTGTTATTACAAAAAAGTTAGTTTAGATGTTTGACAACGTCAAATTGTATGGAATAACGTTTATAGCACTATTAGTCTAAACGTGCGTCATAGTTTTCGTAATAACATCGTATCCATAAAATGTGGTAGTAAGAGAAAAAGATCTTTTTGAGGAAATTCTTACCGAGATTTAACTGAATTTTGTTAATCTGGGGTTCAATGTACGAATAAATGAAGTTTGAAACCAACGGCGCGAACATCAAAGGAGGCAGACATCTTGAACATCTTGATACATCCTAAAGCGTTTCTCCCATTGATTATTGCTAATAGACAGATCTATAGTAAACATCTGTTTCGCTAATCTGTTAGATTAGATCCTCTTTGGCTGATAAAGGAAGTTGGAAATAGTCTTTTACAGTAATTCATTTGTTTATTGAGAAATATCGAGTCGACGAACCAATGGACCCTGGTGTTTGAGGATTGAAACCATCTACTACTTATACAACTGGCATGTCATGTTCATACAATGCCCCTATGGGCAAGGAAATAGTAATCGAAAGTGGGCAGCGCGAGTATGTTAATAGATTACTCGCGCTGCTAATCGTCATGCCGCTGCCACTTCCTTTGCTCCCCGCTTATGTCGGTTTTTCAAGCACGAATTATTGGAAAGGCAGCACTACACGAGCGCGAGTGGAATATATTGCTATCCTTGCTCACTTGTTTTGCTGCGAGAAAAGTATGACTGCAGTGTTTGAACACTCACTCGCGTTGATACTTCCGCGAATGTATTTGGGCAATATTCGCGGCAGCAGCGGCAGGTCGAGTTTGTGAACATAGCATATCAGATGGTTTGGTGACAGGTACGCAATGTTCAAACCAAACTAAAATAATCTGGATAAAACTACACAAGGTGATAAAGTACACAAACAAGAAAGAATTAAATATCAAATTTTAAAAAAATTCCCGTGTTAGGTACACAAAAAGAAAGAATTAACTTAGTATTCACTTCAATGGATGTGCAGCGGTAGCTCAGATGGAAGAAGCGTCGCCACTAGTGATAGCAAAAGTCCCAGGTTCAAACACTGCCCGTGGTATAAAATTTTACACGTTTTCTAAAAAGTATTAACTTCTTTTATACTTACCTACTCACAAAAATACTACAACCATTTTTGTTTAATTTTAATTAAG
The DNA here is from genome assembly GCA_027580185.1 of Tuta absoluta. Lineage (NCBI taxonomy): Eukaryota > Metazoa > Arthropoda > Insecta > Lepidoptera > Gelechiidae > Tuta > Tuta absoluta. The sequence continues at coordinate 16,125,223 of JAQAHW010000010.1, read as the reverse complement.
GATTCTTTCCTTAGTGGAAACTATTCCATTTCAACCCCTTATTATACCTACTCTACTACCGATAGTACTTTTTATTCTATCAAGAGAATATTGAATTCCTAGTTAATCGAATATCGATCAGGCGGAACATCAAAGAAATAGCGATCCTTATTGTGAGCAATAATTTCACGCCAGCCCTTTGATTTTCAATCAAATTTACTGTCCTACAAAAGGGACAATAGTCATATGTCCCTGTTTGATACAATGATATATGTTATTACTCACTGATATAGGGCTCGTTACACTGAAGGCTCATGTTCGTGGATCCCTAAAAATAGCAAGCATAATAAAATATAATAATAATTTAAACACGATTGATTTTTGAGATAAAACCTAGCCTATGACACTCGAGATTATGTAAGGATTCTTCCGATTCAATTCCCATTCGAATCTGTTCAGTGGTTAACGAGTTGCAGTAATTTAAAGAATCGCACCAATCCAAAAACATTACACTCCTGTTTCGTTCGGCAGTCGTGTAAAAAACACTCACCTATATTACACCGCCGTGTGACGCCCCGGTTTAGGATAGCATCACCCCATTTCTTTCCTATGGGTGTCGTAAGAGACGACTAAGGGACTTGAAGGTTACACAATAAGTAAGACAATCGCCTATTATGTGTAATTATTCTTATACTTTATTTGTTTTTTAGTTTTATTTTATATTTAAATTTGTTATTACAAAATAGTCAGACGCACGTTTAAACAGTGTTTAATTTATTTTTTCATACGATTTGACGCTGTCAAAAAGCTTAGACCATGTCTAAAAATAATTGCAATAATGCATTATATATGTTCAAACGCTGTAGTTAGGTACATGTATGTTCGGCTTGATTTACCAACAGCTCTGGAAACGAGATCTTTTTATTAGCTCTTTTGTATATATGAATTAACTTGGTAAGTATAACATTTTCAAGCTACAGCATTTTCCGAGCTAACGAAACCTCACTTTGTAATGGAGCTGGTTTAAAGCTGAAAGCTATACAAATAAGGCAATTAAAGTCTGTTGCACAGTTACTATTTGCAGTAACTGGTTTCAAATGAAACTTTTTTTAAGACTAGACGATTTTAGCCCCGGGGCTTTGAAACCTACACCTGAGTAAGGGCTCACCTGGAGAAGTTTGTGTGGTTATTCAAACAACCACCCCAATCGCGCTCTTAAGACTAAGTATAGCGTACTATTAATTATACTGTGGTATAGCTTTACCCCATATCTTTCCCGTGAGTGCCGTAAGAGGCGACCAAGGGACTCAAGGTTGTCAAGCCAAGTGTATCACATCTTAAGGCGATAGGCTGACTACCTATCACTAATGAATGGCACACAGTCTTCTAATATGATCCTCAACGACCGTTTCTAGCGGTCATTCACGCTCTTCCTACCTCGCAAGGGATAAAAGCGTAATGTGTGTATGTTGCACAAAACTACCTTGAACCAAACAATGGCTATAATTTTATTTCAATTCATACGAAATAGATCAAGAATGTTACACACTCTACAATAAAAACTACACATTATAAAAACAATGCAAATCTGATAATGTACACGATTCGCAGCGATTTCATACATTAATATTACTAATACAATAGATTCCACGATTCTTTCAAACACATTCCGTTGCAAATTCAAAGCTGTTCTATCATTTCTAAAAAGCCGAATAAAAAAGAAATATACAGATTTAAATTTTATGGCGAATTCCACACTATGGCGGACTGAAGAAGTAGCAATATAGTTAATAAATAAGCTTACGAGATATTTTATGGTAAATTAAGTAACATGCTTAAAATTTATAAGAATATTGTCTATATACCTATGTAATATTACCTTTTGCATGCTGATAATCAGCTAAGTGTGAATGGATTTCGAATTACAAAATTATCATGTCATGTAACAACACTTAAAGCAAATAAAAAAAAATGATTTGATTTGATTTGAAGAATGCATCTGTCGAACACCTTGGTCAAATCGAATGCGTTACAGTGTGCCATGATATCCGTTTTTTGGATGGGAATTCGAAATTTCCTTTCGTCTAACAGATACATCAAAAATACGCCTGTCATTTCGTCTTCCAGGGAGAACCAGCTCAATACGTTTGATGTTTATATCACACGCTTTTAAAAAGGGCTTAAACCTACCTACCCATAGTGATATTGGATGTATACGTCTAATGTAATTTTGAATATGGTTTAATCCTGGAATTAACTTATTATTATATATAGCCCACACCAAATATATTGCGAATCTGGGGGTATCACCTGTCGGAATCGACACCGCACCAGTATAACAAACAAACTGACATACCAAAATTCATCACCATCAATCAAGTTGCAACACATACTGAAGCGCAATGAATATAAAAAAAAAACTGTGGGGCCATTAAAGGCCGCGAGCGCTTTCAAACCAACTTCAAGAAATGGATTAAACAAATGTATGTAAGTATGTAATATTCTAAAAATTTTAAACAATGTTATTACAAAAACAAATAAACATTGCCGGAGTCAAATTTGTCTGGAAAAAGTATTCAAACAAAAGCGCATCTAACTTTTTGTTACATAATTATAAGACCAACTACAGAAACTCTAACGTTTTGATATGCTCAAATACTAAGTCATTTACCTGTCGATCATCGGTATTATATTATCCATTTGTTTGTTTAAATGTCTGTATGTAATTTTTTGTCACTTGTCGCGAATTTCAAGTTATCGTAACAGCGGATCCAACTTTTCATTGAGAACCTTTGACCTTTACACAACAACCCTATCCTTACTTTCTCTCTTAGAGGATAAAAAAAGGGAGAAATATCTGGCCACATGCTGGGAAAATAAAAACTGGGGCTGAAGAATAAGAGGCAGCCCCTATCTTCGGTACATTAAACATTTGTTCGCGCGGTGAGAGGGGTTGAGAATTGGTATTTCATCCAATTTATTTTATTCAACACATCGTTTTCGACGCGCTCTCGTATTTTCAAATATGTTCGCGGCAAGTCTGTACAAAAGCTCAACATTAGCAGAATTGTATCACTGGTAGAGGTGAAAAGTAGTATGTACCACAACGCAGCAAATTCATTTTTACAATTTGTGCTTTTGAATGAGAATATGATGATTTTTGAAAATGTTATAAATTATTATTTAAAATGGTTTATACACTGTTACCTATCTAAGATTATTTAATTGAATTTCACATGTAATTTTCTATAACCAAATAAAATAACATAACATAACATAGTATGTTTAAGTATCTTTCGGTATCTCGGGATTCAAAATTATCACTCGAGGCAAAAATAACTTTTACTCTCTTGTTGTACAAATAATCTATTACCTACGAAAACTGCCGTTTGAGCGAAAATAATACAGTTTTTCATATCATTGACATAAATTTCATGGGTTGACGTATACAATAATTGTACCTCCCATACAAAAGTCACAAACTGGTGATGGTTATTTATTTTATTATAAGTACTATCGAAAGTTGTTCGTTTTTTCTACGCATCATAATGCAATTCTAAGAAAGAAATAAACTTCCATCACACGAAATCACACATTAAACATCCAATCACATCCACAGTCAAGGATGACATGTCGACATGTAGTACGTACCTATGTGTACTCATCGGTATATTTTGTATGACTTGTATGAGAGCGGTGAGAACCAAAGCATAGTAAAAATAAATGCAGAAGAACAACTCAGTAGTGTAGGTATGCTATGAACTGTGGTAGAGGTCCTGTGACGAATGACAAAGAAGAAAATCTACGCTATTTTGTTTGGTTTTATATCATAAAAAAGTAAGATATGGTTTAAGCTGTTTGACAACATCAAATCGTATCAACACGAAAATATAGAATGCGCGTCTACCTTTTTTGTAATAACACTTACAGTATAAGTATTGAGAATGTTCTAAACTTAGTGTTACTTTAAATGATAACATCAACACAGTTTTGTTTCACATATCAATCTGATGGGCTGAAATAAAAACCCAGTTCAAAAACAGAATATTTTTGGAATCATTATGATTATAATGGCTCGGATTAATACAAAGTACGTAGCTTGACGAGTGCTTACACCAATATCCGAACTGAATACACGTTACTCATTTACGTTTAATTATTTAATTGGTACAATGATGCATGTATGAAAAGGTTGATGCATGTTGAAGAAGCGAAAGAGGTGTGTCAGGATCGTAGCAAGTGGAAAGATGTAGTCTCTGCCTGCCCCTCTGGGAAAGCGGCGTGATTATATGTATGAATGTACAATAAGATGTTTTTATATGCAGAGTTGTAATGCTGCTTTGGATTCCTACTGTGCTTGAAGGCCGGCTATTAATCTTAAACACATGCATTAGGCATTACGTTTCGAAAGGTGTGATGTTGAGATGTTGAGTGCGTGTGATGAAAGTGATAATTTGCGTGTCGACTCATAGCGCACCGCAATTATGATGTTCCTATTGAACATGCAACTTGTGGGGTCCGGTTTTAAAGGTTTACCACCACTGGAAGAGATTTTGCATACATACACATATCACGCCTTTATCTCTTACGGGGTAGGCAGAGCGTAAACGGCCATAAAATACGGTCGCTATCACCACGTTTGACAAACATTTGAGAGTCATTAGAAAAATTGTGTATCACCATAGTGACAGGTTGTCAGCCCGTCGCCTTTAATTTTGACACACACCTTTCAGTCCTTTAGCTTCTCCCACGGGAAAGAAATGGGGTGATGCTATTCTATGCCGGCATCACACGGCAACTAAAGTAAGTTAAACAAACTCTGTTACTTTTTTGATTGTTGACAGAAAGCACACCGCGATTACACTTCGAACATGTAACTCGGGGGTTCAGGTTTAGAAGTTTAAGAACCGCTGGGAGAATTGTTTTTGTCATTTTATTTATTCATATATTATAGGTAATTTATTTTAATTATAGCGTCCTGCTTTAAATATGTAGTAAATATACGCGTAGATGTATCACAGCTGTAATTAATAAGTCATTTTCACGTTAATTGTCTCGGTCCTACAAAATATTATTTTTGGTGTACATATTTGTAATGTTTTCAAACTCGTGTGCCTATTATACACTTGTTTGACACACCGATTCTCTCTTTACTGTCTCCAAATCTACATACATACACATGTCACGCATTTATCCTTTGCGGGGTAGGCAGAGCGTTTACGGTTCTAAAATAGAGTCATTATCGCCATGTTTGACAAATATTTGAGGGCCCTTTCAGAAAACTTGTGTATCACTATAGTGGCAGGTTGTCAGCCTGTCGCCTCTTACAACACCCGCGGGAAAGAAATGGGGTGATGCTATTCTACGCCGGCATCACACGGCATATATCTAAAACTATTGGTAGCTAATCAACTTCCGTTGTCACTCTTTTGTCTGTGGAGAAAACTCATCGTATTTTAAAGCCGCGTAACGCAAGCGTCTGTCAGACAAAATAAAATTTCATATTCCGATCTTATTCCCATACAAATACGGCTACGGTGCGTAACGGGTGCGTCTGTCAAACAATTTGACTTGTTTGGGAATAAGATCGGAATTAGCAATTTCATTTCGTCTGACAGACGCGTGTGTGACGTTGCGTAAAAAATACGCAGCGACGGATGAGAAGAGGGAAAATTATCTAAAAGGGAGGTAGAGTATACTAACTTCTTCTTTTTGAGTGGGACTCAGAGTCGTCCAACGACCCGATGAGCGCTGATGTCAGAGTTTTTCAACCACTTACTACTAGTAGTGGGCCTCTGACAGGGTTGTGTAACGACCGCCGACTAGGTAATATAAACAGCAGTTGGGACCGACGGCTTTAAAAAAAAAACGCGCTTTAAAAACTTTTATTACTTACGTGGTTTATTTTTTATCTTTTGTGTATTGTGTATGTTTACAGTGAATAAACGTGTTTTATTTTCTATATATTCTTTAAGTGCCCTCCGAAGCACGCAACCACTTTTCCTTTCAGATAATCAAGCGGTTCAGCCTGCAATGTCCTAACCAGACCGCGAAGAAATTCACAAAGTGATAAATATCAACTTTGTGAGTGCTACCGAGAATCGAACCCGGAACCTTCGCATCGCAGGCAGTCGCACCGCCACTGCGCCACATCGGTAGTGTACCAACGAGTCTCCCATTCATATCTCTTTCGAATTGTTTTTGTTATTTCTCGCTCGAGCACAATAAAAGCGACGTTCTTTTGTCACTTTGACACGACCATTTTACTTGGCACACTAGTTATTATTCTGTGACTTGGCTCAAAGGTGACGAAGTTAAACCGGGGAGAAATACAATTTTTAAGCTCTTTTAAATGTCACTGAAGATGTTACGGAAAATGTTTATTGAGTGGTTTTTATTTAGTGTCATTCGGTGTACATATAAGGTACTATTAAATAAATAATAATAAATATCCTGGACAATTCACACAGCGCCATCTAGCCCCAAACTAAGCAAAGCTTGTACAATAGCTGATATTAATAATTATATACTTTTTTTGTAAACATATTCATATTATACAAAGAAAACACCCAGACTTAACACAAATATCTGAAAATAACTTAACAAATACTTGTGTCTTGTGGGGATCGAACCCATGACCCTCGGCGTAGCAGGCAGGGCACTATCCGCTACGCCATCGGACCAGTCAAATTTGGTGCAAATATTTCTAGGGTCAGTTCTACTCGTAAAAGTGAACAACTTTTGATGACTTAAAGAGTGACTCAAATCGTAGTATTTTTGTTTCCAGCATTACTACCGAACAAATACGATGGCTAACAAAAAATCATTTCCTTAGAAAAATCCTTAGATAAATAATAAACATCACTTACAAAAGAAATACTTCATATATATTTTTGTTTGACCGATACTAAAAACAGAGCAGATGACAAAAATACTTTGAGCTTCCATAGTAACCCAATTTCAATGTCAATGTATTTTTTTTATATATTTCGATCTATGTTTCTTGGGGAAAGGCGTTAATTATCTTGAGCTTTCGCTATCGTCACTAGTAAAATTTAACCCTATATGTTTCCCCTGTACCCTTGACGGCCGATGTGGCGCAATGGTAGTGCGACTGCCTGCGGCGCAAAGGTTCCAGGTTCAATTCTCGGTGGGGCACTCACAAAGTTGATCACTTTTTGAATTTGTTCCCAGTCTGGTTAGGACATTGCAGGTGAACCATCTGATTGACCGATAAGCCATCGGTCCCGGTTGCTGTCTATAATTACTTAGAGAGCGGTCGTTACACAACCATGTCAGAGGCCTACTACTGGTCGTACTAGGGTTCATCCAGTCGTTGGACGACTCGGTGTCCCAAACGAAAAGAACAAGAAGGCCCTATATGTATAGGACAGCCCTATACACTTGTTCTAAATAAATGTCGTCTGTTCGGTTCTCTGTTTAAACTGGAGACTTATCTAGCTGGCCATAGGAGGGGGAGGTAGGGGGAGGGTATGTTTGGGGGGATGTTTGCCTTGGCTGCCGGCACAGACCTCGATATACCGAGATACGGGCCCCGGCGTCTCTTCCTTACCTATGTAATCCCACATCGATTGATGGCTTTTGCACTTTACGTAGAGGTCTTACCTTTTACATACATACATACATACATATATCACGCCTTTATCCCTTGCGGGGTAGGCTGAGCGTAGACGGCCGCAAAACGGTAATTTACGCCACGTCTGACAAATATTTGAGGGTACTCGGAAAATTGTGTATCGCCATAGTGACAGGTTGTCAGCCCATCGCCTAAAATTGCAATACACACCCTCGAGTCCCTTAGTTGCCTGTTACAACTCCCACAGGAAAGAAATGGGGTGATGCTATTCTAAGCCGGCATCACACGGCATCTTACCTTTTAATATATCCTTTTTCTTTTTTTATCTACGATCAAACACACACACATATCACGCCTATTATCCCGGGGTTGGCAGAGATCACCACGTCTGACATATATTTGAGGGTTATTCGGAAAATTGTGTATCGCCATAGTGCCAGGTTGTCAACTCATCGCCTAAAATGCAATGCACACCCTCAAGTCCCTTAGTCGCCTCTTACGACTCCCACGGTAAAGAAATGGGGTGATGCTATTCTAAGCCGGCATCACACGGCTTAATTATCTACGATCAGTGCTAGATTATATTATGAAGACATTTTGAGAAATATTCGCCAGTTTGATTGTGTCCTTCAATAAGGACATTTGACAGCTGTGCCGGTAATTCGAAAAACCGAAATATCAGAAAGAATGTTTTTAATATTTGAATCACGATTTTCAGAGCTTTAAAATTGTGGAAAATCAAGTATTTTTACGTTTTCTCTACATATTTTAAGGCGTACCATTGAAAATAATGTAGTTTGCTACTACCTGCAAGCATTTTGTCTGAAAATACCTAAGAACTGCTTACGACTCCCGCGAAAACTTCCTGGAATCGAAAAAATATTGATCCGAAAGACAGACAGAACTTTCCAAAACCAGAATAAATTCTGGAATTGAGCTCTAAAATCGACACTCAATTTTGGTTTCGAGAACCTTCTATTTATACATGCCTTACAGGATAATAATACTAAGCGTTCATTGCATTGTAAGAGATAATTTTATCAAATAACGCGCGTTGGCAATTTTTTACCCGTGTACCTCTGAATAAAAGTTGTTTTTAAGCATTTTCTTCTCGATTATTACAAAATTATTATTTTTATTGGATCAAAATTTACTATAGAGGTGCGCCCATTATTTTCTTTTTTTTTATAATTTGAGCGTATAAATGCATTTTATTTATTTTTTGTATAGAAAAAGAAAAAACTTGTAGAGGCGTCACTCAAAAAGAAAACAGGGAAATGCATTTGTATAAAAACGCTCCAACCAGACATCACTTGATTGAAAAGTCAAATCAAATTATATTTATGTATACAAAAGATCTTAAGTTTATAAAAATTACAACAGTGTGGCCAATCCGGACGTAGTCACTTGTTAAAACTTCACACTTAAAGACATTTCTAATTGCTACGGTTCCTGCAAAATTCTTTTGGCATTATCTACATTCATCAACCTTTTGAGTCAAGCTAGTCAATTCTGGGTCACCTGACCTGACCTTTTCGGAAAATGTCCCAGACTAATCAACAAACAAAAGGCATTTAAAGTTATAGGTCACCAAGCGGAAATTACCGTGAAGTAATTTTCATACATACACACACACTTCACGCCTATTATCCCTTGCGGGATAGGCAGAGCGTAAACGGCCGCAAAACACGGACATTCCCGCCACGTCTGAAAAATATTTGAGGGTAGTCAGAAAATTGTGTATCGCCATAGTACCAGGTTGTAAGCCCATCGCCTAAAATTGCAATACACACCCTCGAGTACCTTAGTTGCCGCTTACGACTCCCACGGGAAAGAAATGGGGTGAAGCTATTCGAAGCAAGCATCACACAGCCGGAGGAATTCTCAATTGATATAAATTGTGAGTACCAAAAGAAAAAGAAATTAATGTCATATTAATACAATTTGTGATTCTTTCGCGTATTTTTCACAAGTGGCCCCGACCCTCGTTATCTTTAAAAGTATTCACACTTATTTTATATTTTAGGCAGAAGTGACATTACCTACTCAAAAACCCGTTAAAACAACTCATGTACCTACCTAATCTAATTTATTTAAAACATATTTTAATTATTAAACGAACAAGTATCACTCACTTTGGAGGTTTAGGCAACTTACTTGTTATTTATTTGGTAGAGACCTGCTTAAGGCAGTAACAAGATTTTTAAGCCAGCTATATTCAAACAATTACAGCCTTAAATTCTGATGAAGATATATGTTATTGTTGAGGATCTACTAACAATTAACATACTTAAACCTATCAGTTACACAATTTGTCAAAGGATCTTGCCCATTTTTGGGCCTGATTTGTCGCATGCGTCAAGATGATACTAATATTAAAATTAATATTATAATTAATCTACGTCCTCTTGCTACTTGAAAGTATGTTTTAAACCCGGGATTTTATTTATTACATAATTAGATCTTGCTTTGATTGGCCATGAAACACAGCATGTTTTTTCCCTTAGTTTTTTCCTGTCAGAGGGTAGTAAACTCTTTTTTTTATATGTATAGTTCCTTTTTGTTCTTTTCCTTTGACTTGTGTCTTTGACGTTGATTGACTTTTGGTGTTTTTCTTTCTTTAGTTTTGCTTTAGTTTCTTGGATTGTATTTTGTCTTTTCCTGAAATAATTTTCATTGAAATTACTGACGAAAACGGCTAATAAACAATACGTGGCCCAATATGGCCTTGCCAATAACTTTTGATTGGCGAAATCGGTGTATTCCTTCCGAATCTCCCTAAATCAGCAACCACATATCGTGAAGTGTCTTCTCCTCGAATGGTTGACCTATTGCGGTCTTGGATATCTCCAACTCAGGTATTTATTTAGACAATATGAAAGACTACATGATTTTACTTTAATTCAATCACCCTTGATAGTTATGCCCCTATACCTAGTATACAACCTAAGCGGCTGGTATCTACTGGATGGCAAAAACTGGATTATTATAGACCACGGAGACAGTTTAATAATAAATTCCTTTATGGTGATTGATAGCAACATAATTTATTGTTTATGCATTTCAGGTCTCAAGAATGGAACGTGTCTGTGCCTCCTGTTATAGGCCTGCGACAAGGCAAATGGAACGAGGACAACAACACGACTTGAATCGCCCCAATATGGCAGATGCTAATATTCCAGAGCCACCTCCACTCCCACCACCGGTTCACCAAGCAGTTCCTCAAGCAGTTGTACCTAAAATTACATCTTCTGTGTATAGGTGTGCTGCTAACAAATCTGGCCACTGCGTATTCGTCAATTGTTTCGAACCTGAACGTGCCCTCCGAAGCACAGAATATGCTTTCTTACGGATATTCAGGTGCAGCATGCACTGTTCTGTGTGTGTGTGTGTGCTCTGGGGGCTAGGAATGATTAACTTTTTATTTAAGGTAAAATAATATTATTATGTGTGCCTCGGCAAGCATAGCGTTGGACGCTCTCCAGCCAAATGAACCAATGTCGACTGGGTAGTGACTAGATAATTAAAACAATATTTTTGCATTATTTGTTGTATTTTACTTCCTCTTCTTTCAATTTATACCTACTTACAACTGAGGAGGTTAGGAACAAAAGGTGTCATTTTATTTTTTTTCAACTTAGTAACATGTAGCTTGTGTTAGGCACAAAAGGTGACTTTTTACTAGGTGCACCACATAGCAGAGGTGCACCAAAAATTACACCTTTTGTTCCTCAACTGTAACAACTGTCTATCCACTCCATCCCGCCCAATATGAATTAGTAAGTGGTAGTAAAAAAAGTAGTCTTCGTCACTGGGGCTCGGGAGGGATTTCAGTGAGTGCTGTGTTTTGGAATGGTCTACCTCTAGAGGTAGAATCTACAGTGTGTCCAGACCAGACGAGTTTCCCTGCCGTGATCTTTAAGGAACTCACTAGTTCACAAGAATTCAATCTAATGATTCTTGTTTACCTTCCGAATTATTAGGGTCAGTAATATAAACCTTAGGTAAGTATAAATACCATAGAAATCTCACCAGCTAGGCGAATGGCCTAGACGACGCCTTCATGTCGATGATAAATACTCGTGTAAAATGACAGCAAATATGGGGACCTACATTTCTAGGTTATGTTACAATTTGATGAATTACTTTCAACTCCGGGTTTTTAACATAAAAATAATAACAGGAGGTAAATAAGAAGTTAATTATAAACCGTTTGAAACTACTTCTGCCTTGACGCAAATCTGGCCTGGAGTCCCTTACTCGGTGGGCATGATCCTTTTACTTGATAGAAAAAAGAAAAAGTAACTTCTATTTGAATCATTATTTCAATATTATGTCTACAGTTTTAAAGACATACAATAAAAAATGCTGTCTTATATACTACATTACTTTTCTAGTAGGTATGAATAGGACCTAAATAAAACCTAAATAAGACATTGTAACGGTACTTCTCTAGTTTCTATGTCGAAAAAACAGTAAAATAAAACGAAAATTTTTAGCGAAAAATGATTTTCTTTTTCTCTCTGGCGCAGCGCTAATGAAAGGGATAAACTTTTCAGAAGATTTTTTTGCTTAAGAGAGCCTTTATCACGGAGGTCGACATATCACATTATGCCAGTCAGCTGTGATTGCCGAACACTCCTGTTTTAATAAATTTTATATTGAATAAAGTAAGAGTGAGAATAATAACCAAAAAATATTATCAATTTAATGATTTTATCATGATATTAATATTTTTAATGTAGCTGTGATCATTTATAAATATTATCAATAGGAGTAATGTGATGTGATGAAACATATTTTCTTTGAAATACTTATTCTTAGAACATTTCTAAAGGCATGTTATGAACGATCGTAATATTTCCCCAGAGCGAAGACATGATTAGAGGTATCTGAAATTGGATTCGAATGAACAAACTACAATGAAATAAAGACAGAAAAAGCTCGTCTTACTCAGATTTAGAGCCTTTACACGAACTAAACGCATAACACAATATAACCTATTAAATTGAGTGGCAATATTTTTCAGTTGAGTTCTACTCGTGAAACTAAAAACTTTCCCCAAAGAAAATAGTTCGAAAAATTAAAAACAATTGGAGCTCCCGTACAAAGTGACATATTTTTGTATAGGTCCCAACCTTTTTTATATATTTTGGCCTGTACCTTTGGAAAGTTGTTCAGTTTCACGAGCAGATCTCACCCTAAAAATATTAGTTTTGAATTTAATAGGACCATATAATATTTATTCGCAATTATACCTGATATTTTTTAAGTTAGGTACTAAGTAGGATTAAAAAGGTCTACGATAACAAATTATTATTTTCGGTATTTGTTAAAACGCTTGTCTATTCTTAGCGAAACGAGTTTTATTCTTTATTCTTTTTCTTTGTAAGATTCCTTCAGCATATTTCTTTGCTCTAAGTATTATCCATTGCCTTCTTCGCTTCATTCTTCGCCAAGTTATTATCCACGTATTTTATACTCGCAGCTAGCATTCAATAAACATTCTTTATGATATATTTTATTATGGTCTTGAATCATACTTCTATTATCTTTTATGATCGATAGTGGATTGGTCGCGATTTATTGGAAACGATATTGCACTATTTCATTGGAATTATTCAGATGTAAAAGGTACGAGATACATATGCGTAAAGGACTAAAGGACTTACCAAACAAAAATTACTCATGTATTAAACGCGTGTTTAATGTTTTCTCTGTATGGCGTTTTTTTAACCTGCGATCAATATCTTTCTAACTCTTTTGAGTAAGGCCATAAGCGGTCATGCAACTAAACGCTTATGGACTTTATTGGCCATAATCTATATTTTAATATTCCTTTCTCACAAATTTTTTCGACACCAAATGGATACAAATTTTATGGATTTGACAAATGTCAAAAAGTCTACAACTTATGATGACATGAAGTGTTAGAGCAATAGAAAAAATTGGTCTATGGTTAAAGCAACATTAAATCAAATTGCAAAGCGTTACTCCTACCTTGATTTTCAAATGCATTGGATGTTCGTATTAGTACGCAGATAATGTTACGATCAATCACATAATTACGTTAACCAAATCTTTCTTTAAAATAAAAAACAATTGCGTCCGCCGGGACTTGAACCCGGGACCGTAGGGTACCGTCCCACTGCTCTACCAACTGAGCTACCGACGCCTCAAGTGACAAATCCTCATTTTTACAATTCCTCATTTTCATTTGAAAATAATATAGCATTGTGAAAAAAAATTGTTTGTGAAGTGTGAGTGCACATTAAACTAAAGTTCAAATCTTACATTTCATCGAAATAAAGTGCTTAAACAAACTAATTTACATGGTGGACCATTCAGTGACGTCAAAAGACAAAACTTAACTGAGGAGAATCCGAAATATCACCTAGTATGATCCGCGATATTTGTAAATTTTAAGGTTTTTTAAAGTTCTTTAGGGAAAAATTTACTTGAAGGTTACTTTTTACTTCTATTATTTTCTCAATGATTGTTTTTGTAGCATGACAAGATCATGCTACAAATAATTTTTACTTTCTAGCTTACAAAAAAAGGTTCCTGCCAATCAAAATTACAAAAAATTGCGAAACATATTGCTTTGGGTGCTTCTCAGTATAGAGAACTTTGTTTTATTTTGACGTCAATGTTTGGTGCACCCTGTATACTTACTAGTCTATAGTTATTGTGTGTTTGACTGTATTTGAATGACTAATGGAGTGTATATGTGCGTGCGTGGGAGCAGGCAACAATATCTCATTAACTCTAGCCTTTTATTATTCAAATTGTCTTCGTAATATCTTGGCCAAATTAACGGTTAAAAAATTGCTTTTGGATACGAAATTCATATGTTCGTTTTATTGTTATAAAGCACTGCGCTAGCTTAACATAAAACCTTCAACAGTATTTTTATTATTTTAAGCGCGTTGACAATCTGAAATAGTTGTCGTAAAAATTACGTGTATTTAATACGTATATCTGACTTTATTGTATTAAATAATTTTTATCAACAGCAACAATAGCCACAACAGTCCACTGCTGGACATAGGCCTCCTCCTATTGAAGGGTGTTTACCACGCTTGGCAGACGGGTAAGTAAGCGCAGTGGCAGATGTTGAATAACACAGGGAACATACATACATACAAACATACATAAATCACGCCTATATCCCTTACGGGGTAGGGTCCACAGGGAACATACATACATACAAACATACATAAATCACGCCTATATCCCTTACGGGGTAGGGTACACAGGGAACATACATACATAAATCACACCCATATCCCTTACGGGGTAGGGTACAAAGGGAACATACATACATACATACATACATACATACATAAATCACGCCTATATCCCTTACGGGGTAGGGTACACATGGAACGCTGCTACCAATGCCCGTCGGGTAGAAATAGGTGATGCTATTCTAAGCCGGTACCTATATTTTTGAAAATACTGATCTTATCAGAACGATTAAGTACTTACTTAACTTAACTGACGATAAGTGTGATTTGTTGTGTGTGAACTCAAAGCACTAGGACTAAAGAGATAAAACTGATATTTAGTTGCAAAACTAACCCGGTAGATGGAGCCATGCCACACGTTATCGGCATCAAGATACATTTGCATAATTATTATAAAAATATACAAAAATCACGCCGATATTCCTTACGGGATAGGCAGAGCGTTAACGGGAGTAAAACTGATATTAACACAACGTCTGACAAAAGTTTGATGGTCAATCAGTTAACTGTGTATCACTGTAGTGACTGGTTGTCAGCCCATCGCCTAAAATTGCAATACACATCTAACCCTCGAGTTCCTTAGTCGCCTCTTACGTCACCTATGGGTAAGAAATGGGGTGATGCCATTCTAAGCCGGCATCACACGGCCATAATTATTATTCGTGGGTAATAGACTGAAATAATAAATTATAACAAGTGCACTGAATAGAAATAAATATAGTACCATGATTTCATGCATAAGATTAATAATATTACCGTGTGATTGCCGGCTTAGATTACCGTGTGATTGCCGGCTTAGAATAGCATCACCCCATTTCTTATAACCCATGGGTGTCGTAAGAGCCGACTAAGGGACTCGAGGGATGTGTATTGCAATTTTAGGCGATTGGCTGACAACCTGTCACTATAGTGATACACAGTTATCTGATTGACCCTCAAGCTTTTGTCAGACGTGGTGTTAATATCCGTTTTACGGCCGTTAACGCTCTGCCTACCCCGTAAGGGATATAGGCGTGATTTATGTATGTATGTATGTAGATTAATAATATTTTAATGAATACCATTTCAAAAGAATTTCTCAATTTAATATAAATGTTGAATACATCTTCAGGAAGCGTATTGCCCAACTCGAGTCAAATCTCTGTTGATCGTGTATTTGAATAAGATGGAGATATATACTGCAATGCTGTCTTCGCAGGGAATCTGCTTTCCATTTACATTTATAAACAGAAATGAAACGAGCATATTTCCAGTTTAAAGAGATGGTTTCGATTTTATAATCTGGATCTGGATGCATAAATTATGCTGGACTTAAAGCTGGGTTAGCGCGCGAGCAAAATTCGAAAACATTCACAGCTATAAAATTCTTAATAAATAGATATTATTGTCGAGGATCTAACAAATTAAATCAGTTATACAGTTTGACAAACTTAACTGGATAGAAAAAATCCAAAGTGATCTCATTGAATCATTTTTGAATATCATGCCAACATTTTTAGAGTTATTACCAAATGTTTATGCTATAATTTAAAGACGCCTTTTCTAGTTAAAAGAGCTGAATAAGACATTTTAACGGTATTTCTCTTGTTTCTCTGTCGAAAAACCGTAAAATCTCGCGAAAATATGAGCGCAAAATGATTGGCTGTTTCTCTCTGGCCCAGCGCAAATGAAAGGGACCAACTTTTCAGGAGAACAGGGCCTTATTGTTAGATTTGTGCCTTAGTTATCATTACTTAATATCATTACCACTTGTGGCCTTCACGAATTTTAAAGTTGTATGAATACGACTTTGCACCAGAATCTTTAAAACTTAAGTGACCGACGGAAAGTTCCCGCATTTTCGTGAAGCACCGACCGACATAGAAGGATCGTTGATATTTTTGAACTTTTAGCATGTGAGAGATGTTTTATTTTCTTGGTGAAAGTTGTAGAGTGAATTTTATTTTACTATATATATAACTAGTCTTAAAGGATAGTTATTTTTCTCGCCCGACACCAACACAGACAAACCTATATTTATTTTAGTTTTGTTACTATATTATACATACATATATCATGCTTTTATCCCTTGCGGGGTAGGCAGAACGTAAACGGCGGTAAAAATCGATCATTCACGTGACGTCTGACACGCAATTAAGGGTCGTTCAGATAATTGTGTATTGCCATAGTGACAGTTGTCAGCTTATCGCCTAAAATCACAATTAACATAATATTCTCAAGTCTTTTAGTAGCATCTTACGACACCCACGGGAAAGAAATAGGGTGATGCTATTAATATATCTATCTTAACTTAATAGTTACCATTTGTTTAGGTACATAGTGAATAATATCCCACAGTAAAATTGCGGTAACTTTTACCGAGAATAAGTAGGTACATAAATGAGCAGCAATTTAATTCGAAAGTTTAATTTGGAACTGAAACGAAGTAAAGTAGGATCCTAGTTGAATTTCAGGAGGATTGCACATGCGCCAGACGGTACTGCGGTTCATGACAACCACCATACAAATGAAAACCTTCGCCAGCCGCAATTAAATGAGGTGACGCGCCATTGCCGTGTGATGCCGGCTTAGATTGCCGTCTGTTAGAATAACATCACCCTATTTCTTTCCTGCGGGTGTTGTAACAGGCGAGTAAGAAACTCGGGGGTTTCATATGTGTTACAACTTCAGACGACAGGCTGACAACCGGTCACTATAGTGACACTCGATTTTTTCTGAAACGGCTCTCGAATATTAAAATTTGTCAACGTGGCGATAACAACCGTATTTTTACGGCCGTTACGCTCTACCTATCTCGCAAGGGATAAAGACGTGATATGTGTATGTATTTTAAGTTGGAAAAAGTAGTTTAGTTTTAAGTTCTACTTTACCTACCTATAATCCGTACTAATATATAAATCTGAGAGTTTGTATGTGTGTATGTATGTATGTTTGTTACCTCTTCACGCTCAAACGGCTTGTCCAATTTAGATGAAATTTGGAACACAGGTAGAGTATAACTTGGAATAACACATAGGCCACTTTTTACCGCTGAAAAATGAGTGGCAGCGGGTGAAACCGCTGGGCAGAAATCTAGTTTGAAATAATTATTAAAATCATATTTTTACACTTAATAGGTAAGCAGCACAGTACCTGTGTTACACGTTATATGTATTGTATGGGATTTATTTCAGTCTAATTAACCGGATCCGGTGAAAGACTGGTAATTCGTGCGGTGCGTGTGAAAACCGCCTCAGTCGGTGTTCTGCTCAGACCGGCTCCAGTTGCAGCAAATATTTGTTTGAAAGAAGAGTTTGTTATCCAACCCTGATACTGATTGAACCTGGGGGGAAGAGGTACCTCGCAAATACTTGGATTTTTTACTTTGAATCTGTTTCAGGAGAGAAGCGTTGAGTTTTCTGAAGAGGATTTTAAGCATACATGACTTGATGAATGCTAGAACTGAGAATACACTTTTTAGGTATATCATCATTGCTTACAAAACTGTGGCAGATCTGTTATCACAAAAACAATGGTTCGTCTTTCCTAAGTGGTCCCAGGGTGCATCAGGTTGTTAGTCAACTCGGTATACCACACGAGAAGAAAAAGTGATCCATCACATACTAAATAAACTAAACTAAATAAAAAAGTACTATGCTTCGAAAAAGGCGACATAACTCTCAGATCCTAAACAGACCCTAAACTCAAGGTCGCGCATTTTCTATCCTGTGTCTGTTTGATAGAAAATACGGGGTATAAGAAACAGTCCTCAGAAATACTGATAGGATGCATGCAGACCATGAAACTAAACAACTTTCCCCTAGGAACATATGTCAGGAAACACCAAAAATTTTCGACCTCATGAAAATCACGTTCAGCTGGCTGCATTTATTATGGGAAGCCCAATTTTTTTTGGCGTTTCCTGAAATATTTTTATATGCATTGTTGTTCAGTTTCATCGTCTGAATGCACCTCATGCACCCTATCAGTATTCGGAGGGCTGTCCCTTACATCCTGTATGTAGTAAAAACCACTCATTCCTAAATACACTCAAAGTGCCTTAAATAACAATCTACTCTCATCTACATTGAAAAGTCGTAGCGCATAAAGGAGTAAATTATACCCCCGCTACGCCGTAGCCACGTTCAATTTACGTGTTAAATGCTACGGCGTAGACTGAAACGGCTACGTCCTGCCTAATGCCGCGTTTACACACTCGAGCTATATGCAGGGGAGTAAATACGTTACTCGCGCTGCTACTCGTCATGCCGCTGCCAATTCCCGTGCTCTCTTGTCGGCATTTCGTGCGCGAGTCAATGGAGCGGCAGCACGAGCGCGAGTGGAATATATTGCTATCTCGCTCATTTGTATTGATGCGAGAACAGTATGACGGCAGTGTGTGAACATTGATACGTCCTTGGAAGTATTTCGAGCAATATTCGCGGTAGCGGGAAGAGCAGGAGCAGGTACCTATGTATATTATGAACAGCTGTGGAGTTCAATTCACAAAAAGGACACTTCTTATTTAACTCTTTGTGTGCTCGTCCAACTGGAAGGCGTAACGGAAAAGTGTAACGGAGAAAAGTAATCACATCGTTTTTCAGAGAAAATGCATGCATATATCGGTTGCAAGGGACGCGACAGTGTTAATGAAAACTTTGCAGACATGAAACTAAACAACTTTTACTATGAAGCCTATTTAGGTAAAGGAAAAAAAAAACAAATTCGAGTTTTCTCAATTTCAGTTGTTCGGGAATTGTGTAATATGTGGTCGTAATTTTTTTCTTGTTTATCAACAAAGCTTCCATACAAAAAGTTTTTCAGTTTCATGGTATGATTATACCCGCACAGTTTTCGGTACGCCGTCCCTTACACACCGTATTTTGGCCGTTTTGAATAATGATACTTACTGAAATTTACGTCTGAAAACTACGTCGCGTCGGGCAGTAATATAAATAAAACTGTTTGAATAATGATATCAAAGAATTTCCGAGAAAACTGTCATAATATTTCATACAAAGCGACTATTGCGCAACAGGACTTTCCAAGTAAATGTTATTAATGTTTGATACTAGTTTACATGACCTTGACCATGTTATTAATGATTACTTACATACATACATATATTACGCCTATATCCTTTGAAAATGGATAATAACGCCACGACTGAGAAACATTTGAGGGTCAATCAGATCATTGTGTATCACCATAGTGACAGCTAGTCAGCTCATCGCCTTATATATGTCGCAGTATTATGGCAGAATTAGGATTTCGGCCGAAATCCTAGGATTTCGGCCAAAAGCCGGATTATGGCAAAATTGAAGACTACATTCGACCATCGTCCTAAGCAGATCCAGGATTTCGGTCATGATCCTAGGATTTTGGTCAAAATCCTGGATCTGCTTAGTATTATGGCATTAATCGCGATTCGGGGGATTCTATGAGCGGGGAGAGAACAATGCGCTCCTCCCCCGCGCGCGGGGATAGTCAAAGTGCCACAACAAGTAATAATTAAGAAAAGAGTCCAACCTAATCTAATCCTAGGAATCGATGTTGATTAAACTAAGACCAATCGATAAGAACAACGCTAAATTTGTTATTTTTTGTTTATGTGAAATTATTTTTCTTTTCGTAAATACTAATTCATTTTTAAAAAAGAAAAGTGTTTATTTCTGTCACTCATAATCTTTATTTAGATACTAGGTGATGCAAATGATAACAGGAGGTTCTGTTTACCTTGTTATATCTTGTACAAGAGAAGAAACCCAAATGTTTATTTTATTACTCATCTAATAATATTATAAACAGTTACTTATGTGATTATCTAAAAAATATTGTTTTTACTACTTGAAAAATCTTTAATGAAAGAAATGATACTCAAAAGTTTATGTTAATGACAGAAATACGAATTATTTAATGTTTGTTATATTAATCATAGTTAGAAGAGGTTAGCACTTAAATGTTTATGAAAAATGGTTAATTTTTATATCGAGACTAGATACCTCATAATAATAGTGATTAGTACATTCTATCTGGAATCAATAAAAATAAAAGACTGATTTGATTATTATAAATATTTTTTGTGTCATTTATTTTGTTTCATCAAATTTTCTTAATTTTGAAAACTTGCAAAATTTTCAAGCGAGGGCAGGATTTGAACCTGCGACTTTCGCATTACTAGTGGCGACGTCTCTTCCATCTGGGCTACCGCAGCTCATTTCAAGAAAGAAATTTCTGGGCAAGAAAAGAGCTACGGTAGCCCACATGGAAGAGGCGTCGCCACTAGTAATGCGAAAGTCGCAGGTTCAAATCCTGCCCGCGCTTGAAAATTTTGCATGTTTTCAAAAATTGTATACCTAGCACGGGAAGTGTTTTAAAATTTGGTACTAAAATTTTCTTAAGTTCTTATTTTCTCTCCAAAAGCATAATAAGCATACAAATTAAAGTAAAGACATATAGTAATGCATGGCGATAGTCACTATTCCATGTAATGACGGCTTAAAATAGCATCCCCCCTATTCTTTCCCGCGGGTACGACATCTAGAAGCGACTAACGGATGGAAGTTTTCATGTGTATTACCATTTTATTTTTCTATAGTCGTTCACGTTTTATCTAAAATAGCCCTCAAAATTGTTTATGGCTATTAAAACTCCGCATACTCCGCAAGTATTTATGTATGTATGTGTATAGTCACTACAAAATTTATAAAAAGTGTTCTGAAGCCTTCGTTTTACCATATTACTTTGTGTATCCAGGATTTCGGTCAAAATCCTAGGATTATGGCCGAAATCCTAGATCTACTTAGGACGATGGTCGAATGAAGTCTACAATTTTACCATAATCCGGCTTTTGGCCAAAATCCTAGGATTTCGGCCGAAATCCTAATTCTGCCATAATACTGCGACATATACACATGTAATCCTCGAACTCCTCAGTCACCTCTCGATACACCCACGGGAAATAAATGATGATGCTGAAGTCCTGAAGTTCCTTCTAAAGAGATCTTCTTTAACCTTTCAAATAGGTAAGTTCAAAGCAAAGTTCTACTTGTTCTGTGAAATCCGGATCCGCCAATATTTGTTTCAGAAGAGTTGCTCAGGTTGTTCTACCTTTACGGATCCGGATTAAAATGCGCTGGGCAACTTGCGAATGCTTGCCAATGCTTCAGAAACTTCAGTGATAAAAAACTCTGAAATTATCTAGCTGCTTTTAGAAAAGTGAAAGCTCATTTGCCGTGTGATGCCGGCTTAGAATAGCATCACCCCATGTCTTTCATCGGGGTCCTGAGCTTATATGTGTATTACAATATTAGCCGACAGCTTGACTACCTGTCACATAGTGATACCTGATTTTTCTGAAACGGCCCTCAAATATTTGTCAGACGTGGCGATGGCGACCGTATTTTTCCGGCCGTTAACGGTCTTCCTACCACGCAAGGGATAAAAACGTAATATGTGTATGGAAAGGTTAGTTACTGAATTGCAAATCGTTTAACTGGAAATCAGTTTTTTATTATTTTGTAATAACGGGTTTTCCCTTGACTCTGTTGTCGTCATTTTGCTGTTGAATTTCTTTCAGTTAAATTCTAAATCTAAATGCTTATGTGTTATTAAATTTTATTTTTGACCCCTACCCCGTAAGGGATATAGGCGTGATTTATGTATGTATGTGTGTATTTTTGACCCTATGTTTGTTTGTATATTTTTGTTACCAGAGTTTTAGTGTATGTATTTTAGGTCACCGAGTACATCTGATGAAGCAAAACAACCTGTATCGAAAAACTTTTTTAATTCTAATAACTTTGAAAGTTTTTTCATTCAACACAACGTCCATTAGTAAACATTTCTTTTTTCAACCAGAATTAAAGTTACTTGGTAGTTTACTTTGGAGAAAGCTCTAGGGAATCTTTGAAGCTAGAGATGCACCGATTAGTCGCTGATTAGTCGGCCATTTGCCGTGTGATGCCGGCTTAGAATAGCATCACCCCATTTCTTACCCATGGGTGTCGTAAGAGGCGACTAAAGGACTCGAGGGTTAGATGTGTATTGCAATTTTAGGCGATGGGCTGACAACCTATCACTATAGTGATACACACTACACAGCTATCTGATTGACCTTCAAACTTTGGTCAGACGTGGTGTTAATATCCGTTTTACGGCCGTTAAAGCTCTGCCTACCCTGTAAGGGATAAAGGCGTGATTTATGTATGTATGTATGTATGTTAGTCGGCCATTTTTGTAGCCGGCGACTAGTCGGCTGAGTAACCGATTAGTCGGCTGTTTTCGCTTTTGAATTTAAATAAAGTACTTACTTTATTGTAACCAGTGATAATTAATGTAAGGTGTAAAAAATATAGACGCAAATATTTCAAGGGATGAACAAGCTTTTGAAACTCAACAACTTTCCCCAAAGGAAATAGGTCTAAATATGAAAAAGATGAGGTCCGGGTCAATTTGTATGGGAAATCCAAATTTCTTTTTTAAATCTAGCTTTGTTCTTTGGAGTAATTTGTTCAGTTTCTTGGGCCGGTTCACTCCGTAAAATATTTGCAGATAATAAATGATTTTATTAGAAATGACACCACGACTGTTTATAAGTAGACAAGGCTTAAAAATTGCACAACGACAACTCCCAAACATTGCTGAAGGTGACCGAAGTAATAGTCAGCTTAGCAGACTAGCCGGCCATTTTTGTAGTCGACGAATAGTCAGTTACTAGCCGGCTGACTAACCTTTTCACCGCCACAGACGGGTATAGCCGACAACCCGCGACTTGCCGTCAGCGCCACGGTCGGGTACAGCCGACAAAACGTCGTTAAAGTTTATGTTCATAAACTAGCATTTTAAAACCGTATCTATCTTTTATTTTTTCGCATATTGCATTTATTGTACCCTCTACTTTGATTTATGAACTTTTGCGCTTAGATATTTATAAGATTTGTAGTATAAATAAGAAAAATACTGATTACGTTTTGAAGCTGTCAGAAGTACCGTTCGCACACGCCATAGTCGGCCCCACACGACTGGAAGTGTTGTTCCTTACTAGTACAAATGTGAAATATCGATACATCTATAATATATTTACGGAATATACTATGCCTAGATATTTGTAAAGTTTGTCAAACAATAACATTTTCTTATTATTTCAATGTATATTGAAAATATTCCCGACATCGATTTGTAGAAATACGCCAAGTATTAGACATTATTTTCTTTGTTTGATTGAGTATCGACAAACCGGTTTCGGCGACTCGTGCACAGCGATAATTGCTTGACCATTGTGAGTGCACTGTACGCCGTAGTCGGGTAAAGACGACACGCTCTGACGTCATTGCAGTAGTGACATAAAAATAGTGATGGGAAAATGAGTGCCGACGAGCTTAGTTCAGCAGAACTTCTACAGATTTTAGAAGGCGTAGAGGATGACGTTGATCTGTCGTTTGAACCTGGATTACTCGAAGAAGAAGATTTAGAGGTAAATAAATAACCTAATAATCATAAATAATTATAAATAAATTAGGAGCGTTTGGGAGGGTTTCATGTGAACTTAATTTAACGGGTCAAATTGTGATACAAGATTATAATTAGATAATAAGAGATAAGATAATTATTTATTTAATAAACTTATAAGAAACTATCCATTTATCTATCTAATTAGCCTATATCAGCCCACTGTTGGACATAGGCCTCTTCTTTATAAGTAACTATGAAATGCTAATAAATAACCGCTAATATAAGTACAATACCTTACGAAGGGCGTTATAAAAAGTGAATAGAAACAAACCAAGGAAATAATGTAATAAACCGGGTAGGAATAGAAAAAAAAATGTTCAAGTATTTAATAATATATCATAAATCTTAAAATAATAGTTAGGTCGGTTTCCCATTTGCCTGAGATACAGGAATTCATATTCTTAGTTTAGGAAATGGTTAAGCCACAGAATTATTTTATTTTAGTATACCTATTTGTAATTAAGTTTATTAAATAAATAATTATCTTATCTCTTATTATCTAATCTCTCTTTTCGTGTGGGACACCGAGTCGTACAACGACCCGATGAACCCTGGTGTCAGAGTTTTTCAACCGCCTACTACAACTAGTAGGCCTCTGACATGGTTGTGTTACGACCGCCGTCTAAGTAATCATAGACAGCAACCGGGATCGATAGCTGAACGTGCCCTCCGAAGCACGGAACCATTTTTTTCGGACAATCAGTTGGTTCACCCTGCAATGTCCTAACCAGACTGGGAACAAATTCACAAAGTGATAAATATCTTTTATTATCTAATAATAATCTTGTATCACAATTTGACCCGTTAAATTAAGTTAACATGAAATTTGTGCCATTTAGAATCGTTTTTGATTAATATTCAACGTAAGTAAAATAAGAAAAAGAAATGAAAGAAAACAAATAGTCACAATAAAATATTAAAATAAATACCAGTATAAATCCTATGATGTTCTAATTTTTTTTATCGATATTCTATATTACATCCTTATTTGTCCTAAGGGTTTGAGAATATAGAAATGCCACCGACGCCACAGTCGTCTATAACCGACAACGCGATATAGAGAGACGCGTAATAGAGATGCGCCAGAGCTGATCGAAAACAGAACTAAAAATAAACTTGTTGAATATGCCTAGTGTTGTTTACGAGGCCACCACTACTACCACTATCCTATATTATTATTTTGACCAATATGAAATCAGAACTGAAAAGTAGGGGGCAAAATAATGGTTTTAGATTAATTAAAACTCGGTTTAAAAAGTGAAGATTTATTATCGATATGAACTGTTAGACATCTCTATTTTATTGAGTATTTCTTTACCAAGAAATTGGTGTGGCGCTGGTTGCAAATTTTACTCGAATGGCTTGGCGGCGAAAAGGTTAAGTCGATTAGGCGGTAGTCTACTAGGTGGCCAAAACCATACTCGAAAACTAACTATAACAGCCATAACAGTCCACTGTGAGTATTTGCCATACTCATCACGCTTACCAGGCGGATTAGCGAGCGCAATGCAATGTGTTGCATTCACAGATAACTCTGTTGCCCATTCCCTGGATACATCCTTTAGTCGATTTTTACGACACCCTCAGGTAGATATGGGGTGATGCTATTCTAAGCCAGCACCACACGGCAAACTTCAGTCGGTGCACCTCTATTTGGAGCTTTTCGCATTACCTTCAGTACACAGAGGGAGTTCTGAGCTTACGTTCGACATACGAAACTAGCCAATATACTCCAGTAAGTAAACCAATGAAAAAATAACATTGAAATCGGTTCAGTAGTTCTTGAGATACCTATGCATACCTACACTTTTAAAATTTTCCTTGAAACAAACCTTGTTATAACAAAAATATTTTCAAATCGTATGGAATAATAATTTAAACACTTAGTAAACGCGCGTCTAACTTTTTGTAATAACACCGAAAAACTTCAATAAATATCACACATATCACGCGTAATATACCTTGCGGGGTAGGCAGAGCTTAAACGGCCACAAACACGGACATTTACGCCACGTCTGATATATATTTGAGGGTCATTCGGAAAACTGTGTATCGCCATAGAGACAGGTTGTCAGCCCATCGCCTATAATTGCAAAACACGTCCTTAATTACCTTAGTCGCCTCTTCCGACACCCACGGGAAAGAAATTGGGTGATGCTATTCTAAGCCGGCATCACACGGCAATAAAAATCATATTTTGACTATGATAACTGCGACGAAAAATTCTTGATGTCATGTTGAAACAATCTGAAATTAAGCTATCAAACGTAGGTACATTACGGGTGTAATTGGCGTACCGTACTCAGGCGGTTCGCTCACTTGTCGTTACGTTTTTTTAACGCACCATAACGCATGCGTCTGTCAGACGAAATGAAATTTCGAAATCCGACCTTATTCCTATACAAATACGGCCACGGTGGATTTTTTGACCGTACGTTACGCTGCGTAACAGACGCGTGTGTCAAACGACTTGACAGCCGCCTCCGTTTTACATATGGGACAAAAAAAAAATGTCCTCCAATACAAATTGACCCGATCGGCTGGAACATTTTGTATGGGTGGTCCAGTTTTTTTCATATTTCTACCAAAGTTTCTTGGGGAAAGTTGATCAGTTTCATAGCCTTGTTCATCCTTTAAAATAATAATTTTACACATGTATACCTTATAATACCCCACACTATCTAAAACTCTATTATATCTCCCGTACATACTAACTGTAACTTACTACTTTGGTAATCTGACTTATAATAACGATAAAAAAAGGCTCATCCGATTTAAAAACGACCTGACGGGCACACGTTTCCTTAGGATTTTTTTCTTTTGATGACAATTGCTACAAGTAGTTTCATGTTCAACATTTTACGACTCAAGTTTTATTGGTAGTTAAAATTTGAATTTACTTGACAAAACTGTGCCGTAAATAACATTTTGTGAAGCGTCTTCCGAAACTCATAATGCTCTTCCTTCCAAGATTTAAGATTATATGGAAAGCAATGATCTATTTGTGACAATATAAAGTAATATTGACTTTTCCCACGATATTTAGAGAATAACCGATAGAAAATAATAATTTCAATAGTTTTGCCATTTGAGCCGCTGACCTTACTCGCAATAGCCAACTCTCTTTACGCCTAACTCTCTTTATGTCTACTTCGCCATTTGACTAGTCATAACGCGACTTAGGCCCATTGCGCTTTAGTCACACCCTACTAAAAGGGTTCATGTTACTATTAATTTACGTACTTATCATTAGCTTCTGTACTGAGTACGATAAAATCAATAAAATAAGCAAGTATCTCAGGATCTTTATAGCGCAAACAAATAATACAAAAACAGGGATTAATGATTAATACCATATGCAATCAAGGTTAGTGATCACGTGTAGTTTAGTAACATTAGTCCTGGATACATATTTTTGAATCAGTAGAAATCTGATTTCCGCAGGCAAAGATTGGGCCGCGGTAGCAGCGGTAGCCCAGATGTAAGAGGCGTCGCTAGCACTGAATACTGATAGGGAAAGTCGGAGAGTCAAATTCTGCCTGTTGTGGTAAAAAAACTAGGTTTCTATAATTGTATACCTAACACGAGATGTTTTAAAATTTGGTATTCAAGAAATTTGGTACTGTCTGTGACGAGCGGTAAGATTAACCGTATTTTATCACACGATTACTACACGTTACTATATAGACATGCCCTTGAAATTAATGGATTTTAGTAAAGAATGGATGTGGTAGAGCGTGTAACATGCGTGTAACATAACGTCTAGTGCTAGCGGAATCAAAATTTTAGTGATTTAAGAATACGCCTCTTGTCTTATGTAATTAAATGGATAGCAATCGATAGACATTATTCATTAATATCGACGGGTTTCGGTCTATTTGTATTAACCGTCATTTTTTAAACTTTACACCAGAGCAGTTTCAAGTTTCGATTTTCAGAAAAAAAATCATATTATTGCCAGATCGCATTATTTTTTCAAAGCAAAGGTAATTTCTGTTTCTTTTAAATATTACCCATAATCTGATTAATGGTTTTTCCTGATGTTCCTATTTTTAACGAAAATAAGTGTCGTTTAATACAAAATGAACCATATTTTACTTTTTCTTGTTACAGGCTAAATGACGTAACCGCCTCAGATTATTGTTTTATGTTCCAGGCTAAGTGACTTAACCGCCTAAAGTTATTGTTTTTTGTTCCAGGCTAAATGAGTTAACCGCCTAAGATTATTGTTTTCTGTTCCAGGCTAAATGATGTAACCGCCTTAGCTTATTGTTTTTTGTTCCAGGCTAAATGACTTAACCGCCTAGGTTTATTAATACATGTTCCAAGCTACTTGACTTAAGTGCCTAAGATTTCAAATTATAGCTCTAAGCTTAGTGCTTTAACCAATAAGTTGGTCGTATTTCAAGCCTAAGCTAATTGATTTAAATACCATATCTTGAAATTATTAATGTATGGCTAATTAATTTATGCGAGTTATTTATTTTTCTTTTTATTGTATTATTATTATGATTATACTAAAATAATGAGGTGTGTTTTAAGCGACACTGGACAAAAACAAAACTAAGAGGCTAGTTGTATTAAGCGACACTGGACATAAATTTGACTAAGAGGCTAATTGTATTAAGCGACACTGGATATAAATTTGACAGAGAGACTTATTGTGTTAAGCGACAAAAGACAAAAAAATTACTAAGAGGCAAATTGTATGAAACGACATGTTTTTATATTTATATAGTCAGGCAAAATGCTTGAACCTACGCTGCCTGTTAATTTTTGCTTCAGGATAAAAGGTTTAAACGACTGTGTGATATTTTGATAGTGAGCTTAAGTACACAAGTCTTAAACTTGACAATATTTTGTGTCGGTTCATACATTGTACTGCAAAATAGGCCCGAAAAATGCGGTTGTATTAAGCGACATTTTTCTGCTCCGTTTGTTACCAAACCGAGCTCAAACGACGCAGAAAAAATTGCTGATTCCAAACATGTATAAAAGTCTATATCGCAAAAATTGACGCTTAATACAAATAGCCCGGAACCCGTCGATATGTAACACGAGGTTTAGGTAAGTGTAATTTTTTATAGCCTAGGTCAATTTCATTTAAAGAAAAAGGTAGAATAGTAGCAAAAAACTGACGAAGTGCGAGTTGTGCTCGCCCAAAAAGGGTTCCGTAACATGCACATCAAGCCTTTTCGTAATACCTACTACTAGCCTCAATTCAATAATATAACTTTGTTCTTTTCCAGCCCCTAAATAACGCAATTATTTAATAATCTCCGTTTATTAAAAAAAAAAAATCTCTAATGTTATTGCTAAATTTCATATTTCTAGGACCACGGGAAGTCACCTATGAATTATGATTCCTTTCAATAACACGCGTTTTTAGAGCATTAACTACCGTATCTTTTTCAAAGTTTAGTTAGGAGCTTGGTATTTGTACAACTACAAGAGGCCGTAAACTTGAGTATACGTCTTTAATTTCAACTAGATAGCTTTCAAAAAAATAAAGGGTTGTGACAGACGGACAACAAAGTTATCCTAAAAGGGTTTCGTTTTGTTCCTTTTTAGGTGCGGAACCCTAAAAAATTACTAAGTTTATCTTGAAAATTACTGACCGTATTCGATACTAAATTGCTAAACAAATGAAATCAAGTTATCTTTGAAGTCTGTTAAAATACGGTTAAGCATGTCCTAATTTCCTACGATACTGTAAACGATATTTTCCTTCGAAACAAATTTTATAGAAGCCTTGTCCCGGCTTTAAATGGCATTCACGCCTTGTGCTACCCCTGCACAACAATGCAGGTAGCTCCATTCATGGCATAGCCGGTGCTATACAGCGCTATACCGGCCAATACCGCGCATGCCTTACACGATCTATTGAACGAACCATTACTTACCACCTACTTAAAAATGTAGTGGAACAATCTGTATACCATGAAAGGGTTAATACGTTTGTTGGTTTTAGTTATGAGTGTTTGAATAGTTAAGAAACATAAATGAGAATTTATTTTATCAAAATCTAAATGAAAGCAAGTGAAATTACACCAGTCCTGGCTGACTTTAAAACAAAACAGCTCTCAAATTGTTTTACTAAGCCTAACACAACATTCATATTTCATTTAAATACTTATTGTAATGAAACGACTAACAAAAAGCAAGAAAGTAATCAATTTATACACAATGTAAAAAAATTAGGTGTAAATATTTTATGGCATGGACCAGTCCATACAACTGAACAACTTTTCCAAAAGAACTTAGGCCGAAATATGAAAAATATTACCTCTCATTTAAAATGACCCGGTTGGCTAGAACATTTAGTATGGAGGTCCAATAATTTTTCATATTTCGACCTATGTTTTTTGGGGAAGTTTTGTTGTTCAGTTTTATTGTCTGTTTCAGCCCTTAAAATATTTGCAGTTAATATTTTTGTATCTTGTATTTAATATTCGCTAAATATAAAGGTTTCGATTTCAACTCGCCGATTCTAAGCTTAGAAAATCCTAGCAGAGATTTTCAAATGTGCTATACATCTTGTGCTTCAGATGAATAAGCTATAGGTACTTAGTTATATTACTCTGCGGATTCTAGACACGATCCATTGAACTGGCGATCATTCACCACCTACTTACAGCCAAAGCCAATACAGTTCACTTATAAAGGTCGTGGGCGAATTCTTGTATTGTACTTGCATTGGTATAACCAGCAACAGCTTGAGTTAAGCTTTTTAAGGATCAAATTATTCTAGTTTACCGTAGAGTTCCTAAAAAGAACCAGTAAAGATGGATCCTCATAGTTAAATTGAATTGCTGCCAATACGGCTATAGAGTGGTGTTGCATAATAGATGTAATCTGTGAAGTCGTCTGTGGTCTTACAAATTTGAATTCGTTCACGCCTCTTCAAAACGGTGTAACCACAATTTTACGATGCAAATAAAGTTATTCATTGCTACAAGAGGTTCCAGTTGTACTTTATACCATAGCTTGTATTAGTTTTACAGATGCTTACAAAATACTTTCAACATAAAATAGCATCCATAGTTATGTACGTAGGTTCGACTTTTGACTAAAGCTTGTGTTAGTTTTCCAGAGTTTTTATAATTGCGTATATTTTAGGGTCCATGAAACTAAAAACCCAAGGATCATACGTGGACATAATATGTAAAAAATAAATTGGAGCTCCCGTAAAAAAAAACACCAAAAAAATATTACTTTGCATGGGACGTGCTTTTTTCATATCTTGACCAAAGTTCCTTGAGGAAAGTTGTTCAATTTAAATCGTAGAACTCACCTTAAAGATATCTGCACTTAATTGAATAATACCTTATTTATGAAACTACTAAAATCATCTTAAGTTACTTACCTACATAAATCTACTTTCACGCACTTATTTTCGTGTTGTACACCAAGTTCGCAAACGCCCTTACAAAACCTGGTACGTACCTGGAAAAAAAAAGTTAAATATATTACACATAATAAAATAATGAGATATTTAGGACAATCTACTCCTTACCAGCTTCTGTAAATCTAATTGTTCTGAAACAAAATGGCGTATACTTATTGTTACTTGTGAATGTACTCATTTAAAAGATTCTCAATTCAGAAAGGTGTGAAATCCAAATATTCCCACTGACGTCAACTTTACTTAAATGATCTATCTATCTGCAGTCTATTCGAGCTACCCTGCACACAATCGGGTCATCTATTCATCTGATGTCAGGCCGTCTTACACTGCACTTTCCGGCTCGTGGTCGCCATTCGTGAATCTTGCACCCTAACGCCCGTCAGAGCTGTCTCGTCAGAGGTTTCAAGTCTGCTAATGGCGTCTGACTTGGCTTTATGAAGGAGGAAATTTTACTAGTGACCGATAGCGAAAATTTAAGACGGGTTGTAAGGAACAACCTTTTCTCAAGGAAAAAGGTCGAAATGTGAAAAAAATTGGACCTGCCTGCCACACCAAATTGCCAATCAGCTGATTGGAGTTACCTACTATGAAAACTCAAACAAATATTTTTGACATTTTAAAACCTATGTTCCTTGGGGAAAGTTGTTCCTTATCACCAGCCCGTCTTGCTATTTCGCTATTGGTCACAAGTAAAATTTCACCCTATATACTTATCGTTATTTACCAGATCGGCGTAAAAACTAAACTAAACTATTTTCTTTCTATGTTTTCAACCAAATAATAATAAATCGGGATAAAAGTTCATTGGTCTCATGGCAGAAGACAGGGAAACCATAGTAAACTGAAGAATGTCGTTGTGAGAGTATTTTGAACTGTCATTTCTACCCACGATATTAGATGAAGAGCCGATTACTTAACTTCTGTCATAGAATTTAAGATGGTAAGACAACTAGTGCGGAAAATACTTATCCAAACAATCCATTATTCCACGACTCATAATATATACTTACTCTTTGCCGTGTGATGCTGGCTTAGGATAGCAACTGTCGTAGGAGGTGACTAAGGGACTCAAGGGTTTCATGTGTATTACAATTTAAGGCGACAGGCTGTCAACTTGTCACTATAGTGATACATCATTTTTCTGAAATGGCTTTCAAATATTTTGTCGGACTTGGTGAAAGCGACCTTATTTTTATGGCCGTTAAAGCTCTGCCTACCCCGCAAGAGCGTGTGTGTTTGTGCCATATACCTATTTGCAGGGCCCCGATTCTCTTATTTTTTAGCCATCGAAATGTCATCGAAACTCAACTATCATTCTATTGCCACTGTGTTTTTATATCATTCAAACTGTTACGAAATACGAGGCGGCCAAAACTATCCAACTGACAACTCTATTGAAACCTAACCAACATCAGGTGAGATGGGAGACAAATGCTTACCTATTTTAAATTTAAAAAATAAACTTAGACGCTTTTCGAATAAAAAATACACTAAATGTATTCAAGTACGTATTCATAAATCGAACTTCGACTCCAGACCCGTCTCTTTCAACCCATGATCTTATATTTTACAAGCGCAACCATAGATTTAATGGGTTATTAAAATGAACGGCAAGGAGCATAAGACGTTCAAGATACAGCAACATTGAATGCTTGCTTTGCATTTTAAAATATGAACGAGCGAGCATAGGTATCAGGAAATTGAAACTCCTTGAGAAACAGTAGCTCGCATAAGAAGCTAGCAATTACGTCAAAAGCGCAGTATTCAAAGTTCGAACGTTATTTATAAGGGTTGGCATCATTTTGCATATAAAATTTCAATCGGGGATTTCCTGTGACTATGGTGATATAAAATTTTCGAAATTTTCTGAATATATGTGTGATATATTTATGTATGTATATGTATTCCAATTTAATATTGGTTCAGATCGTCATCGTCCCATACATCTAACATCAGATCTGGTATCTCCTCGTAGTATCGTTGCAACAATACATCAAGATAATAGCCAACATCAATGGATAGCGTACAATAGTCTCATAGTACTCAAGGACAGTGGGAATTGGTATACAATTGTACCGATTTGTAGGTAGGTACGATTATGTTTACATATATAATATACATATCACGCATTTGTCTCTTTTTTCTAGGGTACTGGACTGCAATTTTAGACTCGGGGGTTTGAAAAATGAAAATGAATATGAAATAACTTTGTTCAATGTAGGATAGCATTATCACGTATTGACGTCATGATCGGTCATTGTTTAAAAAAAGAAATTTGCATAACGCAATTTTCTTTTTTTTATAACAATTTTGTATTGTCCTAATAGAAAACCTGCTCGGTCGAAATCTACACCTTACTATTTGGTGAGGAGCTGGAGCCCCCTTGGGACGCGACTGGGCTTAGGAGTTGTTCTGGGAAGAAGGGATTTGACTAAATTTACCCGCCACGTGAGTTCCCAAAATGGAAAACAAATGAGGGACCTCCGCACCCCCGCCGGCGGGGGCGTCGGTTGCTTGAGGAGTTTGTGGAGTGTGATCTACTCGCAATGGCTGCAGCAGCGGCTTCTGTGATGTCGTCATCATTCGAATTTGTGTATGTTTAGACGATTCTTATACCTACTGAATGTTTCCCGGTGCTTTGCTAGATCCGGTTTTCAAGTAAAAGGAAATTACCTACAATATCTCATACACAAACCGTATACCGTGGTAAACGTCATGGAACTAAAATTGCGGCAGTCAGAACTCTTTACTTGTATGATAGCTGTTTTCCGCAATATCACCCGATGCACGAGATTCACAGAACAAAACTGACTCAAAAACATTAATTTATTTGCAATAATGAGAAAACCAAATAATTTAACATTCCATTTGATTCCTGCTAATTTCCGATGAACAGAAGCCGAACACCAATTTTCCAAATAACATGCAATTATCAATGATTACCTTCGATCAATTTTAATTTACCTTCCATAATTATCTTCATCTATAAATGCCATAATGTAGCTTCTACATAGGCAGCATACGTTTTGAATTTCAAAGACATTATACCCGAAGGACTAAGCAAGGACGACAGTGTATGATTTGACAAGCAAAACTACCTTAGTAATTTAAGCTTTTTAAACGCATTAAAATATTGAACGAAATTATTATTGTACGTTATTTATAGTATGGAAGTATAACAAGGCATTCAAAAGTAAAAAAAATAATAATAAGTTATTGGATGTATTCGATAACGATAAAAATATAAATTAATATAAGATAGCGCGTAAACAATGCTGCAACAGTAACTTTACTTGGCTCTGCTTTCCCATAATTGGTTTGTTTAAAATATTTGACACGTACACACAATGCTTCTATGGACAGGGAAATAGTAAGGAAAGGTTACTCGCGCTGCTATGCTTCATGCCGCTGTCGATTCGAGTGCTCCCGCTAATGTCAGCTTTTCGTGTGCGAGTCAAAGAAATGGCAGTATGAACACAAATGGAATATATTGAAGGGACGGCAGTGTGTAGTTCCGCGCAAGTATTTCGGGCAGTATGCGCGGCAGCGGCAGGAATAGAAGCACAGTGTGAAAGTAGCATTAGAATGGGTTACTTTCTCTGTAAGTACCTTAGTAGTTAGTTTTGTTCCTCACCAAATCCTCAACTCTTCGGCTGGCCTGGCTCTCCAGCCCTAGCTACTTAAAAAGCATAATTATATTTACATTGCAAGGACTTAAGGGTCATCTAAATATTGACCCATACATATTTGTAATGGCTATTCTGCAACACCTGTCGTTCAATACTCGGATCGAGGTCAAATGGTGATTTTTCGTGAGAATATGCTCCGACCTTCATATAACTCGTTTACGATTAGAGCGTTATGTTGATGATGTTATAACTAGCCATAAGCCGTGATTGGCAGCTGATTGCTATCATTTAAACATTTGCATCACAAAGGCATTTTAATACTTCTTCCCCTGATTCGTTTCGAAAAACGATGGAATTCTTATTAAAAAGCAATAAAATTATTAAATCTCCGATCGTTTTCCAAGCTCTTATGACCAGTCTCTTTAATTGCCTAGTGGTTTTAGTTTGGTCTTTGGATCCTGAGATTCCGATAGCAGTCGATCAATTTAAGGCCCTGTTTCACCTGATCCTTGATGAAATTGATGCTTTTCATTCGCGCTGCACCAAAGAGAAACGTACAATCATTTTGCGCTCAAGTAATCGTGAGATTTTACGGATTTTCGACATACAAATTAGAGAAATACCGATACTATGTCTTATGTAGGTAATCGTAGGTACTAGAAAAGGTATGAATCAAAATTATAGTATATTTATTTTGTCATAACCTTAAAACTGTAGACATAAGTTTAAAAAATGTCTCAAATATAGGTTTTAGACTTTGTTTTTTTTTTACTATCAAGTAAAGTTTGTCATTTTGGTTAACTGATAGGTGCCTATTATTGTGTAACTGTTAAATCCTCAACAATATTTTGTTTTCAGAATTTTATGGCTGTAAATATCTAATTAAAACCGATTTAAATATCTTTCTCGCGCGCTATCTCTGCCTTAAATGGCAATCGTTACACAAGCACGTCAAAGGCCTCTTATTAAACTGACACCTGGGTTCATGAAATCAATCATCGACCCGGTGTCCCAAATGCGAATTCCGATCTAATTCCCATACCAATATGGCTACGTTACTACTACGGTAGGTTACGGTGCGTAACAGATGCGTTAGTCAAACGACTTGAAAGCACCATAGTCATATTTGTACGGTAATAAGATCGGAGTTCGCACCGTCTGACAAACACATGAGTTACGGTGCGTAAAAAATACGCAGCTACGACAAGTAGCAGAACCGCCATAAGTCAGTGAATCGATGATTAAAAAGCGAAAGAATTGTAAAACTTTCAACGTATAATGCACAGTTAATAAATCTGAAAGCACTTTTAGTCGCCAATGGCGGAAGAGAAATCGGTGAAAATTTTATATAAATCGCGAATGGGCGACAAAAGAGCAATATAAGATAAAATTGACATAAATCTCCTATTGTCTCTACCATTTTATTGCATTGAAAAACTAGTTGAAAAAGATAAAATGATGGAAAATAATTTACTATTGTAACAAGTCGTATTTTGCAAAATATTGTAACTACCGCTATCATATCATCAATTACCTAGTTTATTATAAAATTTGATGTTTATTCTAAGTAAAACAATTTCTGAAGAAATAAAAAAGTTAAATCTATATTAATCCGGTACCTAGTTGTCGAAATATGACAGAACGAATATACATAAAATTTTCTAATTGTTAACGCTTTGCTCAGAAGCCTTTAAATTAACATTATCAAAATATTCAACAATTCTGAGAACGTGATGTACCTACTTAAGATGGAAAAAAACTATTATAAGGGGTGAACCAGTTCATGAATCTGAACAACTGGACTTAACTAACATAGGTCAAAATATGAAAATAATTGGTCCTTCCGTTCATAATGGTTTTTTTTTCTACCTGTGTTACTTGTTAGTTGTTCAGTTTAATGGATTAGTGGGATTAGTTCACCCTTAAAACATTTGTAGCTAACTTTCTTACTCCCTGTATTAATTAGGGTTGAACTTATAACCCCTTTTTTTGAGTTCAGTTAAACAAAAAGAATCATTTCTCTATATTAATGAGAAACAACAAAAATGTATTTTCCGGCTTACTGCACGTGACAAGGTATCCCTTTGAAACCTTTCATTTTACCTTTCAAAGGCTCATGAACAATAATTTTTCGATTCGCTTATTTAATTTTCAAGTTGACGGTCTTTATTTTATTATATTTTGTTAACTTGTTAACAAAGTCAGCTAAGGCGAATCCCACACTATGACGGATGGACGGTTGCGTCTGTCAAACACCTTGGTCAAATCGCATGCGTTACAGCGTGCCATGGTATCCGTTTTTTGTATGAGAATTGGATATTTTCTTTCTGATGTATGCGTCAAAAGTACGTCGCGTCTGTCATGTTGGGAGAACTGCCTCAATTAAGTAACGTATTTATTTTATGCCAAAAGTAGCTAAATTGTTTCGTTAAGGTGGTAAGAAGGGTAAAGTGACTGTCTCTTTTATTACCTCTACGTCAATGAGAAACACCCAATCAGATTTCTTGCAAATTTCCGCAAACTTGGGGTATTTTAAACCATTTTGGAGAACATTTGCAATTAATAACCCAAACTAGGTTCATTTTTTTTTCAGATGAACACAGCAAAGACATGTAATGCCATTAAACTAAAAATGTAGCTTGAAAATAAATTTATAACATTATAATTTTTATTTACTGATTCAATTACGAGTTTTTCAATCACTTAACATATATAAACAAGATTTTAGGCATTTGACGATACTTAAGGCCTTATGAGTATTTGTGTTATACAAAAAGTAGCTAAATTGTTTTGTTAATAGTCTCATTTATGGTTATGCTTTCTCATTATAACGGGATTTGAAATACTGAAAGCTAATTATCGAAACATACATATTATCATTAATTATATTATTTGCCCTATCTCTTCATATATAAACTGATCACTTTCTAAATAACTTTATAATAATTATTTTCGTTATTATTTTGATTTACAAATAATAGACGCTATAGACTCTTGTTTCAATAAGAATCTCACCAAAATAATTGATAATAATAATTATCATAGCAACCTATGAAAAACTCATTTGTAATTATAATTTACTATTATTTATTTAACTGATATTACATTTCATCTAAGAGTTCACATTTGCCCACGCCTAATCTTTTTCCGCACAGACCCATAAAATAAACGATACTTATACCCGTCTCTAAACGTCTAGAATCACTCAATAGATTATACACTCTCGTCTGAAGACGCTCACGCATCATCGTTAACAGATTATTCATCAATGCTGGCTGTTCAAAGCTGTGCCATTCATAGTGTAAGCCCCCATAATCCAAGGAGTGAATGGTGCCTTGTTCGGGGGAGCTTCAGACGCTGCCGATGGGAACGAACCGAAGCGTGCTCTACAGGATGTTCAGATTATAGAGGTAATACTATCTTTCTTTTTATTAGCCGTGTGATGCCGTCTATATAGCATCACCACATTTCTTTTCGTGGTTGTCGTAAGGGGCGACTGAGAGACACGAGGCTGTGTATTGCAATTTTAGGCGATGGGCTGACAACCTGTCGCTATGTTGATACACAATTTTCTGAATGTGCCACAAATATTTGTCAGACGTGGCGTAAATGTCCGCTTTTGCGGCCATATACGCTCTGCCTACCCCGCAAGGGATTATAGGCGTGATATGTGTGTGTGTGTGTGTGTGGTAATAGAATTATAATTGAATGTCGAGGGCATTACAATGGGCAAAAATTTTTTTTATTAGTATCTTGTCATTTTCATCACCAACCTAAAGGTAGAGTCACACCAGATCCAAACATTAACGGCGAAACGTTATTCTCGAAACGCTACCAACGTATTTTAGGTAACCTAACCTAATACGGCTACTAATGAATCCGTCGCATCTTGAGAAATCACTTGTTGACTTGTCATGTTTAGCGATGTGCCGTTCCCGGGAATATGCCCCAAGTGGGAACATTCCCAAAAGAAACTTTCCGGTGCCCGGGAACATTCCCAGTTGCTGGGAACATATGGTGGAAACAACAGAAAATGAGTATTAAAGTAGAATTTATGATTGATTGTAATAATTATGCGTCTATTTATAAACTAAATTATTAATTGCTATTGACACTAAACACCAGAGTTCATCGAGTCGTTGGACGACTCAGTGTCCCACTCAAAAAGAAGTAGAATTTCTATTGCTATTAAAATAATTGCCTACATTTTTAATAAGTGCTACATAATAAATGTTATTTCTTTTCGAATTAAGGATACTGAATATAGGAGATTACTGGTTCATACCTATATACAAATACAAAATTCTTTATTTAATAAACATAATTACTAATAGGTAAAACTATACAAAAACAATTATGAGGCTTAACTATTTCCTAAACTAAGAATAGTAATTCCTGTGTCTTAGGTAAACAGTTTACCAACATAACTGTTCTAAATAATAAAATATAAAAATAAAATACGACTATACAATTAAAATAAACTTAAATACACTTTAAAATATTACTTTTCTAACGGTGAAGCCGTGAGCGGTAGCTTCCCTCGAAAGCGGCGAAACACGACTCCCCGCGGCCAAAACTCAGGTGACGTGAAGACGCTCACAGTAACGGTCGGGACTCGCACCACGAACGAGTTGAAACCCACCCAATGGCGCGACTCCAACGGCTCCACGTAAACTCCGAGTCTTGGCGTATCCTTGAAGGCACCTGCTTTATGCCTCGCGAATATGTAGTCCAGCACGTCTTGCGTGGTAGTGGAGTCGTGCAGGCGGGAGACATAAAGGGATGTCCTCGGCGTGAAGGCACGCAGCTGTAGATTGGCCTCGACTGGGGCGGTGCCACACTTGTTCTGGCGGGGTTGCCTGCTGCGCTTCTTCTGAACCAAAGTAAACCCATCCGCGTCTACTTGGTCACAACGCTTGTTAAGGGGTGGCTCACAGAGTGATAGATGAGCTATGCCCTTTTTGTTTACCGCTGCTGCAGCGAGCGGCTTAGGAGGCCGGTTAGCGATGTTCCGGCGCCGACGTTTAATCGTGTCAGCAGCATTGCCGAGCGCAGCTGACAGCGTTGGTACAGCGGGGCGGGGCGGGTCGGTCGGTGCGGCGGCGGCGGGGGGCGCGGGCGCACGCTGGTCGGTTCGCTTGGCGGGCGAATTTGCTGACGATGTGCTTGTCGCCGATGCATATGATTCACCGACGGCACGCACCTCGCGTTGTTCCTTGTCAGCAGAACTCGAAGTCTCAGCTGACCTAGTTGCTGAATTTCGTAACAAATCTACTTCGGCACGTAGTTCAGCAATAGTTTTCTGTGAGCATTCGAATTTCCGCTGAAATTCTTCCAGCTTATACTCCAGGTTCTTGACATCCCTTAGCAGCCGGGTAACATCCTGCTGGTCGAGCGCGATGGGAAGTGCCTTATGAGTAGCCTTCACGAACACTGGCACTTTGTTGTAGTCGGTCTCTTTAAGGATATTGATAATGTCCTGAAGGCTTTTCTTC
This sequence comes from Tuta absoluta, assembly GCA_027580185.1. NCBI lineage: Eukaryota > Metazoa > Arthropoda > Insecta > Lepidoptera > Gelechiidae > Tuta > Tuta absoluta. Next base: position 16,084,373 of record JAQAHW010000010.1, on the reverse strand, counting down.
CCATTTTCGTCCCCTGTTCTATGGGGCACACACTTGGCGTTCAGCTTGAGCCACTCACACAGCAACGCCTTCGCCTTGCATATGTCGTCCACCGAGAAGTAGGTCGTACACAGCTGGATGGCGCTGGCATCATTTGTGAAGGTCAGTTGATCTTGCAGAAACGCCAGAACATCGTTGGCCAAGAAAGATGGCATCTTGGAACAAGCCGAGCGCAGTCGTTGCTACGCTGACGAATTATTATTTCACAATAAAATAATTTATGTCGGCAAATACGTGCGCATCGCTCGGCGCATTGCGACTGACGTATATCTTTAAAATATATTCTGAAATTTGCTAAATCGGAATCTAAATACTTTAGTGTGTGTAATCTACATAAGTATTATAAAAGATTGGATATATTTATATATTAACATGAAAATCAAAACACAGAAAATAAAAATCATATGATTTATATGGCTTCTTAATTTGTCACATTTACATCTGACAAGTTGTTCTTATATGCAAATAAAAACAGTCATCAAGAGTAGGTAATTAAAAAAAATTACAATTCACAGCCTACAAATCGTTCCCGTTAAAATTTTACTGAGACAATCGAATATGGAAAGAACATTGAAGAAATTATGGAAAATAAAGATGAGTTTGACAGGAGGCTATCAAAAAACTAGCGAAAGAACTTAAAGGTTTTCTGGAAACCCATAAGGACAACTCGAGGAAAAACAGCACAATCAGAGTTGAGCAGGATTCGGAGCCAGGATAGTAGTATAATAAAAGGTGAGGAATGTGTGTTGAAGAGATGGAAGGAATATTTTGAAAGCTTGTTTGAAAAAGAAGAAGTACAAGAGGTGAACATACATGAAGAAGATGACAGTGTAAACGAAAGTGAGATTGAAATGGATGAGATTATGAAAGCTCTGAAAAGGCCTATGATAGAGTAATGAGGAATGAATTGTGGTCGGCACTATCAGTGCATGGGGTGAGCAGCATCTTGGTACGAGCACTGAAATCCTTATATGAGGATTCCAGTGCTAGTGTCAGGATTAACGGGGTCTTCACTGAGCTGTTTAACATCAAGAAAGGTGTTGGACAGGGATGTGTTGCGTCACCATGGCTGTTCAACCTATTCATGGATAGTTGTTTGACATTTTTAAAAGAGTGTGAAAATAGACAGAATGAATGGATTACTCGTCAAATGTCTTCACTATGCTGATGACCAAGTTATCCTTGCGTCGTCGGCTGAAGAGTTGCAGAAGATTGTAAACATTATGAATGAGGCTTTGAAAAAGAAAGGAATGAAAGTGAATTTAAGTTAGACGAAAACAATGGTTTTTGAAAAAGTACAAGGTATGACGGAGTGTAACATTATGATAGAGGTAGAGAGGGTGGAGCAAGTGAAAGAGTTTGTATATTTGGGATCGAAGTTTACATCAGATGGAAAGTGTGAAAGTGATATTGAATGGAAGGTTAATGCCTGCAACATGGTGAATGGAGCGTTGCATACCTTTATGAACAGCCAGACAGTTTCAAATAAGGCACGTCTGGCTGTGCATAGAGGGGTGTTAGTTCCAACACTTATGTATGGGAGTAAAAGTTGGGTATGGCAGAAAAAGCATGAAAGTAGAATAAATGCGGTAGAAATGAGAGCACTAAGAAGTATGATTGGAGTGAAATTGAGTGACAGGATAAGGAATAACGTGATAAGAGAACGTTGCGGTATAAAAGAAGACGTAGTGACTGCTATAGAAAAAGGAATGCTGAGATGGTTTGGTCACATTGAGAGAATGAATGAAAGAAGATTAACGAAACAGGTGTATATGGCGAGTGTGAATGGGAACGTTGGAAGGGGAAGACCAAGACGCACGTACTTGGATCAGATCGGGGACGTTCTAAAAAAGGTCAGGTCAAGTGTACCCTAAACCAACGAGCATTTATGAAAATATTGATGCATGTTGAAGAAGCGAAAGAGGTGTGTCAGGATCGTAGCAAGTGGAAAGATGTAGTCCTCTGCCTACCCCTATGGGAAAGAGGCGTGATTATTTATATGTACGTATGTACTTGATTTTTCGGATCTAAAATACAGGCAGCAGAGTTGACAGGCTTCAGAGCATTTCATTTTCTTCCAACAAATTTTATGTTCACCTCTTCAAAATCTTCTTTAAGTAGTTCATGTGTCAAGGATTACTGAAAAGATCACCCATTTCGCGTATTGCCTGGTATAATACAATAGTCTCCTTCGAGTTTTAAGATCCAGTTAACGGTTGGTTTTAAAAATTCTGTGAGCTCTTCTAGTTCATTCCGTATTGACTCTTCAAGAAGTCTGACTTTCAATGGAGCAACTTTTCTATTTCCTTCATTTATGGCCATATTTTAAAGGACAAATTTGCATTTGATGAAACTTTCTAGTGAGAACAAATAACTACCCCATCTTGTCTTAACAGGCACTCTCGGTGAATTGTTAATATTTTTAATCGAAGTGATTATGCAATTTGTTTATTGGCATCATGTTGAAAACAGTTGTTTCCTTGAGTAAAGTCGCAATAAAACTAGACATATTCTTCTTGCATTCTATTACTATCAGAAAACATACGCTTACCCTTTTTCAGGTAAGTTTTTTGATGATGATCTCGTTAGTTTTATGACTAATAATAATAAATGACCGCAGGGCTACATAATAGAAGTTATATTATTTTTTGTTTCACCTAAACTGAACTGATAATCTATCTATTATATTTTTCTATAAGAAACGAATGTAATAACAACGCATTTTCTTGTTTTCAGTTTTAGTCTTATCTCTAATTACATTACTTTTGTGTATAAATTGCCCATAACTGCCGCGTGTAAGCGAAATTTTATTTTTGTATTTATACTTTATCCTTTTATCAAACCGATTAATAAAAAAAACACATGGTTAAAGTAACATAGCAAACCCAAAAACATAAAAATATCAATGTAACATTGTTCCCACTAACTGGGAACTTGCCCGGGCACGTGGGAAGATTCCCAGGAATATACCCACTGGAAAGTTTCTGGGAACGGGAATCTTCCCGCGGCCCATCACTAGTCATGTTCCATACACACACACACACATGTCACGCCTTGCAGGGTAGGCAGAGCGTTATCGGCCGTAAAATACGGTCGCTATCGCCACGCCTGACAAATATTTGTGGACCGTTTTAGAAAAATCGTGTGTAAATAATTAAAATCGAAGTCTGAAGTTTCGTTTACCACGTCAAAATATCATCGATAAATATAATTGGTTCCGAATCTGAATTGAGTAAGTACGTCCGTCCGACATAAGTACATTCATTATGATCAAAACTGACAAAGTTATACTTTCGGCAATTTTTAATTTTATAGAATTTTCGTAATTTTATAGGTAGTGTAAAAACCATAAAGCCTCCAAACAAATTAATAACTTTACCGTGTTAATAAAATAGGTAATCAATTAATATCAGTTAATTAAGATGCTGTCAAAAGAAAATGTACAGTGATTTTCGATCATAAAATATAATGAATCTGCAATAAATTTCGTTCAAGCATAAAATTAACATGACGAGTGTGCTTTTTGATACCTATGGCGCGAAAATTTTCATTACAGTCAATCACGTTTTGAAGAAATATTATTATTGAGTTATAACGCTGTAGAAAAAAGCTTTTAAATTGCTATTCTATAGCGCATTCATGCATAAATAAAGTTAAATAAGCATATTTCGAATGCAAATTTCGAGGACGTCTTACCATTTTTGAAAGCCATTTTAGAAAGATATATGTTAATAACATTGCCGTCTGGTGCCGGCTTAGAATAGCATCACTCCAATACAAACCGCGGGTGTCGTGAAAGGCGATTGAGGGTGTCTAATTCCAAGCTAAACTCCCGCAGTGGAAGCGATTTACACAGGTAAATTTCGAACAAAATACCAGGAGTTCAACTGGAGGCAGACAATGGCTGCGTTACGCAGCGCTAAATAGCATACGCTGCACAATATAGCAGCGCATACTATGAATTAAACGTGAACCTAAATCTATTTTACTTAATTAACTAAGTTGATTGAAATTGGCAAATGATGTGTTCCAACCCTTACATAACTCAAGTCGGTAGTAAATACCGTCTGCCGATCTGGCGTTACGTCACACGTATTAGCACTATATTATAAGTAAGTACCTCCAAATTATATCACCCCACGAATTCCGCAATTCGTACTAAGGAGTCACAATGATATGGTACAACAAATATGACTAAAGGGAACACACCATTAACACGAAGAAAACAGTTTTATACTGAGACAACTAGGTTTACCACTTACAGTCAACGTGCCGGTCCAAATGCATAAAATACCCAACGGAGAAAGGAAGTTCAGGGAATGGATCAAATGGGGAATTCCGTGGGTACTTACAGGGCTGGGTGGAAAAGATATCGACACCCAGCATTCCACTACAGCCTTGGCGCGTTATTCACTTCAAATCACTCACAGCTTCTGTTCGTATTTCACTTTGATATTAGTCATTACGCGTGACCCAACCCGAATTTGGGCCGTACAAACGCGGGCCAAAATGGCCACCTGATGCCTATTCAACGCGACGCTCACGTGGAAGACGTCGAGACATCCAACAATCACTAAGCCTGGCATTCCAGTACAACCCAGGAGAAACGCAATAATACGATGCATCAACACGCGCGATCTCAAATTGAATCGTCCATTACACGCGGCATCACAAAACGCGTGGCGGGAAATCCGCACAATACGATACCCTCCCGTCCGAACGGTTTTGAGTGACTGGGTAGTGCGGCGCCGAAACCACCGGTTGACGCCGTCAGGCGGTCTGCGCGCACGTCGCCAGTCTCGCCCTGCGAGTGAGAAAGGGACAACACACGCCCAGAGCGACGCGTGCGATCGAGCACCGCGCCGCATTCATAGACCGTCATTAATACCTAACTCACCCCAGCATAACAACGCTAAATATTAAACATTCACCCGCCCTAGGCCGAATCCCTTAGGCCTATTCACTACTGGGGAGACGAGATAGCGTTGCTATTGCTCGCTTAAGAACTGAATCCCCTACCTGAACTGTCGCGACTCGAGGAGTGCCATCACTACCTGGGAACAAGTTGAGAATGCGCCCTCTGCGCCATCGCAGTGGCGGCAGGTTGGCATCCTTAACCAGAACGAGATCTCCGATGCGAGGGGGTTCAGTTCTGTCCGTCAAGCGACCATCGCTTCCAAAAATTCTGAGACATTTGCTGCAGCAACTCATAACGCGTCAAACGATTGCTACTGACCTCTGTGTAGGGGTACTCTGGCAAGGCGTTAAGTGGTCGGCCAATTAAGAAATGCCCTGGTGTCAGGGCCTCCAGATCATTCGGATCTGAGCTAAGCGGACACAAAGGACGTGAATTGAGAACGGCCTCAATTTTACAAAACACGGTCGCTAGCTCCTCAAAGGTTAATATCGTTAAACCTATAACGCGCATCAAATGCGTCTTAGCGGACTTTACAACCGCTTCAAATATACCACCCCAGTGGGGGCATCCTGGTGGATCGAACACCCAGTTAATGCCCTGACGGGAGAGGCTCGTGCCGATAGCTTCCTCGTTTTCCGATAAAAACGTTATAATTTCTTTCATACATCGATCAGCGCCCTTAAAGTTGGTACCACAGTCCGACCTGATCAGCGCTGGTCGCCCTCTTCGCGACACAAATCTATCTAAAGCTGCTAAGAAAGCCTCCGTAGTGAGGTCGGCCACGAGTTCCAAGTGGACGGCCTTGGTTGCTAGGCACACAAACACGCACAAATACGCCTTGATTGACTTCGCGTTGCGAAGGCGTGATGCCTTTACCATAAAAGGCCCCGCAAAGTCCGTTCCCACACCCGCAAACGTCCAGGCTTCCGTCACCCGGTCCGGTGGGAGGTCTCCCATCTGAGGTTGCATTGTGGCTGCCTTCAACCGATAGCAAGGCAAGCACCGAAACACAATGCTCCGTACCGTACGTCGTCCAGACAAGATCCAAAACTCGCGCTGCAGAATAGCCAAAAGTGCATTGCAGCCCGCATGCGAGTTTTTCTGGTGACGATCCCTAACTATAAGTTCTACCAAAGGTCCCTTCTTTGGGAGTAACAGCGGATGCCGTGCTGAAAAGGGCAGGTTAGCGTTCCGAAGTCTACCTCCAACCCGGAGCATTCCATGCTCGTCCACGAACGGGTTGAGGCGCACAAGACCTCCCTTCAGCTTTCCACGGCCATCCCTGAGCAGCCTGGCCTCTTCCTCAAAATGTTCCGCCTGGACGACCCTAACCAATAAACTTAGAGCCGCATTCCGCTCCGCAGGCGAGAGGACAGGTGCCAAGTTCCGTTCTGCTTGAGGTTTTCTACAGTTGTTCACGAACCGTTTGATCCAACCTGTCACCCCTAGAAGTTTGTCGAGGGAGCTGTATCGTTCCAGCAAGAAAGCCGCACTAGGCTTAGGTACGATCTGCCCTACGTTCACTCGCAAACCTCGATCAGGTGGCCCAAGCGGCGACCCGCACTCATTGTATGGCCATCTCTCAGGTGACTCAGTCAGCCACTGAGGTCCCCACCACAGTGAGTGACCTACCAAATCAGGGGCCCTACATCCCCATGAGGCGCAGTCCGCTGGGTTCTGTTCTCCCGGTACGTGTCTCCATACCAACGGAGTTTCCGATCCTTTAATCTGTGACACCCGATTTGCCACGAAAACCTCAAGAGTATGTACCGACGTCTGTAACCAGCACAGAACTATCCTACTGTCGGTCCATGCGTACACCGTTTCATCCAAATTGATGGTACCGCGTAGATTACTAGCGACATGATGTAGCAAGCGCGTGAGAAGCGCTGCTCCCGCCAATTCCAACTTTGGAATGGTCCATCTTGTCCTAACCGGAGCCACCTTACTCTTGGCCATAACTAGACGCACGTCTACAGTTCCCGTTGAACTGACTGTCCGCAAATAGACAGCTGCCGCGTACCCTCGCTCCGAGGCATCACAAAACCCATGTAGGGTAGCCTTACATCCCACCGATGGGAGCAACTTGCGAGGTATGGCGATGCGTACGATCCCTGGTAAGGTGGTCACAAACTTGGTCCAATCATTCAACAGCTCTCCGGAGAGCTGGTCGTCCCAACCCAAGTTTGCTATCCACAACCTTTGCAAGAAGCACTTCGCCATGAACGTCACCGGTGCGATCCACCCGTTAGGATCGAAAGTTCTGGCGATCGTCGATAATACCGAACGCTTCGTCCAAGTCTTCTGCAAAAGGTCTGGCTCGATCTGATACGTAAAGACATCATGCGTTGGCCTATATTGCACCCCTAGGATGCTCAACGTATTTGAATTGTCCGGGTTCTCGAAAAGGTGCGGGTCCTGCTGGAACTCACCTGGCAACCCGGCCAGGAGCTCTGGACAGCTGGACAGCCATTTCCGCAACTCATAACCTCCTGATTCCATGATCGCGATCAGCTCGTCTCGTAGTAGCAGTGCTTGTTGCACGCTATCTGCACCCGTGCAGATGTCATCCACGTAGACGTCGCGATCCAGTACTGCTGCGGCTCGAGGGAATCTTACCCTTTCCTGTGCGGCCAACTCTCGCAGCGTGCGTACTGCCAAAAACGGACTTGGCTTCAGACCATACGTTACCGTGTTGAGCTTATAAGTGACCATCGGCTCGTCTGGGCTCTCACGCCACAAAATCAGCTGGTACCGACGGTCATCCGGGTGTATAATTGTTTGGCGAAACATCATTTTGACGTCTGCGACGAACGCTACTTGGTGCAACCGAAAATCTGTGAGGATGTCCACAATGTCCCGGTTCAACTTGGGACCCGCGTGCAGACACTGGTTCACAGACACACCATTCGATGTAGGAGCAGAACCGTCAAACACTACCCGTATCTTCGCCTCCGGTGACTTCAAAACAGCCAGGTGTGGTATATAGTAATGCTCGACACACCTCCAATCTATGCTGGACACCGACATGTGGCCTAACTCTAGGTACTCCCTCATGAATTCGATATACTTCTGCCGAAGTGCTGCATCTCGCTTCATCTTTCTCTCCATAGCCAGTAGTCTCCGTTCCGCGATCTGTCGCGAACTACCTAAGGAGGGGCGGTTTGGGAGAAATGGCAGCCTGGTAACAAACCTACCTGACGAACTTCGTGCAGTGTTGTACTGATAGAACAGCTCGCACTCGTCATCCTCTGGCTTCCGTCTATCCGCTGTGGGTGGCTCCTCAGACTCCCAAAACCTCTGCAGCACCTCCGACAACACACTACCATAGAGAACCGTATCGCCCTCTGGTAGGTCCTGAGGTCTCCAAACTGGGCCAAAAATAACATACCCCCCTGTGGTATCAACGGCCACTAAACCAGTTTGCTGAAGTACTCATTTTCTGCCACACCAGAATCTCCCGAGGACGTCTGACCCGAGGAGAACGTCCACCGTACCAGGAGTATCAAAGTCAGGATCAGCTAGCTCTAAGCCTGTGGTTAACCCTCGTACCGTTGACGGTAACCGAACCTGAGGAAGTGAAATTGAAATTGAAATTCTTTATTCAATGTAGGATAGTATTATCATATCACTTATTGACGTCATGAACCGTCATTGTAAAAAAAAGAAATTTGTATCACACAATTTTCTTTTTTTTATAACAATTTTGTAATGTCCTAATAGAAAACCGGTTCGGGCGGGAGAAAAAAATAAAAATCAAAGCACTGCCACGGGGCTGGCCAGGTTAATCACACGGCATGTAACTTTACGCCACCACCATCTGAAAACGATATTTGTTTCAAATTGAAGTCAAGATTTTTAAAGCGTGTAGTTTACATGCGTATAATTAATCGGACCTCCTGAACAGGAAAAACCCACCAAAAAACCTGCCCAGAAGTGCTCCTACTCTAAATTAACAATCTTACTAGCCTCTAAGCTACCCTAGCTAATTCTGTAAGTAAAAAAAATATGTATAGACCAAAAATGGCTACATATTTTTTTTTTGTAAAAATTGAAGTAGATAAATCTACCAGTTTTAACTTATAAAATATTTAATTTAAACAATTGAAATTACATCCATTCAGATTTGTAAAATTATGTCAGTTGTAAACTCCACGCACGCCCCATTTTGGTATTAAAAATGAGTGCGTGTTTCTTGTGCTGCGCTGGAATTTCAGAGCTCCATGCCTCTTTGTCATTAATGTACTCATCTAACTTGTAGTAAGCTTTATAACATAATGTTTTCTTGATAACAGACTTAAATTTACTTTCTGATAAACTCAATATATCTTCCGGTATTTTGTTATAGTATCTTATACTTAGACCTTCAAATGAAGTCCTAACTTTAGCGAGTCTATGCTTAGGTTGATCTATTTTATTTTTACTCCTTGTATTGCGGTTATGCCTGTCACAATTTCTAGTGAAAGTATTTATATTTTTTCTAACATACATGATATTTTCATAAATATATTGACACGGTACAGTCATAATATTAATTTCCTTAAACAGTTCCCTTAGGGAATCACGACTGCAAAGTTTATAAATTGCTCTAATGGCCCTCTTTTGGAGAATAAAAATTGTTTCAATATCAGCGGCGCGCCCCCACAGCAAAATTCCATAGGACATAATGCTATGAAAATAACTAAAGTAAACAAGTCGCGCAGTTGCAATATCCGTGATCTCTCTAATTTTACGTACCGCATATGCAGCTGAGCTTAATCTTCCCGACAAAGATGTAATATGAGGGCCCCATTGGAGACTTGAGTCGAGAGTAATCCCTAAGAAAACTGTACTGGTAGTAAACTCTAATTAATCATTATTAAGTACGACATGATTATTCAAAGAATGTACTACGTTAGGTAAAGTGAATAATACACATTTAGTTTTTTTCTCATTAAGAACTAAATTATTTGCAGTAAACCAACTATGAATTTGTCCAAGAGTGTTGTTTACTTCGTCATAGTTATGTGCATGTCTATCGACCTTAAATATAAGGGATGTGTCATCAGCAAATAGTACAATCTTGGACAAATTCTCTACCATGTAAGGCAAATCATTTATGTAAATTAGAAATAGAAATGGTCCTAAAATAGAGCCTTGAGGCACACCAATTTTAACACGAGACCCCAGTGATTTGGCGCCGTTTATTTGGACCTTTTGAGTTCTATTATCTAAATATGAATTCAAAAATTTCAGAGCTGCGTTTCGAGCTTAGTTTCCCTACCACTTCATCCAGCACCACTGCTGAGGCATGATAGCTGACCCCTGTACCTGTATTAGGTACCTAATGTGAACTCGAAGTTCACCTGACCCCGAACGTCAGGCACATCTACACCTCCAATACCTACAGCCCCATCCGTTGTGGGCCTTATATTTAAGCGTAGCCTACTCACCAGCTTACTAGACACAATACAACCCTGAGCCCCTGTATCTAACAAGGCTCTTACCTGTATGCTGCGGCCACCGTATCCCCATACCCAAATCATTGCCGTAGGCAACAATACCGTAATTGGCCGGGGGGCCGAAGCTGGCGTGTAGGCGGCGATTACCTAGCAGGAATCTAAGCGCGGAGTGTCCGCGTCCTGCGGGGGGGTCCCCTCTCTCCGTACACCTTCGAGTGGGTCCCACTCCTGCTGATAGGGACCTCTGGTCCTGTACGCCATGGCTGGCAGCCTATAGTAACCCTGCGGCAGGCGCGCGTACCGTGGATGCGCCTGTAGCCGCGGGTGCTCAGCCAAGGGGAGAGGCATGCGTGGGTCATGGGAACTCACCATGTTGTTCAGACCCGCCGAGTACTGCATGTACTGGCCCTGGTGTTGGCACCCGCCCGTAGCATCACGTATCTGTGATGGGTGCCCCTGACCTTGGACCTGTGACCACCTACCCTATCCCGGCACCTGCTGCCGAGGTGGTGACTGTCTCGCGCGTGGTGAAGGGGGCATCACCTGCTGATGTCCCTGGCCTCGTCCCTGAAACCCTGGTGGAAGAGGACTCCTCCTTGGAGGGGGTGGGGAGCGTTGCTCCCGTCTAGGTAGGGCAGACTCCGTCCGCTGACCCGCGTCAGCTCTGCCTCCGTAATCTCCGCTGCGGTTCATGCATAGGAGCTGATGGTGGGCACCCTGGCAGTACCTGCAGTTGGTGCTTGATGGGCACTTTCGCACCTGATGCGGCCCCATACACCTAAAACACCAACGCCGTTGCTGCACCACACCACGACGTTTCTGCACCCGCTGTGCAGCGAACTCCTCACACGCAGTCACCTGATGCCCCGCCTCTCTGCAGTAGGCACACCTCGATTCCAAATTAGCGACATTGTATCGCCTGGGTGGCCTACTCTTACCGTCTCGCGCCTGTGCACCCGGCCGTTCCGGGCGGCGAGCGGCCGCAGACTCCGCGTGAGGCGACTCGCCAAATTGGGCATCTACCCGCCTGCACTCGGCCTCGAGGAAGGACTTGAGCTCCTCGAAGGTCGGGAGGTAATCAGATGTCTTACCTCCGTGTGACTGTTCAAAACGAGCGGCCATGTCGCTCGGCAGGCGGCGCAACAACGTGTGGACCAGGATATAATCATAGCCTGACACCGGCATCCCCTGTCTCTCAAGAGCGTTCACTGCAACGCAGACAGGGTTGAGGACCTTGGCCCTGAGGTCCGTCCCTCGTGTGATGGTCGGCACGGTGAGCCACTGTTCCAGGAGTTGGTCAATCATGAGACGTTTGTTGCTGTATCTCTCGATCAGCAAACCGCGAGCCGTCTCGTAACTTGCATCATCGACTGGTAGATGCTTTACCAGCTCATGGGGCTCACCTTGCAGCTTGGCCATCAATTGTGCCATTTTATATGCCGGCTGCAAGTCAGTGCGGTTATGAATCACACTGTCAAACAGATCCTGGAATCGGGTCCAATCCGTGTAGTCCCCGTGGAGAGTGCGTCCTCTCGGTCCCCGCGACCGACCATCGCCTGCTTAGTCGCGAACCACATTAGGTGCGCTCTAATTTTTGCCTGAAGCTGTGTAATTGTGGGAGCCATGGTACCAACTCAAAGTAACACCGAACCTTACAATAAAAAACAATAATAGACAATCGGCCCTGATCCTACCGTTAGGATATCCGCACAGGGTAAACACAACGATAATAACAAGCAATTCACTAATTGATTGGCCCTGATCCTACCGATAGGATATTCTACACAGGGCACACTACAATACAATAAATATATTTTTTTTTTTTATGTAGGTAGGTTAAAAATCTTATACTAAAATAATCTTAAATCTAGTGGTTTTCTGAACCACGCTCTGCTACCAAAAATTGTCTAATTCCAAGCTAAACTCCCGCAGTGGAAGCGATTTACAAGCGATCAACTGGAGGCAGACAATGGCTGCGTTACGCAGCGCTAAATAGCATACGCTGCACAATATAGCAGCGCATACTATGAATTAAACGTGAACCTAAATCTATTTAACTTAATTAACTAAGTTGATTGAAATTGGCAAATGATGTGTTCCAACCCTTACATAACTCAAGTCGGTAGTAAATACCGTCTGCCGATCTGGCGTTACGTCACACGTATTAGCACTATATTATAAGTAAGTACCTCCAAATTATATCACCCCACGAATTCCGCAATTCGTACTAAGGAGTCACAATGATATGGTACAACAAATATGACTAAAGGGAACACACCATTAACACGAAGAAAACAGTTTTATACTGAGACAACTAGGTTTACCACTTACAGTCAACGTGCCGGTCCAAATGCATAAAATACCCAACGGAGAAAGGAAGTTCAGGGAATGGATCAAATGGGGAATTCCGTGGGTACTTACAGGGCTGGGTGGAAAAGATATCGACACCCAGCATTCCACTACAGCCTTGGCGCGTTATTCACTTCAAATCACTCACAGCTTCTGTTCGTATTTCACTTTGATATTAGTCATTACGCGTGACCCAACCCGAATTTGGGCCGTACAAACGCGGGCCAAAATGGCCACCTGATGCCTATTCAACGCGACGCTCACGTGGAAGACGTCGAGACATCCAACAATCACTAAGCCTGGCATTCCAGTACAACCCAGGAGAAACGCAATAATACGATGCTTCAACACGCGAAATCTCAAATTGAATCGTCCATTACACGCGGCATCACAAAACGCGTGGCGGGAAATCCGCACAATACGATACCCTCCCGTCCGAACGGTTTTGAGTGACTGGGTAGTGCGGCGCCGAAACCACCGGTTGGCGCCGTCAGGCGGTCTGCGCGCACGTCGCCAGTCTCGCCCTGCGAGTGAGAAAGGGACAACACACGCCCAGAGCGACGCGTGCGATCGAGCACCGCGCCGCATTCATAGACCGTCATTAATACCTAACTCACCCCAGCATAACAACGCTAAATATTAAACAGAGGGATTAATTCGTCCAGGGAATGATTTTGATGGATACCTACACCTACATTTTTGTGTGCCAAGCGTGTCGAGTATGGCAATACCCCCTCAATAAGGGAAGGCCCATGTCCAGAAGTGAACTGTTCTGGCTGGTAATGAAAGCATGTATTTTCATGTATTGAAAACAAAAGCACAACATTAACAGCCATAAGAGTCCAATGCTGAACATTGGCCTCCCCCAGGGGCCAAGGGCCTATTTGGGAGTATTTGCCATACTCACCACGCTTGGCAGGCGGATTGGAGAACGCAGTGTAGGGTGTTGCCAAAACGAGGAACGCTGCTGCCCATTCCCTGGATTGAACTCTTAGACTCCTTTTACGTCACTTACTACAGGAAGAAATGAGGTAATGCCATTCTAAGCCGGCTACAAACGGCTTACAAACAAAGCCACATCATCACTTAAAAGAATACAATATAAATCCGTACTAAAAGTTGCGTTTATAATACGAAATTTTCACAGCAACAGTTTTTATGTACGTTAAAAAATCTGCGGGAATTCCTGCACTGGCTATGTTGGGAATAAACTGACTGACTTTAATACGCGCCTTTATACTTTTTGTATAGTGTCCGTGATGTTCCACTGTTTTGGCATGAAAGGATAATATACATTGAACTTTCTGCTTTTAATCCTTATTGATATTTCGTATATGTGCCGTGTGATGCCGGCTTAGAATAGCATCACCCCATTTATTTCCCGTGGGAGTCGTAAGAGGCGACTAAGGGACTTGAGGGTGTGTATTTTAGGCGATGGGCTGAGAACCTGTCACTATGGCGATACACAATTTTCCGAATGACTCTCAAATATATGTCGCAGACGTAGCGTAAATGTCCGTTTTTGTGGCCGTTTACGCTCTGCCTACCCCGATGCGTGATATATGTATGTATGTATATTTCGTAGACAAGCGGAAGTGTAAGTTTAGATACTTATCTTTCGTAAACAAATAAAATAAAAAGATTTTCCAAGTATCTACGTACTACAGTTTTTTTTCCACACGTTAAAACTTTCAGCAGTTAATGAGATACGTAACGTATCTCCGTTTGTCAGATTGTTGTCTCTTCAAAGCCTAACTGCTGAAAGTATTCTAATGAAATTTGGCACAGACTTCGCCTGCAATGTTGCTGATACACATAGATTACTTAAACTAGGGAAAAAAAAGAAATTTTCGCAGGTAATCCCACACAGCCAGAGTTATTATAAGCCAGTGAAAATATATTATGTGTAAAAAATTCTGCACTACAGCGGCAGAAGTAGGTCAGAATATTCATTTTTATTAACAAACGAAATAAGAAAGAACAATGAAATAATATAGGATAAAATTTTGATAGTGACCGAAAGTGAAAACTCATGACGGGCTGGTGACTAAGGAACAATAGTCGACACGGAAAAAAATTGTGCCTCCCATACAAAGTTGTCGATCGGCTGATTTGAGGTACAGTCAAGGTCAGGCTAGGTTAGACAGTTTGTATTTTGGACCGTTCTTATGCTGCGCGCTTAAGACTAACATTAGCAGTTTGAGTGTCTAACCGCACGTGAGCTTGACTGTACTATGGAAACTCAAAATATTATTGTTATATTCCAATCTATGTTCCTTTGGGAATGTTGTTCCTTATCACCGGCCAGTCTTCGGATTTCCCTATCGGTCACTAGTACATTTTCACCCTATAATGTATGTAAAATTGTGTACCACACACACACATATCACGCCCATAATCCCTTGCTGGGCAGGCATAGCGCGAACGGCCGCAAAAAAAAAGATTTTTGCTCCACGTTTGACAAATATTTTAGGGTCATTCAGAAAATTGTGTATCGCCATAGTGACAGGTTGTCAGCTCATCGCCTAAAATAGCAATACTCACCCTCGAGTCTCTTAGACGCCTCTTACGACTCCCACGGGAAATAAATTAGTTGATGCTATTCTAAGCCGGCATCACACGGCACTTTGTATACCACAAATTTTATACCATATAGGACAAAACAGCCCCCCCTGTATATGCCGATCATTGAGCATCACTATCACGAATAAACATCACTTATATGAATGGGCCTTTCATGATGAAAGCTCACTCAATAATTAATACGATTACATACACACGCCTTTCTCCCTTGCGGGGCAGAGCGTTTATGGCCGTAAAAACGGTCGCTTTAGCCACATCTGACAAATATTTGAGGACCGTTTCAGTTAAATCACGCATCACTATTGTGACAGGTTGTCAGCCTGTCGCATAACATTGCACATGAAACCCTCGAGTCCCTAAGTCACCATCATGATTTTCAAGCGCGGGCACGATTCGAACCTGCGACTTTTTTCATTACTAGTGGCGACGTCTTTACCATCTGGGCTACCGCAGCTCGTCCTTGCCCGCGAATTTTGTAAATGTATCTTGATGCCAATAACGCAGCGCGGCTCCATCTATCGGGTTAGTTTTGCAACCAATACCCAGCGACTAATTCATTCTTTACAGATTAAATGTAGTCCAAGCGCTGAAAAACCGCGATAAACTGAATACCAAACTTAAAAACACTTCCCGTGTCAGGTGTATAAAAAAACTTACAAAATTTTCAAGTGCGGGCAGGATTTGAACCTGCGACTAAAAATAGCAAAAAAAAACATTCAAGAAAGTCCAGTATCGCGGTAAGAACTCCGTTGTAGTGTTTTGAGTGACTACTGAACCGATTTTGATAGAATACCAAACTTTAAAACACTTCCCGTGTTAGGTGTTTTATTTTTTTACCTGCAAAATTTTCAAACGCGAATAGGATTTGAACCTGCGACCAGTAATGGCGAAAGTCAGTTAGCACAGCGCCTTCTGGTTTGAAATTCAGAACTATCAACAGAAAAACTCCCATTGTTCGGTTCGGTAGTTTCAGAATTACAACTTCTGTAGGTATAGGTAGTGAAGTTTTAGCTGTAAAAGCACTGATAAAAAAAATCTTCTAATGGTGTTTAATATTTATCAATTAATGCAAAATAATACCATCAAATATGGTAATTCAGAATTGTGAATAAATAGGCTTTCTACTTCTTAGGATTAGATTTACTAATTTGAATTTATGGAAAATAAGGGAAATACTAAGGAGAAATAAATCATGAGCTTAATTTTGGAGATGACGTAGCAAAGCGATAATAAGGGTCAGCGCATATCTATCGTCAGAAAAGTCTCAGTCCTGCTACTTTCAATATCGTAATGAACAGTAGTAATTGAAATACAATCTGAATTCCAAGGTGTGCGCCGTATGTTTTCGGTCATGACTTTAAATTAGATGAATTTGAATTTATCTTCGACTAGCGGCCCGCCCAGCGGTTTTACCCACTGCTAACCGTTTCTCCGCTGCAAAAAGACGTTATCTCGGCAAATATTACAAATAAAACCTTTAATCTTGAATCACTCTATCTACTAAAGAATGTCGCATCAAAATCCGTTGCGTAGTTTTAATAATCTAACCATACATAGGACCGTGACTTTATTTTAAAAATACTATGTAGTGATAGTGGTTTGTTTCTAAATACAGCGCGCGGTTTTTGGCACCAAATTTGTGCTTACCTTTCTTGAAGCAGACAAAAAACATCAAAAGTATGGATTAGAAATTAGAATATTCATTTTCAAAAACCTTAAATAAATGATTAGTTCGCTAGCGCTCACGACAAATGAAAATGAAAATGAAATTAGTTTATTACCCGACTACGGCAAAGCAAAAAGGAGGGTTATGATTTTAACCTGTATGTATGTATGTATGTATGTATGTATGTGGAAACGAAAACGTTTGTTCCGTCCTAACTTCTAAACAACTTATCAGAATTTGATAAATGAGGTATCATTTGAAGCGTCTAAACAGTCCGCTGGTTAAAGGCTACGTTATGTCACTATACATTACATAGGGCGCCCTCTAGAGCTAAGAATTGAAAAAGTTTATACTACTAGTAATTTCGTGTTGGGTATCAAATGAAAGGGCTTAATAAGCACAGTTCAAAAAAATAGTTGCCGTGTGATGCCAGCTAAGAATAGCACCACCCCATTTCTTTTCCGTGGGTGTCGTATGAGGCGACTACGGGATAACGGGACGCGACGGGTGTCGTACAAGGCGACTAAGGGACACGAGGAGTTCATGTGAAGGTATTACAATTAGGCGACAGCTGACAACCTGTCACTTAAGTGAAACACGATTTTAAGGGTTAACCTATTAGTCTTTGATGACTTAATGCAATTACCACCCGTATCTGCAACTCGTGTAGGCGCATATTGTTACAAACAACCTGACATTTATGCAGCTGAACTACATTTATGAAGAATGTTCAGTTTCTGTGAATTGGGTCAAAATATGCGACAAGTAAATGACAACAGTTTCGTTGATCTGTTGAACAGCATCAGAGTAGGGAAGTTGACAATGGAGCAATTAGCAATATTAGACACAAGAAGAATTGTAAACGGCACAATTGAATACGATGAAATTGTACATTATTTCCAACTTTAAAAAATGTAGACCAATTTAACAAAAAAACGTCAGAGCGCTTGGCATTACGAACAAAAATCTATACGATCAATGCAATAGACACTTCAACAGAGTCTTATACATATGGACAAATACCTAAGCAAGAGCACATACCAAACGATCCAAATAGAACAGGCGGTATTATAAAAACTATTCAAATCGGTCGGTCAGCCGTGTGGTGCCGGCAGAGTCGAATAGCACCACCCCATCTCTTCCCGTATCCAGCCAGGAAGACCGAGAGGTTGGCGCAGGTCCTGGGCAGCCCTGCGTTTTCCATAATTGCGTCCCAGGCAACGCAGTGTCTGGAGAGGACACTTCACCCGCGTCACGTGGATACCAACACGGGAAGTGGCAGTGATCGGTTATAAGTCCGCACATATGGGCGTAAGTGCGGGCGCCAGGGGTCGCTTCCGACAGTGGAAGGGTCCATCGTAGGCCCACTGATCAGTTACCGCCCGCTCCAAGTTGGGCAGCCCCCGACCCCCGACCAATAAGGTACTGTTCCGCCCCGGTGCTGGTTTGCTCTTTTAGGCTGTAGAGAGCACCAGCCTCAACTGGACAATCGGCGCCGTTACATTTTACACCTGCGACTAAAAGGCATAATAGAAACAATTCCCAACACCGCTTATCCAATTCAATTCAATTCAAAAATACTTTATTGTACACAGGAAATACAGTAAAAACAAGATATAAATTAAAAAAAGTGTACACAAGGCGGCCTTATCGCTTAGGTAGCGATTTCTTCCAGGCAACCTTAGGGTACAGGATAGGGGAGTAGCCGTAATGCGTAAATGCTTATCCATGCGATTTGTAACTCCCTGACACCTGTGTAGGCTCTTCTACACTTCTACTGACGCACAAGATCTGCGTAAAACTGCCATTATCGACGCCGAACTCAACAGGCTGAACATCGCTGTTTGTGCCTTACAAGAGACCAGACTCCCTGACGAGGGTTCCTTGCGTGAGACACATTACACATTCTTTTGGAAAAGAAAGGACAGCAGCGCTGTGTGTGAGCATGGTGTAGGCTTGGCTATCCGCAACGATCTCTTAACATCAATAGAGGCTCCTTGCGGCATACCGGAACACATTATGTTGGTGCGGTTAAATACGAATCATGGATACGTAACACTTATTTCTGCTTACGCACCAACATTATCCTCAACGGATGAAGCCAAAACACAGTTTTATGACCAGCTCGACCAGTCTCTACGCGGGTTAAGACCATCTGACCGCTTATACAATCTGGGCGATTTTAACACAAGGGTTGGACAGGACAACGTAGCTTGGCCTGATTGTATAGGTAACCACGGTATAGGGAAGTTAAACGAAAACGGCCAACGTTTATTAGAGCTATGCTCTAAACACCTACTGTGTGTTACCAATACCTACTTCAAAGGCAAATCATCTCGCAAAGTATCCTGGAAACACCCTCGTTCTGGTCACTGGCATCAACTGGACCTTATCCTGACCAAAAAGAAAAATTTCCGCGAGACCCTACACACGCGTACATTTCATAGCACTGATTGTGACACTCCTTGGTGGCTTCGCACGTTGCTATAACTCACAAAAAGATCCACTCGTCCAAACTGCCCGGAAGGAAGAAGATCGATCTTCCCAAAACCAGGGATGATGAGTTTGTCCGAAAGTTTGAAGAGTTGGTACGCGATGAAACTGCCACCTGGGACGTAGACGCTCCTATAGAGGAAGACTGGGGCAAAGTAAAAAAGTTTCTAACACGGCCACCAGAAAGTCAAAAACCAGGACTGGTTCGCTGAAAATCTCGAACACATAACACCCCTGCTCGAGTCCAAACGGCAAGCTGCGCTTACTCATCGCCTTAACCCTTCCGAAAAGTCGCGTGTCGATTTAGCGAATGCAAAAGCTGTATTACAACGCACATCACGGTACTTTGCTAATGCATACTGGACCGAGCTTTGCCAAAGTATCCAATCGTGCGCTGATGTCGGAAATTTTGATGGTGTGTATGCTGGCAGTAAAAAGGCCCTTGGTCCGTTGCCTAAAAAAACAGCCCCCCTTAAAGAAGTGGATGGCACTGTTATTACAGATGCCCAACGCCAACTCGAACGATGGGTAGAACATTATATCAGTCTCTATTCGGAACCAGTTAATATAATGCCGGAAGCTGCAGACTGCATGCCAAAACTAGATACGTGGGCCGAGTTAGATGACCTTCCTACCATAAGGGAAAGGGAAAGGGAAGACCGGAAAGTCTCCTGGGAATGATGGTACCCATGCCGAAATCATCAGGCTCAAGTGCATATTACCCATTCTGAAATCTGTTGTGTAAATGTTGGGAAGCGGGATATATACCACAAGATATGCGCGATGCTAACATCGTTACCCTATACAAAGGCAAAGGTGACCGCGGTGACTGTAACTGTTATCGTGGTATATCCCTTTTAAGTATAGTAGGTAAATTATTTGCTCGGTTAGTCTTATTAAGACTCCAGAAACTAGCTGATCGTGTATATCCCGAATCGCAATGTGGATTCCGCGCCCAGCGTTCCACAACAGATATGATCTTTACACTTCGCCAACTCCAGGAAAAGTGTAGAGAGCAGAGAACACCTCTGTTTGTGGCGTTCGTAGACCTTAACAAAACCTTCGACACCGTTAGCAGAGAGGGCCTTTACACTGCACTTGTAAACATCGGGTGCCCGCCAAAACTTCTAAGCCTCGTTAAATCCTTCCATATGGACATGAAAGGATCTGTTGTATTTAACGGCAATACATCCGAGCCGTTCGTAGAGGTGTTTGCCAAGGCTGCATGTTGGCTCCTACCCTGTTATGCATGGTCAAACATACATACATACAAAGATAAGATTATGATGAGTGTATTTTGTTTAATTTACGAGTGATGTTTTAATTGTGAATTGAGCTGCAATTCTATCCAGAAAAAAAAATACATACCAAAGTGTTAAACTTACCTTCAACCCCAAAATAATAAAAATAAAAACTAGTTCAAAAACTAACACCCGACTACTGAGATATCGCGCTCTAAAAAGTAAGAAACAAGAAATCTGGAATATTAACTACAAACAATTTAATATCTATAGTCCACGAAATTTATACGAAGATATGACATATAATTATATATTTAAATGTATATTAAATAAAAAATTATTTTGGTATATAGGTGTTAGCCGTGGTCGTATGCCACCTACTCTAGTACTTAGTAGGTGATATCATAAACTTGCACAACATAATTAGGTAAGACAAACTGGCATACGTCCACGGCTATCACCTATAAACCAAAATATTTTTTATTAAATATACATTTAAATATATAATTATATGTCATATCTTCGTATAAATTTCGTGGACTATAGATATTAAATTGTTTGTAGTTAATATTCCAGATTTCTTGTTTCTTACTTTTTAGAGCGCGATATCTCAGTAGTCGAGT
The DNA here is from genome assembly GCA_027580185.1 of Tuta absoluta. Taxonomy (NCBI): domain Eukaryota; kingdom Metazoa; phylum Arthropoda; class Insecta; order Lepidoptera; family Gelechiidae; genus Tuta; species Tuta absoluta. Next base: position 16,063,020 of record JAQAHW010000010.1, on the reverse strand, counting down.
GTTAGTTTTTGAACTAGTTTTTATTCAATGTAATGTAATCTGATAGTATTATCTATCACTTAATAACGTCATAATCCGTCAATGTAAAAAAGAAGTTGCTTTTTTTTTAAACAATTTTGTATTGTCCTAATATAAAACCGACTCGGACAGCGAGGGCCAATCTAAGCAAAAAATATTATTTTCAATTTTAAAGTAGGTAATAGATGTGATCAGCGGTACCGCGCGTCCATTTATAAAGTCAACTTAAACTGGTTTCCCATACTGTTATTACAACTGACCAGTAATTGTTGAACCCTTTAATGGGTAACTCGAGGTGGTTTGCTAGTACTTTAAAACCGGAAATTACGGTGATCAAATATTTTGATTTACTTGTGTGCACAGCATAAATAAGTGCATAAGAATTAAATGCAAAAACGCATTTGCATATTATGACTAGAAAGAGGCAGTACCTTATTCGCACTTGGTGCTATAAAAAAAGGATTATTAATAGCTTATTTCTATTAGGCGGTTCTCACACTTGTCATCCGTTGCTACGTATATCTAACGCACCGAAACGCATGCGTCTGTCAGACAATCGAAAATTGCGAATTTTGCTTTATTTCCTTACAAATTCGGCTACGGTGCGTTTACGCATGAGTTTGTATTGTCGTTTGACAGATGCATCCGTCAACGCAGCGTATTTGTTTCCAATAAGGTCTAAATTCGATTCTAACAGACGCATGTGTTACGGTGCGTTAAAAATACGCAGCAACAGACGATAAGTGGGAGAAACGCTTTAAGCTCTATGTAAATAAAAGTCGCAAGACATGTACGGAACAATTTATGTGACATTTACACGACATTCAATAAAGGAACACTCTTTATAAAAGAAAGTAATATTCTACAAAGTAATATTGAAATGTAATTTCGTATGTCAATGTCTTGGAAAGTAACATTTCGTTTGCAATAAATACTCTATTTCTGATGCTTTTACCCTACGAATCTTTATTTTTTTTTGCCGTGTGGTGCCGGCGTAGAATAGTTGGCGTAGGTAATTACCACATTTCTTTCTCGTGGGAGTCGTAAGAGGCGATTAAGGGACTCGAGGGAGTGTACTGCAATTTTAGGCGATGGGTTGACAACCTGTCATAAAAGCGACACACAATTTTCCGAATGACCCTCAAATATTTATCAGACGTGGCTTAAATGACTGTTTTGCGGCCGTTTACGTTCTGCCTACCTCGTAAAGGATTATAGGCGTGATATGTGTGTGATGTGTTACTCTACGAAAAATAAAAAGAAGTTGAACTATCCCTCCGTACATTTAGGTCTCCAATTTTTGGGGCGTGAATGGGCTTAATAGTTGTTCCGGGAAAAACGGATCGGACTGAATTTAATGACTGAATCTGGGCTAGTTTTTTGAACAACCACACAAACTTTTCCAGGTGAGCCGTCGCTCCACACTTATCAGTCAGGTGTAAGTTTTAAAGCCCCGGCTTAAGTCAAAGAGTATTTTTTTGAATACTTGCAAAATTTTCAAGCGCGGACAGGATTTGAACCTGCGTCTTTCGTCATTCCTAGAAACATTTTTATGAAAATATTGCATGTTTTCAAAAAATAGAACCTAACACGTGAAGTATTAAAAAATTTTGGTATTCAAGAGTACAGATTTTATAAAAATAAAACTCCAATATTTCCATTATATCAGGACAATGTCCTTTCGTCAATTAAAGATGCGTTTCAAAAACGCTAGCGAAAAGGAAATAGTTGAAGAATTTATGTTTCCCTAGCCTGGCAGCCATGAAAAAACTTATAGTGCACCAGCTGCATATTTCCATAAGTAGGTAATGTAATACTATAAAAGCCTGTGTATTTCACACTGAAACTACTGTAATTTATTACTTATTCTTTCTTGCCGTGCTGGCTTAGAATAGCATCATCCTATTTCTTTTCTGTGGGTGTCGTAAGACGCGACTAATTGACTCGATGTTTACATGTGTATTGCAATTTTAGGCGATGGGCTGACCACCTGTCATGAATGACCCTCAAATGTTTGTCAGACGTGGCGTAAATATCCGTTTTTACGGCCGATTAAGGGATATAGGCGTAATATATTAATGTCTGCATTCTGTCTTTAAAATAAAATAGAAAATTACAATAACACAGTCTTCTTCTTTTCGTGTGGGATACCGAGTCGTCGCACAACCCGATGAACCCTGGTGTCGAGAGTTTTTCTGGAGTTGTTGTGTAACGAACGCCGTCTAAGCACAGATAATTTAATAGTCTAAGTAATCATTGACGGCAACCGGCACCGACGGGTAAACGTGCCCTCCGAAGCACGGAACCGTCTTTCTTTTTTTCCTTTTCTGGCAATCCGGTTTTTCAGCCTGCAATGGCCTTACCAGACTGGAAACAAATTCACAAAGTGATAGATATCAACTTTGTGAGTGCCCCACCGGGATTCGGACCCGAAACCTTTGCGTCGCAGGCAGTCACTGTACCACTGCGCCACATCGGCCGTAAATAATATAATAAGTAGAAAGGAGGGTATTTATTATTTGTAGTCATAGTAAGTTTCTAGTTTTAAGTTGACATGTTACTTTATATCGTTGTATTTTGATTTTGTATGTATGAAATAGATGTGTAATATTACTACCCTAGTACTATTATGTATTCTGTGATATAACTTCCAGCAATGTGCCAGACTCTCAGATGCTCAATCAAAAGTTTTCCAGTCTTGTTTGAAAGTAAGCAAAACTTACTCAAACTTAAAGGAGTATTTTTCTTTTACTTTACTCCAAAGTCAAATATTGTGTACAACTTAAATTTACCTTTTAGATTGAATTCGTCTCTATTCTATATTCGTCTATATAATTTGTCTGGCCCGATGGTATAGCGGATAATACTTCGTCTTGCTATGCAGATAGTCACAAGACACAAATATTTGTTATGTACATTTTCAGATATTAGTGTTTAGTCTGGATGTTTTCTACGTTCAATATGTATTTATTTCCAATAAAAGTATACGTTCAGCAATTTAATACAGTTTTATTTAAGATAGTTTAAGGCTAGATAGCGCTGTGTAAATGTCCGGATAGATAATTCCGCTTCAAGATTTTTTCATAGATTAATATTCGTATTGTACAAAAATCGGTATTTGGAAAGTGTTTGAGAAATAACTAGCGCAAACTGAACGTCTTTAGCCTACAAGTACTGTTTTCCTTTACACCCTGTATAAATAAACTCTTGGTACCACGGAAGCTTACGCTTTATGGATTTTTACGTAAAAGTAATGATGAAATTGTTCAGTATCTCGGCCAGAAAAACAGCCTAGGTATTCAAATTAGTGCTGAAAAGCCCTAAAAAGCTCACATTATCCTTAAATATTTTGCAAATCTATGGCAGTTCTCCCAATTGTCGTCCGTCGCTGCGTATTTTAAACGCACCGTAACGCATACGTCTGTTAGACGAAAGGAAATTGCTAATTCCGATCTTATGCCCGTACAAATACGTGTACGGAACATAACGCACCGTAGCCGTATTTGTATGGATATAAGATAGCAATTCGCTATTTCCTTTAGTCTGACAGACGCATGCGTAACAATATATTTTGACGCACATGTGGGAACCGCCTAAGAATGTTATAATATCGACGGGTTCCGGGCTATTTGTATTAAGCGACATTTTTTGCGATATATACTTTTATACATGTTTGTAATCAGCAATTTTTTCTGCGTCGTTTGAGCTCGGTTTGGTGACGATCGGAGCAGAAAAATGTCGCTTAATACAACCGCATTTTTTGGGCCTATTTTGCAGTGCAATGTATGAACCGACACAAAATATTGTCAATTTTAAGACTTGTGTACTTAAGCTCACTACCAAAATATCACACAGTCGTTTAAACCTTTTATCCTTAAGCAAAAATTTACAGGCAGCGTAGGTTCAAGCATTTAGCCTGACCATATAAATATAAAGACATGTCGTTTCATACAATTAGCCTCTTAGTATTTTTTTTGTCTTTTGTCGCTTAACACAATAAGTCTCTCTGTCAAATTTATATCCAGTGTCGCTTAATACAATTAGCCTCTTAGTCAAATTTATGTCCAGTGTCGCTTAATACACACCTCATTATTTTAGTATAATCATAATAATCAAACAATAAAAAGAAAAATAAATAAGTCGCATAAACTAATTAGCCATACATTAATAATTTCAAGATATGGTAATTAAATCAATTAGCTTAGGCTTAAAATATGACCAACTCTTTGGTTTAAGCACTGAGCTTAGAGCTATAATTTGAAATCTTAGGCACTTAAGTCAAGTAGCTTGGAACATGTATTAATAAACCTAGGCGGTTATGTCATTTAGCCTGGAACAAAAAACAATAAGTTAAGGTGGTTACATCATTTAGCCTGGAACATAAAACAATAACCTTAGGCAGTTAAGTCACTTAGCCTGGAACATAAAACAATAATCTGAGGCGGTTACGTCATTTAGCCTGTAACAAGAGAAAGTAAGATATGGGTCCTTTTGTATTAAACGACACTTATTTTCGTTAAAAATAGGAAAATCAGGAAAACTTATTAATCAGATTATGGGTAATATGTAATAGAAACAGAAATTACCTTTGCTTTGAAAACATAATGCGATCTGGCAATGTTATGATTTTTTTTCTGAAAATCGAAACTTTAAACTGCTCTGGTGTAAAGTTTAAAAAATGACGGTTAATACAAATAGACCGGAACCCGTCGTATCATGTGCATATGGATCGAATAAGTAACTTCCTTCTTTAAGAGTACAGATGGACTATTGATGCAAATCTGCAAGACATTGTTCGGTTTTCAAAGTCGATAAAACTAAAAGCTATTATAAAAGACGGATATCATCAAAAAGCCTATCAAGCTAGTGTCGCATACTTCCTTAGACCGCTCTATTTTCCGCCTCTCGGCTTAGCGCGGATATTTAATAGATTTTCCCGTGGAGACGAAGACTCAGGGCCGTTTAGCCACTGTCCCGGTTCGTCACATTTTTTAAAATACTTACAACGAGTCCCAGCTCGTCACTTTAAAATTCTAAAAACGAGCCCCAATTCGCCACTCTCAATAAAAAATTATAATTTTGGAAATTCAACGAAATAGTCATGTTCAGTATATTGGTCATCAGTACAATGAATCAGGCATTTCAGTAGTGTGAAGCCCTAAAACGTTATCATCATCATCATTGGCCTCACGCGTCTGTGACAGACGATTTAATCAGTGTCTGAGGCAAGACTTTTCATGGCTGTATAAGCGTTATCACACACATAATTATCTAACTGTTTCCCAATTCATAGAATATTTTATATCGTAATATTGTAAGTACGTTCAAATTATTAGTCTGACTGTACTTACTTAAGATGCGTTAAATAGATTGGTACGAACCGGGATTTGGATTTAGATTTTTTAAATTAATAGCTTTGTGACAAATTGGAACTCAATTAAACAATTTTAAAGTGATTGAAGTTGTGTTTTATTTTAAGTTGTAGTTATTTGGCGTGTAAGAACTACTAGACTATTTTTATCTCAAAGAGCCTATGAATTTATGATAATTAAGCAATGAGACAATGTATAATCGTAACGACGTGTTATCAATAAAATATCTTATTTTGACTTATTTTATCTTATGTGTGACGAACCGGGCCTATCTCTTGCCGTGGAAATGAGATATTTTCTCGGGGAAACTACCACCTGCCCGGGTGGACACCTGCGTCACTTAAACGTCAAGTTTGATCAAGACCTGCTTAGCATTAAGGCCGCCGTCGTGATAGGAGGTGACAAACAGTCATCCACAGTAAATAGGTACTCGTAGTTACTGCTTTGTGCTTCAATTTAGTTGTAAATTTTGAGGATGTTTTCTATATTAAACTTGTGGAAATATTAGGTCTTTAACAGTATTTATGTCGTCTGCCTCTTTGTTACACCTTTTTCGCCTGTTGTCGAATGTTATATTAATATTTGTAAGTATAAGTATATTATAATATTTATTATTATAAACAAAAATTTATGTATTGTATTATTATTATATTATATTAATAGGTTTATGTTTATTGTGCACCCCTCCCGCATTACGGCTACTCCCCTATCCTGTACCCTAAGGTTGCCTGGAAGAATTCGCTACCTAAGCGGTAAGGCCGCCTTGTGTACACTTTTTTTAATTTATATCTTGTTTTTACTGTATTTCCTGTGTACAATAAAGTATTTTTGAATTTGAATTGAATTTGAATTATGTTGATTCCATTAAAGGGTAATTAGAGATGCTGCGTATAGCACTTACCAACATCATAGTATAGTATAGTGCAACAGAAAATTATTAAACCTTTACGATTTTACATTTAAAACGGCCTTCATTAAATTGCTCATTCTGTACCTACACTACTTCCCCACTTTTATTTACCTACTGTTAAAACATTTAGAACTCTGTTTCAGGAAAGATTCCATCCCTGTCCGTTACTTCATTTCTACCCATGCGTGTTGTAAGCAATAAATCCAGGGAATGAGCAGCAACATTCCCTGTGAATACAACACCTTGCACTGCGCTCGCCAATCGATACGAGACGATAGCCCCGAACAGGGGGAGGCCCATGTCCAGAAGTGGACTGTTTTTGGCTATTGAATTTTAGGAAAGAGGTCGCTCCTATTCACCAACCCGCAAGTACTCAGTTTTATTCCGTGTCGGTCTCTAGCAAAACTTCCGCCAACAGAAACTGATGTTTCTAAAGTAAAATATAAAAATCATAAACAAGCTAAACTATCATAAACCGTGGCCAATAGCAACACGTGCCGGTTCAAACATTCCGGATATTTGGTAAACTCCAGTCTGCCGGTGCCAACGACCACTCAGCTTACTAGACGCCACACTAAAGCCAAATATTTTCTGGCAAGACTTGGGCGGGGATTCTATTAACTTTTACATAGAATGACACTCAACTGTCATGCTATTTACACATACACATATCACGCTTTTGCTGTGTAGGCAGGGCGTTAACAGCCGTAAAAAGACGGTCGCTATCACCACAAATATTTGAAGGCCGTTTCAGCAAAATCGAGTTTCACTAAAGTGACGGGTTCACATGAATGCCTTTACACCCGCGGAAATGAATTGAGGTAATGCTATTCTAAGCCAGCATCATCAGCTATTTTCACTGTGATATTCTAGACTTCAAACTGTTAGCAGAAAACGAAACGATCAAAACCATCCAACTGTCACGCTATTGACATACAACTGAAACAATTTTAATTTGGCAAACTTCCGGCTCTGATGTAAGGATTGAGAGTATTGGTCAGAGCTGGGTGTTGAGATGACGCGATACTTGACCAATAACATATTATACATTATAGTACTAGCGGGCACCAATTAGTATATTCACGCATTACCCTGCCCCGGTCCGCGCACGTCAGCTCGTTCACTGTTATTTTTGTTTAGAGTATATTGGCACATTTGTAAGGCGTCTAGTAGGCTATGTGGTCGTCGGTTGGTGGCCACGATGCTCGTATTTATGCCCGGAAAGAGTTCCGTACATAAACAAATTTATACGGCGAAAAAAAGCGTAAAGACGGAAAAGGAAAAGTTAGGAAATTCACTCTATTATATTTTGTTTGTGTGATAATCTGAGACACAATTAAGATCAAGTTGAACTTATAAATATTTGGTAGGTATGAAATAAGCTATAATAAAATCACTAATTTTGTTTTTGAATCCGGTAACCAATCTATTAGGCCGTTCTCCCACTATGACGGACTGACGGACGTATTTTTGACGCATCCGTCTGTCAGACGAAACGAAATTTCGAATACCCATCTAAAAAACTGCCACACTATGCGATTTGACCAAGGTGTTTGACATACGCATCCGCCAGTCCGTCATAGTGAGGCGGCCTTTTAAAAATGTTTTCACTGTACATCCAACAATATTTTAGCTTTATTCACTGAAAAGCATGAATATAAGTTGTCCAAACGATACGGCAGGTATATTTTACGTACAGTTTACAGATAAAAGATCAACAGACAGAAACATTAGTTCCGCTTGAATGCAGCTTGTATCACAGTCGAGCGAGTCCCAATTTGACGATGGCACTTCTGCATTTATAGCCGAAGAGATAGCTACTTTTTTGGCAACCCGAAAATATTTTTATAATTGTTCAAAGAACTAATAATAACGCAAGGATATTAGGTTTACGGCTTGTTCTGAAAACAACGGATCAGCTAATTACTCCACGAGGATTTTATGAGCAGAGAACGAGAAATAACGGAGTAAGTGTTGTGAAAGAAGCTTAAATAGTGAATCACTTATTAGCACACTTAGGTGGTTTGGAAGCTTTTCATTGTTGGATTTACAGTCGTTTAATGTAAATTTAAAATGCAATTACTTACCTATTCCAAATATGTGAGCAAAGTGCATATTGCCGCTAAGGAATTAAAAAATCTAGCATGAGCCTAGCGTAGATATACAGGGTGTAAGGTACGGCCCTCCGAATACTGATAGGGTGCGTTCAGACCATGAAACTGAACAATTTCCCATAAAAACGTATTTCAGGAAACGTCCTTTTTTATACTTCCCATAGTAAATGCAGTCAGTTGATTGTGGTTTTGTATGGAAGGCCGAGTATTTTTTGGTCGTTTCCTGACATATGTTTCTAGGGGAAAGTTGTTCAGTTTCATGATATGAATGTATCCTATCAGTATTCGGAGGGATGTCCTGTACGTCTCGTATAGATGTGGAAAAACAGTGTCAGCAGCGACAAACGACGACGATTGAAAATTTACCTTGGCTCACTTGGTGGTTAGCTCTTCAGCTATAACAGCCGCTATACTGTTGTTCGTGCCAAGACTTTACCCCTTTACCTACCAGCGTTTGATACACATCAAAAATTATTGGTTGACTTGGCAGGAAACAGTAGTTTCCTATTCCTGCGTTGTGTATCTAGGTGGAAATGTGCCGAATGCAATTGGTCCAATGTTTGTTCACCGGAATTCACAATATAGGTCGCCAAATATTGGGTGTGTGCAGTGTCAGTTTATCCCATGCGGGGTAAGCAGAGCGTTAACGGCCGTAAAAAACGGTTTCAGAAAAATCGTGTATTACTATTGTGTAGTGTCAGCCTGTCGCCTAAAATTTTAATAAACATGAAACCGATATTTTCTTCTCTTGCGACTCCAGCGGGAAAAAAATAGGGCAGTGCTATTCTAAGCCGGCATCAGTCGGCCTGGGCCACGGTTTTTACCCATGAAAGTCGTAAAGAAGACCAAAGGATGAATCCAGGGAGTGGGCAGCAGTGTTCCTTGTGAATAAAATACACATTGCATTGCGCTCATCAATCCGCCTGCCTAGAACAGTGTAGAGGTTTTGGCTGTGGATGAAATATTGGTCTGGTGGCTCAGTTGGTAGAGCACTTAAATTTAATTATTCATTCCCGGGTTCAATTTACTGCTCACAATACATAACAGACACAATGAAAATTAAAATAATACCTTACTAAAATTTAGTTTTATGATTTATTTTCTTCGTAAGTTATTGTTTATTTATTAAAAACAAGGACTAACTAAAAAAGTGAACCAAAAAAAATGGTTATGACGACATTTGATTGGAAAAAAGGAACGGTTGAACTTTGTTTTGCCATATTGCACCAATCGCGAAAATAGGGACGCGAGGGTGTGTATTGCAATTTTAGGCGATGGGCTGACAACCTATGACGATACACAAATTTCCGAATGACCCTCAAATATTTGACAGACGTGCCGTAAATGTACGTTTTTTGCGGCCGTTTGGGCTCTGCCTATCCCGCAAGGCTTTATAGGCGTGATATGTGTGTATGTGTAAATAGAAGTTCGGCCAAAAAAGAATTCTAGGTATTTGCCGAATTCCTAGATCCGTTTAGGGCGATGTCAGAATTAATGTATGCCAGCTTTTGGACAAGTTCCTAGGATTTGAACCATATCCCTAATTCTACTATATCACTGCGACATATACGGAGTGTAAGAGACAGCCCTCAGAGTACTGAAAGGTTGCATGCAGACCAAGATTAGAACAACTTTCCCCTAGGAACATATGTCAGGAAACGACGAAATATATTCGACCTCCAATACAGAATCACGATCAGCTGACTGCATTTACTGTGAGAAGTCCAAAAAAAAATTAAAGTTTCCTGAAATCTTTTTTTATGTTAAGTTGTTCAGTAACATGGTCTAAATCCACTTTCAGTATTCGGAAGGCTGTCCCTTACACCCTGTAAAAGTCACAATTTGTAATTCCTTACGACCCGTGCTCGACGTTGCGACAAAAGACAAGACAACAGAAGGTACATGTCGTCAATACAATTCAGTTATTGACGATTCCGTCCAGCGCTTCTGATTGGACAAAGAAACGTCCAATTTCGCAATTCGCCTTTGCCACTTTTTCACTCATGTACCAACTATCTGCAGCACACCAACTCACCTACCCATGTACTAGATTTTTTATTTTATTTATTTAACTTTATGCACAAAAATGTACACAGTCGGATTTAACGCCAAAGGCGTTATCTCCCAGTCTATCTTAGGGCATGTGAAAAGGGTCAACGCAAGTGCATTTAACAAAGAAAATGGAAGGATAGGCTAAAATATATATAACTCAGTAATATGTACATAGGTACGCATAATAACAATAAATAATAAATACTACCCATATGTTAATCATATACCTATAAATAGATCATCATAAACTGCTTTTTCATACCAGAAAAACCAGCGTATATGGGTAAGTGTGCCTGCTGATATTACATAGTAGTCCGTACTTACTAGGTAAAGTTTGAATTTGATATGTAATCCCGAAGTTTTACTAAAGTTCAATACTGAAAACTAAGATCCAGGGACTTCCAAGGTCCTGTTTCATGTGCAAAGTTGGTCCCTTTCATTCTCGCTGCGCCAGAGAGAAACAGCCAATCATATTGCGCTCAAATTTTCGCGAAATCTTACAGTTTTTCTACATAGAAATTAAAATATCGTAGCAATGTCCAATTCATCCATTCTTACTAGAAAAACTATGTATCTCAATTATAGCAAATAAAAAACTGTTGACATTATATTGAAAAAATGTTTCAAATAGAGGTTACTTTGTTTTTTTTTTCTTTTATTGAGTAATGTTTGTCAGATTTCGTATCTGATAGGTATATGTTATTTGTTACATCCTCGAAGAAAAACATTTATTTTTTCAGACTTTTATGGCTATAATTGTCTAAATAAAACTGGTTTAATAATCTGGTAGCCCGCGATCACTGCCTTAATCATGGAGGCATTAATTTCGTAGTAGAAACTTAGTTCACAATGTAACAATTCTTCTTCTTCTTCATAATTACCTACAAACACATGTCACGCCAATATCCCTTTCGGGGTAGGCAGAGCGTTAACGTTTCTTCATTATTTTACACCTTAAAAAGCAAACAGACGAAAGGACGCCTTTTTTTTTTTTTTTTTTTATATTGGACCCTACGATTTTTAGCCCCGGGGCTTTCAATCTACACCTGACTGTATGGTGGGGAGCAGGAGCTCACCCGGAAAAGCTTGTGGTTGTTCAAACAACCAGCTCAATCGCGCCCTTGTTGTCGTATTTTCCTTATGTTTCAAGGTTCCTAGCGAGTGAGTGATGATCTTTCCGACCGATTTCGGCCATGGCGACCACTTCAACTCCTAATCAAAGAGGCGTTGATGCGCTCGGAGATGGCTACTATAGCCAATTTTTGCTATGAAGTCTCGTGCGCAATGCGGGCAGGTGAGTTTGCCGTTCACATAATTGTAGTTAATGGCTGCAGGTGGACGGTCTTTCAGCTCATCGCGCTTAGCGTCGAGGTCTGCTTTGCGCTGCTCCTCAAACTCGCGTATTCGCCTTTTTACCATCCCGCGCCATTCTGGGCGCTGTGCTGCCAGACCCTCCCATTGAGTGGGCTCGATGTTGCAACGTTTCATGTGGCGCTTTTGAACATCTTTATATCTGAGGAGTTGTCCACCCTGCTTTCGCTTGCCCTCCTCTAGTTCAGAATAAAAGATGCGCTTCGCCACTCTCTCCTCCGCCATCCGGGATACGTGACCGCACCATCGAAGTTGCCGACGCATTAGATAGGCTTCAATGCCACCGACATTGGCTCGTCTCAGAACTTCGGTGTTACGCACTCGGTCGGACCATCTGATCTTCATGATGGTGCGAAGGCATTTAAGGTGGAAACGATCCAGAGTACGTATGTGGTGGCGGTAGACACACCAGGTCTCGGAGGAGTACAGAAGGTTTGGCAGCACAATCGCCATGTAGACAGATATTTTTGTGGCTAACTTTAGGTCGTGCGAGCAGAAAACCTTGGAACGCAGCTTTCCAAATGCTGCAGCTGCAGCACTGATTCGGCTGTTGATCTCGGCATCAAGGTCACACTTAGATGTTACAGTGTTCCCAAGATAACGGAACTTATCAACTTGTTTCAGCATATCCTCACCAAGCTTAATGGCCAGTGTCTCGCGACCATGTGTGTCTAGAGACATTACTTCCGTCTTTTTGACACTGATCTTCAGGCCGAATTTGCAGCATGCTTGGTGAAAAACGGACATCAGCTGTTGCAAGCCGTCTGGGGATTCCGCAAGAAAGCACAAGTCATCAGCATACATGATCTCTGTAATCAGTGCATACGAAACCTTAGTGCGCGCCCTAAGTCTAGCCAAGTTGAAAAGACTGCCATCTGTGCGGAATCGGATGCGGACTCCTTCGGATACAGTATTCAAGACCTCCTTGACTACTACTGCAAAGTATAAGGCGAACAGTGTAGGCGCTAGAACACACCCTTGTTTCACCCCACAGGTGACGGGGAAGAAATCGGACTGTTCACCATCTACAGAGACACAGCACTGCATATTGTCATGCAGGAGTCTTAGAAGTCGAACAAACTTATCCGTGCACCCTAGTTTTTCCAGCACCATCCAGAGAGCTTCGCGAGGCACACTGTCGAAAGCTTTCTCCAAGTCAACAAAGCAGAGGTACAACTGACGCCCTTGTTCTCTGCTTTTTTCCTGCAGTTGACGCACTGAGAAAATAGCTTCACATGTGCCTCGGTCAGGTCGGAAGCCAAACTGGGTTTCGGGCAGAATCTTTTCGGACAGGTCTTTCAGGCGGTTCAATAAAACTCTTGCAAAAGCCTTTCCAGGGACCGACAGTAATGAAATACCACGATACGAGTTGCAGTCGGAACGGTCACCCTTGTTCTTGTAGAGAGCACTTATGCGAGAAACTTTGAAATCATCCGGGACTCGCTCCTCTTCCCACATTTGAACAAATAGCTTCCATACCGACGTGTGCAGCTCCATACCACCGTACTTCAGTAGCTCACCCGGTATAAGGTCAATGCCGACCGCCCGCTTATTGTGCTGCTGTCTGATGGCAGTAACAACCTCATCGTACGACAGGGGCTTGTCCAGCTCAGTGTTTAATGGGAGTTGAGGCAGTAAACTGATATGATGCAGATCAGCTGAACGATCTACGTTAAGCAAGTTTTTGAAGTGTTCAGCCCAACGTTTAAGTACATCCTCCTTGCTGGTCAGGAGTTGCATTCCGTCTAAAGACCTCAAAGGCACTTTTGCTCGGTAGGACGCACCAATCAGTTTACGCACTTCACAGTAAAACTCCCCAAGCTGGTTAGTATCGGCAAGCCACTGCATTTGACAAGCTTTGTCCCGCCACCACTTGTCTTTTAACTGTCGAGACAGCCTTCGTAATTCCTGGTCACTGTCTTTGACCACCGCAACATATCCACCTCTTCTATTGTGCTGTCGCAGGAGCTCTCGATGTTTGTCGAATGCTGCTTGTAGAACCTCGCCATTGTCATCGAACCAATCCTCGCTATGTCGGTCTTTCGCACCCAAAGTAGCAGAAGCGGCTTCCATGAGATGACATGACAAAGTTTCCCAAGCAGCACCGACATCACTAGTCTCATTAGTTGGTGACAGCTTTTCTGTTAAGGCTTCAGCATATTTCACCCTGACCTCTCGATCTTTAAGCCTATCCACGTTTAGACCCGCCGGCTTTTTCACTATGGATCTACGAGGTCGACGGAGGCGGAGTCGTAGTTTGGTGACAACAAGTCTATGGTCAGTCCAACAGTGAGCACCGCGCATGACACGGGTGATTTGGACTTGACTGATGTCTCTTTGCCGCATTATAGCATAATCGATCAGATGCCAGTGTTTGGATCGCGGGTGCATCCACGTCGTCTTGTGCTTAGCGGCAAGTCTGAACATGGTGTTCGATATCGCAAGGTCGTATTGAGCACAAAGACTAAGTAGTAACTGACCATTGCTGTTCATGTTACCAACTCCGTGTCGCCCCAGAACTCCAGGCCAAGCCTCATAGTCCCGACCAACTCTGGCATTGAAATTGCCAAGCAATAAGATCTGCTCTCTGACGTTTATGCTGTCAAGGCATTGAGATACTTCCTCGTAAAATTTGTCCTTAATGTCATCAGACTTGTCAAGCGTTGGAGCATAGACACTGATGACATTAAGGTAGTTGTCTTTGTCCAGATGAAGGCGCAGCGTGGTAATGCGGTCCGAGATGTGTACAGGACATTCTTGTAGTCGCTTTAATAAATGATTTTTGATGGCAAAGCCTACCCCTGAACGTCGAGGTTCGGATGCAGAGGTACCCTTCCAGAAGAAAGTGTAGCCCCCTCCATCTTCCACCAGTTCTCCTTCATCGGCAAGATGCGTTTCGCTGAGCGCAGCCACATCCACGTCATAACGACGAAGTTCCCGAGCTACTATGGCGGTTTTTCGTTCAGGACAGGCATTGCCATCTCTATCAATGAGTGTTCTCACATTCCACGCGCCAAATTTCATGATAGGTGTTTTCATGTTATTATTATTATTTGTGTTGCGTCGACCACGAGTTTCGTGATGCGATGGCAGCCGTGGCTACTACCACCTTCCAGGTAGGGACGAGCATTTTCTTAGGGCACCTTTTCTAGCCCCCTCCTCGGCTGAGCGAGGAGAGCAGTGCTTCCCTGAATAGGGCTGCTCTGTCACCCCAGGTGCTGCCGAATTTGCATTGTCGTCCCGATTATCAATGCAAAAGCGACCACGGCGTGTACTCACACCCCTGGGACCGCCTGCGTGCAGGAATCAGACAAAGCCCAGCTTGCACCATGCCAGACCTCTCTACTTCAACCCATCGCCACAGGACTTAGCGTCATCGGAGTCCATTAATCGGAAGCAGTCAGTTGCGCAGGATATATTTAGGTGCGCAGACGTTCGCGCAAACGCAAGCGCACCCTCTGGTCCTCCCCCTCCTCGACTCAGTGGAACGGAAAACCGCTACGACTGAAGGAGAGGTCAGATGCAGTGTCTGGCCGACGGTAACTACACGCGCCCTCTACCGTCGCCCTAAGCCATCCACCTTGCCTTGCTGAATCGCTGAGTCCGCCAAACCCGTTCACATTATCTGTATTGGGTTGCCATTCTCACCGAAACAGACTTTGTAATAGCAGGAGGGAGCTGCTTATGTTGGATCTGGAGGGAAGGAAATAGGAATAGGAATAGGAGGGAATATGGTGAAATTGGGACAGGAACATAGGTAGTAGGATACCACTGACTGGAAGGTATACAAAGCCAGTAGAAGCTCGGGAAGCCGGGGTCGCGTACCCGTATACCACATCACAACTTTCGATCCAGAAGCTGAGATGGGTATCCCTGGCATAATAGCGAGTAGCGACCCACTATCGATCACAAGAATACCGTCTCGTATTTAGCTACACGATATAGTACCTATGCCACGTATTGATGTATCAACTCAAAACGCATAGCAACGCGTCTCACTTACAAAGCAGGTACAGTCGGCGACACTGTATGTAGAGTCAATGAATAATAATAAATGTAACATACAAAATAGTTTTACCTTAAAAACACAATATTATTACCATCTATTAGAACTTTTAAATAGGTTGGTAAATAATTTTCTAGTTCTTACTAAGAAATTAATCAATTTTCAAAACATCCAGTAAAATATACACAAAAACTGAATTAACGTCCGTCCGTGATAGGTTTATGGTGTATGCTGTTAAATAGTGTATCGATTAAAAGTAGGTATAAAACAAATTAAGTGTTAATTAAGAGCAAATTAAGTCAAATTTTAAATCAAATAGACAAAGGTACCTCATTGACATGAATTTTGTTTGATAATGTTTTTTTTTGTTTGATTTTATGATGATTTGACGTATTTCATTTTATTAATCTTTTTTAGTTTTTTTCATCCATGACATGATCCGTAACTTAAACATAATTTTTATAATGTTTGTTGATTAATTATCCAACATTAACATTTTGACAATAATTTGAAATTTTATACGTACTTGTTGTGCATACTGAGTCCGTGTGAGAAGCATTTATATTTGTAACATCTTTTCAAACCATATGGATCAATAAACACTTTAACTTTGACTTTGAATATTATGGTAGGTACATGTCACATTCAATTGCGCCTGTCACAGTTATCGTAGGTTTGTTCCCCACGAGATACTAATATGTGTTAAATCAATTTTCAAATGTTTGTGTTAAGTCTGGGTGTTTTCCCATACATACATACAAATATCACGCCTATAATCCCTTGCGGCGTAGGCAGAGCGTAAACAGCACAAAAAAACGGCTATTTACACCACGTCTGACAAATGTTTTAGGGTCATTCGGAAAATTGTGTATCGCTATAGTGACAGGTTGTCAGCCCATCGCCTAAAATTGCAATACACACCCTCGAGTCCCTTAGTCGCCTAATACGACTCCCACAAGAATGAAATGGGGTGATGCTATTCTAAGCCGGCATAACACGGATGTTTTCTATGCATAATATTTATTTATTTACAACAAAAAAAAAATTTAAGTATAAATATCAGTTATCTAGTTCTCATTGTGTAAGCTATGCTTAGTTTGGAGCTAGACGGCGCTCTGATTTGTCCTGGATATATATTTATTATTCATTAATTATAAGACGTATTGCCCTAGGCATTTATCTCTTACGCTGCTCTTTGGCTCTTCTTTTCCGGCTGACTGTACCCGATGCTTGCAACTCACAAAAGACCCGACGGTTGAATATTAAAATGTATGGTCACGAACTCGACGAATTATCGTGACTCTTTATGTGTAGGGTGGACGTACCGGTCGCACAACAGACACCAGTTATACACCAATTTTGCTTAAAACTTAGTTCCGAGTGATGTCGGCAATGAGTAGCAACACCCCATTTAAGTAAGAGGCGACTTAGAGACTCGAGTTTTACGTGTGTATTGCGATTCGGGACGATGGCCTGACAACCAGTGTCTATGGCGATACGATACGATACGATAACTTTAATTACAGCGAATATTTAATTGAGTTTGCAGGTTCTAATTTTACTTAAGGATAATTCTAAAAACTTGAGCAACGGATATTCTGATAGATTGATTGTATAAAGAGTTCTTTTTAATTATGTGGCGCCACTGTCGAGGCCGTTCACGGCTACACTCGCCTTAAACTAACTGGTCTGGGACTGGTACGATGACCTATATGTAGGTATGAGACACTACAAATTAAGTTTAGACATGGGTATCGAAACGTCGGGGATCGTATGATGAAAAGGTTTTGTAATTCGAGCGGCGACTTCTCTTGACATTTTGCTAAATGTTTAAGATTTGTACTTACCTACCTACTTACCTACATATTTTAAGACCAAAAAATGCAGACAGCAATTTTTTCATACCTGAAAATAAAGAAGAAACGCTCGTGCACAGAAGCTACGCTCACTCTTGTCCGCGGTTAACCTGCAGATTCTCCCTCTTTCAGAAACGCATCATTTTCCAAACTGCATTCCTTCTCTTCTCGACCTGTTAATTACTTCTTCTTCCGATAAAATTGCTGCTCATGGTCAATTTCCAGCCAATTTCTCCTATCATGATTTGATTTTTCTTTCTCTTAAAATTCGACCACCTAAGCGCAAAGCCAAGTTTATGCTTATCCGTAGTTTTAGAGGCATTGATTTGGAGGCGTTGAGGCGAGATGCCTCAAGTATTGATTGGGGACCAGTGCTCACTGCTAACGATATTGACCTCAAGATTAAATTGCTTCACTCTATCATGTTCCAACTGTATGATATTCATGCACCAGTCAAAAGGGTTAGATTAAAACATGCTCCTACACCTTGGTTAACAAAGGAAATTCTTGATCTGATGGCAAGGCGTGACAGAGCTAAAAAGCGGTATAGGAAGCGACCCACTGAGAATAATCTGAATCAGTACAAAGTTCTCCGAAATCACTGTAGTCGTCTGTGTAGAGTTGCGAAAAGACGTCACATTCACGATTCTATAGATAACTGCAATCCTTCGCAGGTTTGGAAATTTTTACGGTCGCTTGGCATTGGTAAATCGCCAGATACTTCTGGTGGTGCAGCCGTTGATTTAAACGCACTTAACGCTCATTTCTCGTTGCCACCTGTAATGTTAAGTGACATTGTAAGGTCTACAACAATTGCCAACATAAACAGCAAACCACTTCCACAATGTACTTCTTTCTCTTTTAATGCTGTTGCCGAGGAGGATGTTAAGAAGCATATCTTATCCATCACATCTACTGCTGTGGGCAATGATGAGCTATCCTCCCGTATGATCTCCTTTATCCTAACCGAACTCTTACCAATACTTACACACATTTTCAATTTTTCCTTGGCAATGAGTTCTTTCCCGTCGGCATGGAAACGTGCTGATGTCATTCCTCTCCCTAAAGTTTCCAATCCCACGTCATTCTCCCAATTCCGCCCCATTTCCATATTACCATTCCTTTCCAAAGTCCTCGAGCACATTGTCCACAAGCAACTAGCCGACTTTATAACATCACACAATCTTTTATCTCCGTTTCAATCTGGTTTTCGCGCTGGTCATAGCACAGTCACAGCACTTCTTAAAGTAACTGACGACATTCGACTTGCTATGGAGAACAAGTCTTTGACTATTCTTATCTTACTGGATTTTAGTAACGCCTTCAACTCTGTTGACTATGATGTTCTTCTTGCCATACTTCGCTCCCTTAACATTTCACCCTCGGCAATAGCTTGGTTCGATTCATATCTTCGGGGTCGCTCGCAGCGGATCCGCTCTGATGAGGTGTTCTCTGAATGGCGTGATCTCTCTGCGGGTGTTCCACAAGGTGGCGTCCTTTCACCTCTTCTCTTTTCTGTTTTCATTAACACAGTAACATCTGTGATCGCCTCTAGTTTTCATCTCTACGCAGACGATTTGCAGATATATCGTCATTTTATTTCTGACGATATCGTTAGTGCCACTGCAGCTATCAACGATGACTTGAGAAGGATTGCTACCTGGGCTGAAACTTTTGGACTTGTAGTTAACCCCAAAAAGTCGCAAGCGATGTTGATAGGTAGCTCGTATATGTGTAGGCAATTCGATCAAACTAGTATCCCAACTGTCTCTTATAATGGAACACCAATTGCCTATACCAAGACTGCTAAAAACCTGGGTGTGCTACTGGACCACAACCTTAGTTGGACTGCTCAGGTAAATGACGTGAGTAGGAAAGTGTTTTATTCATTTCACTCGCTGAAGCGCCTCCAAAATTTCCTGCCTCTGAAAACTAAAATCACTCTCGCGCAAACACTTCTTTTCCCCCTTTTTGACTACGCTGACACTTGTTGCCTGGATGCCACTGAAGAGTTGTTGAACAAACTCGAGCGTCTCCAAAACCTGTGCATTAGATTTATCTTCGGCTTACGCAAGTACGACCACGTCTCGCAGTTTCGTTCCCAACTCAAGTGGCTTCCTATCCGACTTCGCAGAAATGCTCATGTGCTTTCTTGTCTTTTTAATATTCTTCACAGCCCTACTTCTCCTTCTTACCTTCAAGAACGTTTTAATTTTTCCCGACCACAGGACAAGCCTTGTCGCTCACATGTAAGATCCATTCTTTCAATTCCGATCCACCACTCCGACTTCTACAGTTATTCTTTCACTGTGCATGCGGCCAGATTGTGGAACTCCCTCCCTCACACAGTACGTGACAGCCCTTCACTCTCAGTCTTCAAGAAAAGAGTAAAAGAGCATTACCTTTCACTGTCTAATTAGTTCGTATTAGTCGTATTTATATATATATATATATATATATATATATATATATATATGTATTATTAGTGTTAGGTATATATAATATAGATATATATATTAGTATATTGAGTAAACTTTTATTTAACTATATTCATTAATTTAATTGTGCACGATTTATCAGCCTTACCTTATGCTATCTCTCTACCGTAGGACTGCTGGAAGAGATTTCTTTTTAGAAATAAGTAGTACCTGTTGTGTTATTTTTCTTTAATGTAATTGTTCTGTGTTTTATCTTGTGTGCAATAAACAGTTAAATAAATAAATAAAATAAATAAATAAGAAATAAAGGTTAAAAAATTCACATTTATAATTTATTCTCCAAATATCATTTACGTGAATGTTGTGACATAAATTTATTCCCACGATTCTACAATCAGCACCACATCAACCTATTTCATTAAGAGATCAACTCTGTACTGGATTTCCTTATTAACTGCATAAAAACAAGTTTAAGTAGATCCCTTAAAAGTGTAGGTTTGTTGTTGTGTTGTAGATAGCATAGCACCTAGCCACCTACCTACTGAGATCGCTACTTAGTTATTTAAATTCCGTAAGTTTATTATTTTATTTTATTTTTTGTTTCTTTGGGAAACTTAACTTTTAGCTTGAACATTAGCAGTAGTTAGATACCACATAATTAACTTATAGCCAATTAAAAGATTCCACCAGTACGGATTTTTAAAATACTTATCTTCTAGTAAACAAATAAATTCAGGTGTTTTATTTTTCAAGTCTCTACTAACTACAGAGTTTAAAAAAAACTAACAAAACGGACTTATTTAATCAACGAAACATACAAAAACAGTATAAATTGTTATATAATACTGTCAAATACGATCAAAAGTAAAGAAAAAAACACAAATTTTTATTGAGAAAATAATTAATGCACTCAAAACGTAAACAGTGAATTATAAAACATTTGCCCGAGCCAATATGCTAATATGTTTTAAACATCTAGGTAATATTTGGTCGTATAACTAATCTGTCACATATGACAAGATGAGCACCTACACGTACAGACTATAGAAGGTAACTATCGACGAATGCCAACTTAAATAAGCACTTGTCGATCTTGATCTCAATGCATGGCGTAGGATTGTGTCCTTCATGACAACAATTTTATTGTAGCCTAGGTGTACATAATGATGAATAATGCCGGATTACATAGGTATGCTAAGCATAGGCCAGCCTCGAGACAGTGCCTTTTATAATTTATTTATCCAGGGCCTGAAGTCTGCTAAATTAAAATCGTTTAAGCTGTATGTCAATGGCCTGTCAGTGGGACAGTTTTGGTAATTTCGTGTTCTGCTAACAGTTTGAAGTGAAAATCACAGTAGCATAACAAAGACATTTGACATTCGATAGTATTACAATGACAATATACACAGGAGCAGTCTTCCATCCATCCAACTGTTTTACCAGCACCTGCATAAGATCCACGATAATTGCAGTTTAAGTTAGTGTAACTCAGTCCGCTGGATGCTCTAAGAAATCCATGCATGTGAGCCCCCATATCCGTATGTAAACATTTTTTTTAAGTTAGTTTCTTGTGTAGTACAATAACGAGGTGAAAATGTTTTTTTTTTTTTTTATTAATGATGGGTTTGCTCTTGACTCTAGTCTAGGTCATAGGACAGAGACAGAGTCTAAGATGGAGCGAGCTCACCCAGAAGAAGCCTGTTCACTCTTACTTTGAAGAGATTAGGGTTGTATGCTTTTGGAAACACAGACGCAGGTAGTAAATTCCACTCTTTAGCAGTGCGCATTATAAATGATGACTGGAAGCGCTTAGTCCGAATTGGTGGAATGGCTACCAGGTACGGATGGTATCCGGCGGTGCGTCTGGATGTCCGATGGTAGAAGGGAGCTGGTGGAACAAGGTCGTGAAGCTCTTGAGCACACTCTCCGAAGTACAATCTATAAAATACCGACAAGCAGGCAACCTTGCGGCGATGAGCCAGGCTAAGTAGCTTGGTGTCCACCAGTTTTATGTCGCCTATGAGCCTCTTGGCCCTGCGTTCCACCGAGTCAAGAGCGGCAAGTTGGTATTTGGCTGAGCCATCCCAAAGGTGACTGCAATACTCCATGCAGGATCGGACTTGTGCTTTGTAAAGAGTTAAAAGCTGTCCAGGCGTAAAGTATCGCTAAATAAATAAATGTTTCATTAAAAATAGGCTACTTCACAGCAATTTCTAATCTAACCATGTATAGCGAGTCGCAAACAATGCAGGCGCTTGAACCGACGTCAATAAACAAAGCGTCCTAAACAATCAGCTGTGTATGACACAGGAAGGAATGTATGGCGTTGATGTCCTTTTCTTCTGTCACAGCCAAAACCCGACTCCATAGCGGAATTTACGGCCATTCATCAAACATTCCGTCATTCATTTTTGTCCATACCCTCCATCCGTATCCAGCATTTCCACGCGGTTTAATACGCTCCAGTTCAAAAGAAAAACAGAGAAAGTAAATCCTCTTTGTGGCTATACAGTCCAAATGCAAAGCAGCTGCAAAATAACATATTTTATGCAGTCCATTATTTCTATACTTGCGATTGATATTTCTCGTTTGAGTCGATTAAGGAACGGTTCTAATAAGAATCGGTATTGCACCATTAGGTGAATCGCCCACTTGTCGTCCGTCGCTGCGTATTTTTAACGCACCGTAACGCATGCTTCTGCCAGACGAAAAGAAATTGCGTAATCCGATCTTATTCCCATAGAAATACGGTGCGTAAATTGCGTGTGCGTTTTCGTTCAATTAAAAATACGCAGCGACGGATGACAGTGGGAGGACCGGCTTTTGACTTAATCTAGTTCCTTTATCTAGAATGGCTGGAAAATTAGAACCTAATTAGAAGTCAATTTATGTCGAACTTTAAGACGCGAATTTCCATTAAGGTGTTTGAGTTTTAATTAAATGCAAAAAACTAGGGCAAACACACATTACGATCTACGCTTTCTATGATGCAAAACAAATACACAAACTTGGACGAAAATTCAAATTGTAACAGTCAGTCTGTGTGGCGCAGTGACAGCCGATGAGGCGCAGTGGTAGTGCGACTTCCTGCAACGCGAAGGTTCAATTCTCGGTAGGGCACTCTTTTTGTGAAAGAACTTTTTCCAAAGAGGGCACGTTTGCTGTCTATAATTACTTAGACGGCGATCGTTACACAATTATGTCAGAGGCCTACTACTAGTAGTGAGCGTTTGAAATACTCTGACACGGGTCGGTTCGGGTCGGTTTTGTATCCCACACGAATAGAAGAAGAAGAAGTCTGTGTGGAACATAATTTTATACGTATTCATTGTCTCATTAGAGATACCGACTTATCTGAACAAGCGAAATTGATTTAAGAACGCTCCAACTCCGACTAAAACTTAAGACAAACAAGATAGTTCGGGCAACGGGGTCTAGTTGGCGGGAATTTTGACAGTTCCCCGATAGACTCTGATAGCGCCATCTACGTGCACAACTTTTTATTTTATCGCTGTAAAAAGTTGTTAACTTTGAAAATATATCACATTCCGTCGACAACAAGTAATGAGAAAAGTTCTGCGGAACTGAATCATAAGCTTTTAGTTTGTGAAACTTATGAATAAAACAAAATAAACACAGAATTCGGGCAATATTTTTTGCATGGGACTGGGAAGTTGGATATACTTTCTAGTAAATAAAATAGGGAAAACTAATTATTATTGTACCATTTATCATTTTCCCCGACTTCCTAATAACTATAACTTTTGTTTTATTACCTAACCTTTGACAAAGCAAAAGTCAATAATAACTTATCAGTAGAGTAGTTCTTATTTTCCATATTTTGTCCAGTGATGCTGGCTTAAAATAGCATCACCCCAATACTACCCGTAGGTGTCGTAAAAAGCAATTAAGGGACAAATTCATCCAAGGAATGGGCAGCAGCATTACCTGTGAAAGCTATATTTTGCACTGCGCTCGCCAATCCACATGGCGGTGTCAAGCGTGGTGAGTATGGCAATACCCGCCAATAGGGGGAGGCCCATGTCCAGCAGTGGACTGTTGTGGCTGTTATTGTTTGTACGTACTTTGAGCAAGGCAGTTTTCCTTTTCCTTCCGACAGATACGGCAGGCCACGGCGTTAATCGGTGGGTATGTATGTATTTAGTACCTACTTATGGTTCTTTTTCGAGTGGGACACCGAGTCGTCCAATGGCTCAATCAACCCTGGCGTCAGAGAGTCTGACACGGTTTTGTAACGACCGCCGTCTAAGTAATCATAGACAGCAAACGGGACCGACAGCTTAATGTGCCCTCCGAAGCACGGAACCATCTGTATTTTCGGACAATCAGGTGGTTCTATTAGCTTCAATTACCTAAAGTGACATTACCTAAACAATAACCTGTACCTAATGTGTTTGCACTTATTATTTCATGGATAATATGTATTTATGGGTGTTTTCTATGTATAATATGTATTTATTTACAAAAAAGTATATAAGTAATAATATCAGCTATTTAGTTCCCATAACAAGCTATGCTTAGTTTGGGGCTAGATGGCGCTGTGTGAAATGTCCAGAATATTTATTAATTTATTATTTTCATATCCCGTTCGATATACATGTATTAAATTTCCAATTTATCTACAAATATTAGTTTGCTAACGCACCTAGTAATTTATTATTCGTTCCATAGATGTCGTTTAATTAAATGTGCTATCTAGCATGAAATTTGTATTTACATTACCTGTCTAACACATAAATTGCAAGCCTACACATTAAATTGAAGCGGAAATCACTTTCATGAATATTAATTTGAGCTAATAGCGTACCTACCAAATAAGATTTTCAACCACGAACTATATCATTAATAGTCATAACAGTCCACTGCTGGACATGGGCCTTCTCCTTTTAGGTGGTATTTGCCGTACTCACGGCGTTTGGTAGGCGGGCAAGATAGTATACACAGGAAATTTGCCTGCCTATTTACTTAATTTCTCTTTATTTTTTTGCCTTGTAACTGTAATACGGTATATTTAGGGTGGCGCTATTCTGACGCGGCACCACATGACATTACTGCTTCGTAGGATCATTCTGTTTTTTATGCACTTAATCAGATTGGCTCTTAAATAAAATAAATTAATATCGTGGACAATTCACACAGCTCCATCTAGCGTCAGACTTACAAAGCTATTGGAACTAGTAAGCTGATATTGATACTTATAAGTCTATACTTTTTTTGTGAAAAAATAAGTATTAAACATAGAAAACACACATACACATATCAGCCGCAAATAACGAACATTTACGCCACGTCAGACAAATATTTGAGGGTCATTCGGAAAATTGTGTATCGCCATAGCGACAGGTTGTCAGCCCATCGCCTAAAATTGCAACACACACCCTCGAGTCCCTTAATCGCCTCTTACGACACCCATGGGAAAGAAAGGGGGTGATGCTATTCTAAGCCGGCGTCACACGGCATCATAGAAAACACCCAGACTAAACTCAAATATCTAAAAATAGACTTAACAAATATTTGTGTCTTGTGGACATCGAATTTACGACCCTCGGCATAGCAGGCATAGGTACTCTCCGCTACGCCATCGGGCCAGTCAAAAATGGGAGCTCGACGTTCTCTTAACAGTACTTAACTTTTACAACAATACATACATAATATCCCTTGCGGGGTAGGCAGAGCATAAACAGCAGTAAAATTGTACATTCACGACTCGTCTGACAAACATTTGAGTGTCATTCAGATGATTGTTTATTACTATAGTGACAGATTGTCAGTCCATCGCCTAAAACTGCAAAACACTTATCTTGACTCGCTTAATCGTCTCTTACGATACCCTCAGAAAAGAAATGGGGTGATGCTATTCTAAGCTGACATCACACGGCATATAACAATACTTGTTTGAAATTGAGATTATACGTTCCATGAAAAGTTTCAATAGAAGCTCCATTACGCAATAAGAAGGTTCTTCGTCTCTTTGTTAGTCAAAAGAATAACATTTCAAACAACTCCTCCCTTAAGGCGGTTCTCACACTTGTCGTCCGTCGCTGCGTATTTTAAACGCACCGCAACGCAGGCGTCTGTCAGACTAAAGGAAATTGCGAATCCCGATCTTATTTCTATACAAATACGGCTACGGTGCGTTTACAGGTGACGATTCAAGATTCAAAGGTCAAACGATTTGACAGACGCATCATCACCGTAGCCGTATTTGTATGGGAATAAGATTGGAATAGCCGTGTGATGCCGGCTTAGAATAGCATTACCCCATTTCTTTCCCGTGGGTGTCGTAAGAGGCGATGGGCTGACAATCCTATCACTATGGCGATACTCAATTTTCCGAATGACCCTCAAATGTTTGTCAGACATCGCGTAAATGTCCGTTTTTGCAGCCGTTTACGTTCTGCAAGGAATTATAGGCGTGATATGTGTATGTATGTTTGTATGTATAAGATTGGAATTTGCAATTTCCTTTCATCTTACAGACGCGTGCGTTGCGGTGCGTTTTAAATACGCAGTGACGGACGACAAGTGGGGGAACCTCCTAAGTAGGGGAGGCATTATTGAGTTCTGAACAAGTAACAGAACAAGTAGCTACTTAAACACACCTTAATTTGTTTTACAACAGTTCATTTCCTCTAATATCAAATTGACGTCTATTACACGGCTACTTAATTCGGATATGAAGAGGATTTATTTGGGTCAAAGTTTGGTACAGTAGAGTCGATTTAAGAAGCGAGGTTTGACAGCAGTGCTATTGAAAAAGATCTATAAATCTGTTTTTTTCTTAAATTGTTTTAAGCGGGGGCAGGATTTAAGCCTGCGTTTTTCGCCATTACTAGAGGCGACGCCTCTTCCATCTGGGCTAACGCAGCTCGTTCCTTGCCCGCCAATTTTGCAAGTGTATCTTTAATGTCAATAACGCGTGGCATACGGCTCCATCTATAAATCGTAGTTTGCTTGCTATCTCATCTTATATATGCATCTAGCAGCTGTCAAATCGGGCTGGTTAGGATAGCTTAACTATAGGATTACCTTCTTCTAAGAAGATTATTTTAGGCTTATAAACTCAAAAGTTTGGATTCGTTACCGACGAAAAATCCAAAAGTATTGTTACATAAGGGTTGATCCCAAAAAGATTATAGACCTATGTTTATCTTTGAAAGTTTGACATGTAGTATCACATATATCACGCCCACAATACTTTGCGGGGCATGCAGAGCTCAAAGGGCCGCACAACACGCTACGTCTGACAAACATTTGAGGGTCATTTATAAAATTGTGTATTGCCAAAGTGACAGGTTTTCAGGCCATTGCCCAAACTTGCAATACACATGTAAACCTCGAGTCCCTTAGTCGCCTCTTACGACACAATTCTAAGCCGACATCACACGGCATACTAGCACATCTATTTTTAAATGTTGAACTTATTTTCATAAAACAAGAATACTTATAACTTAGAATCATTTCGAATGAAGAACTTCACTACTCATGATAAAAAAACACCCGCAAACTTTCTCTAATTAAAATGTTCCTCTCCTCTTACTACACTTAAAAACTTCTGTATACTTTTATCTAGCCGTCTAGGCTTCCTACAAAGTTACTATTTATAGCATTTTTACAGCACGAACTAAGTTCTCTGGAATACTAAAAAACTTTTGTACTTTTGAACCGAATACAACTAATGCATTCGATCCATGAATGGTGAATTTGTAACATGAATATGAATAATCTAGGTAGGTACCTACCTATTATACATAATGCAACTTTTTTTTAAATTATGGTTTGTAGAATAAATACCCGCTCTTAAAATATTTTCAAAGTTAGTGCACTGACTAATAAGAATGACAACTTTTAAGTTTTTTAGAAAACTGAACATCATGCTGGTTATAATGCAATCAGGACCGATGATCAATAACCGTAATATCGAATCGGTAGAAATCAATTTTCCAATGCTCCTGACTGCAATTAGTGATCTAACGACTCGTATCACACTTTCTACTATTCGAATCCATCAATGTGAAAGTGTGAAGGGTATTTTCGTTTGAATGTGTAAAACGAGTGTTTGGATCATTTGTCTAAGAGTCTTTTTTTTCGTGTGGGACACCGAGTCGACGAACCATGCGATTAACCCCGGTGTCAGAATGTTTCAACCGCCTACTACTACTAGTAGGCTTCTGACATGGTTGTGTAACGACCGCCGTCTTAGTAATCATAGACAGCAACCGGGACCGACGGCTTAATGTCCCCTTCAAAGCACGGAACCATCTTTCTTACGGCCAATCATTGGTGGTTTATCCTGCACCAGACTGAAAACAAATTCACAAATTAAAATGAAGTGATAATATCATATTTGTGAGTGCCCCACCGGGAATCGGGAATCGAACCCGGAATTTTTGCGCTGCAGGCAGTCGTACTACCACTGCGCCACATCGGCTGTCGAAGAATGGGTCACTTGAAGTCAAATTCCTACTGATTCAAAAATACGCCCGTAGAACTCCGAAACCAACGAACATTACCAGTCAGCATCAATTAGCCTTAAGTATACATCAATACCGGGTCTTACAACGTCAAGAGGTTCGGAATCGATCGGCAGATAGTAATATATGACTTGCATTTTAGTGGGAACTCATCAGGGGACGTATTCTAATAAAACATCGATTTGCGTTGCAGATACATGCCGTGTGATGCCGGTTTAAAATAGTTTTACCGCATTTCTAACCGTTAGTGTCGTAAAAGACGACGACGAATCAAGGAAATAAGCATTAGTGTTCCTTGTGATATATAGGATGACATTTTACTAGTGACTGATAGTTGTAACTAAGAAAGGAACATACGTTGAAATATGACAAAAATATTTTGAGTTTCCATAGTAACTCAAATCAGCTGATCGGTAATTTCGTATGGAAGGTCAAGTTCTTTTGGTATCTCAACCTTTGTTTCTTGGGGAAGTTGTTGCTTATCACCAGTCAGTCTTGAGCTTTCGCTATCGGTCAACTACTAGTACATTACACCTTTCAAAACCAACTGTCCTCATGGAAAACAACCTCCAATAAGTAAATAAGTCCCATGTCCAGAAGTTAACTGTTTCTGCTGGTGATGTGTGCGGACACAAGATAAAACGGCTTGATTTGATAGTGGAAAGAAAATCTGTGCCAATTTGAGATAAGATTTGGCAAGTTTCCCAATCACCCAGGTAAACGTACTGGCATAGATAAAGCTTTGATCAAAATCCTCAATGAATTGGATTCCAATTTCTTTTAAAAACATTTCTTTTAAGGAGTCAAATGGTATGATTAGATTTTGGTTCAGTTATTTCAAAAGTTTTGTCATATTTTTACTGAATAAGTAGGTAATCTGCCTTACAAGAATAGGTATTGGCCGCAATATGGTATATTGGTCTCAATGCGGAACATAAATTCTCTTAACTTACCTTTTTGTGCTGTCACTTTCCGTCAAATAGGTTTTAAGGCAAACACATTTGTAGCTTATCAGAATCGTTGTCCATTACGTTATCGGCGTAATCACAAAGTTTTTGTTCGCTTGACCGTCCGCTAAGAGTATGCAAAAAGACAGGTGAGTCACCTAGCAATGGATACCAGATATGCGCTTATCAGATTGTAATGACTAATGGTGCGCCAGGGGTGACCAACCTAATGGCCTGAACGAAGTCGCACGCAACTTGATTACAGAAATAAGCTTTTCGTACAAAGATGGATTGATCTTAAAATTATAGGATTAGACCAGCACAATTTGATTTGCTTTTCTAAGCCTCAAGGTTTTCTAAAAGAAATATACAACTTGTAATCTTATTTTGGGTGAAATACTTTATTGTGCAAAACAGTCCCGTCAAGCGAACCATTTATAACGCTTATAAACTAAATGAACAAAATTTCGTTGTGCCAAGAATATAAAACAAAATTATTTTCAGACCCGTGCAGACATGTTTCGTTTTTATAGTGGTTTTGTGAATAATATGTGATACACAAAAAAAGTTGAGTGTCTGTCTACCTTCTTTAACGTTTGTCTCTACCTTACGTTTGTCAAATAAATTGTTTTCACGTTTCAATTATTACTCTCAACCAATTACAAGTTAATTAGGTGGTACATCTTCTTAATTAAAATTAAGCTTAACATAAAGTGTAACAACATGATCCCTCACTTGGAAATATTTGATTTATACACGTGTACCCTGAACTCTTTAACAATTCCAATTAATTTTGTGTATAGGGTTTCAGGGCATAAGTCTTTTTCTTGTTGTTTGTGTGTTTCAGACTTAATACGAATATCACGTTGTTGCCACGCTGAGTTTCACTGTTTATTATATTTTGCCTAACGTTTTGTTTTAGTAAAGGAATTTTGATGAAATATGGAAACTCAAACAGATGAAATTTTGGAATCGCATTTTAACTCATTTAATTTAACAATTATTAATCGTACAAAATATTTTTTTAGGTCTCTTTGTACAGTCTTGTTTAATTTGTTAAATACATACATACATAAATCACGCCTATATCCCTCATGGGGTAGGTAGAGCGTTAACGGCCGTAAAACGGACATTAACACCACGTCTGACAAAAGCTTGAGGGTCAATCAGATAACTGTGTATCACTATAGTGACAGGTTGTCAGCCCATCGCCTTAAACTGCAATACACATCCCTCGAGTCCCTTAGTCGGCTCTTACGACACCCATGGGTAAGAAATGGGGTGATGCTATTCTAAGCCGGCATCACACGGTAATTTGTTAAATTATTAGTAGGATATACTTATTCCTCCATGGTAATACTAATGTAGTAAAGAGCTGTGTTTTTGACAAACCCAATCGGGTTTAAAGACGCGTAATATGTAACTTGTATTTGTTGTATTGTAATAAAATAAATAAATAGGTAAAAATGAAAAAAAAATATTTCCGAAAATAATAATAAAATTCCAAGCGTATGTTAACTACCTCTGGCCTATGGGAACGTGACTGCGCAATGCATTGTGCATCTAATTGGCCAACGTTCGATTCCCGGCCATTGCCAGATTAAGATAACATTCTTCCTAAAGGGCATTGTGTTCGGAGACGATTTGTCAACATCGAAACGTCGAACGATCAAAACGCCGAAGCAAGTTTCAAAAGCCAATAATGTACCACCAGCAGTACCTCAAGTTACCATCTAAAGGATCAACGTATTCTAGTTTTTCATACACATTCTAACAATAACCAGTATAAGTAGGTAACTTAGTGATGAATACTAGTAGAAGAATAGATGACAGATATATCTACAAAGCGATAAATTCAAAGACTCGTTGTCATAAAGTCGTGGTAAAAAAATCATTTTAACTTCTCACGGTTGTCGTAAAAGCCGAATAAACTTTAAAACTGCGATATGCAGCAGTCTTTTTATTAAATTCGTGTGTAAGAAAGTTCCGTGCTTCAGAGGGCACGTTAAGCTGTCGATTCCGGTTGCTGTCTGTACTAACACGGCGGTCGATACACAACCATGTCAGAGGCCTACTACTAGAAAAACTCTGACACCAGGGTTTATCGGGTCGTTCGTCGACTCGGCGTCCCTGAAGAAGAAGTCGTGTGTACCGCCGTCTGATGACGGCTTCGAATAGCATCACCCCAATTCTACTCGTGAGTGTCGTAAAAAGTGACTAAGAGTTAATCATCCAGGGAATGGGCAGTAGCGCTCCCAGTGAATGCAACATATTTTCCTGCGCTCGCTTATCCACCTGCCACTCGTGGTGAGTACTGCAATACCCCCAAATAGGGGGAGGCCCATGTCCAGCAGTGGATTGTTGTGGCTGTTAATTCACCTTGATTGAAAAAATATCCTTACATAGACTAAACATGTAAGTAAAATGCTTAGTACGTGACATTTCAATCCAATACTGGGCGCACCCACCGATACTTGCAATACAATGCATTTGCAGGTAGCTCCCACCAAAACTGCACAAAAAATATGTTGTCAAAACTAAATGGATCTACAGAAGCTGCTTAAGTATTGAATTTGGACAAAGCATTCTTTCCAGATGTCTTGCTACTGGCTAATCCTTCAGAAGGTGGATTTTGGAGTTAAATTGCGTGGAGAGTATTCGATCAAAAAGCTTATGAGCAAAAAAAGGTTTGTCAAAGCTTTTTTTGATGTCAGGTGTTTAGCGGTAATCTAATATTGGTGACAGTTGCGATAATAGTAGACGAATGATGTGATGATGGATGGTATTTCCATTAAAAATAAAACGAGAAGATTTTTGATTATGCCTAAAGATTTTTACACTTACGACAAAAAACGTCTTTTTTCATTTTTTGCTAAAATTAATCTCAAGTATACACATTAACAGCCACAACAGTCCACTGGACATGAGCCTCCCCCTATTTGGGGGTATTGCCATTCTCACCACGCTTGGCAGGCGGATTGGCAACGCAGTACAAGATATAATATTCATAACACCTAAGTGTAGAATTGGGGTATTTTAAGCAGGCATCACACGGAGCACACTTTTAAATATCTACTGTCAAATGTG
Source organism: Tuta absoluta (assembly GCA_027580185.1). Taxonomy (NCBI): domain Eukaryota; kingdom Metazoa; phylum Arthropoda; class Insecta; order Lepidoptera; family Gelechiidae; genus Tuta; species Tuta absoluta. The sequence goes on along the minus strand of JAQAHW010000010.1, from coordinate 16,030,354 downwards.
CAAAACTATTTGTATACGGCTTTTTTCGCTCTGCCTACCCTGCAAGGCAATGCTCCCGCTGCCGCTTATTCAGCGTACAAATTAAGCGAACGGGCGATATCGCACTGTAAACAACGGAGTATGGATGGGAGGTTGCGCGTCACGCCACGCGCTCACGCCAAGCATTGTTCTACACTGACTGATAACAGCATTAGAGTCATAGGCGGCAGCGTGATACACTACTGCTGCCACCTATGAAGCGAGCAATAAGCGAGTGGACCATATTGCAATGTAAACCACTGAGCTTGGATGGGAGGCTGTACGTCACGGTGTTCTACGCGGACTGATAATTCATAACGACAGCGATTTCCAAAAAGCTTAATTTGCACTACGTTTGTGTAAATTCTGTTGAAATACATGTTTTTTTTTTTAAGTTAAAACAGTGATAACTTATACATATATATAAAGTTGAAACAGTGATAGGTTTTCGGAGAGTGTGGCGTGATGACAAGCAGAATGAAATTCTCTATACCCGTCTCTCTACATACATTTTGACGAATTTTATCTTTATCTTATTATCAAAGTACTCTGTGTGTTACACTGCACAAAGTCAAACTCACACTATTTTACACTGTCAAACCAATACTAGAAGACATGTCAACAAAGAAAAATAGACCTTATTTCAAGGCATTATTGATTTGATAGATGCCAAAATTTACATGATGGGGACTTTTCTATCTGACAGTTCTCGATTCATAATTTGAATCCAGATGGCGTTATGTTAAGTTGAAATTATGACATTCGAGTCACAAACACAAAAAAACATTTCATCTAGGTATTTCTTACATTTCCTTGGAAATAAACTTTTTCAGTTTAGCTTTCTGCCATCTATGTAAACTTGGAGATTGACCATAAAATTTCCCATTGGAGTAACGCAAATATAATCATAAATTAACAACCTTAAACCTCCTATAACTTACACCACACTACCACAGGTAGATACCCACTTAATGTTTTCGCTATGTGACTGACATTTCGGTGCGAGCCCGTCGTGTGTGACGGCTGCGTTAAAACCTCTACTTTATATCACTTTTATTGTCCTCATTGTAGTTTCCAACGTACAACGTACACATTTACGGTTTCTCGAACGTTCAAATTGTACGAATGTTGTAAATGTTGTCAATAAAGGCACTGGCTGGTACTGTGGGAAAACGGTAGCTAACTGCTTTTAACGGTACGAGTTTATGTGTCTTAAACTTATTGACAAAATAGCAATGAACTATACCTACCTATACTCCCTAGATTGGTATGTATTATTCTCAATTAATTACACCGCAGGCAGGGTTCAAACCTGCGACTTTTGGTATCACTACAACCAACGCCTCTCCCGACTGGGCTACCGGGAATAAGTCGCTACACTATCCTGGTAGATGGAGGCATGCCACGCGTTATCGGCATTGAATGATAATACTTGCTTAATTTCACCAACAATGACAGGTAAGCTGCGATTACCTGCCTGTCGGTTATCAGTACTACCGACGCCTTGGGTCGCAAGTCGCAACGAAAGTCGCAAGTTCGGACCCTGATGTGCAATTTTGAGAGTTTTCATGTTTTTTTTATACACACACAACACAATACAATACAAAACACAACAACTTTTTAAAATTTAGTTATAACAAAATTTATTAAACTATTTTATAATACACAAAATAGTATAACATGAAATTAATCTAATATACATTTAAATAAATATGACATCAAAGATTATTTGCATGAGTTGTCATAATTATCCTATAGGTACTATCCAAAACTCAATTGTGTTGCAACCACGGATTGCGAAGCTTAGTTCGTATGTGTCATTTTTTGTTGTGATTACGATAGTCTCAGGTTGAGTGTCAGGTTGTCAGCCGATCGCCAGTGACAGGTTGTCAGCCGATCGCCTCAAATTGCAATACACACCCTCAAGTCTAGTACAAATTTTAATGGCTGAATTAGACATTGTAATAATTGAGCGCTAAATTATTGCCTGTTTTTCAGCGCAGCGTAAACAAAAGGGACCAAATTTTTTAGAAGAACAGGGCTTCGATTCGTGGCTGATGACTGATGACTATCGTGTGCCGCGTCACGCAGAAACAAGGTTTTATGTTACAGTTAGTTATAGTCTCATCTGAGTCTTGAATTCAGTGTTCCGGTCTGAAGGGCAAGGGAGCCATTGGTAATACTGACATACAGGAGATATTCTACTTTTTACGGTAGATACCCCACTAAGGTGACCCAGTATGATTGTTACACGACTGTCCAACCAAAAAGGAGTGTAATAGTTTTAGAGTTCATGTATGTATATATGTGCGATGCTATAAGTGCTACAACTCGTTAACCACTGAACAGATTCGAATGGGAATTATATCGGAAGAATCCTTACATTATCCCGAGTGTCATAGGCTTAGGCTTTATCTCAGAAAGCAGTCGTGTTTATAATTTTTTAAACTTATTATGCTTGTATCTGTAGAAGATGTCACGTGTGTTACTTTATCATATTTCGAATTGTACTTTCCTAATCTGTAATGGTTATTGTATAAAGTATTAGCTATCCAATAATATCGAATAGAAAATCAATCCAGTGCCTGTTATAGCTTCTTTTTAAACCATACTCCTATCAGACGCCATTCAAATTAACGTAAGTTTGCGTAAGTATAATAAGTAAATAATAATTTAAACACAGTGAAGTCACATCATCAAGCCGTTTAGTTGTTTCAAAACATTACCTATTTACTTACGTCGAATAGTAAACAACAAACATTATGTAGGTACGTGCAAGCTTACACCATAGAATTAGTATGTTCTACCGCTAGACAGACAATCGGAAGGCAATCCTACCAATTTAAATAGACCCTTATCTAATTGCCTTCGCAATTAAGTATAGCTTCACAGTAGCTTACTGTTCTTTGCGTCTTTAGAAAACGAGATAAAATAAAAAACCCATCACTTTCTCGAGCATTTTAACCTGTTTAAATGTTGACTACACGAAGATTTACCGTTTTCAGTGAGAAGAAAGATGATACCCAGGTAAAGACAGATTTTGTGAACGTAAAATGTATTAAACACGTCAAAAAACCAGCGCGCCTTATTTGTAATGGCGGTAAAATGGTGTTAGAAGATTAACGCAGCTGTTTTATTTTGGACAGGTTGATAATTTCGTGAATGGTTTAGGAAATTGCTATTTAAAACGAACGAGATATTAATTTATTTCAAGGAAGTAGAGCGAAAATAATTACAAAATGACGTTTTCCATTATAACAATTTGCTGCCTTCAGCAATTAAGAAACATGTATATCCCAAGCTTTAATTTTCTGTCAACATTATGTAACAGCCTGCCATATCTGCCTATCGAAAATGTTATAAAGAGTGGTTCACTTATTAGACACACTGCCAATCAGACCCAGTGGGTCAAATTTGTGACAATGCATTTCATTTTACGTACTGAACCTGTCACAAATTAGACATAGGTACTGAAAAAAATCTGATCAAGTTTCGTACCGTTAGCACGTAGACATTATTAAGATATATTTCTCTTACTTCTAATTCATAGTTTAGGAAACAGACGCCTCATGGTTATTTTGTATCATTTTACCTATTCACAAATAAGTTTAATAATAAAGATTTATCTTATATTACTGTGATGCGGAATGCGGACTGTACTTCGTACCAAACTTCCTTCGTTTGATCAGTATGGGTATTTTAAGTAACTGGTTCGAATCAGTAGGTAAAATAAATCCAATCTCATACAAATTAGACCCACGAGGTCCAACCGGCAGTGGGTCTATAAGTCAACGACTCATAAAAGGTTAGAAACATCAATTTGTAAGTTCAAGGCCGATCACTTTCTACTTTATCATGTTGAGCTGTCTAAAATCAATCATCTCAGAGATTGGCGAAACTAAAGTGTAGCATTAATATTGAAACAACAAACGTAAACAAATATCCGCCGCGATAACAGAGCGGTATGTACCCATGCCTGTTACGCCAAGGATCGTGGGTTCGTTTCCACAAGACACAAATATTTGTTACGTCAATTTTCAAATATTTGTGTTTAGTCTGGGTGTTTCTCTGTATAGTATGTAAGTATTTATTGACACAAATTAAGTGTATAAGTATTAATACTAGCTACCTTGTTCCCATAGTACAGTCAAGATCAGGCTGGGTTAGACAGTTTGAACTTTGTGCCGTTCTTATGCCGCGCGCATAAGACTTACATTAGCAGTTTGAGTGTCAAACTGCACGTGAGCTTGACTGTACAAGCCTTCCTTAGTTTGGGGCTAGGTGGCGCTGTGTGGATTGTCCAGTATATTTATTTATTTCTTATTTAGTGAATTAAGGTTAAAGCGAGTTATCATTAATCATTTCGTGTCTCGTGTGGTACATCGAGACAATGAACGACCTGATGAACCCAAGTGTCAGAGTTTTTTAACTACTTGTTTCGTAACTAGTAGGTTTTTGATGAGGTTCTGTAACGATCCAGGTAAGTAAGTAATCAGAGGCAGCACCGGGACCAAAGGTTTAACGTGCCCTCTGAAGCACAGAACCATCTTTCTAACGAATAATCAGACAGTTCAGCATTCAATATCAGAACCAAACCTCTGGCAGAATTATACTTATGATGTTAAAGAACAACTTTTGTCCCCGCCGAGAATCGAACCGGGGACTGAGCTGGAAACGCTAGACTACGGAGTCAGTTAACAAACCAACTGTTTATGGTATGTTTTACATTCGTTCTTCGTTCACGGTTGAATCGTCACATTTAATGCAACATATCGACTTCATTTACGATACGGTCGTTGGAATCGAAATTCTCTGAAACGGAAATTTGGTATTTTTAAAACCAGTAGGTACGAAAAGTGGAGATTCGTAATTGGCTATGTATACTTTTAAGATCATATTTTGACAAAACTCCTTAAATAAAGATAAAAAAAAAAAGATGTATTGTATTATTTGTAATATCTGTTTATGTGCTTTGAAATTTGCTAATAGGTATCATGTGAAATAAAATCAAAAATAAAGGATACTAATTGAATACCAAATTTTAAAACACTTCCCGTGTTAGGTATACAATTTTTGAAAACTTGCAAAATTTTCAAGCGCGGGCAGTATTTAAACCTGCGACTTTCGCATTACTAGTGGAGACGCCTCTTCCATCTGGGCTACCGCAGCTCATTCCTTCCTCGTAAAAGATACTTACCAAATTTTATGAAATGGAGATTCGTTCTTTTAAATACAGCTGAGTAATAAAATAGGTGTTACGGTCACTTTTCAGCCGGAAACTTAATTACTGGCCGAGTTTATGCCGCTTTTCTTAGGGATACAAGAAACCATTGAAACGGGTTCCATCCGTGGAAATGATATTTTCGTGCTATTAACACGACCTTCAAATTTTACATTTTAATAAACCTACTATAAATCTTTCCTAGAACAGAAATGTTAATGATTGGTAAATGGTAGAGTTCACAATATAATGGCCACAAAAAGAGTCATCCACCTTTGTTAAATTAACCCTTTGAAATGAACCTTTGAGCGGGAAACCTCCTTGCGGTATAATCACCATGTCTTCACCAGTCAGGCTTGCCAACCTGTCATTTGCCTATTAAACGTCATTACCGGCACGGGGACACCGATTTTCTTCCCGCCATAAAGCACGTTGAACCAAAACCCTGAGAAATATAGTGTTGCCAAATGTATCTTATTTTATAAGCAAAAAACTGATCCTATATACCGAGGTTAAGGGGCGGTGGCCTGAAAACTTCGCAGGCATGATCAGCTCGTAAAACTGAACAACTTTCCTAATGGAACATGATAAGAAAGGACGAAGGATATTAGAATTATTAATATTATCAGATCTATTCTGTGTAGTTCCCAGTAAGTCAGTCAGCTGATCATATATTTTATATGAGAGGTCGCTATGTAAGGTTTATCCTTTTCTAACATACTATGTTCCAGATTGTTTTAAAGGAAAAATTATTCAGTTTCGTGAACTGGGCCCCGATTCTCATTTTTTAGCTATTCATGATCATCATTTCGTGTGGGTATCATCAATACATATTTGTCATTCTAATGCCCGATTTCTATGCTTCAAATTATTAGCGGAATACAAAACGGCCAAAACCAGCCAACTGAAACACAACTGAGCCGCATATCAAATAGCGGAATACGGCCCCTGGGCAACTGGGTGAAAAGTTGTTGTTGTTGGTACACCATCCTATAAACCTAAAGCCAAGTCCTAAGTATTGTAATGTATTTTTTCTTCCATGTTTAACATTGAGAGCTGAGGAGCTTTTAGTATAAGCTCTTAAAACTTGTACAGATTTTTTTTGGTGTTCTGGCTCTTTTCCAAGCTTTGAAAGAAAATGAATAAAGGAAATAAAAAGGTTTAAAGAGCAAACCTTTATGGCTTGAAAAATACAGTTTAAATCCTATACTTAATCCAATGCTAGTCTTTTTTTAATGACTCGGAATCAAAATTTGCAAAATATATCTACGTTTCTTGTTGAAATTGAATCTTCCGTTTTTAATAAAAAATTCATACCTACTGAAAGTATTTAAAATTGTTTGTAAGCTCATGAAACTGAAAAACATTCCCCAAGAAACATAGATCGAAATATGAAGAAAAAAAAATTACTTCCCTTATAAAATGTAGCAGCCGACCAAATCTGGTTGTATGGGAGGTCTATTTTTCTTTTTCATATTTCGACCTATGTTTCGTGGGGAAAGTTTTCAGTGTCATGGGCTGGTTCATCCCTTAAAAGGAACGCAGTTCTTTTCCTTACACCGTGTATATATCAAACGAATCCGCGTTTTAGCAATTAAAGGCCATCTTTTTATTGTTCATTATTTTTGACTATCAAAAATCAAAATTATTGCCCCGTTTCTACCTTGTGTTATAAGGTTCGCAGGTGGCAACACCGAAGCCTGAGGACGCCCGCGGGCAGCCCTCCATTCCCAGGCCCGGCAAGCCCGCCGCACGAAACCTAGGCCTCGTGACTTGACTGGTAATGACTCTTATAAGGCTCCACGGCTCAGCCTTTGTCGTTACCGTCCCAACTTATTGTTATTGTACCTTTTTGTATTGTTCCAAGGGTTAGGTATTCCGTGTGATTAGTAGACATTATTGTGAATTGTTTTTATTTGTTGTCGTGTATTTTGGTGCCTAGCAGTATCAAAGTTGATAAGTACCTATAAAAATATTTTGAATCCTTCCTTAGCAAACATCGGTCTCCCTAATTTACGGCTACATCAATGTTAAAAGTATTTAAAATTGTTTGTAACCTTGGAATTTCCTATATAGTACCTACTCGTAGTTGATCTTTATTAAGAAGACATACCAATACATACATAATATATCACGCATATTATCCCTTACGGGGTAGGCAGAGCGTAAACGGATGTAAAAAACGGACAGACATACCAACCGTGGTTTAATTAGTACTATTATTTATTCTGCGGGTTAAGTGATTTTCACATTTGTAGATGCCTACACTAAGTAGGTATAGAACTCAAGAATTGCTTTCGCGGATAGCCTTAAAGTATACTATCACTTGACTATACAAGAGAATGACAAAGTTGAAACACTTCGACAATAATTAAGCTTTCATCGAGAATAGTGTAATTATTACGTATGAAATACGCCAGTTGTTTTCAACATTTATGCCAACATTAACTAAGATTTAGCTCTCATGAGTAAATTCGAATTGTAGGTTCCCTAATGAACATTGAATTATTACCTAGCCATTTCAACGATAGTATAAATTAATATTTTTATTAAAGTAAATAAATGGATGTGATACCGGCTTAGAATAGCATCACCCCATTTCTTCCCGTGGGAGCTGTAAGAGGCGACTAAGGGACTCGAGGCTGTGTACTGTATTTTAGGTGAAGGGCTGACAACCTGTCACTATGGTGATACGCAATTTTTCGAATGACCCTCAAATATTTGTCAGACGTGGCGTAAATGTTAGTTTTTGCGGCCGTTTACGCTCTGCCCACCCCGCAAGGGATAAAGGCGTGATATGTGTGTGTATGTGTGTATAAATGGATTTTATTTAGTAGTACCAAGTATTATGACCGAAGGAAAAGGGTTCACTCTGACGTCAGGGTGCATTGGAAAAACGCTGTGACGTATCAAGTTGTGAAAATGTTGTCAGAAGTCAGAAACAAATGGCTTGAAATCTAAGCTCAGCTCTTACATTAGTGATGTAAAGGACAGCCCTCCGAATACTGCTAGGGTGCACGTAGTAGGTATATAAACCTATAAAAATTATCCCCTACGAACATATGGCAAGAAATGACAAATAAACGACGTCCTTTACATAATCACGATCAGATTATTGCCTTTTCTATGAAAAGTAACAAAAAATACGTTGAGTGAAACATTTTTCTAGGGGAACGGGCGATGTGGGGCAGTGGTAGTGCGACTGCCTGCGACGCAAAGTCTGAAAAGAAAGATGACTTAGACGGCGGTTGTTACACAACTATGTCAGATGCCTACTACTAGTAGTCAGCGGTTGAAAAACTCTGACACCAGGGTTCATCGGGTCGTTGGACGATTCGGTGTCCCAAGAAATTTGTTCTAGAGACAGCCCTCCTGTCCTTTACACCCTGTATACAAAAAGTATCAAGATCCTTAACCTTTTCTAAATACTACCAACCAACTCACTAATCGTATTTCATAAGACCACCTTGCTTAGGCTAACAAAAAGCTGACTAAACCTAGTCCAAACTTGGTTTGACTTCCAAATAAGGTCTTCATTATCATTACCATAATTACAAATGGTCATTTCCTTCTGGACAATGACCAGTTAATTCTTAAAGCTATCTTTAGCTGTTTAAGAAATCTTTGAGTTTTACTTTGTACGTGATCTACATACGCTTTTATCACAGTAAAGTACAGAGCAGTTGGATATCTTTCGTCTTTTATCTATCTCTGTAGCACACCAGTCATAGTATGGATTTATTGGACGACTTGGTGTCCCATCCTAATAAAAAGAAGAAGAATGGATTTATTCTATCGACACCGTATTTTATTTAATATAACTGAGATTTAGCTTCAAGAACAACAAACACCTATAGCGACCCTAAGCTCTAATGCACTGAAAAACTGTTTTAGTAGAATATTGCTGTTAGATTTATCACTAGATTGACCAAAAAACGTTCTTCAAAGGAGGTTACTACTATAACAATCGATCCGTTTCCTTTAAAAGTGTCAGTTAAAAACCCACCAAGGTTTCCCACAGAAGAAGAAGCCTCTTGATATGTAAACCGGTGACACAAATAATGTGAATATGGCCTTCTTACTTTTAACCTACTGTTTCTTCTATCTACTGTGGTTTAGTGTTGAAAGGAAGGAAACGTGATAGAATCTCAGTTAGAAGTGTTAAGAAAGAAGCCTATAAGCGTAAATCTAAATAGACTTATTAGGATTAAGGTTGCGATTGTGTATCAATGCTTATTGTTGTTCAAATCAACTAACTAGATAAGTATAATTAATGTAGGATGTTGGAAATGAATAGATAAGGACGGACAATATGGTAAATTATCTGTGAGATTCCCTCTACGTTATTTTGTTGATAAGATGTGTTACTTGGGCGGCCAATGACCCCGACGTAATTTTCTTAACAAGTAACTTGCTAACATTTTGTGCATTTTCAGTACAATACTGACCACATCCAGTAAGCAAAATTGCACGATTCCAGATAAGATCAGATTTCCGGGTGATTTTCCTTATAACAAATATAGACCACCGTAACGATGCTGGAAATAGGGGTCGTAAAAGTAAATAGATCTTTTATGTTGCATTTAGAAATAAATACATTCAATTAGATTAAATCGACCGAGTATGAAACTAATAACTTTGTAAAACTGATTTCCCAGTTTAGGCATTACAAAGATGGTAAAGTGCGTGAACGTCAAGAGGCCAAGACACAAGTGTTCCGGTTGTTCCTTGACTTGGTGTCGCACACGATATGGTTATAATGCTATATATCTACATACCTAAATAGCCTATTGCAGTCCACTGCTAGTTATAGCCACCCAGTCGCTACCAGCCGTCTTTTTAAGTCATCGGGTCATCTAGCCAGAGGGCTTTCAACGCTACGCTTGCCAAGGCGTGGCCACCACTCGGGAACCCGCTTACTCTACTGTCCATCAATTTTAATTTGCTACACTGCCAGCCACCAACCTTCCAACACGTTAAGCCGACGACGGCTCGGTTGCTGTCTATGATTACTTAGACGGCGATCGTTACACAACCATGTCAGAGGCCCACTTGTAGTAGACGGTGCACGGAAAACTCTGACACCAGGGTTAATCGGGTCGTTCGTCGACTCAGTCACCCACACGAACAGAAGAAGAAAACTTCCAGACTATGCTACATACCTCCCACAGCATTAAATATAAAAATGAAAACTGAATACTCCGCTACATTACGCAAGCAAAAGCAAAGATCCACCGTCAATATATCCTACATTTTAGGAGGTTTTGGTATACACGTATGAACCATCCAAAACACTGAATGAATGAGGTTATCACGTGTAACTCCCTTGTAGCTCCATTTAGTCGTGACCGGACCTAGTTAAGATTCAGATCTCGGCGCCCGCCGGATTGTTCGTTGTAGATGGCAACTCTGGCGGTATTGCCAGCTATTTTACAGCCTTTTGCCTGTAAAGGCGCATTAGCGCGTTATCTTTTTTTGTTTGCGCTCTGTGCTTCTGTTTTTGCGGTGTAAGGAAAATCAGCGGTCTTTAAGGTGTAGTAAATGCATGTAAAAATTTCTACGGCAACAATCAATCAAGTTCCTTTTTCTTTGTAGGAAGATTTATTTCATGAAAGTTCGGTGAGTAGCGTTGTTTTTTGTTGAAACATATTTCATGAACAAAAAGTTATGAGAGCTAGCGCCAAATATTTTTTATTCGTATCAGGGATAGACGCAAAGTTTTTAGGTTGGGTCGGCACTGAAAACTTTTATAACTTGCTATAACGGTCTTGTTTTCACACAAAATACACTTTTGCGTCAGCAGACTTATCTAAACTTGCAGATTAAGACACTTAATGTTAGCTATTTACCCTACAAGCAGGAAGGAGTATGACTTCAACTATACCTACTTTTATTTTATTTGATCGGGGCAGCACTATTCAAAGCTATATTTTCAAATTGTTTTTAGAGTCCAAGCAAACTTAGGCAAATCCGATTCCAAATGTAGCCAAAAGCTATTAGACATTAATTTACTTATTTCGTTCGCGTTTTTTGGGTTGGCAACCCAAGCTAAACTGGCAGTTGGCAACACCAAACCGCGTCCAAATGAAGCTTATCTGTATGCGCAACGAGCGGTTACTTATCACGCTCGCGGATGTATGACTACACTTTTACTCAGAACGGGTTAATACTACGCCCTTGTTTCGTTTGACTGATAACTGTTGCTTTTAAGAAACGGCGACTTGGCCTATATAATACCAAAGAATGTTTCCATATAGGGTGAATTTACTAGCGGCCGATAGCGAAAACTCAGGACTGGCTGGTGATAGATAAGGAACAATTTTTTTCAAGCAACGAAGGTCAAAGTATCAAAAAATAGGAATCTGCCATTCGAATTCACTTGGTCAGCCAGACATTTTCGTGTAGAAGGTCACAATTGTTATTTGTTCAACCGTTTTCTTGACATCTATATTATAAATTATTGTATGTACCGAGCAACTTGCTCGCAGTGTGTGAAAAAACAATGAAGGTACCTATTGGTTTATCAATTAGGAAACGAGCAGATATTGAAAACTTTATATATTTGTGTAACAGCCTTCTGAATACATAAAGGGTGCATTTCGACCATGAAACTTAACAACTTCCCATATATATTTTTTTAGGAAAAGCAAAAAAAAATTATATCTCATAATAATTGCAATCAACTAATCTTGATTTTTTATGGGAGGTCACATATTTTTTATCGTTTCCTGACATATGTTCCTAGGGGAAAGTTGTTCAGTTTGATGGTCTGAATACACCCTATAAGTATTCGGAGGGCTGTACCTTACACCCTGTATAGCTCAGTTGAGTATCACACGCTGGCACTGGGGGTGTGGGTAGACAGACAGTCTATGTAAATACAACACTAGCATGGCTTATCTTGTGAATCCCAAGAGTTAGTTGCCTAATCAATGCTGGTACCTGCAGGATATATGATGTTATTATAAATTTGATATGACAATGATTTTATTGTTAGGAGTTTCAGTAATTTGCTTCTAAAAATGTACAAATATTCATATCTACACTCGTCTCATAATGTTGGAATAATGAACCTGTTGTATATGGTCCTATTAATTTCAGTGCAAATATTTGTAGGGTGAGTTCGTCTTGTGAAACTTAACAACTTTTCTTAGTAGGATTTATCGAAATATGAAAAATAAAATTGGACCTCCCATACAAAAAGGTGCACAAAATATTTCAGTTTGAATGGGAGGTCCAATTTCATTTTCAATATTTTGAATAAATGTTACTAAGGAAAGTTACTCAGCTTCACGAGTAGAACTCAACCCCAAAATATTTGCTCTGAATTAATTAGGACCTTATATAAAGACCTGCTTTATGCATTCTGCCAATAGAAATTAGTTTTATAGAAATAACAGAAGCGTTATATCTTTATAAAAAGGCTCTTACTTCGATAAAGTAGAGAAATGAAACGAAGTACATTGTTTTTTGCTGTAGCTCAGTCGGTAAAGGCTACCGAAAGACTCATGTTCAATACCGCCAGCGGCACGTTGCATTTTGCAAGTTCTCAAAATTGCTATTAATAAGTCATAGGTTTTTATCAGTCTTCATTAATGAGTCTTAAACTCTTGTGCTACGCAGTTTTGTACAATCAGCAGCATCTTGAGTTACCTATAAGAGATTGAAGTTTACCGGTTCTCAATACAGTTATCGAAAATATCCAATACTGGTTGATCCCTTAAATGCGAAGGTTAAAATGGTATCTGGAATAGACTCAAAACGGCTTTAATATGTTGCATACCTACTTTTTATTGATACGGACCAATTATTTCCTAACCAAATGTTCAGCTTCAAAGCGTAAGTACCTTCCTCATTTTAAGAGATTTTATCAAGAACACAAAACAGTAGAAAAGACTAGCTAAATAAATTTGCTTTTTCAAGCTCTGTTAAGTAAGAGGCTATTATTTGTCCCACTTGTCTAGTAGGTCCGCCCCTAATAGACTAGAGAAAAGACTTAAGTTTATTGCAACATGTTACCATGTATACAGTGTATTTTGTGAAGCTATTTATCTATGGACCAATCGGAACTCGCTCGCCCGAAATTTTTATAAAATACAGGAAAAATATTAGCTGCAAATATTTTAAAAGGTAAACCAGTCGAAAAATGAAAAAAAATGGACCTCCCATACAAAATGTTCTAGCCGCAATTTGTTTGGGAGGCCCAAATCTCTTTTCGTGTGGGACACCGAGTCATCCAACGACCCGATGAGTCCTGGTGTCAGAGTTTTTCACTATCCGTCCGTATCACTTTCAGTATCCACCACTAGTAAAATTTCAGCCAGTATACAGGGTGTTCATCTTCTTCAAAAAGTCCCCTGTCTTCAACACTCTGTATAGAAAGAGATTCATTTTTCTACGTTGTCATTGTTTTTAGCGCCGCCACCGCCGCCGCGGCGAGACACGACAATATTTATGGCTGCTGATAAACGCGCGAAAATCGACAAGAGTGCAATATATCAAGTATTGTTTGCTTTAATGTACACTTTCCGGGATTCTGTTTTATTAGTTACATTCGTTAAGCAGAAAAACACAAGCTACATACATATTAAAACAAATATCATACGTTTATCCCTTCCTGGGTAGGCGAACGTTAACGACGACAAATATTTGAGGTCTGTGTCAGATTTTTTTTCTGGGCTCTACAATTTTAGCCCCGGGGCTAAGAAATCTACACCTGACTGTATGGTTGGGAGCCTTTGGGGCGCGACTGGGCTTACGAGTTGTTCTGGGAAGAACGGATTGGACTTAATCTATCCGGCACGTGCCGGTAGTTCCCAAAATGGAGTGGCGTCGGTTGCTTGAGTAGCTTGTGGAGTGTGATCTACTTGCAATGGCTAGTCTGTGTCAGAAAAATCATTTATCACTATAGTGACAGGTTGTCAGCCTGTCGCCTAAAGGGGTTGGAGAGCGCAGTACAAGAATTTGAATTAGACAGAAAGACTGCTGCTTACTGAAATGAAATGAAATTGAAATTAACTTAATTTAATATAGGGTAAAAGGTGCTATTACTTATTTACGTCAAGATCCGTTATTGTAAAAAAGGTAGATATATTTGCAATTTTCTTCTTTTTATAACAATTTTGTATTGTCCTGATTACTTCTGATAGAAAACCGGCTTGAGCCGGGCGGGATAAAAAAAAGGCACTGCCTCGGGGCTGGACGTAAATTTGCGACACAGCTACCAGTAAACGACATTTGCTTCAAATTGAAGCCAAGATTTCCAAAAGGTGATAATTACATGCGTATAATTAGTAGAAATTGAAATAATGCCATTCTAAGCCATTATACGGCAAATCCCTCTTGCAGTGGTCAAAAACTAGAAAGTATTTTGTGACACCTTGACCAATATAAGGTACATTTAAAACCAAAAATCGTACTAATTCAAGAGCGTAGAGTACGTGGAGGTATGTATGAATGAACATTATGAGTAATGCAATGCGGTCACACAATACCTGGGTAGTTATATTAACAGCTAATGTCTTTGGCCATTGTCTCACAAGGTGACTAATCTTAGTCAGAAACAGGTGACAAGGATAAAGCAATGGTAAAATACTTAACTGTGAAAAGGCAAACTTGCTTGCTTGCTTTCTTGGTGAACAGTGTGACTTTTTTTTAAAGACTTGGACTCTACGATTCTAGCCTTAGGAGTTGTCGTCCTTTCGGAAGAGGATGACGTCGTCCTTTCGGAAGAGGATGACGACATCACAATAGCCGCTGCAGCAGCCATTGCGAGTAGATCACAAGCTCCTCAAGCAACCGACGCCCCCGCCGGCGGAGCGCAGAGGTCCCTCATTTGTTCCCCATTTTGGAAACAACCAGCACGTGCCATACAGTCAGGTGTAGATATCATAGCCCCGGGGCTAAAATTGTAGAGTCCACAACAAAAATAAATAAATAAATAAGGAGTTGTTCTGGGAAGAAATGATCGAACTGAAGAATGATGTTACAGTAAATAAAGTGTGCAAGGGAAACGAGTATACACAGTTCCAGAACGGTGCTCTAGACGTGAAAGTGAAAAACATATCTTTGTAAATTTTTTTTTCGAAATTCGGAAAATAAATAGGTTTTTTCATACGAAATCACTTGAGCAGTAACAAAATGTTTGATAAAATTGTACAAAGAAAAGTTATACAGTTCCACGTCTAAAAATATGTCCTACTCACCTCCGCCAAACACCCTGTATAGAATAGCGGCTCTAAATTAATAAGTACTAGGAAAATTAGTTGAGCAGGAAACTCTGTGAGGATTCACTGGAAAATCTATTGAAACTTTGTCTGGAAAAAGTTGTTTAACTGTCCCTGCTGGTCTGTGCTATGGGTGAGTTGGATTTTACCAGCGGATTGTTCAGTTGCGGAATTTCGGATTGTTTAAATATCATCCATAACATGTGAGTAACGAGACATTCGCAACTCTGGATTTCATCAAACACTTCTTTAGCAGGTATCTCTTATTTGACGTAAGAGGCGACTACGGGATTTGAGGGTTTCATGTGCTTTCCAATTTTAGTTGACAGTCTGACAACCTGTCACTATAGTAATACACGATTTTTCGGACACGGCCTAAATATTTATCAGACGCGACGACAGTGCCCGTATTTTATAGCTGTTAACGCTCTGCCTACCTCGTAAGGGATAAAGGCGTTATATGTATGTGTGTGTATAATGAGACCAAAGAGAGAAAATTTCCGCGAGTTGTTATATTTCAAAAGCGGTTCACCAAAGCGTTTTCCTGCGGGAGTAAGTCCTTTTCCCAACATGTATTATACACATACACATTGCTCTTAAACCGCTCCACCTATTAAAAAAACCGAATCAAAATCCGTTGCGTAGTTTTAAAGATCTAAGCATACAACGGGATACGTAAGCAGATAGAACGCCCACAATGGATATTGGACGACTCGGTGACCCACACGAAAAGAGATGGATATTTATGTAATTTTATGCGTACAACGATAATTTTTGGTTTTCATGCTTAAATGGTTGAACAATGGGCTTGTAGATTTGCATTCTAATGATGGCGATTTTCTTTTTTATTGAATTCAATATTAATTTGTTTTTATATTCATTTGTTTTAACCATTCGTTAAAACTAATTAATATAAAACCATTCGTTAAAACAAAATCTGTAACTCGGCCAAAGGACTTTAGGACCTAGCTACTTATTCTCAGTAGGTATCAGGGGTAACAAAAATAAATCGAGCTAAATTGACGTACAAAATCTTTAAGCACCTACGTGCTTAAAATACATTAAGGGTTGTTGTTGTATTACCTTCAGACAAACTAGTCCAATTTAAAGTTGAATTCTGTGCTCTAATCCGTTTAAGCCCCGGTGGAATAAGGGCTAAAGTCATCAATTACTGAAAACGCGTGACGCACGTGCCACGTTTTGTCAAAGAGGGTAAGGACGTGTCACTTTGATGAACTTAAAAATAGGCCCCCTAAAACTTCAATTTAGGGTGGTGTAACATGTAATTTAAAGGTGTTAGTTTTTACTTCTTCCTGTTAGTATGTAATTTATATCACTTACATGTTTGAACTTTTAAGTGTGTTGGGTATTTAAGTTTCCGACTAAGTGCCGTAAAAGCTTTATAGCTTTAAGTTTCAAACAAATTTCAACTATTATGTACTTCCATATAATGTATCTTCCTCATTTGTAAATACTGAATCATTCAAAATTAAGGGTCACAACAATTAATATTTAAAATTCAGCTGTTGAGTTTCCTAGTATTTATTTAACTTTATGCACAAAAATGTACACTAGCGGACTTAACGCCAAAGGCGTTATCTTCCAGTCTACCTTAGGCCATGTAGATTGAGTATATTTTAAACTGAAATGCCAATAGAATCAGTGCTTCCTAAATCCCAACACCTAAGTCGGTTTCAGTCATATTGAGTGCTCAATAAGTCCTACTAAGTTGCTTACAATCTCATAAAATCGTCTATCACACCTTGGTAAGTCTCCAAGTGTGTGTTTTCCCACATAATGGCCTCTCCAAGTGCCAATTCTTAAGGACATACCTTATACCTACTGCTCATTTTAAACGAAAGATATTTCTCCTTCTTACGTTTATCTAGGTTAACTTAAAACGCAATTTATGATGTAGCATTTCAGACTAAATGAAAATTTATGTTTCGCGGTTATAGAGTTATGTTTTAAGACGTCGCTAAACTTGGCTCGAGTTTTTGTGTGGGAAAGTTTGAGATTGTTATACTAATATTTGTAAAGATGCAAATTGTTTTGTTTCTATTTCGTTCGCGTTATCAAATTGTATGATCGTTATATTATCTATCTAGGTACCTATATGAGATAATCCTACAATACGTTTCTGACATCTACAAGTTTCCTACTTAAAGGGGGAGGCATATGTCCAGCAGTGGACTGTTGTTGCTGTTAGTAGTATGAGTTTTCTACACTACCTGTGCACAAAAATCGAAGACTGCAAAAAAGCAAAACTCTACATTTCAAAGCTAGTTTAGATTCCCCAGTGCACTAGTTGAACCAAAATAAACCTACCGGATAGAGATAGCGCCGCGAACCACCAACTTCGGCTGAATAACGATCATTCGCACATTAAGGCACTATTTAAATGTTCTTTTCTACAATGAACACGTTTCTGCGCAAAAGTTTTTGGTGGCTAATTAAATACTTTTTTTTATTAGAGCTGGAGTTCATTTGTACTATCAGAAGCACACAAACACACCTATTTCAGGGATCAGCTGAACTGGTTTTCTTAGTAACTGTATGGAAAACCAGAATAATAATGACCCCTCTATAGATAGGTAGATGTGCCTTTCTTTCTAAAAACTTTCGTGTTAAAACTACCAATAAACATAATTAAGTTGATTACATACAAACAAGTATTTTCCACGGGGTTCAAAAACTTGAGAAGCAGAATATTAGTACTCAGGTCGTAGACAGTTAAATGTACCTACAGTTTTGGGCAACAACTTTATCGCAATCATATAGGGAGAAATTTTACGACTGACTAATAGCGAAAACTTAACGCAGGCTGGTGATAAGCAACAACGTTTCTCAAAGAATATAGGCCCTCTATTTGGACCTCCTATACAAAATTGCTGATAAGCTGATTTGAATTACTAAGGAAACTCAAAATATTTTGTCGTATTTCAACCTATGTTCCTTGGAGACCTATCCAGAGCCCGATTTAAGATTTCGCTATCAATCACTAGTAAAATTTCAAATTATATATTAATTAACTGTATATTCTTAGTTTTGCCAAATAACAGGACAAAGAAACTACCACGAAAAGTAAGAAGGCGACAAAATATTTACCATCGTTTGTGGACTTTACTATTTGCATAAAATACATTAAAAAGAACTAAAAGGACTGTATTTTACGTGCCGATCTTCCACGCTCTGGCCTGGCTAGATCTGTTCCCATGGGAACCTCGAGCTGGCTACTGTTTTCTGGCTGTATATGGTTTCAGTTCTAGGTTTCAGATAAGCACATGCAGCAGAGATTTTTATTGTTATTCAAGTTTATGTTTTTTTTTCTCGACTTTTCTCGTTTAAAGCGTTTTCTCTTCATTTATTTATTTAACAATGTATTGTACACAAAAAAATGGTACAAAATAAGCAGTACCATTTCTAAAGAAATTTCTAGTTACATTTAGCTAATTAGGGACCCCTACAAAGTTATTTCGACTCGGTTTATGTGGGGATTATGTCGTGTGATGCCATTAGAATAGTAGGTATTACCCCATTTTTTTCCCGCAGGTGTCGTAAAAAGTGAGTTTCCCATGTATTACAATTTTAGGCGACAGGCTGACAACCTGTCACTTAAGTGATACATAATTTTTCTGAAACGGCCCTCAAATATTTGTCAGACGTGGCGATAGCGACCGTTTTTTTAAAGGCGTGATATGCATATCTATGTATGTTACTTATGGTAACTTAGGTATTCGTAATCATGAGGACATCCATGGTATGTATCTACGAGTATATGACATGTAAGGGACTTGCATGCACTTACATAGGTAATATCAGCACCACATCAACCTACCCATTCAAGGGGTCAAACTTAAACCTACTTGTGTTTCGTACTAAGAAACTTCGAACTATGTTAACCTTTCAAGGATATTCAGAACCTTTCATCATGCTATCACTCATCGATTCAAACTCAAATCAGATTTTGTAGGTTACTCTTGTTACACCTTCTTTGGGCCTTGATGCGTAAACGCAAACAGGCAATAAAGTATACTGTAGTGCTTCCAAATGGATGTAATATAAGTAGGTACAGACTACTGCACCTCGAGTCATACTTTTAGGGCATCAAAATATATTGGTTTGCTATACTTTTACTAAGACAGACCAGTATAGTTTTATCTCGAGTTGGTAGATAGATAGTCAACGTAGCGTGACGCCGGCGGCGCAGGCGCACCTATACAAAACGATTTCAACACATTTGGTAAGAAGGTCAGTTCAGTATTTCCAGGTATCGAAACAGATCGAGATGAAACCAAAAACGTGAGTATGTATCTTATGGCCTTAAGTATCGTAAAATGCTTAAAATTGCGACAGTTGTCAAATGTTTGAAAAAGGAATCAAGGGCGCGATTGAGTTGGTTGTTTGAACAGCCACAAAATGGGTGAAAATCTTCTGTAAAAATACTTTTCATACAGGCAGTATCAGGAAACCTATTGCACTTGCAACCAAAACAACTAGATATGCACTTGATTTTATCTAAGTACCTTTCGTTGTTATCATTTTTGTCATCAAATGCACGGCGAGCTACAACATTCGCTGATTAAATTCTGTTTGCCGCGGTAAAGCAAGCTCTCTAGGCTTCCCGGGTAAGTCCGTGTGTACCTCGGTAGACGAAACTAAATGATAAAGTTACGTGATATTAGTTCTGAATTTCACGTTTCATTTCCCGGTGGTGTATGCGAACAGAAGTTTAGATTTGTTCATGAAAAATAGGAAAATAATCATTTCGCTGAACGAACATTGTGTGAACATTACGTATTCATGTCGAAGTGTTTACTGGTGAGAGTGTGTGCCTTTTGTACGATTGCATGTTCAGCAAATTGTTAATACGTGGAATTTGCAGGATTGAATTTTGATCAACGTTAGTTTGTATTTTTTTGAGTGATTTTGATTGGTCGTAAATTAATATAGGGTGAATTTTGACTAGTGACCGATAGCGAAAATTTACACCAGTGCTTTACACACCGTGTGTGTTACACACCGTTGTATGGGCGGTTGAATATTTCCTTTTTACCAATATAGCCCACTCAGAAAACGTTGTTCAGTTTCATGGTCTGTTAATCCCTGCAAAGTTTTCGGTACACCGTCTCTTACTTAAAGTAAGGCCAATCCAATAAGCTATAATAGACCGCTGTCAGTTCCATAGTAAAACCGATGTCGACAAACGAATATGGACGCTCTGCCATAACATTAGCACGAATCTGACAGATGTCGTTATTGGGATTGCCGTACTGCAAATAAGTTGCAACTCATAGAGAAAATTGAAAGTAACCCGATTGTGGGTCAATATAAAAGTCCTTAAGTGTACCCCAAATACATGGCCACACTGCAACAAATTCTAACCTAGTTCTAACTTTGAATGCACTTTAAGTTTCCGTAATCATTAGATAGGCAGAACTGGGAGGTTCCACTAATGGTGGTAGGTGAGGCCCATTAAGTTTTAACTAGTGTTTTAACCAGTCTTTTAACCGCTCATCAAGACCTTTTACTGGGCGAAGTGAAGATAAAATAAAAAGATCCATTTAGTACTATGCAAATGAGTTGAGCAAGCGAAAGGATCAATTTGTGAGCTTTAGTTCAATAGTGATAATGGTTGAATTGAATATCAAATATTATCGAAATCTTGCAAACTTTTCTACCGCTTTGAACCTGCGACTTACGCTATTCAATAGTAGCAACGCCTCTTTCATCTGGGCTAACGCGGTTCATCCATTGCCCGCGCATTTGGTAACCCAGACAGTTAGAAGAAACGTCGCCACTTCAAATCCTATCAGCGGAAGACAATTTTGCAGGTATTTTAAAATTATATACCTAACACGGAAAGTGATTTAAACGAAAGGTATTTTACTACCCGGAATCCCATAAACCGCCCGAGCCGGTTTTCTATTAGAACAAAAATTGTTACAAGATGAAGAAAATTGTGTTTTAAACTAATATATTATTTTACAATGATGGATCATGACGTCTATAAGTGATAATACTATCCAACATTGAATAAAGTAAATTTCATTTAATTTCACTTGCAATGAAAAGCACTTAACCATTTTTTAAGTTAAGGTTTTGTATCAGTTTTCTTTCTTTAATTTTCTTGTAACTATTGATAAAAATAAAGTTTCTATTTTATTGTGGCCGAGGTGATGATAAGAGTCATATAAATTTGTAAAGACATGTCGCGTCCACAAATAATGTGCGGTACGCTGCGTCCCAAGGGTTGTTACCGCGCCGTTGGACATAAAAAGTAAATTTATTCTTTTCTGATTTATATTTTATTTTATTTATATGTTTTGAATAAAATGCGATACAAGATTTACTTTAGACCTAATAGAAAAATGACATTCTTACAAGCATTGACAAAAATACTAACGGTGTTTTTACAAAAAAAATAATGCGAGTAGTGTTTATATTTTCCGTACGATTTGATGTTGTCAAACATATAAAGGCGAGTGTAGCCGTCAACGACCTCGACGGACGGCCACTACACAAAAAAAATGTTTTCTCTTTATACAAACAATATATCAGAATGTCCGATGCCCAAGTTTTTTATATTATCCTTATGAACCTGCAAACTCAATAAAGTATTCGATGCAAATAAAGTTCTAATTTTACATAAGAATAATACAAAAAACTTGGACATCGGACATTCTGATTGATTATTTGGCGCCACCGTCGAGGTCGTTGACGGCTACACCATATCTAACATCTTTTGTAATAAATAGTTTATAGTTTAAAATTAATTCGCTGATTTTCAGTATTGCGCTCGGTGTAAAAAATGCTTTTCCGAAGGCTGAACCAGCTCAACAAATTTCCCAAGAAACAAAAGTAGAATGTTGATACCCTAAATAACAAAATACCTAAAGAATTATTCTCTGAAATATACAGTGCTAATAGATTTATCAAATCATATTCTTAAACTGATATTACAACGCTAAAATGGTATTTTCCCGGCCTTAGAATATCTGCGCCCGCAAATTCGGGATATTTGCGAAGGTTGGAAATGTTGGAATGTTTGTTCCATAATTAATGTTGTTTTACTATTATATCCCTTACCAGCAGACAGAACGTAGTAACCATTAGGCGGTTCTACCGCTATGACGGACTGACAGCTTATGTGGTAGTGCGTCTGCCTGCGGCGCAAAGGTTCTACTCCCAAGTTTGTTTTGTCAGACGTGGCGTAAACGTGCGTTTGCACGGTCAAACTGCACGGTCCGTCAAATGGCAGCGTTGCAGTAGTCCAATGGTATTCGTTTTTGTTATGGGAATTCGAAGTTTTCTTTTGTTTTACTGACGGATGTTTAAAAAATACGTAATTTCTTCTTTTTCTTTTCGTGTGGGACACCGAGTCAATGAAGTACTTACTGTATTATGATAAGTCTATCTAAGCATGCTTTGGTAGGTATGTATAAATTGTAACCGAGCGATACTCGCCATATTTTATTTAGTTTGGCGAGGAGTTTAAAATGTATTTACCAGTTACTTGCTAAATGTAATTCGAATGATAAAAAAACACATACACACATCACGCCTTTATCCCTTGCGGGGTAGGTAGAGCGTAAACGGCCGTAAAAAACGAACATTTGCGCCACATCAGACAAACATTTAAGAGTTAATCAGTAAATTGTGTATCGCTAAAGAGACACGTTGTCAGCGCATCGCCTATACTTACAATACACAAATTGTTACTCTCGAATCCCTTAAGTCACCTGTTACGACACCGACGGGAAAGAAATGGGATGATATAATTCTCAGCCGGTATCAAACCGGGCATTTATATACCCTAATGCCGCATAATCGTACGGCACATGTGAGAACTACTTTAGCTATTAGATAGGCAGTTATTACTGAAGCAAACAAGGGCGAGGGAGTACTTTCAGAACTCACTTGTGAAAAGGTTCAAGTTTCGATTCAGATAACATATTACGAGTATATAAATTGAAAAATGAGAACTAATTGGTTAATTTTGATTTGACATGCATAAATAATCAGGACCACAGTAATTTTGAATACGTGTCACAAACGTAAGTTTTCAATATAATTGTTATAATATTTATTCTACAACGATTGTCTATCGAAATGAATAACAAATTTTTAGAACACTTCCAGTGTAAGGTACACTTTTTGAAAACTTACAAAATTCTGCCCGCGCTTGAAAATATTGAAAGTTGACATAAATTGTCTACCCATTGTTTCTATAATTAGCCTTTAAACTCAGTTATACTGAGGAAAGAAAATCATACATACCTACCTAGATTACGCCTATATCCCTTGCGGGGTAGGCAGAGCGTTAACATTTGAGGGTCGTTCAGAAAAATTGTATATGTAACACCGTCACCATCAAACAAAAACATAGAAAAAAATATGTATCACTTGGCCCAACACTACCGTGCGCCTTGAATATTACAGCATCCACTTACCTTATTAGGAACGTTAATTTTGCAGGAAAATGTAGGTATCTATCTATGTACGTTGGTTAGTATCTATGTCATTGTAGCCTCTGACATAGATAATTACAATCAATTATCAGATTGCCGATGTGGCGCAGTGGTAGTGCGACTGCATGCGACGCAAAGCTTCCGGGTTCGATTCTCGGTAGGGCACTCACAAAGTTGATGTTTATCACTTTGTGAATTTGTAACCAGTCTTGACTGGATAGACCATTGCAAGCTGAACCACCTGATTGTCCTAAAATAAAGATGATTGCGTGCTTTGGAGGGAACGTTAAGCCGTCGGTCCCGGTTGCTTTCAATGATTAGTCAAGGAGAAGACAGAAGAAAGAGAAAACTGACGGAAACTCTACCACTAAGAGCAAAGCTCTTAAATATGAGAGAGTAATTCTTTAGAAAAATTTGCTAATTGGCCAACATTGACATAAAAGTACAGTAATCCCACGTTAAAACTAAAAAAACAGCTGCGGGTGAACCCGATGGGCGGAAACCCAGTTATAATTTTGCTTTGGCATTGGAACATAATCATAGCGGAAGAGTTTACCCACACTTTTGTGAACTAAGAAAAAGATATCTAGATTTAAGTAATTACTCTGTTTTATAAATGTACCTATGTATAAAGTTTTACTTTTTAGGTTAAGGATTCTGCAGCACTCGGACAAATCAAATTATGATTTAGGAATGCCAAGATAATAAATTGTAAACTGTGTTTTATACCAAATTAATAAATACAAATACAAACAAACTGTTTTACCAGTACATTGACCCTTCGTCAAAACTAAAGATGCCTTTTGCCACACGTTTTATCTTACCTTATTGTCCTTCTGCCAAGAGCACATGCCCTTCTTGTCAGATATCCTGCACTTGAGCAGGGCATCCTCACCAGGGTTCACTTCTGTGTACGTTGGCATCTCCACGAACCGCTGGACAGCATCTGGAAGAAGAAAGAAGATGTTGAAGCGGAAGACGGGAAGAGAAACCACCACCATCCCACCGAAGTCTGGCGCCAAGTAGCTTGCTGCGTTACGTCAGTGTGTGGGAGTGCCAGTGCCTTAACAGGCTTCTTCTGGGTGAGCTCGCTCCATCTTAGACTCTGTCTCTGTCCTATGACCTAGACTAGAGTCAAGAGCAAACCCATCATTAATAAAAAAAAAGAAAAAGAAAAGTAGTTCAGTAGACAGAGGTTAGGTGATTCTCCCACTAGTCGTCCGTCGCTACGTATTTTTAACGCACCGTAACGCATGCGCCTGATAGACGAAAGGAAATTACGAATTCTGATTTTATTTCCATACAAATACGGCTACGATGCGTCTGTCAAACTAGTTGATCGAATTCGTAAAATTCCTTTCGTCTGACAGTAGCATTTTTGGATTGGAAGTCACTTGCGGAATAATTCTGCATGTACAGGTGTGTTTTAACGCTATGCAGTATACAGGGTGAAATTTTATTAGTGACCAATAGCGAAAACGACGGACTGGTGATAAGGAACAACTTTCCCCTAGAAACATAGGTTCAAATATGAAAAAAAATTGGACTTCTCATACAAAATTGCCGATCAGCTGATTTGCTGATTTGGGTTACTATGGAAACTCAAAATATTTTTCCATGTTCCTTGGGGAAAGTTGTTTCTTATCACCCCGTCCTCTGTTTTCAGTATCTGTCACTAGTTATATTTCACCCTATATACTGAAGACTCATTAAATTCTTCATGAGGAAACCTAAGCCACTCTGCCCTTTTATTTCTAAAAATAAAGTTTATAGCAGTTAGATCTCGGTTCTTGAATTGAATTCGTACTTTCAAAGCGCGATGTCGAAACGTACGCGCAGGAGTGGATTTTGGGCCGAAACCGTAACCACAGATGCGTTTGATGTGGCGTAGCCCTTTGATGTATGCAGATGACTTCATAGGTACGAATGCATTTAATGCTTTAGGAGAAAAAAGGTGTGATTATGTGAAAGCATTCTTATGCATAGAGCGATATACAAGGTGTAAGGGACGGTGTACCGAAAACTTTGCAGGCATGAGCAGACTAAGAAACTGAACAACCTTTACTATGATTTTTCCTTAAACGGCCCTCAAATATTTGTCAGATGGGGCGATAGCGAGCGACCGTATTTTTACGGTCGGTAACGCCCTGCCTTCCTCGCAAGTGATAAAGGTGTGATATGTGTAAATCATGTAGCGTGTGTAAGAACCGCTTAAATCTTATAACTGGTGGGTAACAATCATCCAGTTTTACTGAAATCTATAAAGATTTCCATTTTATTTCCCGTCTTCGGTAAGTATTTGGGTCAAGAGATACCTAAGCTAGCTTATCTTCCGATAAAAAAGTAAGTTGCTTGCAAATGCTAGCCTGAAAGCTTCTTTCTACAATTCTCTCTTTACCATCTTATCATACATATTTAAACTCTAACCCCGCTCGAATGAATTTTATCTATGAAACGGAAGCAGCACTATACATCTACATACAATTCCGTTATTAAGAAATCAAATATTTCGGTTGATTAATAATTTGGATGTTAATTTTTTTATTAATATAGGGTAAAATTTAACTATTGACCTATACCATAAACTCATGATGGGCTGGTGATAAGGAACAACTTTCCCCAAGGAACGAAAAAGATATTTGGACGTCCCATACAAATTTGCAGATCAGCTGATTTGAGTTACTATAGAAACTCAATTTTTTTTTTGTAATATTTCAACCTATGTTCCTTGGGGAAAGTTGTTTCTTACTCGTATCACCAGCCCATCTTGAGATTTCTAGTAAAATTTCAGCCTGTATAAAACTATCGTGGGTCTTAAAGCGGTTTTCTCATTTGTCGTCCTTCGCTGCGTATTTTTAACGCGTCCCAGTAACGCATTGTCTGTCAGACGAAAGGAAATTACGTATTTCCTTCTTGCTCCCATAAAAAAATCCATTTGTCTGACATACGGTAAAAATACTCAGCGATGAACGACAAAATGTCCGTCAAAATGGTAACAATTCCCATCTATTGCACCTATTTTCAACAAAAGTAAGCTTCATCGTAGCTTTTTTTTTAAGTAACATAGTTTTGAAACACAAGGCGACCTCTCGATTCGATTTAACTGAACAAGAAACTGACCAAGTTCGCGTCATTATAATACACAACCAATAAACTTTGAGACCGTTTCAGTTGAGAAAATACATTGTTTCACAGTGCTTCGACCAAAGCTAAACTCAGACACGGCTTGTCTACATTTTACACTACGAATGTGAACTCTATTGCTACGGAATAAAGCCGAACTTGTTGCCAAAGTCTTTCTCCAAGACCTAGAGCTAGTTCAGTGATGTATGGCCTATTCCTTTCCACGCTTGAGAAAATCCATAGCTTACTTACATGTATACGTACGTTCAGTGAAAGGTATCGTGCATTTTTTTCTTTCGCATATGTAGATGATTTTTCGTTCTTTGAATCCTTTGAAGTTTCCTCATTGTTGATATGTGGCGCCGATGTTGCGCAGTAGTAGTGCGACCGCCTGCGGCGCAAAGGTTCCGGGTTCGATTCCCGGTGGAGCACTCATAAAGTTGATATTATCACTTAGTGAATTTGTTCCCAGTCTAGAATTTGGCCATTGCAAGCTGAACCACCTAATTGTCCTTAAAATGGTGCTTCCGTGCATCGGAGGGCACGTTTAGCCGTCGGTTCTGGTTGCTGTATATGATTTCTTAGACAGTGGTCGTTACACAACGATGTCAGAGGCCTACTACTTGTAGGGTTCATCGGGTCGTCAACTAGGCGTCCCAAATGAAAAAAAATGTGATAGTGGTTAAAACCTATGTGTAGTGAATATGTCGCAATCGTGCAAGTAAATATTTTAATGATCTTGTTAGTAGGTACAGCAGTTCGCATCTAGGGTTACATGAATTCTACGTAGGATTGCTAAGTTTCGCTTTTCAACAAAATAATTTTCTAGAATCCATACATAATTTACTCCCAGCTCACTAGTTATTTTTTATAATTATAATTGTTATAATAACAGTGTCGCCCATTATATTTTCCACAACAAAACCGATTAAGCTTTCAAAAGTTACTTACGAAAACCACCGGCTTGTGTTATGCTTTGTTTGCTTTTGCTACCGTCGTATGGAGCATAATAAGGCACCTACGTTTTTTCTTCATTACACAGGAGTTTAAAGAAAATTCTATTCTGCCTCTACCGCCTCTATATCCTTATTTAAGGCCCTGATTCAGCTGAACAGTTTATCCCTTTCATTCGCACTGCGCCAGAGAGAAACAGCCAATCATTTACCGCTCGAATATTTGCGAGATTTTACGGTTTTTTCTACATAGAAACTAGAAAAATGCCTTTACAATGTCTAATTTAGGTATTTGGACTAGAAAATGTATGTATCTAAATTATATCATATATTTGTGTAATAACTTTAAAACTGTATACCTACATAACTTACTATGATTTTATTATGCACTCACAGTGCTAGATTAGTTTCATAAATGAAAATAAGAAATTGAAGTTGGCAGAGCAGTGGGACGGTACCCCACGGTCCCGGGTTCAAGTCCCGGCGGGCGCTGACATTTTTTCAATTTCTTATTTTCATTTATGTATATGTCGCAGGGATATGATAAAATTAAGGACTTGGTCAAATCTCAAAGTGATTTGATCAAATCCCGGCAAATGATCAAAATATTTCAAGATTTTATCTTATCCCTAAACTAATCTAGTAATTTGATCAAATCCCAAAGCAAAATTTAGTGAATTGATTATATCCCTATATGATCCCAGTGAAATGACGACAATACATGTCAGTTCTTGTTTTCTACCTTTCTACACCCCACCGTACCCCCGTTGTCATATCGTACCCAAGGTGGACAGAGGTCCACTCGATTCTAAAAATATTACTGGAATCGTATTAGATACGAAAAACAACGTATTTCAAATTGGCACTTCAACTGGAATAGTAAAAGACTGACTTCCGCAATATGCTTCAATAATGATTTTTCTTGCTGATACTGACTTGTGAAACATAATTTTCCTTTTTCTTTGTTTGATTCGCTAAATTTTACGATTATAAGTGATTTTAGTCTTGTCTTTTAATTTGTTCTTTGTTGTCTTGCTTAACCAATTAAAATTTTGATATAATAATAATAAAGAGCCTTTATTGTACATAAAATATCTCAACAGTAACAAACGTGAGCATGAAAATATAATTATGTATCAAAAGGTGGGAGGCTCAGTTATTGCAGAACAGGTTACCAAAGGCCACCTGCCTGCACTGATTTTCAGCTCCGACCTTCTCATTTCAAAAATAAACATATTTTCCGAGGGTGAAGTTGATGACAAACACTAGTTAAGTATAATAATACAAACATTAATTAAAATTATAATTATAAGAAAAAAAAATAGGCAAAAATAACTTTTTGTTTAGAGTGTGTGTATGTGTGTATGTGAGTGTGTGTATGTGTGTGCGTGAGTGTGTGTATGTGTGTTTTTGTGTATGTGCAGAGAACAACACATTGTGGTGTGCATTAGAAACGTGGCGAAAAGTAGCCCTGGATACTGGTCTACTTTTCGCCACTTTTACTGGTGATATAACACACAAACACTGTTTTCGTCATTTATCTATACCAGTTTCGAGATTTGACCAAATAACTAGATTAATTTAGGGATATGATAAAATCTTGAAATTTTTGATCATTTGCCGGGATTTGATCAAATCACTAAGGGATTTGACCAAGTCACTAATTTTAACATATACCTGCGACATATACATAATATTGAAAAAATAATCAAATAGAGGTTACTTTATTTTTTTTGTCTAAACAAAACTGGTTTAAAAATGTCGCTCGCTCGCTATATCCCCGCCTTAATGCGACAAAAAGTAAACACATAAACCCCTATATATATAAATATAAATATAAAGCAGTTCTGTACATTACATTGGCAAATATTTTTTACTTTCCCATTATGTTGACGATAATTTAATTGAGTCGAACATACCTTATAGCATGAAAAGTTTGTTTTGTATAGGTACGTCCTCATAATCAGGGAAATAGGTGCTTTTAAAAGGTTGAATCTTGTCGAAGAATGTCTCTGTAAATGTGAAAAATAATGAAATACTTTGGCGTTTCTCTCACTACCGAATGCGTAAATTGCCATTTGAATACGGCTACGGTACCTGCGTGACGGGTGCGTCTATTAAAAGATTCGGCTTAAAACATCTACTTATTACTAGGTATTACCACGGAATAGTTAATAGTAGTTCCTGTTATGTGTTGAGGATCTCGACTGTATGTGACGAATGGAACGAAGTTCTTCTATTTTTTTTATATAATTGAATATTCTCATGAGTTTTAATGAGAAAATAAACATCCTTGAACCTCAAAGATTCAGCAAAAGCACCGTAGCCGTTGATTCAGCCATATGGTACCTATGCGATGTGCCTGTCAAATCGTTTGACAGACGCATCCGTAAACGCTCCATAGCTATCAACGAAGCGTATTTGTATTGGAACAAGATCAATATTCGCAATTTTAGACGCTTGCTGAATATTGCTGAAGAGAAGCCAAGTTGTTTTAGCAAAAAACTGCTTTAAGCATGACAATAGAAAATTTTAGCAAAATCTATTTCTACAAAATCCTCTCATAGCTTGAATATCCATATTTAATTAGACAAAACGCAGACACGGCGCATGGTGGAGCGTACATTCTAAAGCTCGCGAATTCTGAACATTGCATTACCAAACAGCTAGCTATCCTAGTCTCTCACACCTCCAATCTAGAATCGTGTTATTTTTGTTTATTTTTCAGAACGAGGCGAGTGATGCCGCAAAAGTGTCGACAATTACGGCAAAAAAATATGCGAACAATATATTAGAGCCTCTTTTGTGCAAGTTTTTGAGTTAAATTTAAAACGCAATCTATACGAGTACTAATATTATAAATCCGAAAGTAACTATATCTGTTACGTTTTCACTATACAATTGAACCGATCTTGATACAATTTAGCATAAGCATAGACAGGAACCTAAGAAAAGACATAGGCTATTTTTTACCGAAGAAAATCTGTAATTCCAGCTATTAAAATATAAACTGTAATTAAAGTTATGGTTTACAGCGACAAAAATGGCCACTTATAGTACTTATTGTTATATCCAGGTTTGATTAGGTTTGTAGGGTCTGATTGTTTTTTAAGATAATACCAAAAACTTGAGCTAAGAATATTCTGATGAATCGTTTGCATGAAGTGGTATTATTTTTTGTGAAGTGCATAAGGCGCATACTAAACAACAAAAGCTTAATCACGTGAGATGAGTTGACTATACCTACCAACTTACTTACCTTTTCAACAAAAAATTATCTAGGAACATCACCGCCTTAATAACTCTTCGTATCCATATTTAATGCGACGAAACCCAGACATGGCAGGTTTCTAAAGGCAGCGAGTTCCGTACATTGCATTGACAAGGATTTTTAGCTTCCACATACAATTCGCGGCAATTAAAGCAGCGCGAGAAAAACCGGTGTGTGTGAGCCTTAACAAAACAAAATATATGCTCAGGGTGTTTCTTTTTGCATAAAGTAATAAAGCAGCATATCAAAATACCAGAACTTCTGCTTAACTTATGTTGTTTATTCATAAATGTTGTTTTTTTTACGTTATCAGCCTCTAAGCTTGTAAAACCTTTGTGGACACAAACTGTTTTCCTTTCTGGTCAAAAACACATTTATGAAATGTTTAAAAAAATATGAGGTACACAGGTAGGTGTACTTATATGTTAAATACCTATCGTAATGTTTATTATAAATACATATACCGGGGTAGGTAGAGCGTTAACGGCCTTAAAAACGATCATTAACGCCACGTCTGACAAACATTTGAGGGTACTCAGAAAGTTGTGTATCGCCATAGTGACAGGTTGTCAGCCCGTCCCCTTTAATTGCAATACACATGTAAATCGCTTCTTACGACACCCACGGGAAAGAAATGGGGTGATGCTATTCTCAGCCGGCATCACAAGACAAAGCTTTTTTACTTTTACTATACAAGCCACAACAGTCCACTACTGGACATGGGTCTCCTCCCTTTATGGGATATTTTCCATACTTACCACTCTTGACAGTCGGATTGGCGAGCGCAGTGAAAGTTTTATTTCACAGGGAACGCTGGATTTATACCTTAGTCGGTTTCCACGACACCCACGTGTAGATATGGGGTGATGCTATCTAACCCGACACTACACGGATAGGTATACGTATCTAGTACCAAAGTACAAACTTTAATTAAAGAACGCGTTCTTTAATGAGAGTTCTAAAGCTTCAAAAACTGATAGCAAAAAAAACATCCTGTACATGCATTATCCGGTTTTTGTTCCTTTGCTTTGAAAGGTGCATTGAAAGTCAGTGCAGCGCGAAGCAAGCATGCAGTCTGCAGTACAGATATGATATGCTGACTCAGAGTAAGATAATGTTTAGAGGGGACTTTACGTAAACTGAGTGAAGCCATGAAAAACTCGTCAGCTACAGCTAAGGGTCTAGGTGCATTAAAAGTCAGTGCAGTGCGAAGCAAGCTGGACACATATGATACGCTGCCTCAGAGCAAGGAAATTTTACAAAGGGAACCCTACATAAACAGAGTGAAGTTATGAAAACTCATCCCACACATCTAAGGCCAGGCTCTAGGCGCACTGAAAGTCAGTCAGTTTTTTAGAGGGAACCCTACGTAAGCAAGATAAAGCCATGAATACAATACGACCATTTTCACATATGCCGATACGATATATCGGTATTTGACATCCAGCTCGAACTGCAAACAGCTTCTTTCTGTAAACGGCACGTCAAAGAACCACCTTCATAATCTAACTTGGTGTGCGCAGAAACACCATTAAATACAAAAATAGAAAGTGTTGGTAAATCTGTATTCTTTTGAGCATTTACATGCTATTGCTTTAGCGCTTTAACGTCATTCGTGACGAGCTTATCATGGCTTCATCCTGGTGTTGGCAGGATTCCCTCTGAAACACTTTCTCTCTCTGAGGTAGCACAGATACTTAATGCAGCCAGACTGGCAGGCGTTTGAAATTGAATGTGTGGACTGATTAATACAGTATCCAGGGGTATGTGATTGATTATGATCGAGTGATAATTGAACTGTCAATGGACTCGATTCTGCAAACCAGTATTTAAAGCTCTTTCATATAACCCTCTGTGTTGCTGTTAGCTATAATAAAATTTTACAATGACAGGAGACAACTTTTTCAAGCTTTTATGATGTAAGATTTATGAATTGGTGTAAAATACACCGTTTTTAGTACGTTTAACCGTTATTTTATCACTCTGTACTGAAATTAAACGATTCATGTGTAACTCTCTACCTGCCCCGCAAGGGATGGAGACGTGATATGTGTTATTATGTAAATTTTAGCCCTGTCTATCACATTGTCTCACTTTGATAGTCTAAAAAAGTGTTTGCTTAACGCTCAAATAATTTAGTTCGTTAGTTAAAAATTGAGCTCATGCAGGAGTTTTAATGCTGTGAGCAATCTAAAAGCTTATTATTTTTTCAGTCTAGCTATTTATTTATGTTCCCAGCTGTGGTTTTCATGCTTTATTGGCGCTATACCACACAAAGGAAAAACTTAGAATCAATAGTAAGCACGAGAAAACCCGCGTACAAAAGCGTTATCCGCAAAAATCCAGTTTTTGCGCTAGCTCTTTGGCTGTTCCTTTGAAAACCAAAGTGCATAAGCTAGCCGGTTTCAGCTTTGTGTTTTATAATGAACACGAACATATGAAATAGAGTGATACATTATACCTATCATTTAGGAGGCATTCCCTCTTAAGCACTGGGCAGGAAAAATACAACATAATTTTTTAAACTCTCTTCAATGAACTTAAGGGAAATAATGACATAGTAATTTCGATCTCATTCCCATACAAATACGGCTACGCTGTGTAACGCATGCGTCTATCAATACGTTTGACTGATTAAACAATACCTAATAAGAAACCAGTTTTAACTTATGTTGATTCCTTACTAAGTACGTTGATTTATATTTGATAGTCTGGTTTTTTATTTTATTTTATTGCTAATTTCAGCATCACTGCGGAAATTTCCGTCTCCGAATATGAAAAATTACAACGTGGGCGGTAAAATGTTTGATGTCATTCATATTTTTTAAATTTTACCCGGAAATTTACTGTACATAATTATGTCTAATGACTAATAGTGACACCTACATGGTATCCTATGTCGTGGAATCTTCTTTTTTTCGTGTGGGACACCGACTCGTCCAACGATCCGATAAACCCTGGTGTCAGAGTTTTTCAACCGCCTACTACTAGTAGTAGGCCTATGACATGGCTGTGTAACGACCGCCGTTTAAGTAATCAAATCATAGACAATAACCGGGATCGACGGCTTAACGTGCCCTCCGAAGCACGGAACCATCGTTCTTTTTCGGAAAATAGGGTAGTTTAGCATGCAATGTCCTAACCAGATTGGGAACAAATTTACAAAGTGATAAATCTCAACTTTGTGAGTGCCCCACTGAGAATTGAACCCGGAACC
The DNA here is from genome assembly GCA_027580185.1 of Tuta absoluta. Taxonomy (NCBI): domain Eukaryota; kingdom Metazoa; phylum Arthropoda; class Insecta; order Lepidoptera; family Gelechiidae; genus Tuta; species Tuta absoluta. The sequence goes on along the minus strand of JAQAHW010000010.1, from coordinate 15,995,854 downwards.
TTTGCGTCGCAGGCAGTCGCCGTCGGCCGTACATACATAAATATATCACGCCTATAATCCCTTGCGGGGTAGGCAGAGCGTAAACGGCCGGCACATCGGCCGTCGTGGAATCAATTAAGTATTTCAACCATGTTCATTCCATAGTTGCTAGAAATTCTAAACTTCTACTCGTAATGAAGCATTTAAAATATTACGGTGTCAGGTTTATCAGGCGGTTCTAAAATCAATTCCCTGACACCTGCAGTAGTCAGATACTTAATAATTAATTAACAGCGACTAAACCTACTGAGATAAGTAACGGATTGGGTTACCAGAGAAGACGAGTTTCAATTTGACTTCGCCTTAATGAAAATGGAAATTAATTATCAGTTGAATACCAGATTTTAAAACACTGCCCGTGTTAGGTATAAAATTTTTGAAAACTTGCAAAATTCTCTAGCGCGGGCAGGATTTGAACATGCGACTTTCGCCATCACTAGTGACGATGACGCCTCTTCCATCTGGGCTACCGCAGCTCGTCCATTGCCCGCGAGTGTATCTTGATGCTCGCGCTTGAAAGTGTTGCAAGTTTTCAATAATTGACAGTTTTAGATATAAAAAGGGATTGGTCGGTATTCTAGTATAGGTTACAGTTTCGACTGACAGATGCATCCGTAACGCATTTTTGCCGTATTTTTATGGCAATAAGATAGGAATTTGCAACTTCCTTGACAGACGCATGGGTTACGATGCGTTAAAAAAACGCAGTGAAAGACGACAAGTGGGAAACCCACTCAAAGTGGGCGTATGATATTTTTATAACATCAATATGATTTTTATCTTAAAGCAAACTAAATTTAAATTTATCCAAAAGATACACTATCTAACGCTCTACAAAAATCTGCATAACTCAATTTCTAACAAAAGCCAGCCATTTTTTCATAAAACCACTAACTGTATCCATGCCTGCAGTGCATACCATGGACGCGGCGTAAGATCTATGTTATGTGCCTATGTCAGCGGTTCTCAATCCTTTGTGATGGCAGAACCCTTGTTGAAAAGCGATCGTTTGACGGAAACCCCAAAATAAAAGAAAATTTCAACGGGCCACCACCTTGGAATGCCACCTTCCAGTAAGCAACTTTATCTTTTATCTTTAACTTAATTTTTTATACTACATTTTATGTATTTAAATTGGTACACAATCGTGTACCTGTACTGTACTGTTTTTCCAGTATAGTATACCAACACTAATATTATAAAGATTTTTTTTTTATTGTATGTTTGAATTGAATAGGCTTCGAAACTACTGGATTGATTTAAAAAAAGTATTTTACCATTAGAATTCTACTATTATCCCTGGTGAACATATGCTATATTAAGGCTGGCAGGCCGCCAGTTATAGTATAATAACATTTTATTAAATACTTAAGCGTGATTGAATGCATATTTTCGCCAGGGCCCCGCGGTGCACAGTTTGAGTATCGCTGGCCTGCGCATTCAGTTCAGTACAACCGTTCCAAACCCCTGTGGAAATGTGAACGTACAAAATGAATGTACAAAACCTGTGCATGTGCACTAGAATTTTGAAGCCAGTAAATAAATTGCTGACGGGGAAGAATGAACCACATTTACCTGACGATCTACAGCTACATGACGCAGTAGGCTAGCCTATTCTCCAATTCGTTTAATGTCAACTGGATACTCGTATTTTCATACCTACTTACCGTAGGTACCGTTCTCTATATCATAATTCAATAATTATAGTTCTGAAAAAGGCATAAACGTTTTTTTTTTAGGATAAAAGGAAATATAGGTATTAGGGAATTATTTTAGAAAAGTTAAGAGTACCCTTTAATTGCCAGTCCCAACTATTTTTTGGGTTCCATACCTCAAAAGGATAAAACGAAACCCTTACTTTGGTGTTCTTCCGACTGTTACGATTACGGCTGTTTATCTCGGGAATGCGTATAGATATTGATTTAAATTTAATACTTGCTTAAGCTTACGGCTACTCGTAGTTGTAAATAATAAAGCTCAACGTTAAAAGAAGATACGACCGATTATGCTGTAAAAACGCGTGTTTTTGACCCTCTCAAGGGAATCAAAATTCATAGGGTACTTTTCGTGGACCTAAAACTATTCAAATATGGCAATTACATATTCTGCTTTAAATTACAAATATATAAATAAAAGATTAAAAATTTACAAAAAAAAAATATTGTGGGTTCAACCAAAAATTTTAAAATCTAAGTTGGAATTTACAAGATTTTCGTTTTAATGTCACGGTCCACATAACATAATAAATAAAAAATATAGTAAAAATACAGAATTATAATTTATTAATCATATAAAAGCCCTCGCCGGTCGAGTCCGACTCGCACTTGGCCGGGTTTTTTGGTCCTACCTCTGTAACGTCATTTTTACAAGATCGATGATAAAATTTACTAGGTAACTGTATGAAATGTTTAGAGCAGCTTTTGTATGGCATGATGGATTAGTTGTTGACAAATGAGCCATCAGTATCGGCTAATCTACAAACACATGCTTTTATGGGATAAATAATTTTCATACATTGTTCATTTATCGTTGTTTTCTTTCCCATACCCTAGGGTTCTTTGTACCTTATAGATTGTTTATTTTTGTTTGTGTAAAATGTATTTGTTTTGAAAAATGTTTAAGGAATACTTTGAAAGAAGATATGAATTGATGAATTTGCAAAAATGTGTAACTCAGCATCTAGAACCTGTCTATCCATAATATAGACAGATATATTGATATGTATAATTGACTTATCGCGTAGGTAAGACACCGAGACGATGAACGATTAGATGAATCTGCGGTGTTTAAGGTAATTAAATAACAATTCAGTGTTATAAAAAAATTGGTCAAGTGCGAGTCGGAGTCACGCACGAAGGATTCAATGAAGGTGGCATAAAAAACAAGTTTTAGGTATGGAAGCCACCTTCAATATTAATTGTATACTTACGCGGCGGTAATACATGGTTTGTGAAAATTTCAACTGCCTATCTATTACCGTTCATGAGATACAGCTTCCAAACCATTATAGAAGAAATCAAGCAAAGAACATGACGGTTTATGTATGGGAGCCCCAACATTTTTCTCTTCTCTTCTTCTTTCCTTGTACCTATTTGTTGTTGTAGCGGCATTAGAAATACGGTACTGTGAGAATTTTAATTCTCTTAATAAAAAGCTTTATGATATACAGCCTGGTGACTGTCGGTCGGACGGACAGACAGCGAAGTCTCAGTAATAGGATCCCGTTTTGAACCTTTGTGTATGGAACCCTAAAAAGGGGTGACATACACAAACACAGTTTTGGAAAGCCAGTGCAGCATGGCCGCGTCCAGTAGCGCGCGACTGCGCAGGCGCCGTAAAGATATAGCGATAAACACAGGTAGAGAGTCAGCATCATCACGCCTAGTCTATACGAAGTTTTACTATTCAATCCTGCTTCGAACTGTGATGTGTTGTAAATGCACTATGACTAACGAGCAATGGAAACTGATATGTGCGCCGTGGCTGTGTCAAGTGTAAAAGCGTCTGTGATTCATATTGCTACCTGCCAGTATTGTCCGTTTGTTTTATCTATGGCGGTAAATACCTCATTTCATTACTCATTTGTAGTGTGGTGTGGAAGACAAATTTGTGTACATTTGACAATCGGTGACGTTCTGAGAATTATGAATTAATTCAATTCGTAGGACCGTGGGAGAACAGAAGTTTGCATTAAATAAACTTAAGTTCAGTAGTAGTTGTAATTTTTAACTTAGAATCGGGACTTTTCTATGTGACGGATCTCGACTTTTTTATAATGTCGTACCTACATTTGAGGAACAAATACATTTTGTTTACTTACATACAATTCCGTAGTGAGAAACTTTTAGCTTAGCGCCATTTAGGTAAACTTACATGAAGATTAGCTAGAAAATTTTCCATTGTGCCTATATAATATGGACTATCTAGTATTGTCGTCGGGTAAGGCGTGATTGTCGGAAAAGTATTTAGTTACCTTGTAATGGGATGCTGTCTTAGAACAGCATCACCCCAGTGGGTGTCGTAAAAGCGACCTAAGGATACGATATATGCAAGGATGCTGTGTGCTGCCGGATTAGAATAGTATCACCCCCATTCGAAATAGGATACGAAATACGCGTGGGAGTCGTAAAAAGCGACTCAGAGATAAATTCATTAAGGGAATAGGCAGCAAGGTTCCCTGTGAATGCAACATCTTGCACTGCGCTCGCCAATCCGCCCCATAGTGGTGAGTACGGCAATACCCTCAGATAAGTGGACGACTTGATGATAAGGTACCAAGAAAGGAACCTATCTTGTCCTAACAGGACATCACAGAGCCTATCAACTTACGTTGATGATATTATGATTGATGCTGCCTACGCCGGTTCTCTCACTTTTCGTCCGTCGCTGCGTATTTTTAACGCACCGTAACGTATGCGTCTGTTACACTAAAAGAAATTGCGATTGCCGATCTTATTTCCATTCAAATACGGCTACGTTTACGGATGCATGTGTCAGACGACTTGACAGACCCATCTGGTACGCACCGTAGCCGTATCTATACTGGAATGAGATTGGAATAAGCAATTATATTTTGTCTGACAGACGCAAGCGTTACAGTGCGTTAAAAATCCGCAGCAACTAACGACAAGAGGGAGCACCGCCTGTACGTAAACGAGCAAAACATCCAACATCCAGTAATTTGTCCCTTCTCGTTACTCCCGATTCAATTTCGCATTAATGACGTGGCAACAAAAAACCCATCGCTAATACTAATAACCTTTTGATAGCATTCGGTAAGAGACAATACAATACAATGCCCACCCCTATTCAATTATCTGTCTATTATAAAAGCCCGCGGGAAAAAACACCGAAATAACGACGCAATACAGGATGTTTATAAATTATGTATTTCAGATTTGGACGATTCTCACACGCACCGCATTATTTTCAGACGGTTTAATAAATATCCTGGACAATTCACACAGCGCCATCTAGCCCGAAACTAAGCAAAGCTTGTACTATGGTAGCTAGATAGTAGTAAATCCCTACTTACTTATATACCTCTTTAATAATTAAATATGATACATAGAAAATACCCAGACTAAACACAAATATCTGAAAACAGACTAAACATATATTTGTGTCTTGTGGGGATCGAACCCACGACCCTCGTAGTAGCAGGTATACTATCCGCTACACCATCGCGTCAGTAAAAAAAAAAAAAAAAAAAAAATACCACACGAATATAGCACAAATCACCGCATGAAATTGCGGCTGTCATAGGTTGTCTTATCTATGTTCACTATCTCGAACTGAAATTTTGTCCGGTGCGTGTGAGATTCACCTTTTACTCGAGATATTAAGATTCGAATGAATTATGAATTGGCGGAATTCGAAACACAGAATTCAATACGTAGGTAGCAAGAATAATTTTATAGCCTGGTATGAAATTATGGGAATTGTCGAACAAATTAATAGATTGGATGGCATGCCAAAAGAAAGAAGGAAGAATACTTAATATTTAAGTAAGCACTACAATCTGCTATCTGGCTTTTGTGTTTCCGAAAGAGTTTTCCTTTCGTCAAAAACTGTGTCCGGCACAACGACACGGTGCCTATGAGAAACGCTAAAATAGTTGAATGGTTTAAAAACAACTTGAGTAGAGTATATAAAGAGTGTAGAATAGGACAGCCTGTAGACCCAAAATGGCCGAAGAGTATGCAATCAACGAACTCTGCGCAAACATAACAGTTCATTTTTCAAAATAAACGCGACACAAACAATAAGCGACCATCAATCACCTGTCCCAACAAAAGGTGAGCAACAGACTGCCCAGAGGCTCCGACGAGCTCTTTCCACATTATCCAACCAACAAATTTAACTTTGCAGTCATGCGGAACTCGGTATATTTTCAACTATCCGCAGCAGTTTTACATACACTGGTTTTCTAAACATCTACTTAAAATAATCAGTATAAGTTGATTTTTTGGACTGGTAACTTGAAACGCATAGCGACAGCGTTCAACATAAACTGGTTTCGTATACAACTATTAAAGCTTAACAGCGTAAATTGATCTCTTAAATGGTAACTCGAAATGCAACCAGATAATTTGTACCACGAATTCCGTACGAGCATTTATTGACAGCCGCAAAACACGCACGGCTATAATAAGCTCTTGATAATAGCGTTCGTGGGAAGTATGCCAGTGTATTGAATGATTATTTCGGCCCGTTAATGGTTTTCATTAGTTTGCGTATTATATGATTTCCCCTCCGTGTTATTGGCAATATTTTGCGGTCCATTGTGGGAGGGCTCGCATTATCGTGCTGTCTATTGCTGCGAGCGAATGAGAGAACGAAAATGTGCGATTAATTTTGACAAAATATTACCTGCGGTACGGTGTGAATGTGTGGTGTTTTTTGTGCTATTCATTCCATTATTATAGGTTGGTTTAATTAAGTTCTGGTAGACCACAAATTTGTACACTTTGCAATAATAGATGAATAAAATTATGTAAAAAAAACTTTTAAAACAAGCTTTTATTTAAGTGCTCTGAAAAGATGATAATAAAATTTTGAATGACATTAACCACATTCATTTATGACTTTACAGAAATGAAAATATAATAAAAGCTTGTCGCGAAACTTTCAATTTGTGATTGAAATTTTGTAATAAGGTACGCATACCTTATTACAAAATTTCAATCACAAATTGAAAGTTTCGCGACAACTGTAGTTAGGTAGTTTCTTCTAGGCATCGCGACAAGCTTTTATTATATTTTCATTTCTGTAAAGTCATAAATGAATGTGGTTAATGTCATTCAAAATTTTATTATCATCTTTTCAGAGCACTTAAATAAAAGCTTGTTTTAAAAGTTTTTTTTACATAATTTTATTTTATATTTTTTAGTTTATGTTACGATAGTTATTGATCAATACGAAAGTCTTTCTATAAAACACGGAGAGACCTTCAATAGAAAAACTTAAGGCACAGGGAAAACTAACATTAGGATAAAGTATAATTATCTCTTTTATATTCTATAGAAGTAGGTTGGTACCTACTCCTCCGGCATCCCTAATAGAAGAATTAGCTTGTAATATGTCTTAGTCTTTTCATTTCATTGATGGCGTCATTATTACATGGCCGAGTCTCAGTTAATTTCGAACAGTCTAATTCTTGTATCAGGAGGCCTTCTATTGACGTGACCCTAATTCATGGTGGGCCTACCAACTGCCTATCATGAACGAATTCGTATACAAAATTGCAAGTCCCAGCAGTTGAATATTGAGGAGTTCCATAGTTCGAAGTCAACCCTGGATGTAGCGTCTAATTCATGGTGGGCCTACCAACTGCCTATAATAAACGAATTCGTATACAAAATTGCAAGTCCCAGCAGTTGAATATTGAGGAGTTCAATAGTTCGAAGACAACCCTGGATGTAGCGTCTAATTCATGGTAGGCCTACCAACTGCCTATACTTAATAAACGAATTCGTATACAAAATTGCAAGTCCCAGCAGTTGAATATTAAGGAGTTCCATAGTTCGAAGACAACCCTGGATGTAGCGTCTAATTCATGGTGGGCCTACCAACTGCCTATAATAAACGAATTCGTATACAAAATTTTGTGTCCCAGCTATAAACCGCTGAGGAGATCTCTCGTACGGAGCCGATCCTGGCAGCAGCGTCAGGTCAAATTTATGATTAACATGCATTGTCATCGGTTCTGGACCAACATGCAAAATTTCAACTCAATCGGATACCGAGAAGTGGTTCAAATTAAGCTTGCAAGATTTGCACCGAACAAACATTGTTACTTACATACACTGCAAGTTAAATAAAAGCTTTTAAAATAGTGAGTTTTCTTTTTTATTTTGTAAACTCTCCCGTAGTAGCCAGATATATGGCGCTGTACTTGATGCATTAACGTAAGAAACGGAACGTCACGTAATTTTTAATATTTCACTTGCATGTAAAAGATCGTAAAACGAAACGCAATTAATCATTCTTACATCACTCGCATCACAAAATATTTACTTTCATGGGTTTCCCTGCATATTAACAAAAACCACAACAAAAAAACATATTATTAAATAATAACAAAAGCGCTAAAACGATGATAGATTTGGATTTTTTTTTTCTAAATCTATCATTATATTACTTTTTTTCATTACTTTTGACTTTGGCATCTTGTAACGTAATTGGTTCAACGCCATCTAAAGAGTTTTTGGAATACTAAACACTTTTTTAATTCTTAATAAGAAAACTCCCTATTGCTGTGGAATTTCCACCATTTTGGAATACTTAATAAAATATCAATGCTCTTAACAAGATTTATGATTATAGGCAAATCAGTAGGAAGCTAATTTTCTCAATAAAATATTTACAACACATTTATATTATGCAGTAAAATGATCTATAAAATCATAATAGTAGCAATCAAAACGCTACAAACTTAACAATCTAGCATTTTAAGGCAGAAATACTAATTAAAAGTTTCCAAAGCTAACCGAAGTGCACTTAAGAAGTGAGGGAAGACAAACAACTCCTCTCACTTTTATTGGACTTCATAACAAAGCTAATAAAAATAGAAAAGCAATAAAAATGGAGATACACACAGTGGGCACCGTGGGCAGGTATAGACGGAGAGCTGGCAACGATTTGACGACCAAGATGGGAAGGCACTGTCAAAGACTTCAAATTTTCAAACGCTTTTTACAGTTCTTTTTCTTTGGTTGAGCTACAATCATCTAATATGTTTTGTTGTCAAATCTAATAAGTTGGTAAAACCCAAAAACAAAACATCAATTTAACAGTTAATAAGTTTTAAACGGTCACAAAGTTTTCTAGATTTATCGATTCAACGATTAAACAATCAGAGTTGTTGGGTGTAAAAATTTAGTGACAGTTGTGGTAATATAAGTAAAAGTTTGAATAATTTACGGTATCATAACAACAAAAAAACAGCGTCTAAGTCGTTTGAGAACGTCAAATCGTATGGTAAAATAATTTAGACAGCGTCTTAAAGCGCGTCTGTCGTGAAATGATAGCAGCCACCTTACGTCCCACGTTGTAATTTTTTTATTTGTTTCTCGCAAATACGCCTTTTCTCGTATCCATCTCTCCGTCTACAAGCAGCGCGATGTCAAAATATGCACCGTGCCGCGCCGACGCAAACATGCCATAAAATGTTTTATTCAGAACCTGGAAACAATATCCCTTAGTATATTGGATTGTTATAAAAAATGAAATATGTAGATTTCATTATACGGAAGCAAAGATAAAAGGTAAATAAAACTATCCGGGATTCCGGTAGCGTATTTCAAATTTGTTTTTGTTTAATGGCGGCTTCTGTATTTCTGTGCGTCCCGCTGCGTATACGCCGCGTTGCCTTTATTCCGTCTTTAAATTATCTTTCGGGTTTAAGAGCAACTTGTGTCATGATTATGATATCTTGTTGAAAGGATCTTGAATTAAATTGAGTTGATTCATTTTTAGGGTTTCGTAAAAGGGTTACAAGTGTATTTAAATTTTAGGCGATGGGCTGTCAACCTGTCACTATGGTGACACAATTTTCAATTTTCTGGTTGACCCTCAAATGTTTGTCGGAAGTGGCGTAAATGTTCGTTTTGTTACGTCCAATAACGCCCTGCCATCCCTGCAAGGGATATATGCGTTATATATGTAGGTATATATGTAATCTTCTTACAGTTGTAACGACTGAAATAAAATAAAAAGGTTACAAATATTATTGTTAGATGTTAAAAGTATAAAAAACTATTAAAATATTCTTTAGTTGCCCATTATTACCCCTTTTTGGGGTCAAGTTACGAAATTTCAGATTATCAGTAAAATTTAAATTTTTATGCCAATAGATCTTATTTCAAAAATTTGGGCAACTAATCGTGCTCACGTAGTAAACTGAGGCGAATGCTTGCACAAAATTAAGTCTGATTAACCTCACCCAAATGTATTGCCATTTGCAAATATCTATAATATTTTTATCTGTTATGAAAAAGTTTATTCCACATCCAAATAAGTGAGCCAAAATTTTCCCGGCATTTAAAATTCGCAACACTTCCCACTCTTATCTTTAACGCATCAAAATAGCAAATCCGTTACGTATCCTCAAAAAATGAGTTAATAGTCGAGTGACGTCATCAAACCCCGGTATTCGTAACAAATAAACACAATTTGTATTCAGTATACGCCTCCTGAGCCTACAATGCGGCGAAAGCGTTCAATCTCCTCGCGTAATTGAAAACCGACTATAGCACGGACTATGGACTCGATTCTAACTGGACACAGCCCTAGGTAATTGTTGGAGGAATAGAAAAGAGGCGGGGAATTGGAAGTAGCAATTGGCTTCGATTCGGTATATAAATTCTCTTAACTTACCTAAATTAGTGCTTTCACTTCCTGCCAAAGTGGTTTAGGATGGGTGATATCTTAGTCACGTCATATCCTATAATTCAACGCGAGATACGTGTTATCTGTGAAAATAAGGCGACAATGAAAATAATGGTGACTAAATTGACTTGTAATTTCGAAGAACCCACAATTGATATTTTCAAATATGACAGACCTTGACATCTGCTATCCTTTTCTAAACCTTTTGACGGAAAGTGACTGCACTAATTTAAGGTAAGTTAAGAGAATTTATATCCCGAATAAAGTTACGATTTTTTATATTACGCATTTTACACAAGGCCATAGATAAATTTCGCCTCATTGGAGAAACAAACGTACCTAACTTGATAAAAACAACAGTTGTAATTCACATGACACGTTTCCTTTATTTACCTCAGGAAGTGCCTAGAATGATTATTAGAACAAGTTAATGAAAGCCACGACGCATTGCATTGGTGTGCAATGACCGACGTCCATAAACGTCAAGAAAAATAACAGCCTGCACATTTTCTAAATCATAAACTTTATTATTGTTTTAAATTAAATTTTAAGTAGGGAAATGTCACTTTAGAATCGAGTGCTATAGCTACTTTAACTACCTAGACGCATTGCATTGGTGTTGCTGTTGATATTGACCGAAGTCCAGAAAGGTAATGTATTTTTAATGGCTCCCTGCAGGCCGCTTTCAAAATGTCAACACAACACACGGTGCAGAAAAGTCGACCTGAATTGTGAAGCACGCTACTTTTGATACACGTAAGCCAGTGGCTGTTTGTAAAGAACTTATTTGCTAAAGTCGAAGCTACTTTGTTGTTGGTACTGCCGTGTGGTGCCGGCTTGGGATAGCATCACACTTTTTCTTCCCGCTAGTGTCGAGAGGCGACTAAGCGTCTCGAGGTGTATTATAATCTGATGCGACTAGCTGTCAATATTACAGCGTCTGTTTTAAATGACGTCACTAAACCCGAAGAGGTTTGTCTTGGCATCAACGGCCATACGGTCAATGACGCTTTGGGTTTGTATGATATGACGTGTAGGTATGTGAATAGGCAGTGAGTGACTGTATGTAACGAAATTATTTGCAAACGAAGAAACTTCTGCAAAAGGAACCGTAAAAAGAAAAATAAATCTTCGGACTTACACCACGTGTGCGTCACGTTCCAACGCAAAAGTTGTGAATAAAGCTCAGAAAAATAGCACCAGTTAACTACCGTTAAATCGGTAGAACGAATTCACAATGAGCTGTCGTAAAAACGAAGTCCAAATAATAATACAATTCATTCGTAATGCACAATTGATTTCTCTGGAATTTGACGACCAAACATATTTCGGGTCTTCGACGAAACAATACAACGAAATCCGAAACATGTGTGGAACAAAATGAAAGGGCATAAGTTACAAATTTACAATCTCAAAAAGTTGCATTGTCACGGTCACGTCGGAGCCGACCGGTGCAGCCATTACCGATACTCACAACTCGACATTAGCCTTACACAATAAGAAAAAATAACAAAAAGATTCGATGTCACGCCCATGCAGTTCCGAAGGTTCTCACGCGATCCCCAGCGTCCCGAGCAAACATCGGCCGTACCCAGTGTTGGTAACTCGAGCCATCCGCCCACGCTTCTCCCTCCCTTGCCGTCTTGAGTATCCAGGCAACTTCTCGCGAGGTGTAAGCAAGCAATGGATGCGGAAGGAAGACGGCCCGTCGCAAGGATGCGTTCTAAGGCTTCGTAACAAGAGTGACTACGATAAATATCCTACTGCGAGGCTAATGCAACAAAAAGGAGTACAAATAGCCGCGAGGTTCGACACGTTCCTATATACGTTTACAATTTTAGTATTTCGTGGGAACGCCGAAGGTCCGAAGGCGATGTGATAATTGCCTAGTTTGCCTAAAGCCCTGAACAAACCCTTCGGTCGAAAGGCGAATATAAATGCGGTAATTACAGGGTTTTGTCGGGATCTTGGGAAAGTATAGGGCGAAGAATGGATATGGGGCAATGATAGGTCCTGTGAGTTATTGAAATCACAGGACTCGGTCGGGATAATCATACAGTTTAAATGTTCCGCGGAGAAACTTTGTCAGGGATGATTTATAGAACCCCAACTGTTTGAGGTTTCAAACTTGTGTCTCGATTGTCGGGGAAATGTTATGAATAATTTGGTAGGCACTCACGTCGCCAACTTTACGAATAAAAGTTTTTCTAACTAGTGTTGGGTAGGCAATAAAATATGGATGGCTTCTGTTCAGCCGGCTAGGCGGTAGGCGGCCTGACCTATGCCGGCAAGTGTACAAGTTTGTTTAGAAACTTTTCATTTCCCATTACCCACGGTTCAATGGAAAAGAGCAAAAGGGTGATCGAGTTAATGGGTTCCGAAAAGTAGGTACGCGTAGATATGTAATATGTAAAAAAACATGGGCTCGTTCATCGCTTAAAATATTTTTCAGCAATCTTTTATGCACGTTATATTATTGAAAACACGTACTGATTTTAAAACAAGATCCTGATGTTTTTGAAATTTATTTTAACAAAAGAATCAGTTGGTTCGACGATTCAATTATCTTTAATGGAATATTCAAATATTTTGATAGACTGCATAAAAATATGCAGAAGTTCATCTCAATTTTCGGTTGCGGTCCAGTAAAATGGAAATGCATAAAAAGCCTTTTCCGACATGCAAACCCGCGGAATTGGTCTGAACGTTAGTACAGTTGTATCGGTTACGTATATTGAAATTTTACGAACAATAATTCCTATATGGGAGTATTCGATGGTACGGCCGAACACATTTTCTGTTTACTTTCATGTTCAGAGAGCGAAGTGGATCAGTAAGAAAATATTCGAAGGGGTGAACTAGCCTACGATACAGAACAAATTATCCTTTTGGTATATATATTTTTACTTATGACCCTGAGAGAACGGGCGTTTTCACATTGTCGGTGGCGATACTTTTTTGAGTGCATTGATGAATGGACAAATCAAGCCATAGACAATCATTTAATTCATAAAACACACTAAAAAATTAATCCGTAGTATGTGTATGTATGTTTATATATTTATTCGTATATATATGTATGTTTATATATATATTTATTATACCTTCCTTTGTTATATATTTTAGATTGAAATTTAGATATATAATCTGTGCACGTCTTATCCGCATATCGTATAATACCATTACTCTTCCCTAGGTCTGCTGTAAGAAATTTCTTATTAGAGATAAGCAGTGCCTGTTGTGTCTGTATTCTTTATGTGTTTTTCTCTTTAATGTTCATGTGTACAATAAATCGTAAATAAATAAATAAATAAATAAAAAGAAAACGCCCAAAGTTGCTTATTTTCGTGGTCTAGTTCAACCTTAAAATGCGTTCTTATAAACCTAGGTGTCCAATGAATGGGGTTCAAGGCATAGCATTTCACTGTGGTGGACTATCCACAGAAATAATTTACGAAAACAAAATTTCCAATAACCGATCGAACCTGGTAATTCATCAGTTTTACGAGGGTAGTACCGACCAAGAAACCGGCACGGAACCATAGAATATACTGGGTGTATGGGACGGTGTACCGAAAACTTTGTAGGCATGATCAGACCATGAACGTAAACAACTTTTTGTATGGAGAATAAGTAGGTAAATCTGAAAAATTTTTGACTTCCAATTCCAATACAAAGTACAGCTTACAGCTTACAGCAGAATACAGCTTTCTGTGGAACGATTGACTTTTTATGGAAACTCGAAAAAAACATTCATTTCCCAACAAAGGATCCATTGTAGGAGTAAGGAGTAAAAGTTGTTCAGTTTAATGGTCTAATCATGACCGCAAAGTTTTCGGTACACCGGCCCTAACACCCTGTATAGGGAACCTCGTTACTGATTCACATTCCGATTTACATAAATATACTGAGTCCTCCGTCTGAATAAAGAGTAATAAAAACTTTTGGGTTGAATTGCAACTACTTTCGGGTCTGATAGAAAATAAAGTTTATGCTAACAGATTTGATGAAAGTTTAACAAATTCTGGATTTCCCGAAATAAGAAAATCTGTGTCAATTTGTGGCTAATGGAATAAAAGGGACTCTCTAAATGCGGAACCCGAAAAAGAAAAAGATTGTCCATCTAGTTACCAATTAGATTCGAACCAAACTTTTTTATTTATTATTCTTTCTTTGGCCTAAGTTCATCAGTGGGAAGAGCTAATAGCTACTGAATATTAAACATACAGTAAATTAAGGGTTCAATCTGTTTCATGCGTGGTTTTTGATGATAAGACTTTCCCTTAACTACTAAAATAAACAGAACAAACAAACCTGCAAATCCATTTTCAATAAATAATAATGCTCCAAATTCCTATTGTATTCTTGGTGAAATATGACGTACTGTAGCGTTTTATATTGATATTTTTACATAAAAAAGCGACCTGCATCCTTCGGTTCGAATATTCAATGAGTGTAATGGTGTTCCATGTTTACCGTTTGATTTGTTTTCCGATTTACTTGTTTTTTCCGGGTTTGTTCTTTATATACACCATATTGTGTACTCTCATACAAGGAGTAACAAAAATGGTAGGTATAGCAAACCGAAAGGAGATCAAACTACTCAACTGAATATAGGTCAAAAAACGAAAAGATTTGGACCTCCCATAGTAAATTCCCCATCGGAAATGTTGATCGAAAATTTTGTATGGGAGGTCCAATTCCTTTTAAAATACTTCGACCCATTTTCTATTGTGAAAGTTGTTCAGTTTCATGAGTACCTTGACTTCCTTTCGGCTTGTTATACCATTCTTGTTACTTCCTGTATATTGAGTAAAGAAAGAAAGAAAGAAAGAAAACACATTTATTTCGGTCCACACAACACAACACCAAAAAATACTACATTAAAACTTAAGCTATCGTAAGCACAGGTTATTGCGCATATGCACCGAAAATGGACCTCACTCACTCACTCACTGAAGTATTCCGTGAATATGGTAAAAGGTTAAAATTAAAATTCCTACCACAGATTTGTCCGTATACATGGACGACTTGTTCACGGATTCTCTTAAGGACTCCATTCTCAGGACTTGCCAATAGTTGTTGGCATGCCACCAGCGTCCGACGCAGTTCCACTTGAAGCTCGCAGTCTCATGGAGCACGTCCAACATTCACTTTAGAATCACAAAGTGGTGTTTTGTGTCCAGTTTAGTTTGTTGTTGGCACTTTGGTAAGCTTGAGCTAATACAAAAGGTATAGACGCCGAGCATGTGATCGTATGTATAAGAGCTTGGAGCACACTGATATTTAACTTTTAATATGTTAAGCTGATAGCAATTTGGGCTTAGTACGTATTTACCTACCTTGTGTATCAATGGTGGGTGAGTTGGTAGTACAGAGAAGGGACTTACCTGTAAAATTGAAAATACAAATTAGCAATTATAGAAATAAGTAGGTAAAGTTGTGCATAATCAAGAAAATATACATATTAGCATTCCTACGCTTTTAGTTTTGGGTATTTGGTTAGATATAAGGAAAAAATTATACCGGTAAAAATGGAGTAAGTACTCATATGTAATACCTATTTTGTAAGAATCTAAATAGACAGGGCTTCTAAAGTTAAAGGTAGAAATGAAAAGAAGAAACATTTGCGGAAAAGATTTGGTCGATCAAGACTAATTGTTCCATTTTTAGAAAACTAGCAAAATTTTCTACCGCGGGCAAAGTTCTCTAAAAAATTTATACCGCACACGGGGAGTGTTTTAAATTTTAGTCTTAAATGTATTATGCTTTATTTTGCATAAATGAAAATTAAAAATATGGTATCATAAATTTCTGTGCGGTCGAGTCGCCGGTAGCTGAGTGGTAAAGTGGTGGGACGATACTCCACAGGTCACGGTTCAATCCCTGGGCGACGCATTCTACTTAAAAAAAAAACTTACTAATCAAGACTAAATCTTAATAATTTGGCGAAATACCTTATGTCTAATCACGCCTAACTTTTCAAGACATAGATGTGTTTCTATGTAGTCTTTGTCTCTAAATATAAATCGCATTTGTGCGATGTCACAAACTGATGTAAATTTAATAGCAAAAGTACCTACCTAATAGACGTTCAGGTACTGACAACACTATGACATTACAGAGGTCGATCCTGGATCCCTAGAATTATGTGTTAAACGACCATAAAAAGCAAATTATAGTTTCAGATCTGTCATCAAGACCCTGCAATAGACTTGAACTTTCATAATACTAGGCAACCTTTGTTGTCTAACCCTACACCAGTCTTCGCTTGTCATCGTATCGTCTACATAAAACCCATCTCTTTCCTGCGCAGGAGTATCTATGCGTGACAATATCATCTACTTAGGGGCCTAGTTTGACTTATCAACTATTTTGAACCAATATTGACTATCAATCAACTTCATACAGACATTTTAGAATTGTTTTGGGTTATGTTGTCTGTACGAATGATTGGCTGCACATAATGTTACCTACCTGAAAGATTCAAGGTATTAAATATATATATTTTTAAGTTTGAAGCGTGAACCAGTCGATGAAACTGAAACATTCCTCAAGGATCATGGGTTGTAGTATGGAAAAAATAATGGACCTTGCATACAAAATACCTCATTCGGCTTACGCCGTAAAATATTTTCAGTTTCTTTTTCTTTGAGTTTGTTTATAACTAATGGAAGAAGAGACACGTAATCCTATTAATTGCACAACAACGAAAATCTCTTTCATTCCACGGGCTTCTGCACAAAGGTAGGATATTTAATTATACAATACGTATAGTATGCCTGCAGCGTCCTCGATATAAAACGAATTACTGGACGTCTTCCTGCAGTCAGCGAAGCGATACGATACCATTATACAGCGTGTCCCGTAAGGTATATTGCAATTTTAGAAAACTTGTCAAATTTTCTACCGCAGGCAGCGATTGAACCTGAAAAATTTGGTATTCTTGTATTTTTCAATTTGATGGACATAAAGATGAACATTTAAAATACTGTCGTAAATTTTTTCCTTCTGTCTTTGTGGTCTAAAGTAAAATAAAGTTGTCACCACTGGAAAAGTTGATAGTGATAAATAGATAACATGAACACAAATTTAAAAAAAAGTTGAAATTTTGAAATACCTAATCTAGACCAATAATACATGATAAGTAGTTGCCGAGTGGGTGGTCTATTCTTCCACTTTACAAACATTATCCAAGTCTAGATCGGTATCTAACTACCTAGTCATATATTAACCTGCCATGGACAGAAACAAATCAACGAGTAGATGGAATGCCCATTTTAGACATTCTAGATTTTTCTTTTTCATACTCAATACGGGACACCCTGTATAACAGAACAAGCGTAACGATACCACGTAGGGTCGATCTTGTTGAAATAGGTAAATATTGGTTATATAAGAGGGTCACTTTTTCTGTTTGTTTGCTCGTTCACGGTCAGATTCTCATGCTCCGTCTGTGGTCTGTTACGGGATCACGTCGCGTCTTCATTATTTAACGGTTATAGAACGATTTTTGAATGGAATTTAAATTTTTCGTACCTACGGAGGTTGTAGAGATTTTTCGTAGGTACTTAACACCCTTTCATCAGGGTTTTTCATGGTATCAGGGTTCTTCGGATCGTTAAACTTGGTAGGTACTACTCATAACAAAATATAATAAATTCCATGTTTGATTAAATAAGTACTGGGAAAAACCAATGCGTTTAGTTTTCAAAATGGTAGTGTTTCCGGCTTTTATATTATTAAAAGCAGGTAGATAACGTTGCCGTATCTTTTTCTATATATATATTTATATTCAAGCTAAAGAGGGTTGAAATTCTGTACATAGAATTATTTGGAAATAAGTCCTTAAAATTGATAACAGAACACTTTCCAACCGTCTTTAGAATTTTTGTCCGTTTGTACTGCTTATTTGCGTAGATGTTTATTTGTAAAAGGCTGAACGGATTTTGATACTAATTTTACCAATGTGTCAAGAAAATTACCGGCCAGGTTCTAGTCTATAAGGCGGTTCACAGACTTGTAGTCCGTTGTTATTTAACGCAACGTAACGCATGCGTCTGTCAGACGAAAAGAAATTGCGAACTCCAATCTTATTCCCATACAATTACGGCTACGGATTTACGGTGCGTAACGGACACATGTGTTAAACGACTTTACAGACCAACCACCGTAGCCGTTTTTGTATGGAAAAAAAATTGGAATATGTAATTTCCTTTCATCCGACAGCCGCATGGCATGTGTTACGTTGCGTTAAACGAACGGAACGACGGACGACAAGAGAGAACCGCCTTATACAAAAACTTTCGAGCATGATGGACCGCTTTTGCCGGCACACAAACTTCAAGAGTCTAGAGTACCTGATGTGGAACACCAGGAGCTTAGCCATAGAGTAGAAATCACATAGAGATGACACTCCCGCTCTAGACGCGCTCAAGGTCAATCCGTCTGGCTGTCTCTTAGCGAACAATTCAGTCGGGAGTGCGCTTCGCCGCGGAAACGTTCGTCGTGCGGGTCGGGTTCACTTTTGTGAAAAATTTAGCAATGCCGAATTATTGTGGTGTGTATGGCTGCAAAAGTAAGTTTTTTTAATTTGCCTAGAGATGAGCCAAGGTAAGTGATGATTTTACAGTAAATACCTAGGTACCTACCATTCGTTATTATACGTAATTGTTGTGTGTACTCCTATTTTTACTTACGTAGGTACCTAGTTTCCATTTTCTAATTTAAACTACCTAGGTGCCTAAGTCATTGTTAGCTGACCTATACCTACGATACGAATGTGCTTATTCATCATTATAAATAAGCACATTCGTATCGTAGGTATGTTTTGCACCTATTTTAAAATTCTGTACCTACCTATTAACAATGAAATGGTAAGGTAAGACTTTAAAACGGGTAAATATTTTGTTCCCACGGGAAAACTGTTAGCAGCGGTCGCAACCGCTTGACTGGCCGCTAGTCTGGAATAAAATTATTGGCACGTGACAGCCCCGACTTAAAGCGCGGGAGAGTGCGGGGCGTTACGGGCTGCGGGGGGAAGTAGGTATTTAAAGCGCGGCTTTTGGGGCCCAGACAAAGGAGTTTCGTTTCTATACGCAGTATTATTATCTATTCTTATGGCTTAGCTACGTTCTACCAAATGCAGAAATGGCTTTACAGCAAACGTTTTTCAGCGTAATAAGCCGCTTCTGTTGTTATATAATATGGATCGAGTGTATTGATGAGGAACTCAGACAGATTAGAGAAATAGTAGAAAACTCTTCTTAAACTGTTGATTAGGTCGATGAACCAATCTGAATGTTGAACTCAGTGCAACAGTGATACAGTGCAAGTAACAAAAGTGAAGAATGCTGGCACGGAAATAGAAATTCCAGAAAAAAATAAGAATTTTTGCCTTCCTTTAACTTGACTACCTTATTTCATTTCATTTCATATATAAATGTACCAAATTATATCTGTAAAAGAACACAGTAATCAAATTAAAAGTAAACAAAACAAATAGGTCAATTATTTATCATTTCCGGAGTTATGATTCTTGGAGCAAATTCATTTTGTGGACACAAAAGACCTAAGATTGACGACTGCAATTATACCGTAAGAATAGCTGGAAGCTTTCCAAAAAGAAATTTTAAAACAACATTAAAAATACTATTTTATTATTTGACTAGGCTGAAAACTTAAAGAACATGCACTAGGTCTGTATTTAAAACTGATAAAGATCTTCCGGTATATGTGTATTATTTGTTGTAGAAGGCATTGTATTTATTTATCCGTACTAATATTATAAATCTGAGAATTTGTGTGTGTGTATGTATGCATGTTTGTTACCCCCTCACGCTCAAACGGCTTGACCGATTTGGATGAAATTTGGAGCACAGGTTGAGTATAACCTGGAATAACACATAGGCCGCAGGAAAACAACTATTACCATGGGAAAATAAGTAGCAGCGGGTAAAACTGCTGGGCGGAAATCTAGTATGCAAATAATAACAAAAAGATACTTCACAGTCTTTTGACGCCGACTATTCTACTTGAATGGTATTAAGGGTGACAGCTCTCTGAATACTACATTCACACAATGAAACTAAATAACTTTCCCCTAGGAATATGTTTCGAGAAGCGTCAAATAAAAATTACGTCCCATGATGATAATGTATTGGTAGGTATTTATTTTCGTAGTACGACATGTTGTTTTCTTTTTGTGTTTTCATTTTCACTTTCTAGTGCACCAGCTTTTTTTTCTCTCTGTTTACCCTCTGGTTGGCCGGTAGAGATTGCCGCGTTGCGTTAGACCCACCTTTTGCACGATAAGCAATTTAGTATAAAAAATTATGATAAATTAAACGCAGTCAACTGATCGTGATTTCGTATGAGAGTTCGAATTTTATTTGACGTTTTCTGACATGTTCCTAAGGTTAAGTTGTTCAGTCATGCAAGTTCTCAAAATATACGACGTAGCGTTTTAAAATTTTGTACTCAACTCCATTCACCTTATTAGTATTTGAATGGCTGTCCATCCCACCCGGTATTAAGTTATAACGCAGTTCGTGAAACATCGAGATCAAAATTGTGCTTCTTTTTGGTAAATGAAGTTTATTTAATTTGTACCTGTTTATGTGAGAATGTGTAAACTAATATTTAACTGTAGTGTTGTGATATAAATAACATAGCTTGTGGGTTATCATGGAAATACATTGTCTCATATGCCGGCATTTAAGGCCCTGTTTTTCCTGACAAGATTTTACCGTTCATTTGCGCTGCGCCAGAAAAAAACAGCACTTCAATATTCGCGAGATTTTACAGTGTTTTCGACAAATAAAGTAAAGAAATGCCGTTACCGTGTCTCGTTCAGCCATTTTTACTAGAAAATATATGTATCTAAATTAAAGCATAAACTATTCGGTAATAACTTGAAAACTGTAGATATAATATTGAAATAAGTATTAAAATAGAGGTGGGTTTATTTTCTAGCTAGTCAAATTTAACAAATTGTGCAACTGCGATAGTATAATATCTGAAAGATCTTAGACAGTTTTTTTCTGAATTTTATGGCTGTAATTGTCTAAATAAACTTGATTTAAAAAATCTTGCCCGCGCGCTATGGGCCTTAAGGCTGTTTATATGCTGGAAACATAGAATTACAAACCTTTACTTTGCTGCAGAAATAGCTGTTGTATTTCACGTGAAAAGTTTTACCTTGAGCTTTACCTCTCATTAACACGCTTGTTGCGATAACTTATTATTATTATGTTTCGAGCGAATTTTCAGCTCTACAATGCGAGGCTAAAATGGCAGAGAATTTAGTTGCCATAAAACATCATCAGAAACTAACGAAACGTCTGTCATAAGTAAATCCTTTCCCGATATATCTTCACACAAAATCAAAAATAAATAAATAGTAAAACGCGTACGGAAACTTTGGGCTATAATTATTTTGAACACACGAAATTTTGTTAGGATTTGAGAAAATGTTCCTTATCGCCAATCAATCCTTTGATTTTCAGGGCAGGTTATCAATAAAAATCACTTTAAATATTTTTAATGCTTTATGAATGATATGAGGATTTTCTCCCTTATGTCAGTAAATTTAAATGTCATTGCACCCTCTTAAAACGTTTGTTTTTCGCGAATATAATTCCATTCTGTAGTGAACGTCTTAAAGAAAAACACAGAACGTCCTAAATTTTTGATTGAAATGATAATGAATTAAATGAAACTATAGTTGTTCCAAATAGGTATTCAAAAGAATGTAAACAACCTTATGACCGGTGACTTGAAAAATGCGGTTGGTTACGACTGGATGGCGAAAACGAAAGATCTGGACTGCAATAGGCTGATGTATGATGTAAACAAGTTTATAATGGCTGAGTGACAGCTATTATGTTTTTATTTTCCCGAGGTAATAGTTGTTTTCCCGCAGTAAAAAGTAGCCTATGTATTATTTCAGGTTATACTCTACCTGTGTTCCAAATTACATCCAAATCAGTCAAACCGTTTGAGCGTGAAGAGGTAACAAACATACATACACACACACAAACTGTCAGATTTATAATAATAGTATTAGTACGGATTTATTGCACACAAAAAACATTACAAGATACATAATATACATAGAATGACGACACAACAGGATAACTTATTTCTATTAAGAAATTTCTTTCAGCTGAACTCTCTCTCTCTCTTTCTGTGGGACACCGAGTCATCCAACGACCCGATGAACCCTGGTGTCAGAGTCAGAGCTGAACTACAGAATATTATCTGTCGCAGGGTATACTGTTGCCCCTCTTTGTCTACTTTGTTTTTTATACCTACTTGGCACAACTGTAGTATTCATTCATACTTACGAACCTACTTTACACCCACCACGTCACATCGCATTATGCAAAGTGACAACAATTAGACTTGGAAACGTAGGCATTGGACCCAAAAGTGTTTCGGGAATTTCGCCACAGGTGAATCACACACGCGCCGGACGATGTCGCGGTTAGTTACAGCGATCCTACAAATGACAACCTTTGACAGCCGCTGTTAGTTATTCTTTTCGTGTGGGACACCAAGTCGACAAACGACCAGATGAAACCTGGTGTCAGGGGTTTTCAACTGCTATTTGATGCGGCCACGTGTGCTTTGTATGATGATATTTTATTAAATTGTGCCCAATTTATCAGCCTCACCATATTATTATGCTATCTCTCTACCGTAGGACTGCTGGAAGAGATTTCTTTTTAGAAATAAGTAGTACCTGTTGTGTTGTTTCTCTTTAATGTAATTTGTTCTGTGTTTTATCTGGTGTGCAATAAACAGTTAAATAAATAAATAATATCTGGTTTTGTTATGGGGTTTCCTAAATTCCTTTTCGTCTAAGAACCGGTTTCGACACAATACCGGAAAAACATGTGGCGAATGTGAGAACTGTCATATTCCCAAAGTTTCCCGTAACCGCAACATTTGCACAGATTGTACCTCTAATTCGGGTTACATTAAACATTTAAGTAATATAATTTGGGATATTTAATATTTCCTCTTGTAACTCGGAAAGTATCCTCTCATAGGTACTCTGTCAATTATACGATGATTTCCTTGACAGCAGGTAGCTAGGATATGAAACGAAGTGAACGTAAAAAGGACTAAAAAATATTGTATTAATCTGACGGCTGTCATGCTATAATTTACCATAGTGTTTTGTAGAAACAAAAAAAATCCAGATTTAGGTAAGGGATGGAAAATGCTAATAACCGAGTGTTGTTAGTTTGCCGTGTGGTGCCGGCATATAATAGCATCACCTCATTTCTACCCATGGGTGTCGTAAAAAGCGACCAATATATAATCATCCAGGGAATGTGCAGCAGCGTTCCCTGTGAATGCAACATCCTGCACTGCGCTCACCAATCCGCTTGCGAAATGAGGTGAGTTTGGCAAAACATGTCCAGTAGTGGACTGTTGTGGTTGTTTATGTGTAATGTGTTAGGTACCTATTAGGTATGCCTACGCATGATTTTTGTTAAAATACCTATATTTTCCCGCGGAAAAATGTAAGGTTTTTCGTTTCCTCACAAAGCTCAAACAAGCTGTGTTGCTTTTTAAAAACTTGCAACTTTTTCAAACGCGGCAGGATTTTAACTTGCGACTTTTGCAATTACAAAAACAAAAATTGCATGTTTTCAAAATTTTTATAAGTACCTAGAAGTGTTTTAAAATTTGGTACTAAAGCAGCGTTGCTCCAATTCGGCGTGAAATTACTATACCATACATTACTCGTTGTGCCTATGCAATATGGAAATTTTTCTTATAATTTATGGTTACAGGCTTTACAGGCATGTTTATTTGTAATGAAGGTTTCTTGTTTACTTATAAGCTTATTTCCTACGCTTCCATTAGCTGAGGTATTAAAACTATGCGGTGCAAACGTTTATACGTCTGAAACACGGAACGTCCAAGACAGGGAAACAATTTAACTTTATTTTAAAGGCGGTAAATTTTATAACCAAATTCGAATTTAGTTGTGCTGTCCTGTGGGATTGTTTTATTCTAAATTTAAATTTGACAAAGGTTCAGTGCATTTTAATGCACTAGGATTTAATAAATATAGATTACAAATACTTACGTTTGATTAATACTCCGAAACTGCCGGTGGTCTGGGACTATTTATTGTAAGTAATTCGGCTGAAATCCTAGAAAGTCCGAATTACTAGATTTCTTTAGGTCGATGGCAGATATTGAACTTAAGGTTTTGTCATATATCGGCTTGAAGACTAAATCCTAGGATTACAGCTGAATTCCTAATTCTGCCTAATAACTGCGGTATATATATTGTGGATTAAAACACGTCTTCGTCAAAGACCTGCATAAAGTTGAGATTTTATTAATATGACATCAACGATTTTTCATACGTATTCCATTCTATCTTAAATTCCGCGCCGAAAAACATGAAGGAGAATTTCAATCGTGAGTATTTTATATATATTTTGCTCTTAATGGAAATGCAATTATAATTTCATGGAAATGTTTATCCTTGATGTTACTTAAGTAAATCCTCGAATATCCACTTGATATTTAATGTGGCAAGATAAAATTATGAACGCCAGCTTTTCTCAACATGGATTATGGTAGAATATTCTCGGCGTAGGCATAATTTACGAATAATAAATAGAGTGTACCCTCTGCTAGAGCAATATTTCATAGATTATTCTGGAAGGGTTGATGCGCAGGGCGGAGGGAGGACTGTAGGGTAATCGCCGTAAATTCCCGATTATACCACTTAGGTTATGTTTTTATCAGACCGTGGTCAGGTAGTCTCAAGGGAGGGTTTTTTTGTTAAAAATCTCTACCAAAATTCTTTTTCTGTTGGTAGATATCAAGACAGGTGCGTAAGTAAGTGGTTATAAACATTTAAGTATAAGAAGGGTTTCGTTACCTAAATATTTCTGATAGATTAGAGATAATATTTGGAGAAACTTTTTCAGGTAGGCTTTTTAATACCTAAGTAGGTATACATGCATATATAGTTGATAATATTTATGATTGCCGAGTGGTGCCGGAATAGAATAGCACCACCCTATTTTAACCCGTGGGTGTTGTAAAAGGCAACTAAGGGATGTATCCAGGGAATATGCAGCAGCGTTCTCTGTGAATACAACACCTTGCATTGCGCTCGCCAATCCTTCGCAAATCGTGGTGAGCATGACAATACTCCCCAGTATACACTGTTGTGGCTGTAAATGTTTTAAAGTTAAATTTGTAGACTTTTACTTTGTTTTACTGTAAACACTTATTTGCACCGAAGAAAGATGATCCCGTTTCTTGTGGTTCAAATAACTTATATAATTTTTATAAAATGTATCTCTTGTGGTACCTACCAAAATTTAATTTGCAATAGCGGTTAAATCCACAAAGTGAAACGATGTTCGATTGCCTCTCGGCCTTAATGAAAATGAGACTGACAGCTTGATGGATATTGTAATTACCATCATTGGACATCAATATTGGCCGGAAAATTGCGCCTACTTACGCAAATAAATTAAAACCGTGGGGATGACTAATTTTACTCATATATATAGGGTGAGTTACTATGGAAACTCAAAATATTACTGTAATAATATTCGTATATTATTACAGTAATATTTTGAGTTTCCATAGTAACTCAAATCAGCTGATCGGCAATTTTAAGTTGCGCTCCCCGGCAGGACGATATAAAATATCTGATATTTGTAGTTTTTTAGTGGTATTTTAAATTTTACAGAAATTGTACGTAATTTGTTCTTCCTTGAAAAAATTGATTGTAGGTATGTGAAGTCATAATTTATTTCCGTATTTTGACCTATGTTCCTTGGGGAAAGTGTTCCTTATTACCAGGCCGTC
The DNA here is from genome assembly GCA_027580185.1 of Tuta absoluta. NCBI lineage: Eukaryota > Metazoa > Arthropoda > Insecta > Lepidoptera > Gelechiidae > Tuta > Tuta absoluta. The sequence goes on along the minus strand of JAQAHW010000010.1, from coordinate 15,969,562 downwards.
TGGGTTTTTTTTATCTGCTCGCTTTGATATAAGATCCGGGAGCATTTGTTATCATCATAAATACCTACCGACCATAGTTTCAAAACTAAGACGAACACTAAGTCAACATAGTGCTCAGGCCAAATACAAAAAGAGGAGATTTATTTTCATAAAATTCGTCCAGAATTTAGCTTCACAAGAGCCAGTCTGCACGAATTTCAAAGCCAGAAATAATTTACAGCGCTACTATACCTTCACATTCACACAATGTGCCGAGTCCAATTTATATAATGCGTACGCCGTGAGTCCTTAAATCGTGCCTCATATAGGCTGAAGGTAGGTATTATGCATATATACATGGTTGTATATTCTATTATTAGATATCATTTAAAATTGAGATATTATTATAAACGACATGGCTATGACGATCTTTATACATGCTTTTATTTCATGAAATGTAATCTTATTAAAAATAATTGTACCTATTGAAATCATAAATTATCTGAAGCTGAATCTGTATGATAAGACATTGTACACGAATGTTCTGAGCTAATTTCATACAAAATGCGGAAAAGGTTTACTTATAATTTTATTTATTTGTTTTTGCATTTCTGAAATCTTTAATTCAGTATTTGTTGGGCCTTTTCAAGGCAAGAGTGAATAGGCATAATCTAGGCAAGCATCTACCATCATCGTCTGCATCGTCACTTACCATCAGATGAGATAACAGACAAAAAGCGGGACTAGTTTAAATTTAGAAATAGAATCGGGATTAATTGGTATGCGGACCTAAAAGCTGTGTGGTTTGTAGAGGCAAACAACGAATATCTGTTAAACATAGGAAATTTGTATTGTAAAATTGGAAAATGAGCGTCAGCAAACCCAAAAATATGCCCTACCCATGTCCAGCAGTGGAGAATCTGTGGTTGATGTTGATAAGTATAGATGTAATAAAAAAGGTACTTGGTACTTAATGGTACCTAATGGACACACTATTTTCTATCCCTCGTAAAGTTACCGCACATTTATTCAACATCGAAATTTTAGAGATAAAAAAATATAACTTTTACTTACCAAAAGATAAACCTTTTTACCTTTTTTATCGAATTTGTTTGTCGTATTAGAAACGGCCGTAAATCTATTGAAAGTTTATCTATCGAAGCTTACTCAAGAGCGATAAATGGGACAGCTTTAGGATTTTTTTATCTGCTTCTCAAATATGTACACGGTTCTTATTGGATACTTATCGAAATATACCTTGGAGTTTGTATAAGGGTGGTTCAATATTGGTATGGCACCTTCGTGATTAATGATAATGATTCAAAGGTTTTTTTTTTTTTTATTAATGATGGGTTTGCTCTTGACTCTAGTCTAGGTCATAGGACAGAGACAGAGTCTAAGATGGAGCGAGCTCACCCAGAAGAAGCCTGTTCACTCTTACTTTGAAGACATTAGGGTTGTATGCGTTTGGAAACACAGACGCAGGAAGTGAGTTCCACTCTTTAGCAGTGCGCATTATAAATGATGACTGGAAGCGCTTAGTCCGAATTGGCGGAATGGCAACCAGGTACGGATGGTATCCGGCGGTGCGTCTGGATGTCCGATGGTAGAAGGGAGCTGGTGGAACAAGGTCGTGAAGCTCTTGAGCACACTCTCCGAAGTACAATCTATAAAAAACCGACAAGCAGGCAACCTTGCGGCGATGTGCCAGGCTATGTAGCTTGGTGTCCACCAGTTTTATGTCGCCTATGAGCCTCTTGGCCCTGCGTTCCACCGAGTCAAGAGCGGCAAGGTAAGTACTCCTGCGTTTTGGATTCCATCGCTGCGTTTAGTTTAAGCCCTTGACTCATATAGGGCGAAGTTTTACTAGTGATCTATAGCGAAAACTCAAAACGGGCTGATGATAAGAAATGACAAGTTTGCCCAAGGCAACATACGCCGAAATATGACAACAAGTGTCAGATAACAATTGACTTAGTCGGCTGGTAGTACATTTTGTATGGGAAAACCAAATTATTTTCTTAATATATATTTTTTATTGATATTAGCAATATTCACAGCACATAAACAATACAACTTAAAAAATACACAGCAAATTACAAATGCTTACATATTAAAAGATATAGAACAAAATATTATAACTAAAAAAAACATTAAAAATGAAAGGTAAGCTGGCAAATATAAAAAACAAACCTCATATGCACGTACGCAACGTACGTGTGTGTGATATCATGTGCTTCATTTATATCATACTAGCTGTTACCCGCGGCGTATGTTACCTTCCATATGATTGCCAAATTTCATAACAATCGGTTCAGTAGTTTTTGCGTGAAGAAGTAACAAACAAACAAACATACATACAAACTTCTAGGTCATAGGACAGAGACAGAGTCTAAGATGGAGCGAGCTCACCCAGAAGAAGACTGTTCACTCTTACTTTGAAAAAGATAACGGAATGTATGCGTTTGGAAACACAGACGCAGGTAGTGAGTTCCACTCTTTAGCAGTGCGCATTATAAATGATGACTGGAACCGCTTAGTCCGAATTGGTGGAATGGCAACCAGGTATGGATGGTATCCGGCGGCGGTGCGTCTGGATGCATTTATAATATTTGTAGGATTACGACCTATGTTTCATGGGGAAATTTATTTCATTTCATCAACGTCCTTGAAAGTTTTGCTATCGTTCACTAGTAAAAGTGGCAATGGATGAAAGGCAATGTTTGAAACGCATGGCAAATGTATGATGAGAGAGTACATGTAAGTAAAACATAATATTAGGGTATAAATGAGACTATGACCACAGAATAAATAATAATAGTACTACTTTATGACCTGAAGGCGGTTCTCCCACTTGTGGTCCAGTAATTGGCTGCCTTACAGTAATTGGCCTCTTTCTTTTAATAACTGGCATCTTTTCTTCAATAACTGGCATCTTACCTTCAATTACTGGCATCTTTCCTTCATAACTGGCATCTTACCTTCAATTACTGGCATCTTACCTTCAATAACTGGCATCTCTCCTTCATAACTGGCATCTTACCTTCAATTACTGGCATCTTTCCTTTAATAACTGGCATCTTTCCTTCATAACTGGCATCTTACCTTCAATTACTGGCATATTTCCTTCATAACTGACATCTTACCTTCAATAACTGGCATTTTTCCTTCAATAAGTGGCATCTTTATGTCAATTACTGGCATCTTTTGTTCTATAACTGGCATCTTTTCGTCAATAACTGGCATCTTTATTTCAATAACTGGCATCTTTCCTTCAATAACCGGTTTCTTTCCTTCAATGACTGGCACATTTCCTTCAATTACTGGCATCTTACCTTCAATTACTGGCATATTTCCTTCATAGCTGGCATTTTTCCTTCAATAAGTGGCATCTTTATGTCAATTACTGGCATCTTTTGTTCAATAACTGGCATCTTTTCGTCAATAACTGGCATCTTTATTTCAATAACTGGCATCTTTCCTTCAATAACCGGTTTCTTTCCTTCAATGACTGGCACATTTCCTTCAATTACTGGCTTCTTTAATTTAATTACTGGCATATTTCCTTCAATAAGTGGCATCTTCCATCAGTAACTGTCATCTTTCCTTCAATAACTGGCATCTTCGCTTCTTCGCTTTCGCTGAAATGGCCCCATAAAGTAGATGTACAGTCAAGATAAGGCTGCGTTTGTACTTTGGACTGTTCTTATGCCGCGGGCATAAGACTTACATTAGCAGTGCGAGTGTCTAAACGTGAGCGTCAAGCTCTTGTACTTACTTATACAAATATGAATGATAGTAAATATTTTAACTGTCTATCTTTACCATTGGTATATCGTCTAGCGTATGTTCAAATAATTCTATCGCTTTTATTTCCGGTAGACGGACTATGATAAAATACATATTTACTCAATATGTACAAACAGATACCAAACTCTCTAGGTCTTTATCAATATACACTATCTACTTTTCTTCGTGTGGGACACTAATTTAAGGAAAGATCCAATGAAACCTGATGCCAGGCCCTGGTCTGATGGTGTAGCGGATATACTCTTGGCTGCTACGCCGAGGGACGTGGGTTCGATTCCCATAAGACACAAATATTTGTTAAGTAATTTTAAGGTATTTGTATTTAGTCTGGGTGATTTCTATGTATAAAAACTTAATTTTTTTCTAAAATAAATGTAAATATTTATTTATGTGAGCTATCTCGTTCCCATATTAGAAGCTTTGCATAGTTTGGGGCTAGATGGCGCGAAATTGTTCAGGATTTTTATTTATTTAGTTAAATATTATAACTTCTTGGTTTTTATATTGACTGTCATCTATATGTAATCAAAGACAATAGCAACTAGGATCGATGGCTTAGTTGCCATACCCACCACGCTTGGAAGACGTGTTGCCAAGCGCAGTGAATTTTGAATTCATAAAAACTGCTACTGCCCATTCCCTGGATTTATCTCTACGTCACCTTATAACACCCATGGGTGATGCTATTCAAAGCTGGCATCACGCACCCAGCCACTACTTGCAATGACAAAAACATGTGATCTTGATGTCACGTTCGCACAATGGTTCTCTATGGAAGGAAAATTGTTAGGGAAGTGGGCAGCGCGAGCATGTGAACAGGTTACTCGCGCTGCTTTTCGTCATGCTCCCGCGAGTGTCTGCTCCTCGTTCAAGGGAATGGCAGCACGAGCGGGGCTGGAATGTATGGCTATCTCGCTTACTTCCTGCAAGAGGAGTATGACTGCAATGCGCGAACTCTCACTCGCGTTGATACTTCCGCCGGGGAAGTATTTCGGACAATATTCGCGCCAGTAGCGGCAGGTGCAGGAGCAGGAGCATAGTGTGAACGTAGCATTAGAATTTAATTTTCTTACAGCTTGTATAGCCCGGTGGGATACACAATACACCATGTGAACACTTTTCTTGATACAATTTGGCAGAGTATCGTATCGGGACAGAGTAACCTTGTTACTGAAAAATTCGATCAATGTCTTGTCTCATCACAGAGTAATGTTCTTACTTTGTTACCCGTCATGTTATTTTACAATTACAATAATCGGTTATTAATAGGCTTAGTGTGATGGTTCGTCTGGAACCTTTTAGTGACTTTTTACATGACCGTCCAGTCTTTCTTTGGGTGAATTTGAATTTTCATAAATTAAAATGAGACCGATGGAGATTTGAACCTGGGACCGTAATATAGCAATGGGAGTGCCTAATGCTAGAATAAGTTTGAGTTTTACATACACATTTATACATATATCACGTCTATATCCCTTGCTGGGTAGGCAGAGCGAAACAGACGTTTTACGCCACGTCTGACACACATTAAATGTGTGTGTTCAAATTTTGAGTTTCATTTAGAAATTGTGTACAACGATAGTGACAGGTTGTAAGCCCATTGCCTAAAATTGCAATACACAAATAATCCTCGTATTCCTAAGTAGCCTCTTACGACACCCACGGGAAAGATCTTTACACTATCATTTTTTGAAACAGACGCAGAAATGGAATTAAGAGAACAGACTAGAATGAAAAACTTAAATAAAGTGATTGTTCCTCACCTCAAAATTGTTAACCACTGCCCTCGCTACCAAGCAGTAAAACTATTTAACAGGTTGCCTATTGAATTGAAGCAGATACGAAGTATAAGATTTTTCAAAATAAAATTAAAAGCCCTCTTATTGGAAAAATGTATTTATTCTGTTGATGAATTTTAGTATTATTTTATTTCATAATTTTATTAAATTAAGTTTTGTAGTTTGACATTTATAATATTGAAATTATGTTTGTATAATTGACTGAATAATTTGGTAATGTTAAGTGATAATTTGATGAATATATTTTAGTTGATAAGTTTTGACTGCGTAAATTGTGACATATTAGTTTTAGCATGGTTATTTCAAACACAATAATTGTATTGTTCCTGAATAAATGAATTGAAAAAAAAATGAATTGAAAGAAATGGGGTGTAGCTATTCTAAGCCGACACACGGCATTTGAGTTTTACTTAGTCATGTTACCTACCTAATTTAGAGCTTCTCGTTTACGAGATATTTGCTATGCTTACATTGTTTGGTACATTTTGGAATGCACGTCGACGACGGTAGGAGGAAAACTGCTCCTCATTCCTTGCCATAGTCACATTTCACAATAGCAACATGTCAAAATGTATTTCCTTTAGGTATACTGAGTACTTAATATTTTTAGTACTTTATACGACCCTTATTATGATAAATCTTTGTGTCTCAGCATCAAGAATAAGGATGGACTCGAACAAGACATACTTCAATTTCTTGATTGCTTTATAAAATCTATGTTCACATAATGACAACTCACACGGAAAATCTTTGCTGTCATAATTAAATAATCTAAAATTGCACAAGAACTGTGGGTACCTGCGCTGGTGTATTTGTTGATATATCAATACACCATATTTCTGCCTAGCGATTTACCCGCTGTCACTCATTTTCCTGTGGTAACAGTTGTTTTCCCGCGGTGTCCTATGTGTTATTCCAGGTTATACTCTACCTACGTTCCAAATTTCATCCAATTCGGTCTATCCGTTTGAGCGTAAAGAGGTAAGAAACATACATACATACACACACACAAACTCTTAGATTTATAATAAGTATAAAAAATAGGGATTTAGCAGTACATTCGAAAACTAGGCCATGTACCTACGTGTGTGAAACCAATGATGCAAAAAAAAGGAAAACAATTAATACGATTTCATACAACTTCCTATTGTCTGTTAATGGAGTGATTTACGCAACAAATCGTATAAACACGTACCTATCTACTCATAGTGCAAGTGAAATATGAGAGAAATAACACACAACTCGCCTTTGTCCCTTGTGGACTAGGCAGAGCGTGAACGGCCGTAAAAAACGATTGTTTATGGCCATGCCTAAAAACTATTTGAGTGGCATTTTAGTAAATTGTGCATCAATATACTGACAGGTTGTCGTCCCATCATCGCCTACAATTATTGTAATTTTTTTATAGAGATATACCTAGGTCAAGCAAAAATGGCATGTATAGATTTATCTTAGTACGCTCCAAACTACTAAATATAGTTTTCTAGTACAGTATTTTAAATAATACTACTACTAATAATGAGTTCTACCTACTGTGGCGCAGTGGTAGTGCGACTGCCTGCGATGCAAAAGTTCCGGGTTTAATTCTCGGTAGGACGCCCACAAAGTTGATATTTATCACTTTATAAATTTGTTCCAGGTCTGAATAGGACATCGCAGGGTGAACCACCTGATTGTCCGAAAAGAAGATGGTTTCGTGCTTCGGAGGGCAGGTTAAGCCGTCAGTCCCGGTTGCTGTCTATGATTATTTAGACGACGGTCGTTACCATGTCAGAGGCCTACTACTAGTAGGCGGTTAAAGAACTCTGACACCAGGGTTCATCGGGTCGTTAGACGACTCGGTGTCCGACACAGAAAGAGAAGAGAGTTATTTAAATAATTGTTATAGGTATGTTTGAGCTAACAAGAGGTGTCAAGCAAAACGTTCAAAATACACAGGGAAAATCACTTTACAAGCAATCTGTCAATACAAAGCCGTGTTGTATGTTTTGTTTTGAATAGCCGCGCTGCGCAGGCGCAGGAATGTGCTAATTGTGTGAGCCGAGCACTCTCTCATTTCCCTTCGACGTGGTTTTGACGGCTCGGCTAAATTTGAAATATGGCCGTTTAGCCATATTATAAAGAGTCGCAGAAGGTTCACTGGCGAAATTTTTGAAACTGAACACCTTGACTTTGGAGTTGTTATCTCAGTCAAACTATAATAGGCACCTACAGCCGAAAAAACATTTAAAAAAACATAATTATTATGCTCCGATTGTGTTGGTTGGTGGGTATCAAAATGGTATATATTGGCCGGTTGGCATTAGGTCCGCTTTTTGTACGATGTGAAAGAAAGTATAAAATTAAAATAATGCCGCTATACTAGGCGTTCTACAAGGTAAGGTGTTAGTGAATTAATGGTAAACATTCCGTTAAAGTCAGATAACACTGAATAATCGTTTAAATATATTGAGAATTGATGATGTTGTCAAACCTTGCTAAAGTTTTCGGAACTATAGTGTCGAAAATGGCTGTAGGGGATCAGTTTCATAAACTGAGTTGGTATACCCACAAAAAGCTTTGCGAACTATTTTTTCTAACACCTTGTATATCTTAAGCTCTAGGTTGAGGTGCGAAGAAATCTTGTCCCTACTTATAATTTATTTCTGTGATAGCAAAACCGCAGTCGGAGGAACAAGATAAGTTGTCCCTGTCATTATAAATCACTTGCATAATTCAGTGCGACCCCAAAGTTGTTCTGCCTACTTTTTTAGATAGGTAGTTAGATATATACCCTCACCTCAGCAAACAAAGCTGGGCCATAAAAATCATGTTCTGGATCTGGAAAAAGATTTCCACAAAATTAATCGTTTCTCGGAGTGAATAAGATCAAAACATATTGTAATTTTTGCAGTACGATACATTAACAGATTATGATTACTGAATCTTAGTTTGTACATGACGGTAGGATCTCACATACATATCACGCCTGTAATCCCTTGCAGGGTGGGCAGAGCGTAAACGAACATTTGAGCCACGTCTGACAAATAATTGAGGGTCATTCGAAAAATTGTGTATCGCCATAGTGACAGTTTGTCAGCCCATCGCCTTAAATTGCAATACACACCCTCGAGTCCCTTTGTCGCCTCTTACGACTCCCACGGGTAAGAAATGGGGTGATGCTATTCTAAGCCGGCATCGCACGGCACGGTGGGATCTGTCTTAAATATTTAAACGTTTGTTTTGATTTGTGTCTTGTCCGTGGCACTTTCGGCCCACTAAGGCCAAACCCGTGTGGGATGATTGTGGCATGACTTTGATAGATATTGTGATGAATGACTTTGTAAATTTTTTGCTACCACACAGATTGCACCAGCCATTCAAAGCGTATGAAATTTCGCATTCATTTCCCTCTAAAATTTACTCTCTGCTGCAAAATCCCGATTCAGCATGCACTTGTTTTCAATCGTTCCATGAATCATTCCTGAAAAGAGTCACGAGAGGACTAAACCGGAGCTAAGCGTCCCAATTTGTACCAATTACTCCTATAAAGAGAAGGTTTGCTCTCTGTCTGGCTATTGAAAAGTTATAACCAACGCCAAACCAGAATGGATAAAATATGTTATTTTTCCTTACAAAAAATAACCGTAGGTAGGCATAATCAGATTGTTAACGAGGATCAAGGACTCTACCAGGTTTGTTCGTCTTTTTATAATAAGATGCTTTCTCATGGAACAGGTAAACAGCTCTTGTAAAAATATTCCTCCATTTTCAGGGATAACGATACATGTGACAATGACAACCTTCCACGTAAACTTCAAGTGCTGCCCCTCTAATAGCCATAAGGTATGATAGTACACATAATCACATATCCTTTGCAGGATAGGCAGAGCGTCAACTACGTCGCTATCGCCACGTCTATCAAATATTTGAGGGACGTTTCAGAAAAGTCGTGTACTTCTATATAAAAGTTTGTCAGCCTACCGCCTAAAATTCTAGTTACACATGTAACCCTCGAGCCCCTCTTACCGCACCCACGGGAAAAAATTGGTTTATAGTATTCAAAGTCTGCATCAAACAGCTATTCTAGATGTAGATGATTACATTGAAACAACCTCTTCAGGCAGTTTTGCTACAGGCAAAAATAGCGCTCATTACTTAGAGTAGTGTTTGTTCTTGACTACGCCTACGCATCACTAATTATGTGAGTGAGACTCACTCTCTGTTCCCTGGGAGGTGCTAAACAGAATTTGTGAAAAGCAAGGAAGTTTTTTTTTCGTGTGCTCTTGAGTTTGTGTTTGTTTAAGAAGAGGTTCTTATGCTCCAAAGTTTTAAAACCAAAGTCTATCATGTTTGCCTTGATATCTGAATTAATGAGCTTCGGGCTGGTAAGTGCCCTAGAGTATCAAAATACGATATGCTATTTTTTAAATTTCTGGGGTTGTTCGTTTTTTTCTAGTACCACCACAACACCAGAGTTCAACGGATTGTTTGTCGATCCGAACTCTCCTTCGATAGAAAACTCACAACAAGGTAAAATGGCCGCCAATCTGTAAACTACACGATTGCTAACTAAATTATGTGAGTAACCTGACCCCACTTCGTTCCCTGAAAGGTGTTAACCAGAATTTGTTAAGACGATTCACGCCTTTCCAGCAATTCAGAGAGCCCCATGATTTCTCTGTTGCTTTCTGCATCAGCTAATTAGTGCACATGTGTTATTGGAGTTTGAGAGCGTGAAATATGGCACAGGCCGCCATTTTGGACGTAGAAATGTCGGTTTGTCGGTTACGTTTGAAACTTTAGTGCGCATTTCGCGTTCTATTTTTAAAATCTTATTTCGTGAAGCTTATTGCTAGTAAAGAAAGCACTGAGATGGAAATATTAAAGCTGCAGGTGCATGTTTATGGCTTAATAGCTTTCCGCCCTTTCCTGTATTGCCCAAATCTTCCAAGCAAATCTATGAAAGGGAAAGTTCCACACAAACTTTTGACCCCTAGTTTACACCTATATGGGACGACTTTTTCAAAAGCTTTAACAGCCACAAAACAGTCCACTGCTGAACATGGGCCTCCCCTTATAAAACGTTGTTATATCAGTCAGTATCTTTTTACCTTTCCGTTACTATAAACAAAATAAGTAGGTATTTAAATTTAATTCAACTGGAGCAGTTATTCTTTTACCGTTACTAAGAAGCGTTTTCTAAATCACTTTAGTGCCAAAGGCAATGATGACCACATCGTCTACATATATGTTAGAGCTCTAAATTGCTCCACACAAACCCTAAGGGCAATATCTTCGGTCTAAATATTGTAGCCAACAATTATAGACATCTTATCTAATAGGCTTATCATCTGACATAGTTACATTGGAAAATAAACTTCCTACGCATCGTGAAAGTATGTAGATAGATTTGGTCAAAATTACTATGACCGAAGTGACTAATTATAGCTACAGTAAATCAAAAACTTTTTTTTTACATTTTGCAAATTACGCAATATCAAAACGTTAACCACTGGATTCTCACCACGATGAATGATTTTTGCGAATTGTCCGATATTTTGGCATAGTTGCATGTACTGTGGTAAGTAGGTATCACGTGTTAAATATTTTGAAATACTGCGTTTAAAACAGTTTGAAGGACATCGCAGCTCCTGGCACACCTTAATTAGATAAATGATCAAGACGTACCTAATTTCTAGTTTATTTCTTTTCTTTACCTATAGTTTGTTTCAACTAACTTCTTGTCTAAAAATAAGAAAGTTGAAAAGACACTGCTGTTACATCTAAATTGGAAATTGATAAACATAAAGTCAAAAAGAGGCTTGTGCGTTTAATCTAGACCGAGGCGTCAAGTCGTTTGACAGACGCATCCGTAAACGCGCCGTAGCTGTATAAGCATGGCAATAATACCGAAATTCGCAATTTCTTTTCGTCTGACAGACACATGCGTTACGGTGCGTTAAAAATACGCAGCAACGTACGACAAGAAGGAGAACCGCCTGAACTAAGAAATTGTATAGAATATATTAATATTAAAATGTAAAGTTATCTAAACAAAGAAACCCGGCTGGTTTAGTGTCGAGCCAATATGCGCCAATATGCTGTGTCGCTAGCGGAGCAGGGAAAATAAAGTTTATATTGAAAAGCTGCTTTACATTCTTATTAACTTTTTACTGTGGGAGAGACTTTCGACTTAGAAAAGTTTGAGGAAGAAAACAAGGTTTTATCAGATAAACAACTTGTGCCAACTGACTTTTAGAAAACTTTTTAGGAAAATTTTCTAAGCGGGCAGGATTTTGCGACTAGTGGCGACGCCTCAAAACTAACCCGGTACACGGAGCCGTGCCACGTGTTATTTGCATGAAGATACGCTTACAAAATGAGCGGGCAAGGGATGTGCCGCGGTAGCCCAGATGGAAGAGGCGTTGCCACTAGTGATGGCGAAAGTCGCAGGTTCAAATTCTGCCCGCGGTAGAAAATTTCGCAAGTTTCCTTGAAAAACACGGAAAGTGTTTTACAATTTGGTATTCAAATTGTACTGGTTACTAAGAATTATCAGTATAAATTGATTGATGACTGATGGTCCTACAAACATCTTGCAATAAGAACTTATTTTATTTTCCTTTAGCTTATTCATGTAACAAAAATAGGTACTTCTAGGTAAATAAAAAAGGTTGAATCACGTTTGAACCCTCAATGTGCGATCATTAATATTATAGAGACAATACTCATCTGATAAATAATATAGGCAAATTCGGGACATCACAAAAACACTAAGGTAGACGTAACAGTGTTAACCCTTCAATCACGATCACGAACCACTATTGCTTATCTTTCACTAAATATCTCTCTCTCTTTTCGTGTGGGACACCAAATCGGACCTGATGGATCGTATTAAAAAATGTCCCTATGTATTAAATCTTTAAAAGTACGCAACGGATTTCGATAAGGTTTTCTTTAGTAGATAGAGTGATTCAAGAAGAAGGTTTTTGATTTTTATGTATACTTTAAGCCGGAAAAATGGTTAGCAGCGGGTAAAACCGCTGTGCTTGCCGCTAGTACATAATATATTACAATGCAGAACATAAAGATTTTGAGCCAATACTTCTCAAACTTTATGAGTGATGTGATGTTGCTTTAGGTATTAATAATAAAATTATGGCATTATAAACAGAAAACGAAGTAATTTAAGAAGAATTATTTCATTTTAAAATTTTGGCATTATAAAGAAAAGCAAATTATAAAGAAGATTAATTTCGTGTGATGCTGGCTTAGAGTAGTATCACCACATTTCTTTCCCTTGGGTGTCGTAAAAGGCGACAAAGGGACTCGAGGGTGTGTATTGCAATTTTAGGCTATGGGTTGACAACCTGTCACGATGGCGATACACAATTTTCCGAAGTTTGTCAGACGTGGCGTAAATGTCCATTTTTTGCGGCCGTTTACGTTCTGCCTACCCCGCAAGGGATAAAGACGTGATATATGTATGTATGTATTAATTTCGTTTTGGTATTAGAACGAAACCACTTTACAAACACGCACCTACTTTACTCAGACAAAGAAATAAAATCAATGTTGTGTCGTATCAGGAGGTTAAATCACTAGCAGAGAAGAGGGAAAATTAGAAGATACTCCACCGAAAAAAAGTTGGACTCTTAAATTTGAAGAAAATTAGAACAACCTGGTTTGGGGTTGGATGTGGACCCTACTTGCATACCTACAAGATGATATGATACAAAGCTCAATACAAATACGAAGTTATTCATCATTACATTCAATCAAGCGAAACAATGGCCCGGTTTTTTATGAGTGCCCACACCCGCCCACAGATAGAGGCAATGGTTCAGAGGGAACTCACTTACAACCCAAATGAAGCCAGGAAATACTAGTCGCAGTCAGACTTGCGGGCATAAACTCAACTTAATGCACAAAAAACACAAAATACATACTTAAGCTTATGTCGCGTGGAACACCGAGTCAACCCAATGAACCCTGATGTCCAAATTTTTCATCTGCCTAGCGGATTACTAGAAGGCCTCTGACGCGGCTATGTAACGACCGCTTTTTTTCATTTATTAAGACATGCTATATTTAAGGCTTTATTATTCATATGTGCTGGGGTTATTATTATATAAGGTACTTAGACCTTATTGTAGACAGCAACCGGGGAGCGACGTTTAACATGCCCTCCAAAGCAATGAATTATTTGATGATGAAATCTTGTTATCCCTCCCTAGGGATATAGGGCTCTCAGAAGGTATTCTGCACTCCCCTCGATTTGTGCGACAGTCTATTGAATTATTAAATCAAATAATAAGCGCTGTTTGAATCTGTGTACAGATCATGGTTTATTTTTGTCCCTTAACGTACCTAGTTTTATTTTTGAGACGTTTTTTAAGGCTTCCGTCTTGTTCTTTGTAGGTTTCCCTCTGAATTTCTCTTACTCTGATCAACCTCCATACAACTCGTACAGCTTCATACAACCAACATCAATCAAATGCCGGCTGTGTTTGTTCTTTTCATAATCAATTTATAGCGAAAAAACTCTTAGTGAGTACAAGCCTTTGTTAAATCGGGCTTTTAGCTTTTTCTTTGCAGATTTTTTGGTTGTTTTATTAAAGCGTCTATTGCGTCGTTATTGTGGCTTGAAGTGTCTCAGATTATGCCGGTTTCAAAGAAATGTTGAGAAGCCCAAAGTAACTTGACCTCTGCGCTAGCTAAAGCAAAGCTGGTCGCTGAGATTTTTACTCAATATAACTAGCATAAGCAGAGCCAGAATGCGCACAATGGAGGTCAGATCATTGAACATAGCAGAACTAACCTCTTGATTTAAAAGAATCATGATGAATTCATAAGGTGTGCAGTAATAACAAAAATTATGCAAGTATAATTCCACATTCAAAATGGAATAAAACTATCTACTTATTCGTTTTATTCAAAAACTTTCAAAATGGCGGCAGAACTTCGCGCGTCGCCGGAAACGTTCGACAAATCGCAGCAATTCCAGTTAAAAGTTTTTATTACCGCTTTCGAAGACCTGCAGACCCGAGCCAAGTTATAGGTTTATGTCTTATCTATTGATGATGCATGCCAAGGTGGAGTTTACCCCACTATTCTTTGTATCTACTTACCACGCCAATAAATAAGAAGACCAATTTCTAGGAGGCAAAGGGTATATTTCCGTATCTCTCATAGTTTATCGGGGCTTATAGAACATCAGCACAGCAACTCTATTTCCTCAAAATAATGTATGTATGCCAGCAAAAGCAACCACTTTTCGTTTGGAGTCAACTCCGTATCTCATTTTGGTTTAGCTGGGCTTATGGTAGCATAAAGTACTCCAGATCCTTAATGTTTATGTGTCAGCAGAAGTGACATTTCATTCTGAACAACTTTTCAGAGTCTCTTATAGTTTAGCTGGGCTCCTAGTGATCTATATCAGGTACTCCAGGTAGGCTGTATCTAAATTGGCTTTAGCGCCATCTAGCAAAAGTGAATTGAGAACTGTCCGTGTTCAGATTTTTCGACTCCACTCAAAAACGGTTCCATCCATACTCACGTATGTAGGACTATTTTAACTATTTCCAAGTAAATTATATATTCATTTTCGGTACATATTCAAATTGATAGGATTATAATCTGTTACCAACGAAATGCCCACGACACCCATTTGATCACTTTTATCATGTTATTTATGTCCAATTTAAAATATTAACGATTCTACCTTCACTGTAATTACTAATTTCGTTAAATAATGTATCAGATGTTCGACACAAAAGTGCCGTGTTGGGTGATTTAAATATTTCCACGTAACTTAAGATTTGAGATAAGTTATCACTTTGCATCTGTGAATGATCACGCGCAAGAATTTAAGTTGGAGAATTTTTATATGATTAGTAGTTTTTAAACTTGACTTCGAATGTAAGAATTATACAGGGTCGAATGCAAGAATTATACAAGGTACAGGGTACAGCCCTACGAATACTGATAATAATAATAATATACTTTTATTGCCCATAATAACATTAAATAGAAAAAAAAGAAAAGAAAACACAGTCTACTAGTGCGGTGGATAGGATGCATTCAGACCATGAATCAAGACAACTTTTCACAAGAAAATATTTCAAAAAACGTGAAAAAATTTGAATTCCCATAGTAAATGCAGTCAGCTGATTGCAATTTTGTATGGGACTTCTTTTTTTGTCATTTCATGACATATGTTTCTAGGGAAAAGTTGTTCGGTTTCATAGTCTGCATGCACCCTATAAGTATTTGGAGTGCTGTCCCTTACACCTTGTATATTATTGATGCTAACTTATTCTTGTCTGTTAAGTTGTAAATGAGTCTTGTTAAATTATTATGTATATTATAGATTTAAATTAAACTAAGATTAGATACCTAATTACGTGGGAGTTTTAACATGACTTTGATACCTATAGATAATCTTACAATTTATCTCTCGCAATTCAATCTGTTGTTAATCTCTCAGGAGCTAAAATTTGATACAAATACTTTATAAAGGAAAACGCAAAGTGATATAAAGATATTTATTCCGGAATATTAATTAATTTAATTCAGTATCAACTTCAGATAACACTTCCGAATGAAAATTTGGTACCAAGTACTTGCTATCGGCAGTACCTCAACCTACATACATACATACATAAATCACGCCCATATCCCTTACGGGGTAGACAGAGTGTTAACGGCCGTAAAACGGATATTAGCACCACGTGTGACAAAAGTATGAGGGATAACTGTGTATCACTATAGTGACAGGTTGTCAGCCCATCGCCTAAAATTGCAAAACACATCCAACCTTCGAATCCCTTAGTCGCCTCTTACGACACCCACGGCTAAGAAATGGGATGATGCTATTATATTTTCAAAATTTGTTTCAGAAAAATCGTATATCACTTTAGTGACACTTTTTTCTTGAATCACCAATTAAAGGAAACCGCATCAAAATTCGTTGCGTACTTTAAAAGATCTAAGCATACATAGGGAAGCAACTTAATTTTATACTATTTAGTGATCATCTTCTGTCTTGTATCCAAACACACACAAAAAAGACCGTGTTTATTTAACTTTACTACTGGAACGAATTCGTAAATCGGTTCCCAAAATTCCTTTCACTGGCTTCACGATGCCCTCCAAAGGTTTCTCAGGGGAAAGAATTCCGTATAAGTAAACCTGCCAGTAATGGAAAAGACACACGAGTGGGAAAATAAATACAAGAACAAAGTTAAATATTCGCGGGTTAAGAATTTTGACACCAAGGTTTATCAGGTGTCTTCGACTCGGTGTCTCTACTGAAGGTATTATCAGAGTTCAAATTATCAATTTAAAGGATCAACCTGTAGATAGCACTTATTTTAAATTATTGTATCAAAAGCAATGGAAGATGGTCCATAAAGCGTTATATTGTTGAGCTGCAGATTGTAGGTATAGTTTCGTAATGTATCGTATTCTACATTTGACCTGGGGCCGTAATCAGCTATTGAAAGCGTCTCAGTAGAGTGTCAGTTGGAAGGTTTAGGCCGTTTTGTATTCTGCTCACAGTCCGAAGTATAAAAAATCAAAATGGCTATAGAATCATAATTGAGTTTCGATGGCATTACAATGACTAAAAATATGAGAATCGGGGGCCTGTACCTCATAGCTAAAAATGTATTTACGTTACTTTTACGGAGACTCGAAATTTTAACAAACCTTGAAAGTAGTTTTGTGGGGATGTGTATTAGTTTAAAGAATTCTGTATTTTTGATAAATAAATAAAGTCATAAATATTTATTCTGAAAGGAGGCTTCATTTCGATCCCGAATACTTTTGATATCCAGTTGTTTACCTGAATTAACTCGAGCTAAAGTAAACCAAAACTAAAATTGACTAAACTGACAGCAAGCTCAGCATTCAAATTAGCAAAAGTTTTGAAACTCGGAATTGACTTAACAACCGACGTTGTTTAAATATGTAAATCCATTGAGACTGTGTATTGTTGCAGTTAAATTGCAGACGGGCGTTCCGTAATGCTCCAAACAAAAGTTTTTTAAAGACTGGACTCTTCCGGTGTAATCACAAAAAAAAATACACAGTGTCCTAGTCGTTTGACATCGTCAATACGTATGGAAAAATAATATAAACAGCATCTTTATGCGCGTCTATCTTTTCTGTAATAATAGGAATGGATTTAAGCCCCGGAGCTTTAAAACCTACACCTGACTGGTTGTTAGGGCTCACCCAGAAAAGTTTGTGTGAATGTTCAAACAACCAGATCAAACGCGCCCTTGGGTCTCATCTGGGCTTAGGATTTGTTCTGGGAAGAACAGATCAGACTGAATCTACCCGGTACATCCCAAATAAAGGTGCAAAATGCGTGCCTAAACTTGAGGTATTTGGTGCATGGCACGTCAGTTCACTCACAAATGTAATGATAAAGTTACTATTATACAGCTGTTATATTTGCGAGTTAAGTTTTTGTTGTTTAATCGCTACTTTTTTTTAGACCGGATTATAGCGTTAGTAATTTCGAGTAAGGATTTAAAACTTTTCGGAACGCAGCTTTTTGAAAAGTAAGTAAATATTTGACAGTTGATTAAAGAACCTATCTACGTTATTTTGTACAAATATTTTTAAGTTGTCTTGTATGTTTACCGGATCTCCTTATAATACCGCCGTTATTCCTTAACTACTATCAGGTAATAAGGTGTGTCAGGTGCTCATAAATTAATACCAACGCATGTATTATCAGAATTCCAACCCTGTTAAGCGTAATTATTCGATAGTCAAATCCATCAAGTACTAAAATCTAGGAAAGGTAACCCAAAAATCTGGGTCGCTTGAATTCACAACAGATTTGGAGCACAGCGTAACGACCTTCGAAGACGACTTTACGTTTGATTTTCCCTTTCATTACCTACACAGTACGGCAGATGATTATCTCGAAATTGGCCGGCGAACAATGTACGAGGTACAATGTTTGATATTCGGCAAGAGCAATAAATAAGAAGTTTACAGAAGGCTTACTTTCGGAACAAACAACCTAAACTTTTGGGTTGCTAATGTTCTTTAATAGAACGGATCATTAAAATAGAAACACATTCAGTAACTTCGAAAAAGTAAAAATATCAAAGAAAAACGTTGTAACAACGTGTAACTAATATAAAATCCTCTAATCTGAGGACCAATCAACAAGGATAGAACAATGTTACTATTTGACGTTTGTAATATTATTCTATCCTTGTTACACTCGGGTAAATTAATATTATTGCACAGCTGTCACAAACGTCAAATTGTCCACAGAATGGTGGATTTTAGTTAAAAGAGACTCGCGCCGCGCCGTTTATACCCTTTCGAGATTAATTCAAACTTCCGTAGACGTGGTGTGTAGGTACTTAGCTTAGGTACGTGTGTGCTAAGTACTAAGTGAG
Source organism: Tuta absoluta (assembly GCA_027580185.1). Taxonomy (NCBI): domain Eukaryota; kingdom Metazoa; phylum Arthropoda; class Insecta; order Lepidoptera; family Gelechiidae; genus Tuta; species Tuta absoluta. The sequence goes on along the minus strand of JAQAHW010000010.1, from coordinate 15,950,562 downwards.
CCCTCTGTATATCAGTGGTAGGTACAATGTTTGATATTCGGCACGGGTTAGGCTGTGGGCGGGGACCGTGCGGTACCGTTGTAGAGTTAATGTCCTGTGACGAACGATAGTGAAATAAAAAGAAAACGTATAAAACTTACGGCCAAATCGGCCTGTTGGGATTTTAACTATTCACTTTCGTAATGCGAGTTTGATCCTTAAAAATAAAACATGGAATACCGACTCGGCGAACGACCCGATGAACCTTGGCGTCAGAGTTTTTAAACCGTCTTGTAGTTAGTTGACCTTTAGGACAGTAGGTTATAAAGGCGATTCTCCCACTTGTCGTCCGTTACTGCATTTTTTCAATGCATCGTAAAGCTTGCGTCTGTCAGAGGAAAGGAAATTGTGATTTTCGATCTAATTCTCATACAATTACTGATACGAAGCTACGGTATGTTTACAGACGCATATGTTAGGCAGACACACTGTAGTCATATTGTATGGTACTAAGATCGGATTGCGCAAATTCCTTTCGTCTGACAGACGCATGCGTTACGGTGCGAAAAAAATATGAAGCAACGGATGACAAGTGGTTGAACCGCCAAAGACATTTTAGTACATCAGGTAAATATCATCTCTGACCTTCACACAGCAACAATCAGATATTGATTTGTTTGCATTATTATTGTTTATTATTATACTACTGAACAATGTCTGTTCCTAAGTGAAATCTGATCTTTCGCATCTGTCTTGTGCCCAGTATAAAGAACCACGTGGCCGAGAAGAATGTCGTAAGCGACATTTTCGTCATATTGATGTTTTACTCAAACGTGACTAAAGTGGTTTGTCAAACGTGGCGTAAATGTCAATTTTACGCCCTGCCTACTCCGCAAGGGATATATGCGTGATATATGTACGTATACACAGACAAACGTGCTACAGATAAAGATGATAATACTGCTTAAACAGCGTTACGTGCTACCCTACTTCTTCAATTTGTGTGGGACATCGAGTCGTTCAACGACCCTATAAAAAGTTTTTCAACGGCCTACAACTAGTTGTAGGCCTCTGACATGGTTGTGTAACGACCGTCCTTCTCAAATAACTTTTGGCCTCAATTCTACTCTAACTGACGTGAAGTAAATTTAATTTGTTAGAGAGAGGTTCGTCCGTCACACGTTCTTGGATACTAGGAAAAATAAAAAAGTTAAGTTCTTAAAAAATCACCTACTTACATTATCTATGCTAGCAAATTCGTGTTGATTTATTTATTTTATTATTAATATGAATACCTAATATAATAATAAAAAAGTAAATAAATACTTAAGTATGGTAAGTGACATTATCCATCAAATTTTAAATTAATTGATTTTATTTCTACACTTAAATTATTATCAAGAGGAAAGAATTTATTGTTTGTTTGTTTGAATTGAATAGGCTCAGAAACTCCTGGACCAATAAATAAATATTTTACCATTAGAATCCTTCATTATCTATGATGCACATAGGCTGTATTAAAATGTCTTATTCCCGCGGGAAAACGGTTAACAGCGGGTGAAATCGCTGGGCCAGCCAATAAAGTTAATAACTGAAATGCCAGAACGGATTGAAGATAGGGTCCAAAACGTTTACTTCTATAACTTCCAAGTAGGTAAGTGATATAAGTTTATCTCTCTAAATACACCAAGGGGGGTGCATAATTTGGAGCGAATCAAAACTACAACCACTGCGTTACCGGTCCGGATGCTACCAGCGTCACCGTGTAGTTTTGGATAGGGTTGCCAACTTGTCGCGACATACCAAGGTGGGAAGGGATTTAGCGTGAGCAAGATTTTTAAACCAGTTTTATTATGACAATTACAGGCATAAAATTCAAAAAAATTTATGTTATTGTAACATATACCTATCGGTTACTATTATCGAGTAAAATTTACAATTCGACAAATTTTATTTGATAGAAAAATAATCCAAATCCGGCATAGAATAGCATCACCCCAACATCCCAACCCCCTCTCAATAGGGAAAGGCCCATGCCTAGAAGTGAAGTGTTGTGGCTGTTAATGTATTTTTTTATTGGAGTAAATGTTTCGACAAAAAATCCCGAAAGTGAAAATAGTTCAGATTCCGATCCGAATCAACCTGTTTGGCTGTGTGGCAGCCCTACGTGACCGTAAATACCTGGATTATTCACTGATGCAGTTTAATTAGTGCAGAGTTGTGTTGTGACCGAAGAGCGTTCAAATTGTTATCTCATTAATAAATTATCCTGTATAATATATCCTCTATTAATAATTATCTATTATAATTTATTATCTTTCCGATAATGATTTTGTAGTTCATCATTTTGGAGTTCCATATGGCAATAATAATTATGAGTTTATTTTTTGTGATACACGATTATCATGAAACGGCCCTCAGATATTTGACAAACGTGGCGATGGCGACCGGTTACGCTCTGTCTTACCTGCAAGAGGGAAAGGCGTGATATGTGTATGTATATTCCTTTTTTTAAACTGTTATTCGTTACCGCTGATCACAATACGACTTCACATTTTAAGTATTTTGCTGAACTGCATTTTTTTAAAACATCCAATGATAAAGTTTTGCGACTTAATTAGAGACTTTTGCCATTAAGTAGTTTTTTAACCGGAGGAGAACTACTTATTAAAAAGTAAAAAGTTTTTTTCCTAGCTTTTTTATTTATTTTGTCATCGACCTTGTTAGGTTTATCCCCATAATATACCTACGAAAAAAATTTGCATACTCCAAAATCAGCCAAGATTTTAGAATTTTCCCTTTAAATCAGCCTGTCATAATTACAGGATATAAATGAAGTACTGGAACATTAACCAGTGCAGTTTAATTAGTTTAGAGTTGAGCGGAGCGGAGACTTGCGCGTCATAATTTAAAATGCACAAAGTTTGCTTCCCGAGACCCGAACACCCCCGACCATAGGCGAAACACGAGACGTTGTAAAAATATTCATAGCTATCTTTTGAACGGGTTCTTTTCTTAAGTTGTGATCGATAGATTGGTTTAATATGTATTTTTAGACAAAGCGGTGTAATATAAAAAAATGTCGCACGCTCAGACAGAGTTTGATGAAAAACATTTTCCATTCGATTTGACGTTGTCAAACAGCTTAAACCATGTCTATCCACATCCACATATCACGCCTATTATCCATTGCAGGGTAGGCAGAGCGTAAATAGCCGCATAAACGGACATATACGCCACGTCTGACATATATTTGAGGGTCATTCGGAAAATTGTGTATCGCTATAGTGACAGGTTGTCAGCCCATCGCCTAAAATTGCAATACACACCCTCCAGTCCCTTAGTCGCCTCTTACGACTCCCACGGGAAAGAAATGGGGTGATGCTATTCTAAGCCGGCATCACACGGCAATGTCTATCTTTATTAATATAACAAGGTAAACTGATAACGTGTCAATTAATACTTACCTGAATATTTTTATGTTTATTCTTGTGTCAGGTTAGAGGTGTACCAACCTAACATAAACATTGAAAGCCACAACAGTCCACTGCTGGACATGGGTCTCCCCCTATTCGGAGGTAGGTTGTCATACTCAATATGCTTGGCAAGCAGATTGGTGATCGCCGTGTGAGATGTTACATTCACAGGGATCGCTGGCCATTCCCTGGTCGAATTTATCCTTTGGCGTTTTTACGACACACACAGGTAGAATTGGACTGATGCTATTCTAGCCAGCATCACACCGTTACTTATGAAACATATACTGTTGTTAGAAATATGAATCAAAAACTATATTTTTCATTCTACGGCAGAAAATCGGCTTAAACAGTAGGCAGTATTATCTACTTTTTGTGTCTGCTGTATGTGTTTGTACGTTTTAAAATATTATTTTATTTAAAGCTGTGAAAAGGGACTATGAAAATATCGTTTATAAATTTATTCAATATATTAGTATTTAAAATCACTGATATTTGTATTAAGTGTTAAAAAATTCAGAATTTTCAGCGTCATACGGTTTCTATTTCTAATGCAGAGTCAGTCGGGCCTATTCCACGCTAACTATTATTACCATCTGAAAATAATTTGCCGCCTATTGGTTTCGCATAACTAAACTGCAATTCGAATTTAGAACAGGAGGCGGAAATGACCGTTGATCCCAGTGACCTGAGACGCCTCTTCCGGGGAGTAACATAAGGGGCTTTGTACAAAAACTTACGAGACAAGACACACATGGGTGATTCTCAATGTTATTTTATTTTAAGTAGCGATAGAAAAAGTGTCTTAAATTAAGTGTGTGATCTTGGATATGCAGATGTTTGACACTAAATAGGTACTTAACATTAAATATAGTTAGAGAGCATAATTATAGTGTTGTTGAATTCGGTGTGTTAAGTTAAAATATTTTAAATATTTCGGTAAGAATAAACCATTTTAAGAAATTACTCTGTTTTTTTATAATTAATTTTTAAAATAAATTGTTTGATGGAGTAATTTGGGAACAATCATCGCAACGAACAACTCCATTCGTGAAAATTCCATTAAATCAGACTTTGTTTATAAATTTGACACTGAATGTTGACTGACGTACTAGGATTCATATTTTTCAATGTCAATAGTTATCTTGAAGGAGATCATGAAAGAGATTCGTTTCATTCTTCGTCATTACGATGTCACACAGGTCAAATGAAGGTTATTTAGTTTTTTTTTCATAAATAAGAGTAATCTTTAACTTTTTCTTAGGTACTATTCATAAGAATGTTCTAAATAAGACTTAAATATGTGTTCCAGCTAAGCTTTACATATCGAATTGGCGTTGTCGTTGTTTGTTGAAAGGTTTGTACATAGATAGGTACCTAACTAATAATTAGTTATGTATTGCCCGCTGCGCCGTGGTAGGTAATGATCATATTTTATCGGATTTAACCGTAGATAGTAGCTACTAAATGGATATTTGCAACCTTATCTAGTGCATGAATTCGAATAATTAAATTTCATTTTCAAACGAGAGTGCAACAAAACCTTCCTATAATTTTATTATACGGGGTGTAAGGGACGGTTTACCAAAAACTTTACAAGCATGATCAGACCACGAAACTAAACAATTTTTTCTTTGCAGGTTATCCTGGTAAACGACAAAAAATTCGACCTCCCATACAAAGTTCCAGATCAGCTGACTGACTTCCTATAGAAACTCGTAAAAAAATAGTTTACCAACATGGGCTCCATAGTAAAAGTTGTTCAGCTTCAGGGTCTGATCATTCCTACAAAGCTTTCGGAACACTATCCGTTACACCCTGTATTTATTTACAAACAGGCCCTTTTTCAGTTATTGACGTTATTAGCCTTCGAGCAACGACGGGTCGGAAAGAGACGGAAGACCGTGTTGCTCGAAGTTATTAGCCATAAAAAAAGGATAAATCTACTTAAAGTTTGACAGTTGCTAACAAATTATAAAACCGTTTCAATAGCTTCAGTAATCTGTTTATATTTTATTCAGAGTTTCAGGAAATCAACCGAGAGTTTTGAAGGAAAGTTATTGACGTCATCTTTTAGTTGCTTATGAATTTGTGTTATTTCCGCTTTGTATTTCAGAGTATCCAGAAATGGTTAAGATTCCTAAAGGATCAAGTCTTTTTTAGTACCTTGAAGTAACCAACCTACCTAGGACCTATCTACTGGTAACTTAAATTTTGACACTTCGTATTATTAAAAATTTAAGTAATACTTATCGTTAGTAGGATCATGCACACAAAAGTATGGATGCTAGTACTACTTGTTTTGCATCAATCTTGCGGCTCAAAGCGAAAGTAAAAAATTATGGAGTCTAATTATTGGTTAACTTTTTAAACAGATGCTTATTTAATTAGGACAGAAATGGAGCTATTCAATGTTAAAGTAGGGCATTTACAAGATGAAAGTGCTTCGGTAAATAGTGTAAAATGTAAATGAAAGAAACAAAAATTGCACAAAAATAAACAAAACAACTAACAAACATGTTAAAAAAGGTTCACACCTCAGTAAATCTTTGGTAAAATGTAATCATTTATACAGTTAATGAACTTTTGAAATTAAATTAAGAATTTTCCCTGATTTGTGCAACAATTGGCGACGCTATCCTTTGTCGAAATTTACGATATTATAATACTGTTTTAATTTGATTTGTCATGCGCAACGACTTTTTAGAACCAGGATTGGTCGTTCTCCTTAGAAGTATAATAAGCAACTTTTAAGTAAAATACGGGTGTAAGGGACAGCCCTCCGAGTTCCTAGGGGAAGTTGTTATGTTTCATGGTCTGCATGCACCCTTATTCGGAGGGCTGACCCTTACACCCTGTATAGTCAATGGAACGATGCTTTGAAAGGTACGAACGGGACTCTCAGCTGTCCCAATAAGCAGATTCGACCATCGGGTTGTTCGTTGATTCGGCGTCCCACTCCACTAAGTAAGGACGTAAGATGATACAAACTCACGTAACTACTAAGTTGTTTATGGAGAAAGTGGAAAAGAATACCGCAACATGGAAACTTAGGAAAAACTTGGAAGACACTCGAGAGTTTTTGTACTAAGTTCATGTCAAGTTGAGAATAAGTAAGTTGTTAAGTAATTGATCTTCAGACCACCAACAATAGATATACGAGACGGTTTGCGGTTAGACAATGAGGTTTGTAAATAAATATGAGATTTAATAGACACTTTGGAATTGGCTTTTTGTGTCGTGTAATTTATTAAAATATAGAGTGCATTAGAGAACTTAAAACATAATTGTTAGCGGGTTTTTTCGATTTCATTTCACTATCTATAAACTAAAGTGCTCCTACACTACTTTATATATATTTTTTTGTCAAAATAGCTTTGTGTATCTCTGGCATATGGTATATGGAATTCGTCAGCATATTACATACATAGAAATAAGTTTGACAAAAGCCTTAAATGTTGACGAATGTTGGCAAACTCTTTACGTAGGTGCACCTGTCACTCTATGTAGAAGTAGTAAAAACAATTTATTTTCTGTGATGTGGGACACCGACTCATGCAACGACCCGATGAACCCTGGTGTCAGAGTTTTTTCAACCGCCTACTACCAGAAGTAATCCTCTGACATGGTAGTGTAACGACCGCTGTCCAAGTATTAATAGAGCAACCGAGACCGACGATTTAACGTGCCCTCCGGAGCACGAAACCATCTTTCTTTTCGGACAATAAACCTGCAATTGCCCTAACCAGACTGGGAACAAATTTACAAAGTGATAATTATAAACTTTTGTGAGTGCCCCACCGATAATCGAACCCGGACCCTTTCCGTCGCAGACAGTCGCACTACCACTGCGCCACATCGGCCGTCAAAACAATAAACCTATACGATGACGACGTGGTGTAGAAAAAGATCTTTTTTAAGCTTTTCTACTCACCCTGCTATCACTAGCACTACTCACTTAAATTACCTACATAATATCTAGAATAGATATAATAAAGTTATATGTATCTTTAAAACTTAGCAACGGATTTTAATGCTGTTTTTTATAATACATGGCGTGATTCTACAGGAAAGTATATTTGTTTAATATAGGCCAGAAAAATATATTTATAATTATTTATATAGGTATTATTCCCGCGGGAAAACGGTTAGCAGGTGAAACCCCTGAGTGGGCCGCTAGTGATAAATAATCGGAATGTCATGTGTGCACCGTATTGCAGAAATATTTCCAAATTTATAATTACCAAGAAGCGGTGTTAAAAAAAATTGCACTATGTAGGTACCTACTACGGTTCGTGAAAAACTTCGCAACTTTATCAAAAAACGATATTGCATTATTATGCGCCAAACCTGCGCGCGTTAGCTGAAAAGAAGTATAAAAGAAACAAACAAACTTACCAACTCCAGTGGAATTATTGCGCTTTAACTAAAAAAATATTTAAAAAAGAAAAACTTACCAACTGCAGTGCTGGCCGCAAAAATCAGTAAAACTTTGACGAAAGAGTTCCAAGCCATCTTCATTTTTGTAAATGTTTAACGTTCCACTTATTACAAACACCACTATTATTTTATTCAATCAAACCGTAACACATTTTGTTTATGAACAGTTCATTTTATCACTTCATAACTTCAAAACATTGTGCAAAAGTTAACTTTTTTATCATTTTCAGTCACTCCGCCATCACTTTTCACAAGTTGTTTATTAGTTTAAATTAAGAACGTGTCATTTTTAAACTAAATACTTATTATTGAAAACGGAACGCGGAAAATAGTTCGAAGTTCGAACGTGATTTTGGCGCGAAGAGGCGCACGTTCGTCGCGGCCGGCGGTCGGAGCGGGAATAAAGGCGCGCGTACACTGGTGATCGACCCCACCGGAACCACAGTGGATGCTCACTGCCGACTCCATGTGCACGGCACCGAAACGCTAGTACAAAAACTCTCTTTGCATCCGAACCCGGCTTTACGACCTCTTAATAAGACCCAAAATCAACCAGTTTTTTTACTGGAATAGTAATGATAATATTCGTAGTTTTGTGGAGCGTACGCGCATAGAAACCGTTCTATTGTTGGTATTGCTAGTATTGGAAAGACAATAGTGAGGCTAGTGAGGGCAAAAAATTTAGCAGGACGCAGATAAAAGGAAGGTCTCAAATTACGCAGGGTGAAAGAATGCGCGTTCCTTTGCAATATGTCACCGTATGGCCGAAGAAAAAAAATAGGGTAGTTGGCACGTAGTAACATAAATGCTAAGTATTTGTCATAGGTACATAAAGTATATCACTACAAATTACATACAAACTTACTTTCATAAATCACGCCTATATCCCTTACAGGGTAGGCAGAGCGTTATCGGCCGTAAAACGGATATTACCTAACACCACGTCTGACAAAAGTTTGAGGGTTAATCAGATAACTGTGTATCACTATAGTGACAGGTGGTCAGTTCATCGCCTAAAATTACAATACACATCTAACCCTCGAGTCCCTTAGTCGCCTCTTACAACACCCATGGCCCATGGGTCAGAAATGGGGTGATGCTAATCTAAGCCGGCGTCACACGGCAATTAACTACAACTAACACTACAAATTAACTTAATTATAAGTAGGTACTAGAGCGTTTAACTGTGGTATATTAAGATAGTCGATTATAAGAAAAATCTGAAAACCATTTCGAGATTTACTTATAAGTACTTTATTATTCTACTGATTATAATAATAAGAAAGCATATAAAATCTGATAAAATATCTTTACCCTTCATGACCTTTGTATGACGCATCAAAAACTGAATATGAATAAACTACCGCCGCTCCAATAAGTTGTATTTGACAGCTATCAGATTCGTGATAATACTATGGCAGAGGGTCCATTTTCCTTTGTTGACATCTCTTTTAGTATGCAGATGACAGCTGTCAAATACGACTTATTAGAACGGCGGTACTTTAAATGCTTTTGCCCTAGTTAGAAAAAGAACAAAATGTTCCTAACTGACATTTTGTTTCGTCTATTTTAAAAACTTTTTATTTGTGCAGGCAAAGGCATTTTAATACTTTACCAACAATTGTGACGTCACATCCACAAAATTTTAGTTAAAAAATAGAATTTATATTGAAATAATAAAATTAGCTTCTAAAATAAGTAATCGATATTTTCTAAACAAACCATAAACAATTATCCGGCATAACAGAACAACCCAATGGAAGAGCTGGGACCGGGTGGGAAATACAGACTTCAACCAGTGGCTAGAAACTACAGGCTACAAGTCTACAGGTGAAATTCGTAGTATATTGCGTAGCCGGTTGATATTCTCGGTATCATAATGGCTAACCGACTACGCAATGAACATCGAATTTCACCTGTAAAATTGTAGCCTGTAGTTTAATAATATCGGACACAGGTAATTTTTATAAATCAAATTATTACATAAAAATAAAAGTTTATTTTCTGAAAATTATTACATAAAAATAAAAGTTTATTTTCTGAAAAGCAGATTTATTGTACGACGGGCAGTGCTGATAGTTGAATACATACATTTTAAAGGCGTTCTTATTTTTACATAATAATTATTATACAAAAATCTTATGTTTCACTGACTATAATATTCATCATAGAACAACAAAATCAATAGAAACAGAATTTCAATTATTTACATACTTACTTTATGAATAAATTAAAAACAAAAGCGACACCGAAAGATAAAAAATGGGGTCTTATATACCAAATAAATAATAAAATATTTTGAACGCCAATATTTAGCGCTACACACCGTAGAGTAAAAAATTAAATTAAAATTGTTTTTTAATGTTTAAAATTAAAATGATTAGTACAACAGTTGCACGAAACAAGACAAAATGTCAAAACAAAATATGTATCAACTTGACAGAATCCTAGTCTATATACTTACTACCATCTTATGATAGCATCACATGAATGGCATGCTAATATTTTCACAATATTTAATAAAATAAAGAATAACAGAAAATATCTCTACCTGATTTCACACACATTTCACGCCTAGAATCCCTTGCGGAGTAGGTAGAGCTAATGGGCCGCAAAAAACTGTCATTTAGGCCACGTCTGCGAATATTCGAGGGTCATTCGGAAAATTGTGTTTCGCCATAGTGACAGGTTGTTAGCCCTCGAGTCCCTTAGTCGCCTCTTACGACTCACACGGAAGAGAAAGAAATGGGGTAATGCTATTCTAAGCCGACATCACACGGCATCTGATTTCTTATTATTATTATTGAAAGTATTTTTAATAACATCATACGCATCGTAACACTGAACAATTTTCAAACGATACCAAGTACCAACGGCCACTAAGCCCGAATATACTACTTATGTGTCAATAGGGTTGTGTCCACTTAACTGAAATATATTTGTATTACTTCTTAATGGCTTTTAGATTGCCATGATAATATTTTTTCTTCGTGAAACTTTTAATTATTTGAATACGATACATTTTTAGATTATGAACTTTATTGAGATTATTCTTGGAAACTTCCCCATTTTTCGAAGCAAAAATGTATGTATCACACGGAACCTCTCGATTCAGACACATCCAAGGCAAAAATAAAGCTGTGACCCAGAAAATTTCCTCTTTATAATAATTTGAGACCGGGTTATATGCATTTGCATGTTTAAGCCACAATAAAACAGTTTTAAACGGATTTAAGTTGTGTTTATTTTGGATTTTACAATTCAAAACACAACTTAAATCTGTATAAAATTGTTTTATTGTGATGAGAAATAGTTGTGCACAGTCAAGAAAATATTATCACCGCAAATAGCATATTTTCAATGCATATTATCGACACATTTATATAAAAATTCGAGCATTGCGCGCCTTTTTTTCGTTCTCCCTGCCGTCTATGTTCTAATTATTGGCGAGTGCGCTAATTGATCAGTCAAAATTTGTGACCTGTCTTCCGATGAAAAACTGTGTGTCTTCGTGGATATCTGACTATCCTGGATTGTCAAGTTTGGGATCTAATATTTCTTATTTTGTTTTTATACCTGAATCTTGTAATTTGATTTTGCCATTGTATACGGGGTGTAAGCGACAGCTTTCCGAATACTGATAGGTTGCATGCGGAAACCACAAAAAGTATCCGACCTTCCATACAAAATTACGATTGACTGCATTTATTATGGGAAATCCAAATTTTTTTGATGTTCCCTGAAACATTTTTTTATGGAAAGTTGTTCAGTTTCGTGGTCTGAATCCAGGGTGGATTCAGTACTCGGAGAGCTGTCTCTTACACCCTGTATATGGTATTTTGCCAGTTTTTATGCATATTTCAGGCTTTGTATGTTGCACATAATCCAAAACCTCATAATCATTGTCTCATCTACAATAAGCTGTCACCAGATCACAACCTGGTCTACCTGAATAAACTCCGGTGTAAGAGGCTCAGAAGGTGGTGGGGCTTCTCTCAAGACGGCATATGCGAGTGTGACGCCCTTCTGTCTATGCCACATCTTATGTCATACCCTATCTGCCCTGTCATACAGGAGGACCTATATAAAGCCAACTAAAATGCTCAATACTCAAATATTTATTGCATTCCATGAGGCACAGGTGTAACAGTAAATGTTATACATAAAGTAATCATTGTTAATAAATATAACTACCACATGGACCCTGTTGGGCACAGCAATTTAGGAGAGAGGAGTCATAATTTTTATTTCTTCAAATGTATGTTTACTCGGGGGTGGGGGGGATTTCAGTGAATGTATAGTTTATTTAATCATTAATTTGTTTAGCTTAGAATAAAATATATTTAGTATTAATAGTTTATTAAATTAATTTTATTTATATTATATTAAGTATATCATAGAATGTCAAATTGAAAATCTGGACAATGCCTTTGTCGTGGCCACTTTTTTGGCACAACAGCTGTAATCAAGGGTTGACTGCCATTGAACCGAAAAGAAGAAGAAGCAAAAAATAATGTCGAACTAGCTGAGGTGCGCGAGTCGGGGCCGGTGAAATGCGTGCATGCTAATTGGTCAGCGGTCGCGTCATCTCATAAACCGCCACTTACTGACCAATGCGCGTGATTTTACTTTAGGCATATAGGTTTGATCCCTATCCTCAGCAAGGATGATGGATAGGGTCTTGCTGAGGATAGGGAAGAATGGCGTAAGCGTGTGTTTGATGGGCGTAAAACACACGATAATGCCTGGTTTTCTGGTCTCGCTAACAAAAGGCAAAAACGTCACCTAAAAATGCATGTGCCAGTCTCAAATTCCACCTTCACTTGTAGAGCGTGCGGAAAATTATGCCGCTCCCGTATCGGCTTATACAGCCATGAAAAGTCTTGTCTCAGACACTGATTAAATCGTCTGTCACAGACGTGTGAGGCCAATAATGATGATAGGTTTGATGTAATATTTACTTGAATTTGCACAATTATTACTCATCACAAAAAAAAAAACTATTTTAAAATGGATTTAGGTTGTGCTTATCTTGGATTTTACTATTCCAACGTTTCGAGCTATTTACAGAGCTCGTGGTCAAGGATGAATAAGGTGTAAGACGTCATTATTTAGAATTTTAAATATTATTGTTCCACCGCCATCTATTTAACTTCCCGGTTCTAATATTTGGGGTGGTATGGGATCTACCTCCTAGTGGTCCACCCCGGGCAACGGCAACACAGGCTTGCCTGTGGATAAGTCCGGCTGAACGATCCCACGTGCGCGGTGGAAGGCTCCGTAAGGAGCCGCCTGGCTCGCGACCACCATCCCACCGAAGTCTAGCTCCAAGTAGCTTGCTGCGTTCCGTCAGTGTGTGGGAGTGCCAGTGCCTTAACAGGCTTCTTCTGGGTGAGCTCGCTCCATCTTAGATTCTGTCTCTGTCCTATGACCTAGACTAGAGTCAAGAGCAAACCCATCATTAATAAAAAATAAAAAAAAAAGAATGCTGACTCAATATCTTGTGTAGAAGGTCTTGCTGTGTGGAATTGTGAAAACCAAAATAAACACAACATATATCTGTTTAAAATTGTTTTATTGTGTTGCTAGAAATTAATTGCCTTTGGCATACCGTCTATTAGGGTTTTGTTGTCGTTTCCAAGTACACAATGATTTTTGAACCTCTCTACCACAAGTCACAGTAATAATTTCGCATACCTAAATCTTTTAGCACCGGACATAATTTGAATGAGGTAAAGTTGTTTCATCTTATTGCTTCATTTTTATTAAATTACTAATGAAATAGTATCCGCCTTAACATTTTATAGACGTGAAAATAGTAGTACAATTCCTAGCATCAAATTTCAAAATGATTTTTCTAGCATGACTAAAATAACACGTATAGTCTTTTGTATTAATATTACAAATATGCTCATATCAGTAACTTCAGGGTACATATTAAATAAATAACTTAGGCGCTCGTGTGTAAATAACTTAAGCGCTCATGTGTAAATCATTTAAGCGCTCATATGTAAATCATTTAAGCGCTCATATGTAAATCATTTAAGCGCTCATATGTAAATCGTTTAAGCGCTTATATCTAAATTATTTAAACGCTCATATGTAAATAACTTAAGCGCTCACATGTAAATCATTCAAGCGCTTATATGCAAAGGCGTCAAGTTGCGATGGTTTTGTAAACAGAGTATTGAGCAAAACCTGAATGTGTTATTTTCGAATGAGTTCTTTGAAAGTTGGTTTTAGATGTTGTCAGCATTGGTGCCACAGGTGATCGTCTTAAGATCTCGTATGTAAATCATTTTAGCACTCATATATAAATCATTTAAACGCTCATATGTAAATCATTTAAGCGCTCATATGCAAAGGCCTCAAGTTGCGATGGTTTTGTAAACAGCGTATTGAGCAAAACCTGAACGTGTTGTATTCGAATGGAGACCTCGGTAGCTGGTTGCCGCAAAGGAAGCATCGGGGCTCATCTGCCTTTACCTGTCAGGGAAAAATAATAACTTTGATATACGTCTCACATGAAAATACAGGGATATTTTTGACAGTCAGATTCTACTTGGAAATTTAAATACATCATACATATATCAATCACGCCAATATCCCTTACGGGGTAGGCAGAGCGTTAACACCACGTCTGACAAAAGTTTGAGGGTCAATCAGATAACTGTGTATCACTATAGTGACAGGCTGTCAGCCCATCGCCTAAACTTGCAATGCACATCTAACCCTCGAGTCCCTTAGTCGCCTCTTACGACACCCATAGATAAGAAATGGGGTAATGCTATTCTAAGCTGGCATCACACGGCAACTGTGGAAAGTGGAAGTGGAAATATAAACAAGTTTTAAAATGGCAGCCAACTCCAAAATCACAAAAAAAACAGCCGAGTTTCGTGATTTCGCAGTTACCTACTGTAAAAGTTATTGTTGATTATAATTCATGAGTAGAATCATCCAGCAAAGTTTACGTAGGTATTGACAAAAGAATAACTTTATATCAAAATTTGTAAAAAATATTTCATACATATATCACGCCTTTATCCCTTGCGTGGTAGGCAGAGCCTAAACGGTCGCTAAAACGCTTATTTACGCCACATCTGACAAACATTTGAGGGTCATTCGGAATATTATGTATCGCCATAGTGACAGGTTGTCGGCCCATCGCCTAAAATTGCAATACACACCCTCGAGTCCCTTCGTCGCCTCTTACGACACCCACGGGAGAGAAATGGGGTGAAGCTATTCTAAGCCGGCATCACTTGGCATCTAAGCCGGCATCACTCGGCATCACACTTTATATCAAAATTTGTAAAAAATCTTTCATACATACACAGTACACACATACATCACGACTTTATCCCTTACGGGGTAGTCAGAGCCTAAACGGCTGCAAAAAACTGATTAAAAACTGGGGTGATGCTATTCTAAGCCGGAATCACACGGCTTTATTTCAAGGTCTAAAAATATTTCAAGGTAATGAAAATGCCCGTCAAACTGAACAACTTTCCTCAAATTACATAAACTCACCTTCTGAGCATCAGTCATCAGCAGGAACTTGTTGGTTTTGTTCTTCTCCGCTTGTTTCTCCTTCTCCCTTTGTCTTTTGGCTCTCTTTTGCTGCGCTTTCCGCTCCCTTTCTTGTTCTAAGAGCTCCGGTGTCAGCGGACCAGGGATTTGAGACTGGAGGATTAAAAAAAAGTAAATCAAGTCTTATAAAATGGAGGTACTTAACCTAAGGGACTCGAGGGTTACATGTGTATTGCAATTTTAGGCGATGGGCTGACAACCTGTCACTATAGTGATACATAGCTTTCTGAAAGACCTTCAAATGTTTATTAGACGTGGCGTAAATGTCCGTTTTCACGGCCGATTAGGCTTTGTCTGCCCCACAAGGGGTACAGGCGTGATATATGTATGTATCTACCTAATATGATTTGCTTGTTACACATGGACTTAAAATATGAAGAAATTAAAAAGAAATATTTAGGCTGCCGCTAAAACTAACAATATGGTCAGCCTGCCATGTCCTAACCAAACTGGAAAAAAATTCACAGAGTGATTATATCAATTTTGTGAGTGCCCCACCGGGAATTGAACCCGGAACATACGCGCCGCCGACAATCGCCCTGCCACTGCGCTACATCAGCCGTTAGTGGATCAACAAATAAGCATTCTGTTAGGAAATACCTTGGCATAGTTGTACTTGTCCGGAAATTGAGCCTGGAACAGTCTGAAAGCAACCCTGGTTTCGTTGTGAGGTGACGCGGCGTACGGAGTCTGCAGCAGATGGTTCTTGATACAAGGATCGCCTCCGGCTGTCAGCAATTCACTGAAACAAAGCACACATTATTAAAAGAATATTGGCGGCCGATGTGGCGCAATGGTTATGCGACTACCTGGGTTCGATAACCGGTGGGGCACTCACATAGTTGATTAACTTTGTGAATTTGATCCCTGAGTCTGGTAAGGATTTTTTTTTAAGATTGCAGGCTGAACCACCTAGTGCTTCGGAGGGCACGTTAAGCCATCGGCCCTGGTTGCTTTACTTAGACGGTAATCGTGTTAGTCAAATATGTCAGAGCTTCCTAGTAGTAGTAGGCGGTTGAAAATCTCTGACACCATGGTTCTAGAGTCGTTAGACGACTTAGTGTCCCACCCAGACGAAAAGAAGAAGAAGAATTGTACCAATGTGTCTTTTTAGCAAACTTGCAAAATTTTCTACCGCGGGCAGAATTTGAACCTGCGACTTTAACCATCACTAGTGGCGACGCCTCTTCCATCTGGGCAGCCGCGGCTCATCCGTTTCAAATCTGGTGTTCAATACTTACGTGACCATGCTGGGTTTGGCTGCAATAGCTGCTTTATGTAGCGCAGTGTTGCCATCGCTCGGGTCTTGTATATTGCAGGCTTCAGTTAAATCTCCCTCCCAAGCCTCTAGGATTGTTTCCAGTGAGATGTTCTCCTTGCCGGATATCTGTGTCCACATCTGTAGCAATTTCAAATATAGTTATGCATTCACATTACTGAATACCAAATTTTAAAACCTTTCCTGTGTTAGGTTGGTTAATTTTGCAAGTATTCAAAAATTCACATTACATATTATAAATACAAGCGCCAGCAACTATATAATCCATCACCCATCTTTATTGACATACATACGTCCCACAATAATCGGATTACATACTTGAAAACAGTTGTATGAAGACCTGCTTTATGCATTCTAACTATAGAAATTACCATTTCTTCTCGAATGCTCACGCATTATCTCTAATGAGAAGGTACGGTTTTCGATAAAATGGAGAAATGAAACGAAGTGTTTTTTTTTTTGGCAATACTCAAATTTGCCGCCGCATCTGTCATCGCTGCCGTGTTAAGTATTGTGGTTAGCTTTGTTTGTTTTAGTTATTTTACATGGTTAAAGCTGTTTTTAATAGCACGTTTACACTATACCAATATGGGCAGGTAAATAGTAAAGGAAAGTAGGCAGCGCGAATGTGTGAACAGGTTACACGCGCTGCTAATCGTCATGCCGCTGCCACTTCCCGTGCATGTGTGCCCCCCATTATATGACAGTTGCATAAACTACTATTATAGTTTTGATATTGGTTTCATTTTGGAAATGACTTATTTCATTTACATAAATATGTGACCGAAAAAATCCATTGTACTTAACTTCAATACAGTAGTACCCCTAGTAATACATATTAAAAATGTGGATATTATGCGTCGATATAGATTACTTAATATCACTCGTATTGTAATTAATTATAAAGACAAGGTATTTTTACAAACACTCAAACAAACCTTTTTAATATTAGCTGGTATTTTCTGTGGTGCTTTCTTGGCATTATTGTTGATATTATTGCTGTTGTCCGGTTGCGCCGCTTGTGGAGGCTTTTTCTTCTTCTTTTTCTTAGTAATTTGTCCTTTCTTAGGAATGTCTTCTTCTTCGCTGTCTGATCTGTTAAACAAATGAAATCTTACAAAAATTAAAATGAAATTGAAAATATGTGAACCCGGGGCCTGTGGAGTACCGCCCCGCCTCTCTGCCATTGAGCTACCGGCACCTACATACCTATAGGGTCATTTGATTTTCAATCATTGGAAGGTTTAGGTCAGGGTGTCGGTAGCTCAGTGGCAGAGCACTGAGACGGTACTCCACAGTTCCCGGGTTCAATCCCCGCCCGACGCTAACATCTTGTCAATTTCTTATTTTCGTTTATAAAAATAATATAGCACTGTAAGTGCTACAAATAAACTATAGTACAAATAACACATTTTATCAAAAGACATCAGTGGCGCGTACAATGCGTTACAAATTTTGTTCAAAGAAAAATAAATGAAATGAAAAAGTGTGTAAAATATGTTATCGGGATACGTTTAGGCATTTCCGCTGTGCACATTCTTTTTAACAGCATTTGCTGCGCACTCGACATCAAACACGCACTGGCTTAGACGGAAACCCTCTTCATTAGATTATTTATGAACTACATCATAAGTGCTAAAACCTCATTTGTCACAAATTAAACTTCCTTCATCAGAGATCAGAAATAAAATCTCCTTCATCAGAACTGTAAAACTATAAACCTACCTTTCAAGAGCTGTCGTTAATCAACAATTCTATAATGGAGTTGGTTATGACCGGTTTTTATATAAAACACGGACCTTTGTCAGGGGTCAAGCATGTATGTTAATGAAAACTAAAAACGATTAGACCTCTTTTATTATTATTAAAACCTCCTTTGTCAGAGCTAAAACCTCATTCTTCAAAAATCAAACTTCCTTCATCCGAGTTACAACCTCCGTCATCAGAACCGTAAAACTATGAACCTACCTTTCAGAGCTAGCTATAGAACTGTCATTGATCAACAAGTCCTTCCTGGAGTTGGTTATAACCCCCTTCTTGCTTTGCTCTGACAGGGTTTTGATCCACCCGACAGGGGTTTCCGAGTCTATGAAGCACGGACCTTCGTTAAAGTTGACAGTAAAAAGAGTGTAACCACTTTTATCCGATGTAAACTACCTTATGCAAAGGTGAAACCTCCTTCATCAGAACTAAAACCTCTTTCATCACAACTGTAAAACTATGAACCTACCTTTCCAGGGCTGAAGCTTACTTAAGCAAAGATAAAATCCAAGTAACCTCCTTCATCAGAGCTAAATCCTCTTTCATCAGAACCGTAAAACTATGAACCTACCTTTCAGAGCTAGCTATAGAACTGTCATTGATCAACAAGTCCTTCCTGGAGTTGGTTATAACCCCCTTCTTGCTCTGCTCTGACAGGGTTTGATCCACCCGACAGGGGTTTCCGAGTCTATGAAGCACGGACCTTCGTCAGAGTTGAAAGTTAAATGAGTGTAACCTCTTTTATCCGATGTAAACTTCCTTATGCAGAGGTGAAACCTTCTTCATCAGAACTAAAACCTCTTTCATCACAACTGTAACACTATGAACCTACCTACCTTACCAGGGCTGAAGCTTACTTAACCAGAGATAAAATCCAAGTAACCTCCTTCATCAGAAGTAAACCTCTTTCATCAGAGCTAAAACCCTCTTTGTCAGAGCTAAATCCTCTTTCATCAGAGATGTAAATCTATGAACCTACCTTTCAGAGCTGGCTATAGAACTGTCATTGATCAACAAGTCCTTCCTGGAGTTGGTTATAACCCCCTTCTTGCTCTGCTCTGACAGGGTTTTGATCCACCCGACAGGGGTTTCCGATTCTATGAAGCACGGACCTTCGTCAGAGTTGAAAGTTAAATGAGTGTAACCTCTTTTATCCGATGTAAACTTCCTTATGCAGAGGTGAAACTTTCTTCATCAGAACTAAAACCTCTTTCATCACAATTGTAAAACTATGAACCTACCTACCTTTCCAGGGCTGAAGCTTACTTAACCAAAGATAAAATCCAAGTAACCTCCTTCATCAGAAGTAAACCTCTTTCATCAGAGCTAAAACCTTCTTTGTCAGAGCTAAATTCTCTTTCATCAGAGATGTAAATCTATGAACCTACCTTTCAGAGCTGGCTATAGAACTGTCATTGATCAACAAGTCCTTCCTGGAGTTGGTTATAACCCCCTTCTTGCTTTGCTCTGACAGGGTTTTGATCCACCCGACAGGGGTTTCCGAGTCTATGAAGCATGGACCTTCGTCAGAGCTAAAACTCGCTTGAGTTGGCAACTCTCGAGGCGCGCGCTCTCTGAAAAGGAAACAAAAGATTGTTGAAGCAAGCAATCATCATTTCATCGCTAAAACTACATTTAATCTGTTAAGAATGAATTCACCCCATTCCTTTGCCGTGGGAGTCGTAAGAGGCGACTAAGGGACTCGAGGGTGTATATTGCGATTTTAGGCGATGGGCTGACAAACTGTCACTATGGCGATACACAATTTTACGAATGACCCTCAAATATTTGTCAGATGTGACGTAAATGGCCGTTTTTTTTGCGGCCGTTTACTTTCTGCCTACCTTGCAAGGGAATTGTCGTGATATGTGTATGTATTAGTTGCAAACTAAGCCGTGACACGCGTAATTGGGTTCAAGATACACTTCCTAATGATCTGCGGTAGCCCAGCTGGAAAAGGCATCGCCACTAGTAATGGCAAAAGTTGTAGGTTTAAATCAAGCCCGCGCTTGATAGTTTTGAAAGTTTTCAAAAACAGGGTTATTTTTTTATCGGTCAGTTTTAAAGTTACTAAGTTAACACACAGAGTCTATAAGCTTACCTAGATTTAGCTCTGTCAATAGGTTGTTTGGGGCTTTTCGCTGCTTTAGCTTTGACACTGGTGTCGGAGCCAGTCTTATTCACGGTTTTGCAGCTTGTTGAAGCTATTAGTGCTCTCTGGAATAGCTCCATTGTATCTGTAACAAGAGGCGTTATAAATTTAAGAGATTTCTTTTTACATCCTAGGCATATAATTAATGCATGTTTAATACATTTTTTATTGATATAAAACATCTTCAACGAGCCGCTACACTGGCGAAGTTTGTAAGGTTGGATTCGGTGGTTGGTTTCGATTAGATGGGTTGGGTGGTTGAATTAGGTGTTTGGTTTCGATTAGATGGGTTGTGTGGTTGGATTCGGTGGTTGGTTTCGATTAGATGGGTTGGGTGGTTGGATTCAATAAGTTGGGTTGTGTGGTTGGATTCGGTGGTTGGTTTCGATTAGATGGGTTGGGTGGTTGGTTTCGATTAGTTGGGTTGGGTGTTTGGAATCAGTGGTTGGTTTCGATAAGATGGGTTGTGTGGTTGGATTCGGTGGTTAATTAAGATTAGATGGGTTGTGTGGTTGTATTCGGTGTTTGGTTTCGATTAGATGGGTTGGGTGGTTGGAATAGGTGTTTGGTATCGATAAGATGGGTTGGGTGGTTGGATTCGGTGGTTGTTTTCAATTAGATGGGCAGGGTAATTGGATTCGGTGGTCGGTTTCAATTAGATGGGCTGGGTAATTGGATTCGGTTTTCGGTTTCGATTAGATGGGTTCGGTGGTTCGATTCGGTGGTTGGTTTCGATAGCATGGGTTTTGTCGGTTGGCAGATTCGTTGGGTCGGTTGAGCCGATAAGGTTATTTAAGTCGGAATCTCACCATATACTTCAACACTGGCCACAGTCTCATGCGCCCTTAGCACTTCCTTAAACGTGGGTTTTCTAGTCGGGAAGGGCAGAGCCCTAACTCTGGGATCATCCCGGTTAATAGGCGAGTTCTTGCCGAATAAAGCCGCTTGGTTTGTTGACCCTACAGCTCGGTAGAGGATCAAATAGCAGTCTACCAGGTCTTTCTCCCAGCTTGCTACTATTTCTTGAACATGCTGGAACAAAAAAGGCAACATTAATATATTTGATACTACGTCAATATATTTCTGTTTACATTAGATGACATATACATTTATGTAAGCACTATTCCCTAGTAAGTACCTCTATATGTGTAGGTACCTAATCTCATTTAGGAATGGTATCTACTTTAATTAATTTAAGTCTAATTTGATATTTTCCATTAGTATGATTTCACTCCCCAGTGCAACCGTATATATTCTCCCTGTTTACTTTAAGTTGGCCAGTTGAAAACACCGCGTGGAATTATTTAATAGAGTGTAAAACTAAATAAATAATCGCAGGTGGTCCAATTTAAATGGCTTGGTGAGTCATATAGTGACCCGTGGGATGTTATACTGACCCCTAAGAACTGCGCCTGGTTGTACCTCCTCAGACTGGCGCCGGCTGATTTGATCCCAGGTCCGTGCTGGTCTCTCTTCTCCTGTGACTGTCCCTGCCCGCGGCGGGTCACGTACGCGTGTAGTGTCTTGTGGAGTACGCAAGCGGAGCCCGAGAATACGCCCCCGGCGAAGTGCCCGCCTGATACCTGCAAGAAGGTTTTGTAATACACATAATGTTAGAGAAAATCTTCACGTTAGATCCATTACTTTCAGAGGCTTGAATAAAAGGAATGTTTTCACATTCGACATGGCTAAGCAATCGCACTTATTGCTCTTGATTCTGGCAGCATATTTTTGACCTTATTATAGGTTATTTGCGAAACACAGAATTCAAGCAGTTTAATTCCTTTAGTAGTATGGCAAACTAAGATTTTTTATATATATGATTTAAAAAAAGAAGGTTTTAATCAAATAATTCTGAGAATTAATGAATAAAATTACTAAGTAAATTAGTGTACACAAAGATATAAGCTTTAAATAGGTATTTACCATGAATACGGCCCATCTCTGAAAGCCAGGTATGGTCAGCTTTTGGACGCGCTCTATCCACGCGCTGCCATCGCCATCAGAGGAAAGTACCTCCTGAAATATTAAAAATACATAATAACATCACAAGGTATAATTTTAAACACTTTTACAGATTTCATACATACAAGAAATACATAAATAACTTTTTCAACATCAACAGCCACAACAGTCTACTACTGGATATGGGCCTCCTGTTGCAGGGGGCTTATGAGGCTCTCTAATCTGGTTCATTTACTGACAAAATAATTTAAACATACCTTACATTTAAGGGAAGAAAGTTACAAATAAAGAGCATGGAACCAAACTGGTATACCTATTGTTGGAGATATTGGAAAAAACTCATTTTGGCGGCCAGAGTTGAAACATGTGCGAATCGATAGAACATAAAAATACAAACAGGAAATACTCTTTGGTAAAATGTCGTAAGTGATACGGTTTCGGAGAAAATGAGGGCCGAAGTTTTATTTTTAATTAAAAATATTTTTTACTTTTTATTAACTCAAAATATTAAGGCAAGCATATAAAACTTCTAATTTGTAAAAAAGGGTTTTAAAATAATACATTACTATCAAAACCAAAGTAATTAAATTAAACTCGAGCCATTTTTGCAGGCTCCATTTCATTTTCAGGTGTTATATCCATACTCGAAGAGATGTTAACAAAGAAAAAAGAACCTTATTTCATAGCATTAGCATGGATCTGACACCTGGCAAATCGGGCAGTATGAAAAGCAGTGGCAGACTAACTTACTTTTTACTATCCCTTCCTTTCATAAGAGGGTGGGACTATTTGCCTCTCGCTCACTTTGTATGCATTAAAGTGAGATTCGTACAAACGACAGTCGGAAGTCCCTTTCACTTTCGTGGAAAAGAGAGGTCCGACTGTTGCTCGCCGAAAAAGTTGCCCATGCAATAATGCGCGCTAGCTCTTAAGATATTTTTCCGCTACCACCTGCATTTTTTTGCATTCACGAATTTTAATCCTTACCGAGTACCGATCGAACAGCTATGTAGGTATTGTTTATGTTATGGTCTTTACTTTTTTCCATTCTAATGTTGTCTAATCAAAGTATCTTCTTTTCACAGTTTTTCGGATATTTCCCTCATTGTATTACGAAGGCCTTATTGGTTTTTTTTCTACTTGTGTGTCTATATAGTCTCTCTATCACCCACAATGTTCTGCGATCGATTTCACAGTCACAAAATCTCCCATTTATCAGGGGTTATGTTGTTATATCATAGAAACTCGAGCCATTTTTATAGGCCCGATTTGACAGGTGTCAGATCCATGCTAATGCTATGGAATAAGGTTCATTTTCCTTTGTTAACATCTCTTCTACTATGGTTATATATAACACCTGAAAATGAAATGGAGCCTGTAAAAATGGCTCGAGTTTAATTTAATTACTTTGGTTTTGATAGTAATGTATTATTTTAAAACCCTTTTTTACAAATTAGAAGTTTTATATGCTTGCCTTAACATTTTGAGTTAATAAAAAGTAAAAAAAATATTTTTAATTAAAATAAACTTCGGCCCTCATTTACTCCGAAACCGTATCACTTACGACATTTTACCAAAGAGTATTTCCTGTTTGTATTTTTATGTTCTATCGATTCGCACATGTTTCATCTCTGGCCGCCAAAATTTGTTTTTTTGTCATCGCGAATTGTAGGTATACCAGGCTTCATACTAAAATGTCCCATGCTCTTTGAGAATCTTAAAGATGTGTTGTACCTTACGATTGTGCAGAATGAAGAAAGTAACAAATAAATTTGAGAATCTTAAAGATGTGTTGTACCTTATGATTGTGCAGAATGAAGAAAGTTACAAATAAATTTGAGAATCTTAAAGATGTGTTGTACCTTACGATTGTGCAGAATACATCTGTAAATACAGAACACCTGGCCAAACTGGTTGGTGAAGAACCCTTTACAATGGCGGGTGGCCGCGGCAAACAAGTCACTCGATGGGTTCTTTGAAGTGTCTTCGGCTTCTGAATCACTGCCCGACACACTTGAATCATCTTCTGGAATGTAGCAAGAACAGCAAATGTAATAAATGTTATGTCTTTAAAGGACTTGTGTACTTTTTCTAAATGAAAATCAATTGATTTTGAAGTGCAATTCTTACATGCCTACAGATCAAATTCAAAACTAACTACTTCACATACTAAATTTTACTTTTTTTAGGGTTATTACTAACTAGAATCTAGTTAGTACAGGATAAAAACTAATTAGTGAAAGGAGTTTTAGATGAGACTTTCATTCTACAAAGTCTCTAGAATTTTTAAATTAAACCCTGTTAAATCTAACCTTAATGAATGTAATATTATGGTAATATCACTTACCTTGTCTAGAATTAAAATTAGCAAATGTCACTGGTGTCTTGCCAAACAGCTTCCGTTTCAAGTTGTGTGTGTGCCAATGGTGCTTGTAGTGTGCGGTTTGTTCAGCTCTCGTCTTGAATGGACCAACGCCGCAGCAAGAGCATGCATTGCCGTCGGAGGCTCCATTTAGAGTCAACGCATTCAGGCGTTTTATTACACTCTGTTCATCAACTGAAATTTAATGAAATATATTAATTATATAACCTAATTGAAAGAAGATAGATATGGGATAGTAAGAGAGGTGTTGTCGGTACCTACAACACATTACCCAAACAGTTCTGTATAAGAGAAAATGATCAGCGTATTACAATATCGGAGAAAAAACTTTAACCTTTATCGGAGTAGAAGCAACCCTTAAACTGGATTTCATGCTGTGGCATGATAGGAAAGAATGTTTGTCATCAACTTTGATCTAAAGGAGCTTGTTTAGGATAATAAATTAAAATATGCTGTTATAGGTTAGATAGGTAGACAAATCATCTTACCGATCGAAGTGCTCTCAGTGAGCATACATGCTGCTACTTTGATACCTCTCAAAAGCTTCTCATAGTGGTCCAACTCATACACTCTCACTAATTTAGGCCTAACTATATCTGTTTTAGAGGCCATCGCGAAACATAGGTTATGTTTTGTATTTGTGACAAAAGTGAGGTTAGTTCTTGCTCTAAGTTATTCGTGGACAAAATTTTACACTGCAGTTAGTACAATTTATAAAATATTGTGCAATTTTAGCGCGTTATAAACAATTTTCCAAGATATTACGAAATGCATGACGTTTTGTCATGTCAGCGTCAGCTGTTTGAAATATAAAACATAACACCAGCGCTTTTACAAACAAAATAAAAAAATATATTATTATGAACTAGCGGCTATGTAGTAAATATATTAAATAGTGCTGCCATCTTGTATCTCTAACAAAAACGAAACAGCACGGTATGAAGCTTCAACTGCCTACTTCCGGTTTATAATTTTGCTACTCAACACAAGATGGCAGTGACAGTTTTAATTATTATATAAAGATGGCGTTACTTTATATTCAGCTATTCAAAACTAGATGGCGCTGTACTATAAAAAGTAGAAGTGAAGTTGCAAATACCTGTCAAAATAATTAAATTCCTAACTTAATCTATCAAAAATAATCGTAAAATGCATTTTTTCGAGAAAACGCTTATAGGTACTTTGTGACAGTTTTAGTAATAGGTACCATTTATGGCGTATTCTAATTGATTTTTCCGATTGATTGCACTTTAGTTTAATTAACTCTTGTAACCGCAAACTCTAGGTACTATAAATCGAATCTAAGCTAACCAATTTCATAGCAGAGTAACACGAATGAAATGATTCGAATATATTTTTTGTTACTTTTATTTTTCAACTCAGAAACCAAGAAAGCTAACCGCGACAAAGATTTATTTTGTAAAGAAGTCGAAGAGTGCCAACCATATAGCAACAAAAAAGTTTGTGGTGTTCGCTGGGACGGAGAACGGTTTCGTTTAAAAATATTTTCGGACGAATGTGAGCTGATGAAATACGGATGTAACGTCGAAGAAAAAGATGGTAGGTGGTACCCACCTAATGTTATATTGACTCTTCCAAATACTTCCAACCAAATTAGTTTGATGCCCAAATAAATAAATAAAAAAATCTGTACTTACGTAGCTTGACTGTCTGACGGCGCGCAGCCGCCAATACTTACTTTATGCTAACACGGTGATGCTAGTGACGTTTTGTACAATTAAAATGAGAATGAAATAAAAAATTAGGAAATTTGTATGAGCCCATAAAAAAGTAGATTTTTAGCTCGGTTTTACTAGTTCGGAGGCTGTATCTCATTAATCGTAACATACAGTTGAAATGCTCGCAGATGATGTATTTCTGTTGCCACTATTACAACAAATAGTAAAAACAAAAACTAAATCAATAATTTGGGGGGCCACCATACAACATACATAATTTCATGCCATTTTTATACATAATGTTACGGAACCCTAGCCGGAGCCAAGCAGCAGGAGTCAAACGGCCAGTCCGACTCGCACTTGACATACTTTTAAATTTTGATTTCAAACTATCATTCACATCGACATAACGTCCAACATTGTTTGCACGTTGCATACATAGGTTGCATAATCGATAGGTATTCGCCAATCGATAGCGTTCAAATGGACTTCTGACACAAAGGGCAGTTCGCCCCCATTTCGATGATTGATTCGAGTACCTACTCTGCTAAGGTTGCTACTATTTTCTTATTGAATTTTAAACATAGTTACCAGCTTAAATGCAATACCTACTTACATTACAATGCACAGCGTAATTTTTAAAAACTTGCAAAATTTTCAAGCGCGGGCAGGATTTGAACTTGCGATTTTCGTCATTACTAGTGACGACGCCTCTTCCATCTGGGCTACCGCAGCTCGTTCCTAGCCCGCCGATTTTACAAGTGTATTTAATGCCGGTATCGGAGCCGTGCCACGCGTAACTGGCATTAAATTTGCGCACACTTGCAAGATTGTATACCTTACACACGAAGTGTTCTAAAATTTGGTATTCACTACGTAATTGTTATTACGCGAAAGAAAAGTTTTTTTTTGTTTACCTGAACTAAATCGCACGCGCAATCAATCAATCAATCCTCTTATTTTTACATAGGTATGAAAAGAAACCCCTTCATTTCTTTCCTTTTCAGTATTTGGAGTTAATTTAAATGTTTTATCAAACAAAACGGCAAGTTTTAAACTGAATCTTAGTCACTGACCTCTTTTATAAACAAGTCAGGCGCACTTAAAGCTATGCACTTCTGATCTCTCATAAATGTTTGAATTTCGTATGCTATATTTTTTTAAAGAAGAGAATTCACTTCATTGTTAACAATGAATTGGGGAGAAAACTCAATTGTTTTTATTATCCATTGAAATACGTTATCCGCTATCAAAATGGAATTAACGCGGAAAGATTTTAGGGTGATGGATGATCTTTCACGATTTTAATAGTTCACTCTCTCCACAAGATTGCTACGCTCGTATTCAAAATGTTTTTGGTACAAAAGCACCTCATTTGAGCACCGTGAGGCGTTAATCGTGGTCGTGTTTCTCTCTACGACGAAATTCGGGAAGGTCGGCCCTCAACAGCGATCACCGAGGAAAATGTGACTACTGTCCGGAAACTTATCGAAGAAAACCGGCGTATCACCACACATATGAGAAGATTCGAGGACATTTAGGCAATAGTATGAGCCGAATTCATTAAATTTAACATTCGCATTTAAAAGGCATAAAACTTTGTAGCTGATGGATTCCTAAACTCGTACTAGCTAAAATAAAAACACGCTCGAGTTGATTGGTGTACAAAATGCTTCTTAGGTATGATCATGGACTCTCAAATGTTGTTTATGATAAAGTAACAGGAGACGAAACATATATATATATTTATATATATATAGTTACCTTCCAGAAAGAGAGCAACAGTTTTTTGTATGGGAGTTAGAAAGCGAGGAGAAACCGACAAAAATTAGTAAGATGAAAAGCGTCGGCAATTATTTTTTTCTCCAAGACGTATCGTGTTTGCACAGTTCCGCTAGAAGCACAGAATACCTATAGTGAATGCGGAATGGTACACCATCATTTGTTTGCTCAGTGTGCTTGAAATACTTAGGGAAAACCGACCAAGAAGTCGTATCCTGCTGCATCAAGGCAATGCTTCAGCACCCGCCGCAAAAGGAACAAAGTCTTTTTTGGACTCTGAACATCTTTGGTGGAGCTTGTGACACATCCCCTATACAGTCTAGACCTAGCATCATGTGAATTTTTTATTTTCACAAATATCGTGGATTTGATAAGAGGGATTACATTTTTGGAGCCAGATGAGGCCGCGCTAGCTTTCAACGAGCACGTTAAAACATGCCTTTAGGCCAATGGTCCTTGTTTTCAAAAATGGTTCGAACGCAAAAGTGTTAAAATGTAATGGAAAATATTTTGAAAGGATAAAAATATAACATTTTACAAATATACTGTTTTATTTATGAATCACGCAATATTTTCAGTGTGCTCCATGTATTTTGCAATATATTGAGTTTGATTTACTTTTCAATATTATCCAATATCTCCAAAAAATTTAAAACCTCAATCTTCATTTAAACAACCAGAAACACTGCAAACGTATTTGCATTTGCGATAAATCATTTACGCTGATGACACTTGACAGCATACTCGGGTGTTCGATTTAATTCCATTTAAATAAAAGGACAAAAAAGGACATTTATTATGTTAGCCAACAATTTTTGAGTACAAATTTGGTACAAATAGGTACTTACACAATATAACTACAAACACCGAAAGGGCGATGACGTCTTATCTTTTTAGTCATCTCCTGAAAGGTCAAATATCATCGGTGACATACGTACAAAAATTTCCAAAGACTTGTTCAGAGACAGAAAGTCTTACAATACACTAAACAGAAGTTCGTTGTAAATGATACCTAACTATAATTATAAAATTAAGAAGTGTAGGTAGATCTCTTTCTTCTTTTCGTGTGGAACATCGAGGCGTCCGTCGACCCGAGGAACCCTAGTGTCAGAGTTTTTCAACTGCCTACTACTTGTAGTAGGCCTCTGACATGGTTGTGTAACGACCGCCGTCTAAATAATCATAGACAGCAACCGGGACCGACGGCTTAACGTTCCCGCCAAAGCAAGCACATCTTTCTTTTCGGACAATCAAGTGGTTCACCCTGCAATGTGGTGTAACATAACCTAACCAGACTGGAAACAATTTCACATAGTGATAAATATCAACTTCATGAGTAACCCACCGAAAATCGAACCAAACCAACATTTCATTAAAATCCACCTAAGTTTACTGTAGTAATGAGGTGTGAGCTAGATAGGGGTGAACATCAAAGCACCCCGGAATAACCAGCCAGATTAAACAATATTGAGGGAGACTTATGCAATGAGTAGTACCTACATATTATCATAAAGAGAGATATTTAGATATTAGTAGTTATAATTTCGATCGTAACTTTATTTATCCACTTTTTTAAAATGTATATGTTACAAAAGTTTCGTCTTTCATATTTCTTAACTAGTCCAGCGTAAAAACTGAACTAAACTACGTATATGTTATATACTTACATGCATTATTATTTATACATTTATTTATTTGGTTCCATTCAGCTCTAAAACAACGGCATGTATAATGTGTGTGGCATAATGACGATTCCTTGTAGTTGTTGCCGTCCATCTGTCTAAGAAACCGTTCACTGCAGTCTCATAAGATAAATTATCTTCGATGACAGAACGTAAAACTGCGTTTTAGAGCGCCTTTTTGGAGAAAATTTCTACATAACAAAATAATCTTATCCTACCCCTTTCATGCGCACACGTCAGATAAATTTTCTAAACCCCTCAACTGTGAGAAAATTTTGCCTAACTTCAGTTTGACAGGTGCATAGTGTTATATAGGGTGAAATTTTACTAGTGATCGATAGCGAAATCTCAAGATGGGCTGATGATAACGGACAACTTTCCCAAGGAACATAATATGTCGAAATATAACAAAAATATTTTTGGGTCACATAGTAACTCAAATCAGCTTATATCGGAAATTGGGTATGGGTGGACAATATTTTTTCGTATTTTGGCCTATGTTCCTTGGGGAAAGTTGTTCCTTATCACCAGCCCGTCTTGAGTTTTCGCTATCTGTCAATAGTAACATTTTACCCGATATAGGTAATGTTTGGGTGATATATTTCGGTTGTTTATTGTGTTACACTATAAATAATACTTAAATAAGTTTATATTTACGAAAATAAAATCAGACAAAGCGGCAAATCTTTAGAAATCGCTAATGTGAAGACATCTGTCATTCGCTCATTAACTTCGCCAAACTCCCGTTCAGAGGTGTGTTTGTTAAAATTATGAGCTAAGGTTATCTTATCTGGTGCACGCTGAACGTACCCTTGGGTGCGCCCACGAATACCTTCTTGATTTGTGGTGTATGTGTGAGAGCTGAGGAAGTCCCTAATTATAAATTTGACACACGACAGGACAAAACGTACTTTTACGTTTTATTGGTTGAAAAAGTCGCCTAATGTTGTATGGGAATATTGAATATTAATTTTGTTCTATGTAGTATTTGTTTTTAAAGCGGCAACAGTAATGTAACATACATAAATCTACTATAATAAAATATACTATTCTTTTTCATGAAATACGGCCTCTGGACCATTATAGATAAAATCGAGGAGTAAAAACGCCTTTTTTGTATGGGAGTCCTCGATTTTTTTAAATTTTATTCCAATTATTTGAATTCTATTAATTTATTCATTAACAGTTACACTGTGTTCGAATGTCTTAAAACAAATTACACAAATTATTAAAAAAAAACTAATGGCGTAAAAATATAATTTAATATCAGTCTATGTATAAAATACAGTATAATTATGAAATTCCCTAATAAAATGAATAATTACATGTCACAGACAATTTGATTAAATACAATTCCAATTAGTATATGCCCAATTAAATATCAATAACTAATTTAAAATCTAAAAATTTGTAGAGCGGCAACAGAAAAACGGCATCTGTGAAAATTTCAACTATATATCCATCACGATTTATGAGAGACAGACGGACAGACGGAATAAATGAATGAATGAATGAATTTATTTATTAGCCAAATGGAGTATTTTTAAAACTAATACATAACCTAATACATAACCTGGGACATGGCTGCGTTTAACATTGACCATCAAAGCTGGGAGAAGCTTGCTGAGGATAGGGACGAATGGCGTAAATGTGTGTTTGATGGGCGTAAAACACACGATAATGCCTGGTTTTCTGGTCTCGCTAACAAACGGCAAAAACGTCATCTAAACATGCATGTGCCAGTCTCAAATTCCACCTTCACTTGTAGAGCGTGCGGAAAATTATCGCTCCCGTATCGGCTTATACAGCCATGAAAAGTCTTGCCTCAGACACTGATTAAATCGTCTGTCAACGACGTGTGAGGCCAATGATGATGACATAACCCCACAAAACCACTGTTCGAGGATTGTCTGTGGGAACTTCGAGTTGACTTCGAGAAAGCGAAGTCTCAGTAAATAGGGTCTAGTTTTGATCCTTTGGGTACGGAACCCTAAGACTGTATATTGAGGACATTTTTACCCTTTCATTAGTTACCATTAAAAATTGTTTTTTCTTGTTGTGTTGTGTGGGCCGAAATAAATGTATTTTCTTTCTTTTTCTTCAAAATAGACACAACATCATTAACAACTTATAATACGTTTTTTTGCTTAATTAGAAGTTAATAGGTACAAAGCTTGTTGTTTTCACAATATCCAGCTTAACTCAAGTAGCATCGCTAATTAAATGGAAAATCACGGGAAAAACATTTTTTTCTGCGATTTTCAGGTAATCTCCAATTAGTAACATTGAGTAGGAATAGATTCTTGCTAATGGTGCCTTCTTGAAATGCGCAAGATGTCAACAACTCTGTAGGTAGTACCCACTTAACTTGTGTAGGTAGATATTTATATAATGGGTACTTTTCCTTGGAGATTAGAGCCATATTTTAATATGAATAGGTAATTATAGGGAAACTTGCTATTCGTTCCTGAATTGGTAATTGTATGTAGGTACCTTATTTATGTTTTATTGTACGCAAAAATATTACAGGAGACACACATAAATAAATAATAAGAATCCTGGACGATTCACATAGCGCCATCTAGCCCCAAACTAAGCAAACCTTGTACTGTGGGAACTAAATAGCTGATATTAACGCCTATATACCTTTTTACACATACAAAGAATAACGACACAACAGGACAACTCATTTCTGCTAAGAAATTTCTTCCAGCTGACCTCCGTTAAATGAGACTTTATGAGACAGGCGGATTAGGCGTGGACAATAGAATATAATTATTTGAAATAAATCTTCACACGAATAGGCTAAATATACCCGGAATAAACTTCAAAAATATACCTACATATGGTATATGTAAATTCTACATTATAAGAAAAACTTATATATTTACCTATTTATAAATTTACATACTCACACATACATAGTCTTGCAATACGTATCTATCTATCACTTTCTATTACTTTCTACCTATCTACCTCAAAGCCAAATAAGATATTACAGTAAGTACTTAGATACGTGTCCATGTCCAATGTAGTAAATCTTGTTACTTACTTGATATACTTAATTTCGTTACTGAACTATTCTTACTTACTTACTTTCTATGAAATGAAATATTTAAGAACACCCATTTTTGACTAGGGGTAAGCTTAAAACCAACAATGTGCTGTGCCTACGCCCATTTCAGCTCATGTTGTATATTTGTACTGAATTTATTGATTGTTGTGCCTAAGATGTGATGCGAAATAAATATATTTGTATTTGTATTGTAATCTAAATATGTGATTATGTTGCATGCCGTTCATAATAACGTGAGCCTGTTTTTTTAGGACTGTATTCTGCTATTTTAGCCCCGGGGATTTGAAATCTACGACTATATTTGGTGGGGAGCTGGAGCTCACCTGTAACGTGTGCCAGTGACCGATATTTATACTTCAATTATATCTATATTATGGTTCACAGGTGATTAATGGTGTTATACGTCATTCGCTATAACCCGCCAATTATGGGCTTTAATAAATATGTAAAACTAGCCTGACTATCAGATATCAGATATTTACGAAAATTATTGTATTTTAGGGTTCTAGAAAATTATTGTATTACAAAGAGTCAAAATAAGACATTACTGAGATCTGTCCGTCTATCCATCTATCTGTTTGTCTGTCCGTCTGTCACTAGCCTGTATTTTATTCATAAACCATTTTAGCTAGAGAGTTGAAATTCTCACAGTTGCCGTATGCATGTTGCCACTACAATAACAACAAATAAGGGGGCTCCCATACAAGAAACGTGTATTTTTTACTCGTGTGCTGAACACTAAATAGAATTGAAATATTTGCATGCTTAATTAATATTGTCTAAAAATGTTTGCACATTCGCCGTGTGGTGCCGGCTTAATAGCATCACCCGAAATCTACTCGTGGGTTTCGTAAAAAGCGACACAGGGAAAATTGTCCAGGGAATGGGCAGCAGCGTTGCCCCATAAAGGGGAAGCCCATGTCAAGCAGTAGACTGAATGTTTGCACAGAATAATACTTTATAACATCTTCTCATATTTTGGTAAATATTCTTTAAACTTCTTTATAATGGTTCGGAGGCTGTATCTCATGAACGGTAAAAGTAAGACGGTAAGAATTTTTATAGAACATGTATTTGTTGCTGCTAGAAAAACAAATACAAAAAAAAAAACAGAATAAAATCAATATTGAAGAGGGCTCCCATACAACAAACGTTATTTTATACTTTTTACGGTTTTGTTCGGCCATATACTTAATATCTCTTCACGGGCCTTGCCGGCTTTGCTAAGTTTTTTGGTCAGACAGTAAAATGGACAATTTCTCAAAAAGAAGGTATTTAAGGTCAATATATTATTTCTATATCTCTACCTGTAAATTTTTTGGTTATAAGCTATCCGTTCGTAATTTTAAGTAGGGATAAGTAAAATTTCAGTTCTAACGTAAATAATGCAACAAATTGCCTTACTACAAATTTTGATTTCAGAATACGGTATAATAAACATGGAATATTGCAGCGAGACAGCAGTAGAAACAGGTGACTTTAACAAAACTGTATCAAAACCCAAATGTATAGAAGAATGCCCGTTACAAGTCGCCAACGAAACTATTTGTGGCATCGTGGACCAAATAGCTGGAGTCAAAGCACGACTGTTTATAAACGAATGCGAGATGGGAAAGTACAACTGTAAGAAGAACTCTTCGTTTTATTCCGCAGACGATTTTATCTGTAACGGTCTCGTTCTACCGCAAAAAGAAAAACCAAAATGTACGAACATCTGCCCGGAACACGCACGCAACAAAACCATCTGCGGTATTAGAAAACTAGGGGAAGGAGTTAAAGCAAGATTATTTAAAAACGAGTGCGATATGATGATATACAACTGCAAGAACAACTTAGCTTTTAATGCTACGGACGATTTCATTTGCAACGGCCTTGATCTACCAAAAGAAACATCAAAAATCGATTGCTCGAAAATCTGCACAGCGCAACGCAGCGAAACTATATGCGGTATCAGAGAACAAGGCAAGGGCTTTAAAGTGCGCTTATTCGCCAACGAATGCGAAATGATGATATACAACTGTGAGAACAAGTTGACGTTCAATCAGACTGATGACCTCGCTTGTGGCGGTCTAGTTCTTCCCCAGAAACTTACCACTAAACCCCGGACACCGCAGAGGCGTAAAAATATAATTGTCGTTGACGCCAACATGTTCGACAATACAGGCGATATCAACCAAACTATTGATAACTTCTTTTCTGGAACGCGTATGTTCGATATGCCGGTGCAGGACGTGAGCCACAGTATCAATGCGACCACGAGAAGAGTGTTGATCAATCTGTTTGGACCTGTGGTCGTTTTCAAGCCGTGGGTGCACATACCGAAGAAAAGGAAGAATGACACCTGGCACTTGCCACTGATCAATTCTTGCTACCATAAGTGTCCGACGGTAAGTGCGTTTTTATTTTTAAAATATTCCCATTATTTACTTAATATATGTACTAACGGCCGTGTGATGTCGGCTTAGAATAGCATCACCCCATTTCTTAAGTCGTAAGAGGCGACTAAGGGACTCGAGGGTTAGATGTGTATTGTAATTTTAGGCGATGGGCTGACCATCTGTCACTAAAGTGATACACAGTTATCTGATTGACCCTCAAACTTTTGTCAAACGTGGTGTTAATATCAATTTTACGGTCGTTAACGCTCTGCTTACCCTGTAAGGGATATAGGCGTGATTTATGTAAGTATGTTTGTATTGTAAGTATATTAAGTGTAAGTATAAGGGGTGTTAGAAACGGTGTGCCATGCACGATCAGACCAGAGACTCATGAAAAAAATATATGATCTATCATACAAAGTAAAGACTGATTTACATTATAGACTATCTGTTTCAGGTTTTTAATTACATTACTACATGGTTACATATATTTTACACCATTATACAAGTCCAGCATGTAGCACTTCCTAGAGGCACCGCAAATTATTTTGGTAGCAACAATCGTATAAAGTAACAAAAATATTGTTACAATTACAACTGTCTATACTCTTTAGGGAAACTCGTTTTTTTTAGTTTTTCATCTTAATAGTGCTAGTACTCCTTATTCAATAAGGAAAGTAACTCAGTTTCGTAGACAGATCACGCCTGCAAAGTATTCAATACACCAGTGCTGAAACTACAGGTGTAATTCTCAGTACATTGCGTAGCCGGTTAATATTCCTGTATCATAATAACTAACCGACTACGCAATGAACATCGAATTTCCCCTGTAAAATTTTAGCCAGTAGTTTGATAATATCAGTCACTGGTATAGGCACCTACTTATAATTATGTTATGATATTACCATGAAAAGGTATTCGTGTAATATAAAAGGCAAGATGATATCACGGTAATAATTTTACATTCACTGAAAAGAGCAACCCATTATTAATAAAATAAGCTTAGCACCCCGTTTATTAATAAAATCAGCTGAAACCGGTATTCCACTACCTACCCTTGCCAACAGGATTCAATTCGGCATTATTTGATAGTTATTTTACGAGTGATATTTATTATAATAAATACAAGATGCCCGGCAATGTATACCGACTTGGGCACTGTTGGTAGGTTTGTGTAACTAGAATATCACATACATACATCACGCCTTTATTCCTTGCCGGGTAGGCAGTTAAAGTTCGTTATCTCCACGTCTGACGAATATTTGAGGACCGTTTCAGAAAACTCGTGTATCATCATTATAGTGACAGACTTTTGGGACTGAACTAGATTATTGGGTGTTTTAATGAAGTGACAAAGCCCAGCGGTTGCATCCGCTTTATTTTCTTTCGTGTGGGACACCAAATCGGTAAAGAACCTGATGAACCCGCTGTAAACCTTTTTTGCCGTAGAAACAAGAAGTTTTCTTGGCGTGTATTATAAACCTTCCTCTTGAGTCACTCTACCTATATAAAAAACACATCAAAATAAAGTAGTATTAATAAGTATAGTTTAGATTATTTATTTCACATTATAGTTTCTAAAAATCTGTTACAATTAATAAAAATCAATGTCCACCATAATGTGATCGTCAAGGAAATATAAAATATAAAAATAGAAGTATACAATGTCAAATCAGTACATAATCAATGTCATAAAAAAGCTATAAAAAGTATAAGCATACACACATAGGAATATGCGGACAGACAAGAGAAGCGACTTTATTTCATACTAGCAGCCCGCCCAGCGGTTTCACCCGCTGCTAACAATTTCCCCCCGGGAATAAGACAGTTTAATATAGCCTATGTTTATCAGGGATAATGTAGGATTGATTAGAAGATTAATTAGAATTAGGATTCCAAAAATGTTGACATCAATTTGAAACAAATATCGTTTTCAGATGGTGGTGGCGTAAAGTTACATGCCGTGTGATTAACCTGGCCAGTCCCTTTTATCCCGCCCGAGCCGGTTTTCTATTAGGTCATAACAAAATTGTAATAAAAAATAGAAAAATGTGTGATACAAATTTCTTTTTTTAGAATGACGGTTCATGACGTCAATAAGTGATAATACTATCCTACATTGAATAAAGAATTTCAATTTCAATTAACGGTAAAAGATTTTTTTTAATCGGTTTAGTAGTTTCGGAGCCTATTCCATTCAAACAAACAATAAAAAAAGCCTGTTTCTAATATTAGTGTAGATTATATTATTATTATTTTAGTGTGATGCCGGCTTAGAATAGCATCACCCGATTTCTTTCCCGTGGGAGTCGTAGGAGGCGACTAAGGGACTTAAGGGTGTGTACCTATGCAATTTTAGGCGATGGGCTGACAACCTGTCACTATAAGTACACCATTTTCCGAATGACCCTCAAACATATGTCAGACGTGGCGTAAATGTCCGTTTTTGCGGCCGTTTACGCTCTGCCTACCCCGCAAGGGATATGTGTCTGTATGTATTATTTTAGTGTAGATTTATTTAATGCATTATTTAATGTTTTTTTGTCGTCTTTTTTATACCGATTAAGGGACAGCCCTTCGAATACTGATAGGGTGCATGAAACATAAAACTGGACAACTTTCCCCTTGAAACATATGTCAGGAAAGGCCAAAAAAAATACCTTCCATACAAAATCACAATCAGCTGACTGAATTCACTATGGGAAGTCAGTTTTTTTACGTTTCCTGAAATATGTTCCTAGGGGAAAGTTGTTCAGTTTCATGGTCTGCATGTACCCTATCAGTATTCGGAGGGCTATCCCTTACACCCTTTAATACAGAAATGATTAAATGTAATCATTACACTACTGGTACGAATAATGTGGCGTAGTTTGTAAAACTGTAGTACATCACTTTGCTCTATTGTCAATAATTTCCACAGCGTACGCGATATAAGATATTTTTTTGGTAAATTTTTCACACGTTGGGTTACATTATCGAAATTTTCACAAGGATCCCTATTTTTTTCTCGTATAAAATATAGCCTATGTTCATCAGGAATAATGTAGGATTCTGATAGTAAAAGAATTTTTAAAATCGGGCCAGTAGTTTCGGAGCCTATTCGATGCAAACAAACAAACAAACAAACAATCAAATCTTTCCTCTTTATAATATTATTAAGTGTAGATGTAGACTACGTAGTAATGATAATAGAAGTGATTGAACTGCTGCCAGGTTCTTGGAGACCTTGCTTCGCTTTGAAAGTTTTTGATACCAATATTTTAAATGTAAATGCTAAAAGCGTTGTTTTTTAAAATAGAGTTTCTTTATGTAATACATTTCCGAACGCTTTTTATTTCGATACAGGTGATATAACAAATAAAATAATCATACGACAATTTATTATACGTTTCAACTCAGTCCGAACGGACTAATAGAGGTAGGTACGATATATGGTGATTTGTATGGGGTACTAAGTGTTTTTAGGTGTTACGTCGACTAAACCTTTTAATTTCAATCCTAAATCTGGGATTGTAAAATATAAGCTGAAAACAACAAACACAGTGTCAATTTATACAAAATGATTTCTTTTTCGACTATGCTCCTTAAGGATACCCAAAACTAAAGTAGTACAGTTTTATGGACTGGATCATCCCTTAAAATATGTGTAGCCTACTATTTTTACATTTTGTATAATAAAATAAACAACTTAACTTATCTCTGTCCAAACAGATGCGCCTTTATAGTTTTAAAAATATATATATAAAATATTTTTAATGTGTTCTCTCTTTCCCCTCTTTTTTTGTGGGATACCGAGTCGTGCAACGACACGATTAACCCGGTTGTATAATGTGGTATTAGACTTGAACGCTTAAATATATCTTGGCTCGGAAACCCTTTACAGGTATAGTTACAGATTGGGTAGGTAATGTTATAGTTGCCATACAATATTCTGTTTGTACATTATCCTAAGCTCGAATAAAAAGATCTTTAAAAATAGACGCCAGGATTATACCTTCCTATTTATATTTTGAAGATGTGGATAAAATGTTTATTTTATTTTATAATCTTATAATAAATAGGTACTTACCTTAAACGAGCAATTTCTGTGTAGGTATATAGGGCTTCCTGTTTTAGGTGGCCCAAAAAATCGAAATTGTGGACATCCTAAGCTACCAATCTAGCCTATAAACGTTTAATATTTTACGAAAAAGTTTGGTGTCCCATACTAATTATGCTGACTGATAAAACATTTTGTGAGGAATGTCTATTTTTTTTTGTTGAATGTTAATTTTTAATTTAGTTACATAAGTAGCTTAGCATGTCCAGAATCTAGATTCTTCCTTGGACTATCTAAAGCGGGACACCCTGTATATGTAGGGGATTTTGAGAGTGATAAATCCAATTAGCTACGTTTGATCATTCAAAAAAACCCTTCTACCAGCAAAAATCCGAGCAATATTTGGTAAACGGTATTTAATTTATCTAAAAACGTGTATAAAATAAAACATAAATCCATGAAATTGAACTACTTCCAACAATAAATATTTAACCATTTATTGTCACCAAAAACATACACAGGAACAATTTACAATCAGACAAGACACAGTAGGTTTACTTATTTCTAAAAAGAAATTTCTTACAGCAAACCTTATTTAGGTTTGAGAGAATCTATAATTCGAGACGCGGATATGACGTGTACAATAGCAAAAAGTACGTATATA
This sequence comes from Tuta absoluta, assembly GCA_027580185.1. Taxonomy (NCBI): domain Eukaryota; kingdom Metazoa; phylum Arthropoda; class Insecta; order Lepidoptera; family Gelechiidae; genus Tuta; species Tuta absoluta. The sequence continues at coordinate 15,910,237 of JAQAHW010000010.1, read as the reverse complement.
TGCGAATAAAATATTTCAGGAAACGTCACAAAATTTTCGTGATTTTGTATGGGAGGTCGATATTTTTTTGTCCTGACATATGTTTCTAGGGCAAAGTTGTTCAGTCTCATGGTCTGATCATGCCTGCTAAATTTTCGGTGCAACGTCTCTTACCCCCTGTATATTGGACGCACGCAATAATTAATAAAGGGTCTGTTAGGTACTGCGTTTTACTTACCCATTGATGCAGACAATACGGGGGCTCTCAGGTGATGCATTAGCATCAATGTGCTAAGCCTTTGATACAATCTGACAGGATCTGGACAATACCCACAAAGACATAATAGGTGCGGACACCGAATCCGGTAATTACTTAGCATAGGACGTCTGACGTTTGACATCTAGCCATTAGTCCATAGCGAATTCTAGAACAAAAGGTATTGTTACATTATGTTATAGGTAAGCCACAGAATCGGGCTGATTAGAATGTATACTGCCTGGGTTGGGTGCTGTCACAGAGCAGTAATCCGTACTATAATATTATAAATCTAAGAGTTTGTATGTATGTATGTTTGTTACCTCTTCGCGCTCAAATAGCTTGACCGATTTGGATGATATTTGGAACTCAGATAGAGTATAACTTGGAATAACACATAGGCCACTTTTGACCGCGGAAAAACAACTAATACCACGGGAAAATTTGTGGCAGCAGCGGGTGAAACCGCTGGGCGGAAATATAGTGTGTAAGAAAATTCATACAATGCAAGCGTGCCACTGGCCGTCACCGTCATACATAAGTAATGACTGAATATCAGAGGTACCACAATTGACTTCCTAAGAATGGATACCTAGACAGGTTGACTAGGAGATAACGTCTTTGGCGTTAAGTCCGCCCATGTGCATTTTTGTGCATAGAGAGAAAGAAATAGGTAATTATCATCAAAGAAAAGCGTACATTGAGGTTAAATAAGGCACATTATTTTATTTTTTGAAAAATTCAGGTGCGTAAAATGATCAACACTGATGTGAGCTATGGCCCACCGGATTGACATGCGGTATTATCCTAAGGCGTCTCTTTCACAGAATAAATAATACTAAAGTACTCTATTAGAAGCGCGCGCGACATGTCTGGGCAATGAACTTACCTATATGTTTTCTGGGCTGGAAACGGCTGCTAAATTAAAATCGTTACCTACATTTAGGTGTCGAAAGCGTGTCAGTTTTATACAGGGTTATTCTTTATTCACCCCGGAAATTTTACAGGGCGATTCTACTCATGATTCTGAACAACTTATATATGGGGTCACCTGCGAAATCGCGAAAAAAAGTCCAGCTCTTCCATACATTTTGTTTGAGTAGGTATGCATTTTTCTTTGGAGCAGCTGTTTTTTTATCGTGATTTCGCAGGTGACCTCATAATAAAAGTTGTACATAATCATGAGTAGAATCACCCTGTAAAATTTCCGGGGTGAATAAAAAATAACCCTGTTTCCACCAAACCATCCATGGTTTGGTCGTATTGTATTCATCAAAATTTTAAACATAGATTATCAATGTGGCAATAGAATTACAGTTGAGTATCACTTGCATTGCGATGGCAAAAATATGCAAGAATCGGTGCTGGCATTTATGTAAAATGTGCCCTAAAAAGTTCCTGGTAGTCTTTGTTATGACAACAGCACTACCTCATCTCTTCCCGCCGATGTTGTTATACTGTATGTTAGTTTTCAATTTAAAACTAAACAACTAAAGTTTTTACAATTCCCTTTATCCGTAAACATGGAATATCACCGTTAATAATAGAATATCAATCTAACTCAGAGTAAAAAACCATGTTAACTGTAAAAAAAATCTGGTCCCGGATCCAGTTTGTGATGAAAGGCTTTTACGAAATTCCGAAAGCTGAAATTGGACGGGCCACTTTGCAATTGTACAAATTTGGCGCTTGCTAAACTGTATAAAAAACCTGAGAGATTTAAGTAGTAAATAGATGAAAATGTATTTGTGACCCAAATGTCAGCCCGAGCACCATTAGGGCCCAAAGTCAGCTCCATAAAAATATTTTCAGTTGTGTGTCAATGGCCTGTCAGTGCGACAGTTTTGGACATTTCGTATTCTGCTAAGAGTTTGAAGAATAGAAAATCTCAGTGGCATTGTAATGACAGTGGAGTGTCGCTGGCATTGCAAGAGTAAAAAAAAAGAGTATCCGAGCCATGGGGTGAAATTATAAGAAAGATAGGCTGTTTGTTTAAATTCAGTCTGACACAGGTTGTATTTTTATGGTGTATCGTGCACGTGCGATTTAGTTTGGATTATCAATTTATAATAAATTAGGCAAACACTTGTTGATCTTCCTTTTTCTTACGACCTATTCGCGACATGCACGATACTCATATTTCACGTATATTCGATACAATGATATTGTTTACGAAGTGAACAACAAAGAAACCCAAGCTTTTAGTTGCTTTTAAACACTAGAGACACAAGGACATTTATGTCAAACATCAATAGGTGTTAAGATGCTCATATTAGCTATTAGCAGGCCATTCATGCCTTTATGTTGCATACTGACAATAGACTTGCAGACAGGTTCTATTACAAATTCATTATCTATAGCTACTGTTCGGTTCACAGTGTAGGTAGTAACGTATTACGTTTCTAAGTGACTGCACCAAGCTAAAAGTACCAAATTCTATCTGCAGTACTGTACCTACTTATTTTTACAAGCTTTTACATGGTAGCCAGGGTCTGATGATGGAGCCGGAAGGTGGTCATAGCATCTCAGAGATGAAACTACGTTTCCCCTATCGGGTTTGGGCTCGTTGGAATCGTCTAGCCAACCACTTTTTAAATGACAGCTATAAAGGCTTTTTATAAAAACTTTTTTAATTATATTTGTACGACTCAGTGTCCCACTCGAAAAGAAGAATTATATTTATTATTATAGCTTTATTTCCAAACATAATTATACATTTGTTTTTAGTTTCATTTTGTTTTCTTATAATTTTTCCTGTAAATGTTTGGCCCCTCTTGGGTAAAAGCCTCCTCCATTTTAATCCATTTTTCCGTGTCCATCGCAACATCCATTTCAACCTACTTATTTATCCAAAGCCTATTGATTATTGTTAAGTAGACAAATAATCATATTTGTTTATTTATGTTTGTATGTAGACAAATGATTATTGTTAAGAATATAATATTCCTTATTTCACAAAAATAATAATAAAATACACAGAAAAAATACATTCAATTTTTGTCGCTAAGGCGAGCTTATATCTAAAAAAGAGGTCTCTTCCAGCCAACCCATAAGTAGATACCTTGAAAATTGCTACGCCCTTCCAGGGTGTGGCATTGTGTACTGCAAATTTATTTATACCATCTTGTAATATTAATTATGACTTGCAATAAAAATGAAATGCCTAATAGAAGCACTAATAGTACGGTCAGGGTTATTTTGGGGTTCCGTACCTAAAGGGTGAAAACGGGACCCTATTGCTAAGTCTTCAGTCACCAGGCTATAGATATCTCATAACCAAAAAAAAAAAAAGCCGTGATAGTTAGGCAGTGTAAATTTTCACAGATCATGTGTTTCTATTGCCGCTATAATGAAAAATACAAAAAATAGAATTAAGAAAATATTTAAGGGGGCCTGCATACAACAAACGTGATTTGTGTGTATTCATGCTCGAGTCCTCCTCGCACTTCCCCTATCTTTTTGTCAATACTCAAACGTTTTAGGATTATTCTACTCCTGCTAATATTGACCGAGTAGATATGGCGTCGTTGCAATATTCTACTGTCAACACAGATTGGCCAGTACGCTCTAGTCTAGTACATTCTGTTCAAAGGGCTTTACGGTTGCATAAATACAAACTACATACACCGTAATACAAACATGACAATCCGGTATTGCTGGAACTGTGTAGTGTTCACGTTGTGGTTATAAGATCTAGTTAGGAGCTCCTTTTGAACGGCTCAAACAACCATAATATTATAGGTGTACGGTAAAATTTTACTAGTGATCGATACTGAAAATAGAGTACGGGCTGGAGATTAAAAAAAATAGTAGTTTATGCAACTGTCATATAATGGGAATCATTAGAATTCGATGTCTGTTTATCACACGAGGCTTAGCCAAGTGTGATAATAGTTTGACACGAGCATTCTAATGCCTCATTATAGCAGTTGCATACGCTATTTTATCTACACTCTAAAAAAAAAATTAGTTTAACACTTTTCCAAACGTCCGCACCGGCGGCGATTGCAAGGCCCGATACATGGTCAAATTCAATACGAGAACGAATATGGCTTTAAATGAATTTTCTAAAATTCTATACTAACAGTTGTTTAGATGTCGAGAGTGTCGAGACTGAACAACAAATAACTAAACAACTGCTCAACATCTGAACAACTGTTAAGTACATAACTTAACATAAGCCTGTACTCACAGATCCATCTATCCAATAGAGATTGTATTATTAGCTAATGTAATGTGTACAGCGCCATCTATAAAATCATTCTTGTATCATCTTAATAAGTAGCTTCATGTAGATCCTTGATCGAAGGATAACTATAGTTTGTATGTAATGTTTGTAACCAGTTCAAGACATGCTTGATAGATGGCGCCATAGTAATATAAGAGCCAACGATTTAAATGTACTAATTTTAATATTCACTTTTCCATTCGGGAGCAGCCCAATAACACGCCTTCAAACTACTTATTACTGAGTTTTCTTTTGCCCATCTCTGCACCACCTATGTCCACTGCTGGACATAGTTTTGGTGACCCCAGTGAATAGGCATCGGCATTTAGCAAGAATTTCGCCGGATCGCCAGATACGACGACGGTTATTGCGTAATCGGGCCGCCGCCGATTCGAGCATACGAAGACTGTGTGCCGAACCACGTGGCGGAAGATCTACCCCTCCGTTGCCTACAGAAGAACCGCATTCAGAGAAGAGAGCTCGATCGTAGGAATCGAGTACGGAGCAATTTCTGGTGCAGGATATTACGGCATTGGGCGTGCCGTTCCCGTCGGCGTGACAACGAAGCTGGTCTCGTCGAGGGTGGGTGCCATCCCGAGAGTCTTCAGAAGCTACGTGTGTTGCCGTCTGAAGAAGAAAAAGCAGGCCACGTGTGTGGCAGTCTCAAAAGGAACAGCAGCGCATAAACTGAGAGTCAGGTTAGTGAGCTGGCATCCTAATCCATTCCCATCCCATCCCAAGTGTATAGAAAATTAATAATTTCTGTTACTGTATCTTAATTAGGGCACAGTTTGTCGTTTAAAATGAATAGTTCGGATGAAAGTGACGGTACAGAGAAAGACCAGGCGACGACCATGAGCACTCTTGTAAATAAACGAGGTGTCTACAAGAGAAAGCTTACCCTCTTTAAGAAATTTATAGTGGGAATAGATCCCAATTCTTTAACGGCTGAGACTAAAGTAGATATCCAATTACGACTAGATACTTTGCCCAAACTATATTCAGATTTTTCAAAGGTACAGAATAGGATAGAAACTGTGTGCTCCGATGGTGACATCGAAACACAAGCTGCCGAGCGGGAGAAATTCGAGGATAGTTTCTTTAAACTATCCGCGAAAGCTAAAATCATGGTTCAAAAGGAGGAAACGGAGAGAACCAGGGATCCGTCTCCACCGCCGAAGAACAGTGAGTCAGTAAAATTACCCGAGATTCATTTACCTATTTTCAAGGGGGATCTAAAACAATGGCTTGAGTATAGGGACACTTTCGATGCGTTAGTTAATCAAACTAAATTGCAACCTATCATTAAGTTCAAATACCTTCGTAGTTCTTTACAAGATGGGGCGCTCGAGGTAATCAGTTCGATCGACTATTCTAATGAAGGTTATGCGCTCGCGTGGCAAATGTTATGCGAACGATATAACAACCCTAGGCTCCTCGTGTTCAATCACATGCGAGCACTTTTTGAGGTAAATACAATTCCCTCATCTCCGGCTGCCCTTAGAACCCTTAATGATAACATATCCAAGCACGTCAGAACTCTCCATTCGCTGGATGTGCCAGTGGAAAGTTGGGATCTAGTCATTATTTACTTCCTAGTAAATAAATTAGATCCTAAGATGAAATGCAAGTGGGAAGAGAAAATTAATTCGAAGAAATTGCCTTCATTACAGGAGTTCAAAGCATTCCTGAGAGATCGCGCTGACCTGCTCGAAACAACAGCGTCAGCTCAGCGAGACAGTGATGACGTCACTTCTAAGACCATGGTAACCTCAGCCGAGCCTTTCAAGGTAACCTCCAACCATTATAATAGATCAAAACACACTTGTCCTTTGTGTAAAGGCCTTCATTTTTTATCCCAGTGTCAGCAATATCAAGCACTAAGTGTTAGTGCTCGCATTCGGGCTGTCAACAGGCTGCGTTTGTGTTTCAATTGCCTTTCAGGATCACATATTTATGTAAACTGTAAGGGAAGTACATGCCGTGTATGTAAACGTAAACACCATACCAGCCTCCATAAACCCACAAATACAAACCAAGATAACGAAACATTACCAAACATACAACATACAACACTCCACAACGAAACACCCGGTCAGAATCGTGAAAATCCGAACAATAATCAGGTAGTTAACAGAGTTCTATCCAATAATATCAGTAATCCCGACACAAGTTTCTTAAATAAAAAAAAGTTAATGTCCACAGCTAAAGTAATTATATTTGATAAAGACAATGAACCTCATGTGTTCAGGGCCTTATTAGACTCAGGGTCTGATTCACACCTCATTAGTGAGAAAACATGTGACATCCTGCAACTCACTAAGAAAGCGTGCAGTGTACAGGTAGTAGGTCTTAATAACAATGTATATCATGTGACGAATTATTGTGACATTAACTTGAAGTCGTTGGATAAGAGTTATTCAACGACTATGTCTTGTTTAATTGTGCCTGAGATTTGTGCCTCAAACATATACATACGTAAAGATCAATTAAATATACCATCGCGTTTTCAATTAGCCGATGAGGAATTTTGTTTACCGCGCGAAGTAGATCTGATAATCGGTACGGAGCTATTTTATAGCCTACTGTGTATCGGTCAACACAAGCTCGGTAAAGACTTACCTATTTTGCAGCGCACACGACTCGGGTGGGTGGTTGCGGGTTCTATGACGTTGCCAGGGCCGCAATCAGTTCGTTGTAACTCTTTAGGGTCGCAAATAGTACGTTGCAACTTTGCGATTGAGAGTCAATTGCAAAAGTTTTTTGAAATCGAAGAGGGTAGTGTACCTGACATTCCGTATGATGAGCAACAATGCGAAGAGATTTTTATGAAAACTCATACTCGCAACTCTGACGGTAACTTCGTAGTGGAGCTTCCATTAAAATCGCCTGTCAGTGAGTTAGGGAACTCTAGGCACATAGCTTACCGGAGGCTCAAAGCATTAGAATCCAAATTTCAGCGGAACCCTGATTTTAAAGAAAAATATGTTGATTTCATGCGCGATTTCGAGAAAAGCGGGCACATGATTAAAGTACCAGAATCTGAGCATGACCGTTACTTAAATTTTCTTTCCCATCACGCCGTGACACGTGACTCACCCACCACGCCGATTCGCGTAGTGACCGATCCATCGTGTAAGACCGATACAGGTGTATCACTTAACGATATCCAATACAAGGGCACAATCAAGCAAGACGAGCTGATTAACATAATATTACGTTTTAGAATGTATAGGTATGTTATTAGTGCCGACATTGAAAAAATGTACAGGAACATTTTTCTGAATCCAAATCAGTATAATTTACAGTGTATTCTATGGCGCGAAAACACACAACAAAAGATTAATGTTTTTTATCTAACAACTTTAAGTTTCGGTTTAAAGGCCGCACCACACATTGCGACTAGGTGTTTATTGCAATTATCACAAGAACATAGGGACGCCTTACCTGAGGCATCAGAAACTATTGCAACCGATTTCTATATGGATGACTTGCTCACCGGTGGAATGGATGAGAGTCAGCTAGCTAGGGTAGCGACGCAGGTTGACAGCATATTACGGACCGCAAACTTTAAACTTCGAAAGTGGAGGTCTAATTCCAAGGCAATTATAGGTCAAGTTGGTAATTCAGAACCTAACACTACTAGCCAACACACTTTATCGCCGAATGAGTTTGGAGATAAAACACGTAAGGTGTTAGGGTTAGCATGGTCTGATGAGTCAGATCAGTTGATGTACACAATAAAAAATGAACCGATGTCACAACCAATCACAAAACGCAAGGTGCTATCAGTAATTTCAACTATATTTGACCCATTAGGGTTGTTAGGAGCCGTTATAATAATTGCCAAATTGTTTATTCAACAGCTATTCAAAGCTAAGACAGATTGGGATGAGAAGTTACCCCAAGAGCTGGCCCAGCAGTGGACTCAGTATTATTCCGATCTCATACCCCTTAACGCATTAAGAGTACCTAGATGCGCCGTCATTAGTAATCATGTACGGTTAGAAATTCACGGATTTGCTGATTCGTCAATTAAGGCATATGGGGCTGTCATATATATACGTACCTTTGACCAATTAGGTAACATTCAATGCCAGTTACTTTACTCCAAATCACGAGTTGCACCCATAAAAACGCAAACTATCCCGAGATTAGAGCTTTGCGCAGCCCTACTGCTAGCAACACACGTAAACAAGGTAAAATCTGCTATCAAATGTTATATAGATAGCATTACCTTGTGGTCAGACTCGAGCATCGTTTTAGCATGGCTAAAAAACCGTAATCTCAAACTTAATTGTTTTGTTCACAATAGGGTTAGCAAAATACTGGCGATGACTCATACTCACGATTGGAAATGGGTATGTTCCGAAGATAATCCGGCTGATCTCTTATCGCGCGGCGTAGAACCAAGCAAACTCGCAAACACATCGATTTGGTGGCTAGGACCATCATTTTTACAGCAACCAGATGGTACTTGGTCAGAAAATAAAATGGAAATTCTGAACGAAGTACCAGAAGTTGTCATTAGGACACCGTGCAATCTCACTACACATACACAAACAAATGACACATTGAACACTCTAAATACACAAATGGTCGAGTGACTCCAAGCTAACACGTATACTTGCTTATGTAAAGCGATTCGTATACAACATCAAACATAAAACGCGCACTGCTTACCCTGATATGAAACTATCAGGCCCGCTGTCTGTAGACGAGACGTCGAAGGCATTTCTAACTTTAATAAGACACGCACAGATGTGTTCTTTTCCACAAGAATATAATCTTTTATCTAAACAAAAACAAATACCAAAATATTCCAAGCTCATATCATTGCACCCGTTTATGGAGGACGGTATCATACGTACAGGAGGTAGGATAGGTTTATCTCATTATCCATACAATAAGAAGCATCCATTCATAATGAGTCATGAACACCCATTAACACAGCTGATTATGCAATGCGAGCACAAACGACTGTTGCATGCAGGGCCACAGTTATTGCTTTCCGCTATTCGTGAGCGAATCTGGCCAACCAATGGTAGATTATTAGCGCGAAAAATTGTAAACAAGTGTGTTACTTGTTTTCGCAGAGCGACACCTCTGACTACCAATCCCGTGATGGGTAATATACCTGAAAATAGGCTGAAGCCGGTTCCAGCATTTCATATAACCGGGGTAGACTACACAGGAGCTTACAGTATACGAGACAGGCGAGGGCGAGGTTACCAGGTCAAAAAGTGCTATGTAGCAGTATTTATTTGCTTAGTAACGAAGGCAATCCATCTCGAATTAATTACAGGTTTAGAGTCCGCTGCATTCATCGCTGCGCTGCGCAGGTTCACCGGACGGAGAGGTAAACCACGGGAGTTGGTAAGTGACAACTCAACTACTTTCCGTGGGGCCAATAACGAGATGAAGGAATTGTATATTTTTTTGCAAGATAGCTCGGACGATCTGGTATCCTATTGTACAGGAGAACAAATGAAGTGGAGCTTCATTCCTGTGTATACACCCCACATGGGGGGGATATGGGAGGCAGCTGTCAAAAGCTGCAAGTATCACATGAAACGGATTTTAGGTCAAGCTTTGTTAACTTACGAAGAGTTTGAAACTATTTTAGTACAAATTGAGTCAATGTTAAATTCACGACCATTATGTCCATTACCTAATTCTGATTCCGAATTCGCCACCCTTACGCCAGCTCACTTCTTGATTGGGAGGACGCCAATAGCGCTACCAGATCAAGACTACGCTGATGTACCCCCGAACAGACTAACCCACTATCAACAACTCCAGCAGGTCACACAGAACTTTTGGAAGATCTGGTCCCGTGACTACATCGGGACCTTGCAAGAACGCACGAAGTGGAGGACAGCACGAGGTCCAGCACTTACAACGGGCACCATCGTCCTGGTGCGGGAGCAGCGCCTGCCGCCTTGCCAGTGGAGGCTGGGCAAGATCGTCGCTACGTGCCCAGGCCGCGATGGGATCGTCCGAGTCGCAGTCATCAGAACAGCAAGAGGAACAATAAAACGCGCGTTCAACAATATATGTCCACTTCCGATCAATGAACTTTCGTAATACGTGATAATCTAGTACCTAATTAGCGTTCGTTCAATACCTATATTTTACTATGTTTTTTATGTACCTACGAATAATAAAAATACTTTGTCCTGTTGTTTTATTGAAAGTATAGGGATTTTACCCGATCTATAGAGTAGGTAGGTAGTTTGGTTTCAAATGTCTTATTTACTTACTTTCATATTATACTTAGCATAGTAATTAGTTACCTAATTTGTTTGCAGCAGCATACAGTAGGTAGCATTTTTCATTTGTTTTAAAATACTTAGTTTTCTTTGCCTAATTCAAGCTTTCCTAGTAGCTAGGTATGTTCTCTTGAAATACTTTCAACTTTCTATTTAATTAAGTATTTCAAGGGGGGCAAAATATGTTAAGTACATAACTTAACATAAGCCTGTACTCACAGATCCATCTATCCAATAGAGATTGTATTATTAGCTAATGTAATGTGTACAGCGCCATCTATAAAATCATTCTTGTATCATCTTAATAAGTAGCTTCATGTAGATCCTTGATCGAAGGATAACTATAGTTTGTATGTAATGTTTGTAACCAGTTCAAGACATGCTTGATAGATGGCGCCATAGTAATATAAGAGCCAACGATTTAAATGTACTAATTTTAATATTCACTTTTCCATTCGGGAGCAGCCCAATAACACGCCTTCAAACTACTTATTACTGAGTTTTCTTTTGCCCATCTCTGCACCACCTATGTCCACTGCTGGACAACAACATCTGAACATCAACTGAACAACATCTAAACTAAAACAGAACAAAAAGCTATTAAAACAACTGAACAACATCCGAAAAATTAACTTTCAACAACAACTGTCAGGTGCGGCGGAAGATGGCGACTTTAGTATTGCCAAAAAAAACTTCGTTTCATTTCTCAACTTTATCGTAGTAAGAGTTCGCTTCTGTAATTTCTATTAAACTGTAGTTTATATAGGCAGAATGCATAAAGCAGGTCTTTATACAACTGTTTTCGAATTCATAATTCGAACATTATGAGACGAGTGTAGATAAACAACTTTATATTAACATAACAACATGTTGAAATATGTCAAAAATATTTTGAAATTCTTATGTTCGTAAGTCAAATCAGCTTATCGGCAGTTTTGTTATTTTTTTTTTCGTGTTTCGGTCTGTGTTCCTTGTCGAAAGTTCCTTATCACCCCGTCTTGAGTTTTCGCTATCGGTCACCATACTAGTAAAATTACTGCTTATATTTTCCATCGATGGCGCTACTCATTTTGGGACTGCTGAGTAAACCCTGGTAATACTAAAATTAAAGCATTTCATAAAGGTTCAATCCACGTAATAATGAAGCCCCTAAGGATAAGCGACATCTATTGATCATTTCCTTTACCTAGTCTTTAGCTGCATACTGGCAGAATAGCGTGCGAGACCCACATCATACTTCTACTACATCACTTCTCATGACAATACATCACAACAGTTCGCATCACATCACATAACATCACGTCACTTCTCATCTAATCATAAACCCCGTTATCAGTCGCTCACTATGTGTAGCTATAGATAGTATTCTTTCCTTTGGAAGCAAGAGATACGATATGTTCAATATTCTGTAGCAATGAGTCGACTTACTCGGAGAGTAAGTAGGTGGAGTATTTTCTTGATCTTTTTAATTATTAGTTTAGCCTATACCAATTGATCAATAAATAGACTTAAAACTTGGCCAAAATTTGAGTAGGTATCAAAATGTGCAAACCAATGCCAAATGCTTCTTTATGTTAATGGAGACAAATTATTACATAATATTCAAATAGCTAGAAAATACATCAAGCCACGCCACGTAGTGTCACTTGGCGTCACTTCACGTCACACCACGTTACGTCACGCCACGCTACTTCACATCACGTCACGTCACGTCACGTCACGTCACGCCACGTTACGTCACGTAACGTCACGTCACATAATGTCACGTCACGTCACGCCACATCACATGACATTACATCATATATATGTCGCAGTATTATGGCAGAATTAGGATTTCGGCCGAAATCCTAGGATTTCGGCCAAAAGCCGGATTATGGCAAAATTGTAGACTACATTCGACCATCGTCCTAAGCAGATCCAGGATTTCGGTCATAATCCTAGGATTTTGGTCGAAATCCTGGATCTGCTTAGTATTATGGCATTAATCGCGATTCGGGGGAATCTATGAGCGGGGAGGGAATAATACCCGCGCGTGGCGTCCTTTGTTTTATTTTTTAAAAAGTAATGTGTTTATTTCTATCATTCATAATCTTTATTTAGATACTAGGTGATGCAAATGATAACAGGAGGTTCTGTTTACCTTGTTATATTTTGTAAAAGAGAAGACACCCAAATGTTTATTTTATACATACACACATACATATATCACACCTATAGTCCCTTGCGGGGTAGGCAGAGCATAAATGGCCGTGAAAGACGGTAATTTACGCCACGTCTGATATAAGTTCGAGGGTCAATCAGATAACTGTGTATCACTATAATGACAGGTTGTCAGCCCATCGCCTAAAATTGCAATACACACCCTCGAGTCCCTTAGTCGCTTTTTACGACACCCACGGGCAAGAAATGGGGTGATGCTATTCTAAGCCGGCATCACACGGCAAATTTATTTTATTACTCATCTAATAATATTATAAACAGTTACTTATGTGATTATCTAAAAATATTGTTTTCACTAGGTACTTGAAAAATCTTTAATGAAAGAAATGATACTCAAAAGTTTATGTTAATGACAGAAAAACGAATTATTTAATGTTTGTTATATTAATCATAGTTAGAAGAGGTTAGCACTTAAATGTTTATGAAAAATGGTCAATTATTATACCGAGACCAGATACCTAATATAATAGTGATTCGTACATTCTATCTGGAATCAATGAAAATAAAAGACTGATTTGATTATTATAAATATTTTTTGTGTCATTTATTTTATTTCATCAAATTTTCTTAAGTTCTTATTTTTCTCTTTCCAAAAGCATAATAAGAATACAAATTAAAGTAAAGACAAATAGTAATGCATGGCGATAGTCACTATTCCGTGTAATGACGGCTTAAAATAGCATCACCCCTATTCTTTCCCGCGGGTACGACACCCAGAAGCGACTAACGGATGGAAGTTTTCATGTGTATTACCATTTTATTTTTCTATAGTCATTCACGTTTTATCTAAAATAGCCCTCAAAATTGTTTATGGCCATTAAAACTCTGCATACTCCGCAAGTATTTATGTATGTATGTGTATAGTCACTACAAAATTTATAAAAAGTGTTCTGAAGCCTTCGTTTTACCATATTACTACGTAGATCCAGGATTTCGGTCTAAATCCTAGGATTATGGCCGAAATCCTAGATCTACTTAGGACGATGGTCGAATGAAGTCTACGATTTTACCATAATCCGGCTTTTGGCCAAAATCCTAGGATTTCGGCCGAAATCCTAATTCTGCCATAATACTGCGACATATATATTTCCCCAACAGACGTGCCCGGACGTGTACGCCCCAGTGTGCGGGAGCCCGGGCACGGTAGCGCGCGAACCCAACGTCATGTTCCAGAACCACTGCATGATGGACGCCGCGCAGTGCAAGATGAAGTGGGAGGACGCATCACCTACTGCCATCACCTCAGGTTTGTAATACAAACAAACAAACAAACAAACGCTCATCACGCCTATATCTCTTAAACGGCCGTAAAAAACGGACATAATATGCCGCGTCTGACAAACATTTGAGGGTCATTCGCAAAATTGTGTATCGCCATAGAGAGTGTGACAGGAGCCCATCGCCTATATTGCAATGCACACCCTCGATTCCCTTAGTCGCCTCTTACGACACCCACGGGAAGTATATGGGGTGATGCTACTCTAAGCCGGCATCATACGGCACATATTATTATACCACGTACCAAATAGGTACAGTTTGTTTCTCATGTGGACACTGAGTCGCCCAACGATCCGATTATACAATCATAACGTAAAGAAGAAAAATAAACTATCGTACACGTATTGCGAGTGAAGCGAGCCTGATACTGGTGTGGTGCAAGCATCGCTAAGGGATATGGACACAGATCGTTTTTTTTTATTTTTTTTTATTAATGATGGGTTTGCTCTTGACTCTAGTCTAGGTCATAGGACAGAGACAGAGTCTAAGATGGAGCGAGCTCACCCAGAAGAAGCCTGTTCACTCTTACTTTGAAGAGATTAGGGTTGTATGCGTTTGGAAACACAGACGCAGGTAGTAAGTTCCACTCTTTAATGCGAGCGAAACGAGCAAGACTTTTCACCTTAAAACTGGTGCGGTGCAGCATTAAGGGAGATCGAGAGTGTCGATATACCAACTCAATGCATATTGCGTGTGAAACGCCTTTCCACGTTAAATGAGATAAGAGACCTCGGCAGGCGTAGCGTTGGACGACCTCCGGCCAGATGGACCGATGACTTAAAAGGCGGCTGGTTTTTTTTTTATTTTTTTTATTAATGATGGGTTTGCTCTTGACTCTAGTCTAGGTCATAGGACAGAGACAGAGTCTAAGATGGAGCGAGCTCACCCAGAAGAAGCCTGTTCACTCTTACTTTGAAGAGATTAGGGTTGTAGTGATTAGATGTAGCCGCTTTATATTGTCGACCGTCGTTGCGTATTTTTAACGCACCGTAATGCAAACGTCTGTCATACGACATGACAGAAGCATCCATTACGCACCGTAGCCGAATTAGTATAGAAATAAAATCGCAATTTTCGCAATAGATAGAATGAAATCGCAATTGTCTTTCGTCTGACAGACGCATGCGTTACGGTGTTTTAAAGATACTCAGCGACGGGCTACAAGTGGGAGAACTGCCTGAACAACAACCTGTTTCGAATAATTACTTATCCGATTAATTTCTGAAGTACTTAATCACTACTTGCCCTATTATTTACATCCGAACTAATTAGGTAGTAACAAAGATAACTCAATGGAAAATACAGTCATCAGACTCAAGAGAAAACATCTATATAAAAATCATTATCGTCAAAGTCAAAATATTTTATTTGCTTGGATACATGGTTTAAAAGGTATAAAATGTTACATTGCATCTCATGATCCACTTGTTTAAAAGCGTGCAAAATTTTAAAATTAATCTAATTTTTACAATTTGTTATACTTAATTATAAATGTCCTTTGTCCTGGACGGCTGATGTGGCGCAGTGGTAGTGCGACTGCCTGCGACGCATAGGTTCCGGGTTTGATTCTCGGTGGGTCACTCACAAAGTTGATATTTATCACTTTGTGAATTTGTTCCCAGTCTGGTTAGGACATTGCAGGCTGAACCACCTTGTTGAGGTAGAGTTGCTGATGAGGGGGATGATGATGAAATGATGAACTCCAGAAATATCATAAGGCCTTTTGTATTGCGCAATACAATTTTACAAAATGATTACATGTTTGGTACTGAACTGTACGGCGGGCGAGCGACGACTAGCGTCCCCGCGCCGGGCTCGACTGGAAGTGTCTAGATGCTGACAATGCAAAACGTGACATAAACATGTGCCCCTACAATATTCCCCCCTTTTCTCAAAATTTTACCCAAAATTTTCAAAAAATCTTTTTACATAAAGCTAATTGAGCATTAATTTATCAAAAATCATCTAAAATTCGAGACTTAGGAACATAACCCATGCTTAAAAATTTCATTACGATACATTTAATCTTACAAATTGCAACAACTTACAAATCGAATCACACAATATACACTTGCTATAACTATGTAGCACAACCGTTCACTCGCGACGCGCTTATCACATTCCGCTGACCGTGCAAGTTGAACGCTGCTAACTTGTTTCTACGAATCCGACCACGTGTGTGATTTCTGTTCTAAAAATAGCTCCTTCTGCACCTCCTGTCCATACTGGTAGGAAATTCCATAAGGTCTCCCGAGTTAGCTGTCTGAAATGGGTGATCAGTCCATTCCAAGCCGAAGTCAAGAGGCTTGCAGCCGAGCGGTCCACAAAAGCTTGCTGATTCCAGACACTCGCGTGCGATTACCATTTATCTATGACCTTCCGTCAAAAACGCGCAATCCAGCAGTTGCTGCGTGTCTCTCGTCCAGGTATGAGGGCGTTCACGTGCTGATTCTGTTTGCTGTCGTCTGAATACTAAAACTAGGGGTTCTGCTACTCTTACAGTACTTCGGTTTTTCTTAGATTGTTCCGGTTGCTTGTTCTGTTAGCTGATGTTGTTCGTTACCCCATGGCCTTACTGGGGGAGTCGTCCTCGTGAGCCACGCCGCCACGCTGCTGCGTCATAATGACCGTGCTGACTCCAATTGAAATTTCGAAAGATGCGTCTTCAGATGTCAGGATGTCACCAGTGTTGAGGTAGAGTTGCTGATGAGGGGGATGATGATGATATGATGAACTCCAGAAATATCATAAGGCCTTTTGTATTGCGCAATACTATTTTACAAAATGATTACATGTTTGGTACTGAACTGTACGGCGGGCGAGCGACGACTAGCGTCCCCGCGCCGGGCTCGACTGGAAGTGTCTAGATGCTGACAATGCAAAACGTGACATAAGACATGTGTCCCTACACGAGGAGTCACTGCGGCGGTATTAACTGTCTATATATTTAAGGTTTTAGTAAATCAAACACTCAGTTCACGACGATGAATATATTGTCAGAAAGAAATCAGAAAGGCACGTATTCCCTGTTGCCCCGATACGCAGAGACTGGCTACCTGAGGCGAGGGGCTGCCTCCGCTAACCGCAGGTTAGCGCTGTGTCAGCACCTACCGTTAACATGTACACCTACAATACTCCCCCCTTTTTTGAAAAGAAAAATTTAAATACAATTTCTGAAAAGTCCTAAAAAATCATAGTCACCCTACCATTAGTTACAATTTGCTTTAAAAGTCCTAATAAAATCATGGTCACCCTATCATTACTTACAATTTGTTTTTATTCAAAAGACATGCTTTGACCTACTAATGCGATAAGCGCTCTGGGTTTCATTTTACAAACATTGCTGACACCACAAGACTATTGTTAGACCGGCAACAGGGACTGAATAAAAACAATACAGAGTCTTAAAACTTTTAACTAAGTGAATAAGTATGTAGTCATTTCATTACAGGTATTATGACACACTATTCTTTTACTAGCCAAATTACACATTACACATAATTTTGAAAAATACATTGCTCAATAGGTTTCCAATTAAATTTCACCAAATTGTCCTCTAACTTACACAGGTTATTAGAAAATACATGCAAAATTTTGAAAATCGATGTTACCTATATTTTGAAAATCACTGTTATTTATATTTAAAAAATCACTGTTACACATATCATACATACTGGTTACGATTGAGAATACACACTGGATATAAAAACACTTGTAACATTAATTGTAAAATGTAGACGATGAAGGGTTAACCGGAGGTCTAGCGTCCGTCGGGCCTGCGGTTTGTGCTACTGCACCAACGGAACGACCTTGCTCCGTTAAAGAAACAATATCTCTTATTACCTTAGCTTTAACTTTTCTGCCGCATCTTCTCATAAACACAAAAATACACAAGCTGCATATAATGACAATAATCACCGTTGCAAGTATACTGAACATCTCTAACTTCTTCTCAATAGCTGTACTAGCCGAATTATTGGATCCTTGTTGGGCTATCACAACTTCAGCATTCTTTGATTGCTGCTTGCCCATATTAACAATAATTGGCATTAAATTTGACAAAAATAATAATAACAGTTGTTACACCACAGAAGGCAAATATGTAATACAATCATGTACTGTAAGTTTTTACGTAAACTGCTACTAACCTTAATATTAATGCTTACTCTACATATCTAAAAATCGCACGGTTGGCTTTACCACTCGGCCACTGCGTGTGGTATAAGTAGCTAATTGATCGCTATCAGCTCTAATTCTAATAATATTAGAATCTGAATTTAGGTTTGAATCTGCATATTTGTTTTCTTTATCTGCAACTGAGTTTTGAAATGCATTATCAATAATTTCCGACTGAAGTAAATATGCAGGTTTAAGCCTGTCTATAGAAATATCGACTTGTCTATTATTTACTTGAACTTTCAACACCTTTTTTGATCTACTTAAAATGCGGTATGGGCCATCATAAGTAGGGGTTAAAGGTTTTTTAACAGAATCGTTCCTTATGAACACATGTGTGCAAGTACTAAGATCCTTGTGCACAAATATCTTTTTAGGGTCGTTATTATTTCTAGACATGGGACGCACATTTTGAACTATTTCGCGAAGTTTCTCCACAAAAGTATACTGGTCAATATTATTAGTATTTTTTTCGCTATAGAAATCTCCCGGCAGGCGTAATGACTGACCTGTTACTAACTCGGCTGCACTAAGGCCTGTGTCACACCTGCTAGCGGCGCGTAGTCCAAGCAGTACAGTAGATAATTCTTCGTCCCATGACGTATTTTCGGTTAGCCGACTCGTGAGTGCTGCCTTCAGGGATCGGTGCCATCTTTCTATTTTACCATTGCTTTGAGGATAGTAGGGTGTTGTCCTGATCCGCTGTACTCCTAGTAGTCGAAGTAGGCTGCTAAAGAGTTCGCTTTCAAACTGCCTACCTTGATCACTAGTCAGCTGGGAAGGGCAACCGAATCTACTAATCCAATTATCATATAGTGCTCGAGCTACTGTATCTGCTGTGATGTCACCGACAGGTATCGCTTCTGGCCAATGCGTGAATCGGTCTATTATTGTAACTAAATATCTGTGACCTCTCGGCGTGGTTGGTAACGGGCCGACAATATCAATGTGGATATGTTGGAATCTATCGCTGGGTAAAAATTGACCTAGACTTGATACTGTATGACGATTTACCTTACTTTTTTGACAATTTATGCAGGTTTTTGCCCATGTGCGTACATCCTTATTAATGTTTGGCCAAAAGAATCTGGAAGCTACCATCTTTACTGATGTTCTGATACCTGGGTGGCTGATCTGATGAACTGATTCGAAAACTTGTTTCCTGAACTTCTCTGGAATATAAGGTCGAATATTACCTGTTGATACATCACAATAAATACCTTTGTTTGTACCTGGTAAGTTGAGCCGTTTCAACTGTACACTTCCCATACAGCGTTCGCCTTGAATCTGCGTAATACGATCCTCACTCTCCTGTGCTGTGGCGAGTTCGTCGTAGTCGACGATAGTGGGACATGTAATAGCGTCAACACGTGATAGCGCGTCAGCTACTATGTTTTCGCTGCCGTCTATGTGTTGAATGTTACTCGTATACTCGCTTATGTACAACAATCGTCTGATACGTTTTGGTGTTTCTTTGCTCGAATTTACCTTGGTTAATGCGTAGGTCAGGGGCTTATGATCTGTGAAGACCGTTAGCTCACGTCCCTCGATCATGTTTCTGAAATACATAATAGACATGTACATAGCGAGTAGCTCCCTATCATAGGTGCTATACTTACATTGAGCTTCTGACAGTTTCTTCGAATAGTATCCCAGTGGTTGCCATACATTGTTTATTTTCTGCTGCAACACTGCTCCTACGCATGTACCGGATGCGTCTGTCATTAATGCCAAAGGAACTTCTGGTGCAGGGTGTGCAAGTGTGACGGCGCTTTTAAGGCTCTCCTTACACTTCAGGAACGCTGCGTCCGAGTCCGTGTCTTTCAGTGTTGAGGTAGAGTTGCTGATGAGGGGGATGATGATGAAATGATGAACTCCAGAAATATCATAAGGCCTTTTGTATTGCGCAATACAATTTTACAAAATGATTACATGTTTGGTACTGAACTGTACGGCGGGCGAGCGACGACTAGCGTCCCCGCGCCGGGCTCGACTGGAAGTGTCTAGATGCTGACAATGCAAAACGTGACATAAACATGTGCCCCTACAACCTGATTGTCCGAAAAGAAAGTTGGTTTCCGTGCTTCGGAGGGCACGTTAAGCCGTCGGTCCCGGTTGCTGTCTATGATTACTTAGATGGCGGTCGTTACACAACCATGTCAGAGGCCTACTACTAGTAGTAGGCGGTTGAAAAACTCGGACACCAGGGTTCATCGGGTCGTTGGACGACTCGGTGTCCCACACGAAAAAGAAGAAGATACATGTCCTTTATTAAGTGTTCTAAATACAATATATATATAAATATAAATATTAAAAGACGTTCTCTGCTGGACCTAGACACAGACAGGCGTCTACAGATTCATAGAAAGGATCCGAACTCACCAGTGTATAATGTTCGGTATTTTGAATGCCAGAATTTCGGATAGTTTGATTATATGAAATTGTGAAACGTTGATAGTCGTGTTAGCTCTTTAATAGTTCTTAATTAATAATAATAATAATAAATGATAAATATCTTGGACATTTCACACAGTGCCATCTAGCCCCAAATTAAGCAAAGCTTAATTTCAGTGTATCAGCGTACCTTAGCGTTTTATCACTGTAATATTGATAAATTGTATTAGTAAAATAAATACATATAGTTAGTAGGTACGTAATTAATTTGCAGTAAATGATCTTACAAAATACAATAAAATCGGTTGGTAGCACACAAAAAAGCATCAGATGACATCAAACGTTTTCAACGCCAGTATCTCATTCACACCCAATCTGAATTCCATTGCTGTACTATATAGGCAGGTGAGGTTTCAACACTCAGGCTCCTTTGTGACAGAAAAATATTTTGTGAAAAACTGCATGCCTTTGATCTGTAACATTGCATTTTACGTATATTCACTCGAACATGAACTCAAAGCTAATAGGTGCTGGATAAAATTTCCAACACTTTCAGACTTTCAGTTCAACAGTACATTCTTCACGCGCGAACAAAGAGACAGATTACTAACGAGTGTGTAGTTTCAATACAAACGAGTTAGTAATCGTATTATTTTCCAGGTTTTTAGTGCTTTATACTTCACCTACGAAAATAAAAATATGTGTATAAAACTTTTCAATACACCTCAAATTAATTCCACGCAAAATGCAAAGAACTTCGCGCGTTAGTGTATTTACATACATACATACACATATCACGCCCATCATCCCTAGCGGGGTAGGCAGAGCGCAAACAGCTGCAAAAAACGGACATTCACGCCACGTCTGACATTATTTGAGGGTCAACCGGAAAATTGTGTATCGCCATAGTGACAGGTTGTCAGCCCATCGCTTTAAATTGTAATAGACAACCTCAAGTCCCTTTATCCTCTTACGAATCCCACGGGAAAGAAATGGGTTGATGCTATTCTAAGCCGGCATAACACGGCTTATGAGAGTATTTATCTTTTTAAATTACTTACTTCGTTTAAAGCAAACGCAATAAGTCCATTCAGCCAAGTCTTCCAGTCTGCTAAAATATTAGAGACACGTTACGTTTTACGAAAGTTTTGACAGATGCATCTATTCCCCCCAAGGGTAGAAAGTGATTTGTATGGATTATTCTTTTCCGCATATGAAACGTGAACAACGACTCACGTTGTAGGATTAATATCATAATAGGTACTATTAACAGCAGAACAATCTACCCATGCCCTTGCATTAACTGTTTTCATATTTTCCTGTGTTTGCTCATCACAATAAAACAATTTTAAATGGATTTAGGTTGTTTTTACTTAGGATTTTACAAACGTAGGAATAGTAAAGTCCAAAATAAACACAACTAAAATCCGTGAAAAGAATGTTTAAAAGTGATGATTAAACAGTTTTTTAAGCTTAACAGTATGAAAATACCCATATAATTCAAGCCCTTGTAAAGTCAGTTTGATGTAGTACTGCTGATATTATCTACTAGCTACCTATGTACTTTATTCTATGTATAAATAGGTAATTGAAAACCCTTTGGTACAAAGGTCTCCTTCAAAGGACTGCGCTGCTTGTAAAGACTTATTGATTGCCCACTCTTCATATTTCCCGCTGTGTAAAGTGCAGGTCACACTAAATAAAAGAATCTTCGATTTTCCATTCCGTAACCATGCAAGAATTATTGTTTATGCAAGTCGAGAATTCATTAAAGTGTATTTTTATTAGTTTACTAGATATCCACCCAGTGGTTTCACCCGCAGCCACTCATTTTCCCGTGGTAATAGTTGTTTTCCCGCGGTAAAAAGTGGCCTATGTGTTATTCCGTTTTTCAAATTTTATCCTGATCAGTCAAGCCGTTTGAGCGTGAAGAGGTAACAAATACGTACACAGTACACACACAATCTCTCAGATTTATAATATTAGTACGGTAGTACGGATTTATAACTTTTGTACTTCTAATAATTTGTAAAAAATTAAACCGTATAATACATTTATAATATTGGTACTTTTTCGAATCTCGGTGCATTATTTTGTATGGAGTGATGAATATTTTAAAAATACAGGGCTAAAGGTACGAGGGTCGTTAACTTGTAATTGTAATGGACATTAGTACAAAGTTGTTCAGTTCCACATACATACATATACATACATACATACATATATCACGCCTATAATCCCTTGCGGGGTAGGCAGAGCGTAAACTGCCGCATAAAACGGACATTTACGCCACATCTGACAAATATTTGAGGGTCATTCGGAAAATTGTGTATCGCTATAGTGACAGGTTGTCAGCCCATCGCCTAAAATTGCAATACACACCCTCAAGTTCCTAAGTCGCCTCTTACGACTCCCACGGGCAAGAAATGGGGTGATGCTATTCTTAGCCGGCAACACACGGCTAAGAATAGCATCACACACATATATCACACCTTTATCCCTTGCAGGGCAGGCAGAGCGTAAAAATACGGTCGCTATGGCCATGTCTGACAAATATTTGACGGCCGTTTCAGAGAAATCGTCTATCATTATAGTGACAGGTTGTCAACCTGTCAGCTTAAATTCAAATATACATAAAGTAAACCACTTGAGTACCTCAGTCGCCTCTTACGACATACATACATACATACATAAATCACGCCTATATCCCTTACGGGGTAGGCAGAGCGTTAACGGCCGTAAAACGGATATTAACACCACGTCTGACAAAAGTTTGAGGGTCAATCAGACAACTGTGCATCACCATAGTGACAGGTCGTCAGCCCATCGCCTAAAATTGCAATACCATCCCTCGATTCCCTTAGTCGGCTCTTACGACACCCGGGGAAAAATGGGGTGATGTTATTCTAAGCCGGCATCACGCGGTTGGTTCATATTTACCACTTTCCTAGTGTAGGTGCTAGCTACTTTATTCCGCTCAACAGGTTTTTATTCAATGTGAACTTCCCTTTAGAGCAGAGACTGCAACTGAAGTTGTAAAATATTTCAATGCTAATATTTCCGCTTTTATTTGAACATTGCAATTTCAGTTTAGAAACTGAAAATACGAACGAGATTAAATTCTGTTTCGCTTTGAACTCGAATAAATTCTGTTCAAATAAGTACCTATGTATGATAGCTGGTTTTCCAACTTGTCGTCCGTCGCTGCGTTTTATAAACGCACTGTAACGCATGCGTCTGTCAGATGAAAGAAAATTGCTATTTTTGATTCTTATTCCTATACAAACACGGAACGGTGCGTTTACGCTGTCAAAAGACTTGAGAGACGCATCCGTTACGCACCGTAGCTTTATAATCCTTCCGGACCATAAAGTTGAATTCCCATTTATTCGCAATTCCTTTCGTCTGACTGACGCATGCGTTACGGTGCGTTAAAAAACCGCAGCGACAGACGACAAGTGGGAGAACGGCCAACTTTATTTTTGCATATAAATGAATCCTGAGACTGCAATCGAACTTTTAAAATTGCATTTCCTGTGATCCTTTTTGCTCATCCCCTCAAGATCAGGATCAGATTTGTACTCAGCATCACTGTATAGCTCTCCAAATAGCAAAACATAAATTATTAAACAACAATATAAGCACCGTGTGATGCTAAGAATATCATCACCCCATTACTTTCCCCTAGGTGTCGTAAGGGGCTATCAACGGACCCTTTATTGCAATTTTAGGCGATGGGCTTACAACCAGTCGCTGTGCGATACACAGTTTTCTGAATGACCCTCAATTGTTTGTCATACGTTGCGTAAATGTCCGTTTTAACGGCGTCTGCGCTCTGCCTACCCCACTAGGGATATAGGCGTAAGATATGTGATGTAGGTTACGGTGTACCAAAAACTTTGCAGGCATGCTCAGATCATGATACTGAACAAGTTTTTCTATGGAGGCTAAGTTGGTAAACGGAAAAAAACTTATTAAACTTAAAAACTGACTGATTTTCTAAGGACATCGAAAAAAAAATCGGTTTCCCAGCATTGGCTCCATAGAAAAGTTGTTCAGTTTCATGGTCTGCTCATGTCTGCAAAGTTTTCGGTAATCCTTTTTTATACACCTTGTTACACACATCGTGTGCATAATATTAAATCGATACTAAAAAAAGCCAGACAAATACCTAGGTCCCTTTAAGCGATGCGACACTACGACAGTATTTAGCGTATTTTGGTTTCGACTAGAAATTATAAATTCGCCACCTGTCAGTCTGGCTTTCCATCGCCTCTTAAATTTCGCAGCTATTGAAATGGAATTTTCGTATCTATTTATGCATATTTACCTTACCAAGACGACAGTAATAAATTAAAATATTGTTATGTACCCCTAAAAATAAAATTAGGCAAACAACCTACTCTGCCTTACCTTTTACTTTTTCTAACTTTAAAATGAAGATAATATAAACCAGTAGTAGAGCCCTGTCTGTACCGTACTTTTTTTTTATAAAAAATAGGTAAGCATTTTCTGCCATCTCAACTGATGTTAAGTGACGATGCAGACGATGTTGGAACATGCTCACCTAGATAATGCCTATTCACTCTCTCCTTGAAATGTCCAGGCTGTTACGTTCCGGAAATAGATCCACAGGCAGGGAGTTCCACTCTTTAACAGTTCGCATTAAAAATGTAGAAGCAAAGCGCTTTGTGCGAATTTGCGGGGTGTCTACGATATAAGGGTAGAATCCCAACCGGCGTCTCGTGCCCCGGAGATGGAATGGTGACGGAGGTACCTGGTCCGAAGGTGCCCATGGCGCTCACTGCGTTACCACGCTGTATTGCGAGATTTGCGAGGGATATTTGTTGGACCAGGTACGATCCAGAGTACATACATCTTCAGGGTACGGTACAGAATACGGTACGGAACGGCCTCAATTCAGGACATAAATTTTCTAAACTTACCTTAAATTTGTGCTGTCGCTTACCATCAAATAGGTTTAGAAAAGTATAGAAGATACAGTCCGACAAGGATCTTTTGGCACTTGGGTGACATTGACAGGAGGGAGCTGAACGCATTGAAATCCGTCACAATGGTGCCATTTTGCTTGCATTTTACAAGATGGCGTCGTTAGTTCCGATTTCCACCACGCGCCAAAAGATCCTTGTCGGACTGTTTATTAGTCATGTCATTGCTAATAATTTGACGCAAAATATTTGTTAACGGGCCTACTTCCATGAAGTGAGGTGAAAACGAGCTACGAGAATGCATTTTATGCATAATCTAAGGCACATCACTGTCAACAAAATTTTGTTTTTTAATCTTCAAGATATGAGGAATACGCCAGGGCAGCGCAAAATCTCATTTTATATTTAATTACGGAGAAATTAAAATTTGAAGTTACCTCTATTTTTCAGTGATGAAGCGTGGCGTAAGAGATTTCCTCCGCCAGTGCTAATCGAACTGTATTGATCTTAGTATGATTATTAATGGCAATTTCACGTTGAACCCGCCCGGACGGTTATTTTTTGACAAAACGTCTTAGTTATTATGAAATTTAGCATAACACTTACTGTTTCCGGCTGATTTCCTTGGGAATAAAAGGTTTTTGTTTTGATGTGTTTCCTCTGCTGTCAAAACTGACGTGGAATTGATCATAGATAAACGGAATATGATGCAGACGCGACACACACTACATTTGTTCGATATTTTGACCGTGAAAAATTATTGTAGCTAGAATTTTGCCGTAAAATATATCAACTATCTACAACAACGGCATTCTATCCGCTATGGATAATTTTGCCAATGTCAATACTACGTTGATGGATACATCGAACGAAACGCAAAATATGAACCGATTAGACGTAGGTATTAAAATTTTTTTTACGATCAAATAATAGGATGACGTGGTTGTTAGTGCAGATTAGTATGAAGTAGTAAGGTTCGATTTATATGCAACACTAGACGGCGGCACGGCGGCACAAAAGCAGTTTTTTAACCGCGGCGGAAATTTTTAATTGTAAATATGGAGCGCTGCGCATACGGTCACCACCAACCACAGTTTTAGGATAAATTATAAGAAAGCAAGGATAATAATTATGTACATGTACTTACGTGCATACATACATACACATATCACGCCCATATCTCTTGCAACTTGCGTACCTAGTATACAAAAGTATTATTTATGTTGTAAAAGATTTTTGTCAGATTTCAGTTCAAGAGTGGGATCAATTGATTCGGAAGGTTTTTAGTGTTATGGGGTAGAAGGGTTCTAGAGTGGCACTGGGTCAAGATGTTCATGCTAGGGTAACACTGGGTTGAAAAGTTCTAGACTTATACCTAGCTGGAAAGTCCTAGAGTGTCACAGAACAAAATGCCAATACTAATGTTAAAATTTCGGGAAGGTCGAGAGTATCATTATATTAAAGGTTGTGGTCACCCTGGTTCGTTGGTAACACCGAAATATACCAAACATTGTATAGGGCTATAAATCCCTTTTCTAAAAATACCAATTTCAAGACCAAAAATTACAGGATTATCCAGATAGGAATGGATTAAAAACCTTAGTCAAAAAAACAATTAGAAGCACCTTCGATTTTAAAATTTTCTTAGTTACTTTAATAGATATCACCAAAATGTATGATAATTTTTAACTATGAAGCAATTCAACTGGTGTCGGTGATTAAAGGAAAAAGATTGTTAAAGGTGTTCGAAGGTTTGAAAATTTTAAGGCTCTGTGTATGTCTGATGGTCAACAAATATTGTTCAAAACCTAATGAACGGTGCGAGAATGCGACCGCTATATATTATCATATCATAATATCATACTCGAATATATAATGGCCGTCGCTAATTGGTTTTTGCTATTTATATTTTGAACTTACATCTATGTATACTGATTTATGCAATAAACGTTTAAAATTGAAATTTAAATTTAACAGTATTAGTTGCGCTTAAGGTGCACGCAATGACGAAAATGACAAAGAAATATCCAAAAAAAGTTTCTTAATGTCGAAGTTCGCAAAAAAATGAATGAATGAAAAACTGTGATTTTATTGAGTAGCGGATCCATAGACGGTGGCCTTGGTGTCCCTAGTAATAAGTAATGCATGTTAGAATGGTTTAGTTATTAGTTTGTTTCTAAGGTAGGTCTACATGGATAAAAGCAAGCGCATCTCGCCATCAAACTGTTAAGTTTGGCGAGTATAATTAATTGGAATCAAATGTACTTACCTTTAATGAAATAAATTGAAAAAAAAAAAAAAATATGTTCGCGCAAAGTGCGTAACATGATACTGGCCACTTGCATTTTTAAACCTGAACTAATAAGTTGGCTTTATTTAGTTTAATGACTTTGCTTCTTCTGTATTAACGTTAAACTAAAAAGTTGCAAATATGATTTGAGATGTTATGAAGATAAGTGTTTTGTGAACTGATTAAGCCCTTACTTTTAGATGAATTCTTTTCATGTACTGAAAGTGTAAGAATAACAAACAAACAGACGGTACAGTTTATAGAGTTCATAATTAATATGGATACTATGCGTTCAGCTAAGTCTTGGCGAATGGTTCAGCTTATTTCAAAATATAGTCCTTATAATATAATGTAGGTTAATATTCCTTCCAAGTTATAATATCAACTTTGTGAGTAGTCCACCGAGAATCGAACCCGGAACCTTTGCGCCGCAGGCAGTCGCACTACCATTGGTCGTCAAGTATTGTATCAGTACCAGTTAGACTAACATTATATGAAATGGTGACACCTCTATAATATACTCTTTGACATGACTTCCGAATTTCATTTGAATTTCGTTCCTTCCGGCGAAGTAGGACTCTTAACTGTCAAAATAAGGCGACGATGAAAACAATGGCGACTAAATTGACTAGGAACTGTGAAGAACCCATTGGCCCATCTCCAACTCTTTTCTTAACCAATTTGACGTAAAGTGACAGCACTTATTTAAGGTAAGCTAAGACAACTTGTATCCCGAACTAAGGGCATTATCTTACTTTAATTTAGTTTTATTTTCAAAACTATTTAATGAGCGCAATCTCAAAACTATTTTCTAGCGTACATCGAAGCGACGTTCTTATTCTGTCTCGGCATGAAGCTGTACGGGCTGTACCGGTTCCTGCCCTTGATCCGGACCCTGCAGCACATGGGCCGGCTCAAGAAGAAGGGCAACTTCCACATACGGCTGCGCAACCAGCGGTTCATGAACGAGAGAATGCCGGAAAATCCCAGGCTTATGGGTTAAGCTGGTTTTCATCATTATCAGGGAGTTGTTGTCACTTCGTTCACAGTCCCAAAGTGTTCACAAATCAATGGACCAATTTGACTTTTGTGACAACAGTCTATACTAGTAGTCAACTACGAGTATGTACTGATGTCGCAAACGTTAAATTGGACCTAAAGATATATCGGGTGAAATGTTACCAGTGACCGATACTGTAAACTGAGTACGAGCTCGTGATAATAACTTTCCCCACGGAACATAGGTTTAAATAGGTATGACAAAAATGTTTTGAGCTTCCATTGTAATCTAAATCAGCTGATCGGAAATATTGTATGGGAAGCCCAATTTTTTTTCATATTTTAGCCTTAGGAGAAAGCTGATACCTATTATCACTAGCCAGTCCGTCTTGAGTTTTTGCTATCGGTCACTTGAAAATTTCACCCTATATCATATCATAATGTATGCGTAGGTAGTTTTATACTACCCTGTGTGGACCCTATATTATGCTAGCGTCTTCCAAAGTGATTGTTTTTACCTGCTCGGAATATTTTTGGAGATGAATGGGCAATAACGAAAATCTTCCTAAATGAATATATTTTAATTAACGATCGAAAAGTAGTGTAGTAGGTATATTGGTGTGATAAAATAGTTGAATCAATGATGTCGTAATGAAGCAAAGTAGCAAAAAAGGAGAATAAAATGTAACACATTCAAAACTCTTTAATAAAGCACATACCGAATCCGCCTACGTTTTCATCATCAATATCTCTTGTCATGTAAAATAACCACAAAAACAGAATACACCAATATGTGTATGCAACACACGCAGCAAACACATGCACAAAATGTACACACAAAATAAAAGCGGCTTTCCATCACAGTTTCCCAGAACAGCGCGAAAATGAACGGGATATTTCTCGTGAAATTCTGCGAATCGATATCGAATGTGATTGACCACTGTACTAACAGCGACAGGGCTTTGCGAGTATATTTCCCCGAATGGAATATACAGAGTGCATATAAATCCCACTGTAAATTTCGTGGAATCCTTTTGCCATCAACTAATTGGGGCTGGCGGCGGCAAGACAGGCAGACTAACATATATCGAAAGGGAACATACATACACACACATATAACACCTTGCAGGGTAGGCAGAGCGTTAACGCCCGTTAAAATACGATCGCTATCACCACGTCTGACAAATATTTAAAGGGATGTTTAAGAAAAATTGTGTATCACTTAAGTGAGAGGTTCTCAGCCTGTCGCCTAAAATTGTAATACCTACACATGAAACCTTCGAGTCTTTTAGTCGCCTTTTACAACACAGGCTAGATCCGATTTCAATACCCAAGCCTTAACAATTGGTATGTAAGCGTAAATAGAGTTATGTGATCAAATTCAGACTGGGTACGTGGTGGGAATCGACTTTATTAGAATCCGTTAAGTAGGTGTAAGGGGAAAAACCAAGACATAACTAGTTATTTACTACACTGATTCTGTAAGGAAATAACAGGGTATCGTTTAGTAACTGCATGAATATGATCTCGCGGGAAAGAAATTAGGTGGTGCTATGCTCAGCCGGCATCACACACACACTCGCACAGCTCGCACTACTAACTAGTAGCGGTCAAAAAAACGCTGATACCAGGGTTCATCGGGTCGTTGGACAAATCGGTGTCCCACACGAAAAGAAAGAGATCACACGGCATCGAAAAGGTTATTGATATAAAATCTATACTGACTAAGTTTTTTATGCACAGGGAAATCTTTAATGTTACTAGGAAGAGGTACACTAGTTAATAGGAACAAGATCAATTTGTTCATATTTCGCAGTCTACAAAATATTCAAAGTCTACGAGCGTGCACGTAGAGATAATTTAAGATAAAGTGATAGATAAGAAAAGCGCCGATTTTTCAATTGTGATTGTTATGGGACTGACATCTTAGGAGGTTGCATAGCAAGCATCTGGCCCGTCTTTTCCAACAGTGGTTTCCAACGGTGGAAAAGGGCACTATTTTTTATTTTAGTAAAAAAAATACTTACTAAATATCCGCAACAATTGAGTATTCTGGGAAAGAGATTGCGAACTCACTGGAAACAGAAGTCCTAAGTATTAATAATAGGGCACGTTCTTGTAAGCCTGTTTACTGGGTGTTTGTGGGTACGTGTCTATAACGAAACCACGGACCGGCTATTTGTTCTCTACAATTGTAAACTGTTTTAAGACCTCCAATCTAGGTTTATACCACAATTTACCAAGGAACAGTTTTAGTCGAGTACTTTTCCGCTTGAATGTACGTACAAATGAATTACATTATTATTTAGTGCATAGGTAGGTTACTAGAATTTTTATTTTTGTTTGGGGGCAAAGTTGTTTGGTTTTACGGTATCCCACACGAGAATAAGAAGGAGATCTAACATTATGCGTAAAATTGGCGATCGTGATACTTGTATGCTTGGTTTGTTAACCCAGTTTTATAAAATGACACCCTCTAAAGAAAATAAAAAATGTGTTGTAAATATACAGGGTGTAAGGGACATCTCTCCGAATACTGATAGGGTACATTCAGTTCAGACCATGAAACTGAACAACTTCCCGGTAAAAAATATTTCATAAAACGTCAAAAAAAAATACTTTCCTTAGTAAATGGAGTCGGCTGATTGTGATTTTGTATGGGAGGTCGTTTGGTCATTCTTATTTATGGGAAGTTGTATTATGGTCTAAACACTACCTATAAGTAATCGTAGGGTTGTCCCTTACTCCCTGTTTATTCAGTAAAGCTTCTTATTTTACAACGAAGTTCGGAGTATGATACTGAGCACAAAGGTATTTTTATTTTTAAACGGAGTCTGCATTCTAGTTTATTGAAATTAATTTTGCTTTTGTCATGACTCTATTCTTTGAACAGCGAAGTATTATATACCAGCAATTAAAAAAATAAGAGCATTTTTATTTTACTAGGTCTCGATAGTTTTTACGTATATTTATCGATATAGGCGGTTCTTCCACTTGTCGTCCGTCGCTGCGATTTTTAACGTACCGTTACACATGCGTCTGTCATACGAAAGGAAATTGCGAAATCCGATCTTAAATCCATACAAATACGGCTACGGTGCGTAAAGCATTTTTTACAGTCCAATACGATCATCAGTCCGACATTTAAAACCGACCACATCGGAACATATACCTGCAATTAAAAAGTTAGAGCATTTTTTAACAGGACTTTCGCGATAGTTTTTAGGTAAGTATATATTTATCGATTTACCTGAGTCTCGACATTTCAGCTGAGTTTCATCAGAAGTGGTCGCGGGTGGCTGTATTATCAAAATGTGATAAGTTAGAGAATGTATTTCGTTGGTCTCGGGAGCATAATGCAATATCCAAATGCGTTTGGGTATTTCTCAAATCAGTTTTTGATTTATAAAGTATAACATACATACATACATACATATATCACTCCTATAATCCCTTTCGGGGTAGGCAGAACGTAAACGGCCACAAAACGGTTATTTACGCCACGTCTGACAAATATTTAAGGGTCATTTGGAAAATTGTGTATCGCTATAGTGACAGGTTGTCAGTCCATCGCCTAAAATTGCAATACACACCCTCGAGTCCCTTAGTTGCCTCTTACAACTCCCACGGGGAAGATATGGGGTGATGCTATTCTAAGCCGGCATCACACGGCGTAAAATATACATATTAATAAAAGGTATTTCCGAAATATCTTTTGATACTCTGCGGTACAATCAGTAATCTACTGGTTCAAGTTGAGTAAAGTAGTAAGGAGTAAGTGTATTTAGCCAGGGCAACACTGGTTTTCAGCTGTCACCCGCGAGTTAAAGTGGGAAATAAGTCCGAGCAGAAATTAAACTCAAAGTGAAGTATATGTAGTGTTGAAAAGAAAGTATACCACAAAAAAGAAGAAAAATTACTAAAAATAATACAACAGTAGTGAGCGCATTTCACAGAGACTATTGTGTACTCGTGTGTCTTTGCAGGCACTTAGGCTGTGGTAAGTGTCGTGCAGTGTACTTTCGCCATTCCAGACAACCATCCGGAATCTGTAGTTTAGTATCATTTAATAAATGTTGTTTAAAATGATATTCGAATGAACCCTTGTAAGACATATTCCTTATTGGCGTTGGAATGTCATTCCAGCACGTGGTTGCCTTAAAGCGAAAACTACCCTCGAAAGCGACAGTCCGATGTAGGTATATGACCAGGGGATATGACAAGCGGAGCACGTGCACTTCTACCAAGGTACCTATCATACATACATACACACATCACGCCTATATCCCTTGCGGGGTAGGCAGAGCGCAAACGGCCGCAAAACGGACATTTACGCCACGTCTGACAAATATTTGAGGGTCTTTCGGAAATTAGTGCATCGCCATAGAGATAGGTTGTCAGCCCATCGCCTAAAATTGCAATACACACTCTCGAGTCCCTTAGTCGCCTCTTACGACTCCCATGGGTAAGAAATGGGGTGATGCTATTCTAAGCCGGCATCACACGGCAGACGTATCAAAGAAGGGCTAAAATTTAATCTTGCTGCACAAGTATTCGAGTTTACAAAATTTCATGACGTCAAACATAATTGCTAGGTGATGCTGTCGACGAGACTTCATATTTAGCATACCAGCTTCGCTCAGATATGGAGAACATACTCGTAAAATGCTAAA
Source organism: Tuta absoluta (assembly GCA_027580185.1). Taxonomy (NCBI): domain Eukaryota; kingdom Metazoa; phylum Arthropoda; class Insecta; order Lepidoptera; family Gelechiidae; genus Tuta; species Tuta absoluta. The sequence continues at coordinate 15,876,523 of JAQAHW010000010.1, read as the reverse complement.
CTTTTCCTGAATTCTTGGTTTTGTTGAGATTCCGTCATGGTTTTAAGTTTAAAACATGCCGAATCGAGGCAAAACTTATCAAAGTAATGCCAGGGAACTTTTCTATAAAGTACTGCAGTTCGTTGAACGCGAGAAAGCACACGGTATTCCTATACAATAAACTTGGAAAAAGTTACGGAGCTATCTGCCGCAGTGCTTTTGAGGTATTTACTATATGGTAAATGAATTTGTACATTAACACCTATAAATCAAGTAACTAAATAGTAAATCATGGGTATATACTCGTATTTTAATCTCAAGTGCCTATTAAATAATACAACAATTAATTTTGATACGAGGCGCAAACAATTTTGATACTTAGTATTAAAATTTGAAGGTACAGTCAAGCTCACGTCTGGTCAGACACTCGAACTGCAAATGTAAGTCTAATGCCTGCGGAATAAGAACGGTCTAAAGTCCAAACTGTCTAACCCAGCCTGTTCTTGACTTTACATTTGAAGATATAATTTTGTTTTAGAGGTTCTTTTGTCAATGATGGAGACGTCTTTTCAATTTTAATTTTATAATTTAAGTTTTTTTGAGTCTTCGGTGATTTATTTTGATAGTATTCTACATACACACATAAATCACGCCCATATCCCTTATGGGGTAGGCAGAGCGTTAACGGCCGTTCAACGGATATTAACACCACGTCTGACAAAAGTTTGAGGGTCAATCAGATAACTGTGTATCACCATAGTGACAGGTTGTCAGCCCGTCGCCTAAAATTGCAATACACACCATCGAGTCCCTTCGTCGCCTCTTACGACACCCATGGGTAAGAAATGGGGTGATGCTATTCTAAGCCGGCATCATACGGCAAATAGTATTCTGCTCAATGAATTATACTTAATGTAAACATTTACTACAAAACTGAAATTGAGCTTACACTACATTTCCGGATGGCATCAAGAGGACGTCACCCTCGGTTCCTGTAGATGACACTATCACACTACTGGAGCCAGCACCCAGCGCCGCCGCAGCAGCGCAGCGCTGGAATTGCAACTACTGACACTGGCGCACTCTCCAATGTAAATATTTTGTAATCGTTTATAACTTGAGACTGTGCGAAATCACAATGTGGAAACGCCATTAATAAAGAACAATAATAATAATTATATTGTTTTATTTTCAGCCGTTAGCAGAGAGACCGTGTCCAAAATAAAAAAGAAGGCTCTTATAATCGAGTCTGGCATACGCCTGGCAAAGAACGAAAAAGAAGACAGAAAAAACCGATTCTCGGTGATTTAAACAAGTGTGTAATAAGAAACACATTTTTTTTTTTTATTCATGATGGGTTTGCTCTTGACTCTAGTCTAGGTCATAGGACAGAGACAGAGTCTAAGATGGAGCGAGCTCACCCAGAAGACGCCTGTTAAGGCACTGGCACTCCCACACACTGACGGAACGCAGCAAGCTACTTGGCGCCAGACTTCGGTGGGATGGTGGTCGCGAGCCAGGCGGCTCCTTACGGAGCCTTCCACCGCTTGGTGGGATCGTTCAGCCGGACTTATCCACAGGCAAGCCTGTGTTGCCGTTGCCCGGGGTGGACCGCTAGGAGGTAGATCCCATACCACCCCAAAATCCGTCAGTTGTACACTCTAAGAAAAGAAGTTCCTACATTAAAGTTACATCGCGTAATAAAACAGAATAATAATTTTTCTGGAAAGATTACCACTCTCAGAGAGGTTTAAAAAGAGCTTGGCTAAAAATATAAAAAATCTGTAACAAAAATAAAAATTTAGATTGAATTATAATTGATATTGTTGGCGCTGGCGTGCGAACTATTTTTGCGAACAATTTGAGAACAATGAAAGATTGAGAGAAACTGAGCTGCCAATTGAATATTGAGATGAAACTTACAAACTAACCATATTGTTGGAAAGGCCTTGATGAGCCTGGCGTTTTAAAATCATTTTTCTTGTGCACGCTGGTTCTAGAGGATAAAACAAAAAGTAGAAGTGGGCTGAACTAACATCAACCATCTGCAACAATGCTCGATAATGCATCGTACCATAGCATGCGCATTTGCAAACCACCTACGAGCAGTCACAATAAAAAGGGGATTTAAAGAAATAGTTAGATGACAATGAAATTGGATACCCAGATAAGGCACTAATAGCTGAACTTTTCGAAATAATAAAAAACGAACCAGAACCAGTGGACAAAGTCGAAAAATTATTTGAGAGCCATGGTCACTTATCAGTGCGACTTCAATGCAATTTAATTGATTTGGATCCTGATAAAAACGCTTGTAGCAAAAAAAAATTCAACGTCTCAGCTAAAGAATTGCTGCTTTTTATAAACGAGACTTTTAATTCTTAGCCGGACTGCAGATAAATGGTGAAAAGCATGTGATAAATGTTAAAAATCAATATTAGCAAGAAGATCTGCTAATAGTTTTAAACTTTATGGACGCAGGTAAATTAATTTACACTAGTTCCGCTAATATATTTAAATTAATCTATAAAGCGACCAGTTTCGTAACAGCTCTATCAGGCTAAACTTAATGATTTTCATTTTATGTAAAAACCAAAACAATATATTTATTATGAAAGTGCCGGTAGTACAAAAAATATGTCGCAATTCAGTTAAAGTTAACATTGTCAAGTTACATACAAATAAATAAAAAAATTGAGAGTCATTCGGAAAATTGTGAATCACCATAGCGACAGGTTGTCAGTCATCGCCTAAAATTACAATGAACACCCTCGAGTCCCTTAGTCGCCCGATACGACTCCCAAGGAAACGAAATGGGGTGATGCTATTTTAAGCCGGCATCACACGGCATAAATAAAAAATTAAGTACTCAAATATATTGTTTTATTTAAATATTTCAAGGCGCGAAATAGAAAATAAGTGAAAAGTATGTTATACAAAATGCTTGCGAATGTAAAAAGGGAACGACAACAGCGTGCCATACCGGGCTTCGCGCGCCGTGCCTCCAGAAGGCATTACAAGGTTTTTTTTCTTTTTTGCGCATAGTGTTGAAAATACCTACGTACCGGCGGGAGGTTCTCTCACTATGACGTATTTTGACGGATCCGTTTGTAAGGCGAAAAGAATTTCAAAATCGAACACATAAAACAGATACTATGGCACACTGTAACGCATGCGGTTAGACCAACCTGTTTGACAGACGCATCCTCGCCGCAATAGTGTGGGACGGCCGATGTGGCGCAGTGGTAGACTGGTAGTGCGACTGCGGCCATGTCAGCGGCCTACTAGCGGTAGTAAGCGGTTGAAAAACTCTGACACCAGGGTTCATCGGGTCGTTAGACGACTCGGTGTCCCACACGAAATGAGAGAGACGAGAGTGTGGGATTCAGTGGAGGTACTATATGATGCAAGTATCTCACATTTTAATTTGCTGCGCTCCTGTAACTACAAAACGCGCTAGTGTTTTCCAACTACTGTGTAATAAACTTCGTTTCCCAGAAATCAGAAAAACTGTTTTTAACAGGAGCACTGGATGCTGTCCATAAAATTAAATTCTTTCCATTACAGTTTCGCAGAACCAATAAAGTATATTCCAGCACATTTTCCAACGTGAAAGCATTGTTCCACCTCCCGTACCAGATATTATCAAACAGGCTACAATTTTATAGGTAAAATTCGATGTTCATTGCGTAGTCGGTTAGCTGTTATGATACCAGGAATATGAACCGGCTACGCAATGTACGAAGAATTTCACCTGTAGACTTGTAGCCTTTAGTTTCATACCTGGTAACAAGATATTTGCAGCGAACTGTACTGTTTTGCAGTTCGTATTTAATAATTCTCCGAATCCATATCAAAGAACGAGCTTCCAGGTATTGAAATGCAGTAAAGGTATTCAATGTGAATCAGAAATTCCTAGTAAGAGAGAAAATGTTCAGTAATAATGTCGTATTCCAGTTTAGTCTATGATATTTCATTTCAAATAAAGACCAGAGCACTTCAATTAAAACTTAACACTAAATGAAAAAAAACGTTAGACGTAGTTTAGGATTTTTGACAACGTACAATCTTATAGAAAAGTATTTAAAACACAGTTACTGTTTTATTTATATTACCTCACGTCATTATACTAGTTACATGAACAAACACAGGTCACGTAGACTTTTTCATGCTACGGCGTAGCATGAATGTTCTACGCCGTAGACAAATGCTACAAAAAAGCTTTCGGACTACTAATATCAGCCGCACTTTGAGTTGCCCAATTTGGTAGCAGCAGTCGTGGCTTTGAAAGTTCAGTTGGAAGAGCAGTGAAATGGTACTCCATGGTCTCGGGTTCAAGTCCAGTAATAAATAAAATGATCCCTTATTTTCTTTTACGAACCTTCTACCTACTACAGACGTATTGTGAATCTGCACAAAGACGCGCGTACCTGTAAAAGCTGGCACCGTTTCCATGGTTACCAACCAGGATCTTCTCTGTAAAAGCTTTCATATAAGTTTCCTTGAAGCTTCAAGCAGCACTAGTCAAAGGTAATACTTTCAGCTTCTTTTCTGCTTAGTATTTAGTTTGTGTTCGGAGAAATCTCGAAGCTTAGAGCTTATTACCCGACTATGGCGAAGCAAAGAGGAAGGATTCATAAGTGTACAATCAAAGAGGGTGAAATGCACACGCACCGGATGATATTGCGATTCGTGACAGCCACCACTAATAACAAAACAACCTGTGGCAGCCGCAATTTGCTGCTGCGACGACGTGAGCCATGGTGGTGCCAAGATATCCGACTTTTTAAGGGATTTCGTAAACTCCTTTCACCGGATCCGGCAACACACCGAAAAAACATGTGCTTGTGCGTGTGAGAACGCGGTCAATAGATTCTAAGGAACTTTAGGACCACCACCCTCAGAGTTACCCTTGCAAAAACAGTTTTTTCTAATCGGCAAATAGTAAAGAGAATACTGGTTAAATAAGACCATCCGATAAAATTCAAAAACATATCGTAGTCGGTGCAATCAATTTATATAATTTATTAAATTTGTTTGCTTTCCCTTTAGTATTTTCTTTCAACAGAATATAAAGTTCTGTTTATTCTACGTTTGCAAAACAAGTTCTTGAAAGATGTACTTACACATAACTTATTTAAAGCTGCGTATTTAAAACCAGTCAGATGCAAACAAGAAGGAAGTAAGTATTCTGAATGTCTCGATTCTTTTTCTACACAATAGAACGAAATAAAGAATAAAATCTTATTTTTCCACACTTATTAAATAAAGTGAAACTTCAGATTTGTTGTGCCTGTACAAATAAAATAAAAATCTAACCGGAATAAGGAAATTATACTGCTTTAATTGGATAGACTATTCTGTAGCTTATGCAAGATTTAAGTACCTACGGATAATGATACAAAAAAATAAGTAAGTCAATCACATGATATTTTACCGGCACAAGAAAAAGTGATTAACTAATAACTGTGCAACAGACAGATATAACAATTATCAATTTTGAATACTTATCTGTACTAATCAAACAATTTATCATTTGGTTATCGGTGACCACAGTCAGTTGAACTATTTCATATCGAGCACCCGCGCCAGTTTCAGTAATGTTGCACCCTTAAGAAGTGTAGGTCCTATGATTTGTTTAGAAGTTAGCTTAAACTTCCAGGTAAGACGGAGAAAACTTTTGTTGCATGGCTTCTGAAACATTATAAATGTTTTCAAATGTCAACGGTAGCAATTTCTATAGAATCTAGAAAGTTTTTTTTACTTCAGGTGGTTTTGATTTATAAATGAAAAGAAATGCTATTGAATAGGAAACCAGCCTTGAATATGGTCTCGACAGAATAGATTGCTACAATTCGGTAATAGGTACTTGGAATTACCTTTGGGCCTTACCACAAAAAACGTTGCGTATGTGTTGATCGCGTGTCTAAAGTTGTTTGTATGGAGTTATTATTAAAACACATGTCTATTTTTGTGGTAAGGCCTTTTTGTTCGCTTTTTCACTATGGAGTTCAAAAGGTTAACGCCGAACCCTCTGACAGCTATAAACTGATCATAAAGTCGCCCTTGGTCTACCTGGTGGACTAATAACGGCTACGGAGCTGAGAGGAGTCTAGAATAGCATAAGTATTTAATCCTACTAATATTATAAATGCGAAAGTTTGTATGTTTGTTTGTTTGTTACACCGTGTTTTGAGCAAATAAACGATTTGATTGGATTTGTTAATTCTTCGCGCAAAAACAACTGAACCGATTGTAATGAATTTTGTCACACATATAGAAGGTATCATGGATTAACACATATAATAGTTTTTATGAATACGCTGGCAAAGCCGCGGGTAACAGCTGGTACAAAATAAGATACAAAATCTTTAACAATGTATGTAAAGTCAATTTAAACTGTTCCACTAATATTTATTGATTTTATACTAATTACTGATTAAATACTGTTAACAAACTAATTAGTTAAGTAGTTCAAGTGGTTTTGTGTTTCTGTGAGAAAAATCGTACGGTTGAAATGGCTCCAAAGAAACCTACGCCTACTGAAAGATTAGTGGCCGTTATAACGAATCTGGAACAAGTGGTCCTTAAATTGCAGGATAAGTTAGAATCTTGTAAAACAACTATCGACAACCAACAAGGCATAATAACATCCCTGGGTATTAAAATAGATCAAAATACCCAGGCACTAAAAGAGTACATGAACGTAAGCACTAACTGTAAGTCTACACTGTCTACAGCTACTGAAAGTAAACCTGAGAAATACTCACCAAAACAAAACTCAGCATCCAAATCCAAAGACATGATCACTGGAGTAAATGTCCCAAGGATACTTTTGGTCAATTCATTTGCTGCACTAGACGACTCTGGACCTGAAGGGATCACCAGCCACCACGACATTCAGGTTGAACTTAACGAGAAAAGCAGTCCCGAATTTGAAACACCAACACTAACACTAGACACCAGCACTAGCCCTAGTACGACTACAGGTAATCCATGGAAGCGTGTCGGATCAAGATCTTCACCCCCACCCACTAAGGGGCTGCACGTCCAGGTCTCCAAAAATACTGCTGCTTGCCAAGGACCAGCATTTCAACCAGCAGCTGGAGGCAGACTCATCAACCATGATCACCATAAGCATGATGACCAGCAAGATCCAAAATGCAGTGGCGGAGTGGGTCTTCGTGCTGGTCCACCCCGTGTCAGCAGTCTTCACTTATTCAACTTCAGTTCTGGCACGGTCCCGGTAGATATAACTAATCATCTGAAGTCACACCTGTCGTGTTATCTAGGCTCCGAGAGGCACCGGCGCTCAGGGAGCCAAGGTAACCGCAGGTGAATACTTATAGCTAAGTATTTGTAGAGTGGTCTCGCGAACACGAGTGCCTGTGACCCCGGAGGGCGTGAGTGAGTAAGTGTGGGTAGAGTGTCCTGTGTGTAGGCACCCTAGCAAGCCTCGCGCCCGCACGCTAAGTGAGGGGCCGAGGGAGTAAAAGAGGGAACGAAAACGATAAGGCTTTATTAAGGAATTAACAGATAACCACCTCCTGATACGAAAACCAAAATTATAACCTGGCCACTCACACAGAAGGTAACGGCGGCGCGTCCAGCGCGAGGAGCGTCTTCGCAGCAGCTGTATCTTCAATCCGACGAGGCGTAGGCGCTTGAGGGGAGACTTTTAAGACTAAAATAGACTGTTACAGTGGTTACTCAGTGAGAGACTATACTGGGAGTCTTCGAGATCACAACTTAGAGTCCAGACCAAAACTGATCCCCTAGCTGCTTGACGTGGCTTTTATACCCTCGTCTGACGCTGACTGTCACAGTCTTCATTTCGATAGTCATGTTCATTTCCAGAAGCTTCGATGACGATCGCGCTCTTCATTTCGATCGTCATCCTCTTCGGTTCTAGATTCTTCGACGATCGTCGACCTCGTCAGCCGTCATTTTGAGATCATGGAACTTGTCAGTGGCCAGTCGTCGCTGTCCATGGAGATCTGTTGGCATCTCATGTTAGCTTGATGATGAGGTGGTTATGAGGATGGCTCCGAGGCACGCTGGAGGGCTCGGGACCTCAGTTCCTCCGGAGGGAGAGGGAGAGGGAGAGTGCCAGGCGTAGTAAATTTAGATACAAGTACCAGGAGGTCAGAAAATACGAAGAGGTAGATCAATGTATAATAACTTTTTAGTAGAAAGGTACGCGGCTCTATGATGTATAGATAGCCGTCAACTTTGAGAGGTTGACATAACATCAAGAAAGTAAACAAACAAATTGATAAAATAAAATGGATTTCAGGAAATATTTAGAAAAATGGTAGTAATTGTAGCAGAATGCTACACACCTTGGCATGGAAGGTCTGAACTGTGTGCAGTTGCCTACAAAGGGACAGTATGCTTCGTTCCGGGTGGATGTTCCTACAAACAAGGTTCACTGTGTTCGCGACATGAAGCTTTGGCCAAAAGGTGTGTCCATTAGGAATTATAATGTAGTCCAGCCAAAAAACTTCAATTCACGGCCCACACTTCACTGCAAAAAATAACCTCAAACGTAGTACACCACGGTAACATTGATATTATCACCGTTGTACACCAAAACGTAAGGTCAATTACTAGTAAAACAGGATTATTGAACATATTATTAAGTAACCATTGCCCAGATTTGCTTGTTTGTACTGAAATTTGGTGTACACAAGCGGAAATCCAACGCGTGGCGCTGTGCGGGTACGAACTAGCGAGCGCTTACTGCAGACCTCGTATAATTCACGGCGGTGTTGCTGTGTACGCACGAGACGGAGTCGTGTACAGACATAGAAACGACTTGCAGGACCTCGCTGTGGAGTACCATTGTGACCTGACCGCTATTGAACTTATTAAATCTAAATTATTGGTTATTGGAATTTATAGAACAGGATTATGCAACTTTGACATATTTTTAAATACAATGGAATTATTGTTAAGCAAACTTGTTGACGAAAACAAAAGGTTTATTATTGTCGGCGACACTAACGTGAATTACCTATCTAGTAATAGCCTCAGAAGTCGTTTTGATGACCTACTTAACAGTTATAGTGTAGTAAACATAGTTAACTTTCCGACGCGATTCGAGAGAGATAGCGGTACTTGTACATCGATTGACTGTGGACTGGTACCGGTCAATTACAAAGGTGCTGATTACATAACCGCAAAGCCCCTTCATACGGCCATTAGTGACCACGGTGCACAAATATTCCACCTCAAATTGCACTCGTCAAATAAACAAAAAACAGTACCTAACTTATATATTGAAAAGAGATTATTCACTGACATTTCTATAAATTTATTTTATGTTGACATTAGTAATTATAATTGGAATTTTGTATTTGATTCAAATATTGATATTAATGAAAAGTTTAGTAAATTATTTCGAATATTATGCTATTATATTGACGTACATTTTCCCATAAAAAAAGTATTAATAAAAAAGAAAAATAATACTCCATGGGTAAGTGATGAGCTATCAAGTTACATAAAAAACTTTGAAGATTTTTGCGAATTTAGATGTCAGTTTCCAGGCGATGACGTAATAAAACAGTGTATCACATACTACAGCGAATTGATAAAGTCTGCTTCATTACGAGATAGGAAAGTTTACAATGAAGAACGTATACTTAACTCTAAAAATCCGTCCAAAGAAGTATGGAACATAGTAAATAGTGAAGTAACCTTTAAAACTAGTAAACCCAGAAATATTAGTATTGAACAAAACGGTAAAAATATATCACCTAAAAAAATACCAGACTGCTTTAACGATCATTTTTTATCAATCACAACAAAATTACCTATTCAGAGTAATAACGATAAAGCTATGCGTAATTTATCATGCTATATATCTGAACTTAATGCACCTGAACTAGAATTGCCGAAAGTGACAGAAACACTTTTAAATAAAGTCCTAAAATCAATGATTAAAACGAGAAGCACGCTAGACCTATATGATATTTCTGTAAATATACTGTTGTCCATCTGGCCTATATTATGTGGAGTTCTTGTACATCTAATCAATGAAATGTTTAGGTTAGGTATATACCCAGATGTACTTAAATGCACCCGTGTGTGCCCTGTTTACAAAGGAAAGGGTGATAAGGACAAAATTGACAATCATCGACCCATAACTATTGTACCTACAATCTCAAAAATTATTGAATCAATTTTGTCAACGAGTATGATGCAGCATCTCGAAGAAAATGATTTGTTAACAAAAGTACAATATGCTTATAGACGGAATAGGTCAACCATATCAGCTGCACATCAAGTAGTTGACTGTGTTCTTACCGGACTCGATGACAAATACAAAACAGCTGGAATATTCTGTGACCTTTCCAAGGCGTTCGATGTCATAGAAAACGATCTACTGTTGCAAAAGCTTAGATTCTACGGCGTTGTTAATAACGTGCATAAACTTTTTGAATCATTCCTGACAGACAGGAAACAACAAGTGGAAGTTACTGTAGACGGCCGTAAACACAGATCACAATCAGGCAATGTAAACATCGGCATTCCTCAAGGCTCTGCACTAGGTAATACTATGTTCCTTACCTTCATTAACGATTTAGCATCTTTTATCACCGAAGGCTCGGTAACTCTGTTTGCAGATGATACGTCTGTAATCGTTTGTGCAAAGTCGTATGCTGAACTAGATAAAAAAATTAAACACGTATGTGAACAGTTAAGGCAGTGGTTCTCGTGTAATGGTTTAGTTTTAAATATGACGAAGTCTAACGTTATATTGTTTAGTGGAAGACAAATTCAAATGCCAATCTGTTTAGTTCCTCCTATGCCAGTATGTAACAAGTCTAGGTTCCTAGGCCTAACACTTGACAACACGTTGAACTGGCAAAACCAAATACAAACTTTGTGTGACAGATTAAGCAGTGCCGCTTACGCGCTTAGGAAGTTAAAACCTGTTGTATCAGCAAGTGCACTTCGCCAAACATATTTTGCCTATTTCCACTCCATTATGTCGTACGGGACCATACTATGGGGCAACGCAACAGACTCAAATAGAGTGTTTGTTTTGCAAAAACGAGCCTTACGAATTATAGAAGGTATAAAAGTACGGCAAACATGTAGAGGAGTTTTTAAAAAACATCGAGTCATGACACTCTATTCGTTGTATCTGTTTTCAATAATAATTTATGTACGACAGAACATCTCAATGTTTACCAAGAGAACAGGAGGTGCGCATGCTATCCGAAATGCTGGTAGGCTAGCTACAGTACGGCGTTGCACGGCACTGGCTGCTAAAAACCCCCGTGTCATTGGGCCCACTCTGTATGAGTACCTACCACCAGACTTGAAAGCTGAAACCAATGACGAAACGTTTTGTCGCCGACTGAAAAACCTTTTGTTGGATGGTGAATTTTATTCTATTGACGAATTTAAAAATTACTCTTGGTAACTTATTTGTTTTTTGTTGTTTGTTGTCTGACATTTTGTTTCATTACTTTGTATTTTATTATCTTTTCTTGACATTGTATTTTTTTATTTTTTTATTATTGTAATAGATAACATGCATTTTATTATTACTAGACGATCATTTTTGCATTATAATTACGAACCGGACACTTATTGTTATAAATAATGACATTTGTAATCTATTGATGTAAAAATGAAATAAATGAATCTGAATCTGAATCTGTAACTAATTTTGATTTTCAAATGTCTTAGAAAAGGTACAGTAAAGTTCACAGTTCAAGTACGGTCAGACACATGAACCGTCAAATGTTAGTCTTATGTGTGCGACCGGCGTAATTCTAACCCGGCCTGAACTTGACTGTATAATCAGCAGCATATGGAGCTACACATTTTTAAGAGGTCAACATAATTAATTGACTTTATACTTCTTATTCTTCTTCAACCCGTTACCACCCAATGCTGAGTGTAGGTCTCCTCCAATGTTCTCCACTTCTGACGATCAAGGGCCTGTCCTTTCCAGTTCTTACCAACAACTTTGACGATGTCGTCCGTCCATCTAGCCGGCTGTCGTCCCACGTTCCGTCTTCCCTCTATCGGTCGCCACTCCAACACCTTCCTTCCCCATCTGCCATCCATTCTTCGGCATATGTGACTTTATACAGTTTCTTATAATAACCAGCATATTTTTTTTATTGATCCCTAAAAGCGTAACTTGAAGTTCTGCTTAACGACGAAACCTTTTTTAGCACAATAATTAAGGTTAGTCACTTCAGTACTTTATTTAGTTCTAGTCTAGTTTTTAAGGTGTTTTAGTACATTTAAGAAAAAAAAAACGGTCTCCTATACAAAATTCGATCAGCGGACTGACTTTCTATGGAAACTCATAAAAATCCATTCCCAACATAGGCCTTTTGATAAAAGTTATTCAGTTTTATGGCCTGATCATGCCTGCAAAGTTTTCGGTACACCGTCCCTCTCTTTGTATAAGTTGCTCCAACAAAGCATACCACACCACGTATCGTGTGTAAGCACAATAGGCGTCAAACTCATGTGTAGATACTTTATGTATCAATAAATAAAAACAATGTCCCAACAGATTGCATTCACCCGCCGGCCGCACCAAAAACAGAGTTTTGTGAAAGAATAGGTTCATCAGGACCCCGCGGACGTGTCGCTCGAATATCAAACAACCCCTCGCTTAATTACATACTCGACGCTTTCATAGTTTCATTTCGCATTCCTGTAAACAAACTATTGTATTGTCGGACAACAATATTGTCCACGGTTGCATAGTTTGATTCCAATCCTGTTAACAATTTGTACGGCTCGACCACATCGTTGAACAACAGGGTCGTGTCAGTGAATAAAAGATTAATTATTTTACCCGATGAAAAGTGAAAGAAACAATCACTCATTTTTCACTTTCACATGAAACTTTAAAAACTCTTCACATACACATCATGCCCTTATTCCTTACGGGCTGGACAGAGCGTTAAAGGCTGCAAAATTACGGTCGGTTTTGCCACGTCTGACAAATATACGAGGGCCGTTTCAAAAAAAAATGTGTATCACTATAATGACAGGTTGTCATTCAGTCGCCTAAAATTGCAGAACAAGTCAGTTAGCCTCTTACGACACCCGCGGGAAAGAAATGGGGTGAAGTTGTTCTAAGCCGGTATTACACAGCTCTTACAGTGAAAATAGTGCAAAGTTTCCATAGAGTGATCAAGATGCAAGTACCATATTTCTCTTAATCATTGGCACTAGTCACGGAAATTTGGCGTAAATTAGGTTTTCTGTAGTTAAACGATTTGTAATATTTTTATTTCAAACATAAAATACTACTTATGTAAGTATTTATGTAGTACTTTAAAGCTTGTACTTGCAAAACATTGCAACTAGTAATTCAAATCACTTCGCGTCTGAGTAAATCTAGGAGCACACAGCAAATCAAATAGAACCTTGTCAGAGCGAAACCGTAACCCTATCCACGAGCATATCATCGACGTAAAACTAATTGCATCTGGGCGTCGATGCGTCAACAGGTACTATCAAACGCAGCACAGGTTAATTTAAAAGACCATTTCACATTGGTGTTTCCATATAGTTCCATAGAATATCCAGTATAAGTTGACACATTGATAACTTTACATGTTGTTGATAGTACAGCTAGCTATGCCCGGGACTGAGGTTTATTACAGGATGTACCCACCTAGCTGCACCAGACGAATTCCCGGGCTCCGGCCGGGCTGCAGGGTTGAGCCCCGGCGTTGCCATGGCGACCGCCAGGTGCATCCCTTTCACAGGCTAGACTATTTGATAACTACCTACGTACAATTATATTACTTGTGCAAAGCAAACACTGTGAATACAACATTCAGTGCCGATTTTCTCGGTACGTTGGTGTAAGAGGATTATATGCTTGTACGGCAAAACTGTATTCAATATAATACGCGGAAAATATAATTATTGCACTGAATGTTATACATACACATATCACGCCTATTATCCCTTACTGGTAGACAGAGCGTAAACGGCCGAAAAAACCGCCATTTACGCCACGTCTGACAAATATTTGGGGGTCATTCGGAAATTTGTGTATCGACGTAATGACAGGTTGTCAGCCCATCGCTTGAATTGCAATACACTCTCTTGAGTCCATTGGTCGCCTCATACGACTCCCAAGGGAAATAAATGGGGTGATGCTTTTCTAAGCCGGCATTACACGGCATGATGAGTATTATAATGCTACTATATTATAGAAGGGAAGCATTGATGGATAAATAAATGTAAAGTTACTCGAGCACCGTAGGCAATTAATTAAATGCATTAATTGAGATTGATATTTCATACCGGTAAGGCAAAAACTTTGTAAGTACTCCCGATTACTTTCACACATTATAGTAAAAAAAAGTCTTATCGCGATAGTTTTTAGGTAAAAATATTTGTGGTAATTGGTACCTACATATGCCTGATATATTATTTGTGTTAGAATCATTCGGAAAATTTGTAGAAGAAATCGATTTTTTATTTTAATCGGAAATCGCAATTTACTTTCGTCTGACAAACGCATGCGTTACTTTGCGTTAAAAATACGCAGTGACGGACGACAAGCGGGTGAACCGCCTTAGCAACATAGCTTCTATATAAAAAGTTGTTCAGTTTAACGGCCGAAACATGCCTGCAATGTTATGTGTACACCTATCTTACACCCTGTATTATTTGTGAGCACAAAATTCAGTTTGATTTCATCGGTGCGGCTTTTACATTCATTTTCACAATTCCTGGAAAATATTTCGCAATTAAATTGGCAAAAGATAATTGCAGGCATTGTTCATATTTTGCTCTGCACTTTGAAAGCTGCACGGCGAGATTTATAATTAACTAGCAGCCCGCCCAGCGGTTTCACCCGCCGCTAACAATTTCCCCCCGGGAATAAGACAGTTTAATATAGCCTATGTTCATCAGGGATAATGTAGGATTCCAAAAATCTTGACTTTAATTTGAAACAAATATCGTTTTCAGATGGTGGTGGCGTAAAGTTACATGCCGTGTGATTAACCTGCCCAGCCCCATTGCAGTGCCTTTATTTATTTATTTTTATCCCGCCCGAGCCGGTTTTCTATTAGGTCATAACAAAATTGTAATAAAAAAAATTGTGTGATACAAATTTCTTTTTTTAGAATGACGGTTCATGATGTCAATAAGTTATAATACTATCCTACATTGAATAAAGAATTTCAATTTCAATTAACGGTAAAAGAATTTTTGAAATCGGTTCAGTAGTTTCGGAGCCTATTCAATTCAAACAAACAATAAAAAAATCCTGTTTCTAATATTAGTGTAGATTATATTATTATTATTTAAGTGTGATGACGGCTTAGAATAGCATCACCCGATATCTTTCCTGTAGGAGTCGTAGGAGGCGACTTAGGGACTTGAGGGTGTGTATTGCAATTTTAGGCGATGGGCTGACAACCTGTCACTATGGCGATACACAATTTTCCGAATGACCCTCAAACATTTGTCAGACGTGGCGTGAATGTCCGTTTTTGCGGCCGTTTACGCTCTGCCTACCCCGCAAGGGATAATAGGCGTGATATGTGTATGTATGTATTATTTTGGTGTAGATTTTTTTAATGCATTATTTAATGTTTTTTGTCGTCTTTTTTTATTCCGAGTAAGGGACAGTGTGCATGAAATAATACTGATAGGGTGCATGAAACATAAAACTGGACAAATTTTTCCCTAGAAACATATGTCAGGAAACGCCAAAAAAATGACCTTCCATACAAAGTCACAATCAGCTGACTGCATTCACTATGGGAAGTCAGTTTTTTTACGTTTCCTGAAATATGTTCCTAGGGGAAAGTTGTTCAGTTTCATGGTCTGCATGTACCCTATCAGTATTCGGAGGGCTATCCCTTCCACCCTATAATACAGTAATGATTAAATGTAATCATTACACTGGTACGAATAATGTGGCGTAGTTTGTACATTTTTAAATGAAAAAGTAGTTATTGTGGCATAACTATAATAGTTAGACATATGGTATCGCAGACATTGTTATAGATATTGATGTCTTCTATTAAACTGTAGTACATCACTTTGCTCTATTGTCAATAATTTCCACAGCGTACGCGATATAAGATATTTTTTTGGTACATTTGTCCATTTTTAAATGAAAAAGTAGTTATTGTGGCTTAACTGTAATAGTTAGACATATGGTATCGCGGACATTATTATATCAGTTTTCTGAATGTTTGTTTGTGTTTGTTTTCACATGTTTATCAGACGTGGCGAAAATTTTCTTTTTTACAACCATTTACGCTCTGCCTACGAATAATTACCGTAAATATCATCGGCAGGTGCGTCGAAAATGGCGATTTGAGTATTGGCAAAGAAAAAAATGTAGAAAAAAAGTAGAGCCTTCTCATTAAGACATAATACGCTTCTGTAATTTGTATTAAAATGAAATTTCTATAGGCAGAATGCATGAAGTAGGTCTTTATACACCTGTTTTCGAGTTCATAATCCAAAAATTATGAGACGAGTGTAGATAAATATACTTACATACTTGTACCTACTAGAATCAGTATTACTAAGGAAGAATGTATGCGGAAAGAAGTATGAAATGCATTCACGCTGCTGCACATTTCCTGGATGAATTCAGCCCTTAGGGTTTGGGGTGATGCTATTCTAAGCCTGCATTACACAGCGGCGGTTGAGATAATTTTAATATAAATGTTATAATTTCTGATAGTATTCTGTACTTTACTCGGTATAATAATGTGTAGGTTAAGGAAGATAAAATTTTATAAATGGTCTATGTATGTAAGATATAGGTCGTCAGTTTTGATTTGTGCGAATATATTTCATTAAAATTTGAATCCTATATTTGAGTGGCTAGGCTGGGTTGTTCTATATTTAATATATACTGAGAGAGAACACCCATTGTATGCACACTCTTAAATGCATATAAAAATCGTGAGACTAGAAAAAAAATATAGATACGTACTCGACCAAATTGTACCTATATAATTGATTTCGGAGATGGCCCCATTGTAAAAGTTTTTCACAATCATGAGTAGAATCAACAAAAAGTTTAAAAAACCCTGTATCTGTAGTCTGTGCGGAAAGAAAATAGGCGTAGGCGAAAAGTGATAATTTTTTTTTGTTGCTATGAAATTTCTCATGCTTGAGGCACAGAGGCGCCCTTTAATTTCCACGCCAACATCTTTGCACACAGGCTCTAATTAATTAATTTTCATTGTTTTTTGTGCATGGTATGAGTATTTTCCCATTATATTCCAAGCAACTAACGTTATTGCCGTGGGTCAGAGATGAGGTGATGCTATTCTAAGCCGGCATGGCTTAGAATAGCATCACCTCATCTCTGACCCATGGGTATCGTAAGATGCGACTAAGGGACTCGAAGGTTAGATGTGTTTTGCAATTGATGGGCTGACAACCTGTCACTATAGTGATACCTTCGAGTAACACGGTCTTCCGTTCCCGGGACGGAAGGCCGTCGTTGCTCGAAGAGTGATACACTCTGATTGACCCTCAAACTTTTGTCAGACATGTTGTTAATATCCGTTTTACGGCCGTTAACGCTCTGCCTTCCCCTTAAGGGGTATAGTCGTGATGTATGTATGTACTAACGTAATCCATCGTAATTTATGTACATTTTAAACTATTTTTAAATCACATGACAGCATTTTTATATTCGTTGTAGTTTTGACGCGCAGTCGTGCAGAGCAAATGCAAGCCGCCGCGTCGCGCCGCGCTGTCCACTTAATTTGTGACGTAGGTAAGTGATTGATTGCAGAGCCGACGATGGGAAGGAACACTATTCATTACAGACTTTTTGGTTATAAAACAATGAATGTATGGATTGATAAAATATTACTTTAAATATTATGTGAACATTTGATGCTTATAAATGTAGGCTAGATATTGAATACTGACCAAATATTTATTATTTAAGTTCAAGAATTTTGTAATGTATGACCATATCTTTATCTAATCTAAAAGCTCATGGCAGCATACGCGACTGTGCCTGAACAAACCAATAAAAAATAAACCAAACTTGACTAACTATTTCTTCCGACCTGCTTACTTAATGGGAGATCTCATGTCATGTAGCTATTAGATAATATAAGATAATACTTTTGAAAAATATATAAATTTTTTCATTGACATATTTTTGTCCAATCACAGGAAAAAGGCACTAACAGGAGTTTCGGGATTCGTTTCCCAGTTTGCTACCTCATTGAAAATTCCTTTACCTAGTAGCTTTGTGTCCTTTATTTGGGATTTTTAAGCGGATACTTACATACACACATCTAATCACGCCTCTTTCCCATAGGGGTAGGCAGAGACATTTTTCCACTTGCTACGATCCTGACAGACCTCTTCCGCGGATACTTACATTAAAATTGAAGACGTTCAGTGGCAGCTATAATTTTGCTGAATGTCCGTTCCTGCTGGGTTAGTATTAGTAGTGGGAAAAACAACTCACTTAAAAGAGCAGAGCGATTTGGATCTTTCGTACTTAAAGATGTGCATCACTCTTTGCGCTCAGTAACTCTTTTCGCTCAGCGGAGTATTTTGATCTTTAGGCTGTGTTTCTTTTCTGTTTTCTGTGGTTTTTGCTAATAGATTAGCGCTTCTACGAGTGACTGATGAGTAAGAGATCTTATGATTAACAGGCGGAATTAATTAAAGTTGTTACTTTATAAAATAATAGTAAAACACAAAAATCGTAATGAAATAATAGTCGTAGTCGAAGGTCAAGGTGACGCTCACGCCCGCGCGACTTATTTATTACTAAAAATCATCACTCATCCAAACAAAGTTATAGAAAACTTTAATTAATAAATTCATTTATTTACGTAACCAAATTTCAGCCATGACCTTACACAATAATGTCTATTTTATAATGCAAAAACTCAGAAATCAAATCCGCAAAACCGCGGGAAAGCATCGCGAGACTCGCGAGTCGCCTGCTTGGCGCCGCACATAGAGCGCTATAGCGCTCTTACTCTTTCATAAGGCAGTAACGTATGCATCTGTCCTCGTTGATCGCTCGCTTCGCGTTCGCATTCGTTCGCGATCTCTCGGGCGGGAGAAAAGAGCTGAAGAGCGCTAGGAGCGCATTAAGAGCGCAAGATCTATTAAGAATTGTACTGAACGCAAGAGTGAGTGAGCTTTTTGTAAAGAGCGCGCTCTTTTCATTCGTTCATTCGTGAGTTACCCACCGCTAGTATGTGACATGTGTAGGTACATACTATCAGCAGCACATCAAATTACACCTTTGAGAGATCGAACTATACTGCTTTTTCTTATAAACTGTATGAAAAACCAGCTTAAGTAGTTCCCTAGAAGGGGTAGGTAGATATGCTGTAGAAAGAACAGCCTGGGCAGCGACGTCACAGGCCTGCCAGAGTAATGGTCCAGCCGTGGTCTACACGAAGGTGGAATTCTTAGCAGGTTTCTTTTTCTTGGTTTGTGATTTTGCGAACAAGGTTCGGAGTCCAGCGCCATCTATTTTTCGTGTGGGGCATTAAGACGACGAACGACTCGATGAACTCTGGTGTCAGAGTTTTTCAACCGCCTTCTACTATTGGTAGGCCTCTGACATGGTTGTGTAAAGACCGCCGTCAAAAGTAGTCATAGACGGACAGTAAACGGGACCGACGGCTTAACATGGAACCATCTTGCTTACAGACAATCTGGTGATTCAGCTTGCAATGTCCTTACCAGACTTAGAACAAATTCACAAAGTGATAATAACAAGTTTGTTAGTGGCCCACCGGGAATCGAACCCGGAACCTTGGCGCCGGAGACAGTTGCACTACCTCTGTGCCACATCAGCCGTCAATAGCACACGTATTGCTCTCTCTCACAGTTTGATTTTACATACATACATATATCACGCGTTTTGCGGGGTAGGCAGAGCGTAAACAGTCGCAAAGAACACACATTTACGCCACGTCTGACAAACATTCGAAGGTCATTCGGAAAACTGTGTATCGCCATAGTGACAGGTTGTCAGCCGATCGCCTAAAATTGCAATATAACCTTTAAGTCCCTTCGGCGGCTTTTTTCGACACCCACAGGAAAGAAGTGGGGTGATGCTATTCTAAGCCGGCATCACACGGCATGATTTGCTTTGGTTTGATTTTAACTGTACTTACCTACCTATAATTCAGTCGTATTTAATTTCAGATATTTTCTAGTCCAACGCCTTTCAGTGGCCATTTAGCGCGGAAATTCCGCCAGCCAACCTGATGGAGACTGGAGACGTTTGGACCAGGTACGATTCGAGGCGGTATATTTGACGTGTAATGTTTCAGATATTTATAAGTTTTGACATTCAGACGTGTAATTTTAATCCTCCGTGCGATGCCGGCTTAGAATAGCATAACCCCATTTCTTTCCCGTAAGAGGCGACTATGGGACTCGAGTGTGTGTATTGCAATTTTAGGGGATGGACTGACAACCTGTCACTAAGGCGATACACAGTTTTCCGAAATACCCTCAAATATTTGTCAGACGTGGCGTAATTGTCCGTTTATTGCCGTTTACGCTCTGCCTACCCCACAAGGGTTATAGGCGTGATATGTGTATGTATGTAATTTTAATTCTTAGTAATATTTGATACCTAATTTTTAAAATTCCGGAATTTTATAAATATACTTACGTACAATGTGTACTTACTTACGTAGTTTAAATCCTTTAACGTTGTAGATTGTAGTCAGTTGAAGCGTAGCAATCGTAGCATTGATGTAGCAACAGTCTACGGCATAGTACATTTTACTACGCAGCAAAAAGTTATCCAATAGAATCCCTACGCAAAGGACTGGTGTGATCTGTCTTTAGTCTAGTGAATAAATAGTTACATCAATTTCGCTTTCAATTTCATTTTTCAATAAGCCTATTTATAGCCTTTTAGGAAAATGGCGCAAAAAACTAACATATATAGGTATTTAAGTATGACCTGTTTTTTTTTAGTTTGATCTATCATTTCTTTCATTATTGCGTATTTGGTGTTAAACGTAGAGTGAACTATCTCAGTATCCCTGCATTTTAGATAGATAGAACCTTACCGACTTTTGGTAATTTTTGCTATAGGTAAACTCCGTTTATTTAAGTAAGAGCTATTATGTAAACAAACTTTGTAAGTAACTGACAGTCGCGAGCTGTCAGATTTATACGAAGTTGGTTTACATTATAGATCATTCTAAAATAAAGGGAGTGTAGGTACTTATATAGTTTTAAGTGGTACAAACAAAAAATCTACAAAATGGATATCAGTAGCTACTACACTAGCAAAAAATTAAGCATATTTTAAGAAAACATTGGAACTCCCATACAAAATGCTAGATCAGTCACCATATGTTAATACTAAATAAGAGGTATATTTTTTTCTTCCAATATTTAGGATGTCCAGATTTTTTCTTTCGACCACTTAAAGTTTTTTCATTCCGCATACTTCTTTTTGACTTGTTCTGATGATCATTTTGCCACTTTTGGCAATAGTTTAATTTTAAGTTTAATTACCTACTCATTCAAAAAGTATGCAAAGTAATAAAGTTGGCAAATGGTCAAAAAGTAGGTTTTTAGGAGTTGTGTAATAAATGAAAGACTGATCGAACATCAAACATTTATATTCTTCGAAAATGTAACATTAGTTTAGCACATTCAGATTTTCCAAAACTCATTTATATTATTTAAGGTGTAACAAAAAGGGTATAACAAATAGGTATTATCATGCCAAGCTAGTAGTATTATTTACTTCCATGTGGCACAAAAATAGATCAGAATTCTCAATCAATTGAAAAAATCCCTAAGTAACATGAATTTGTGTAGATAGTTGAAAAAAGAAGGTCCTTATCATCGCTATCGTAATTTCATCAGCCGTGGTGATGTTTGGTATTTCATCATCCTTGGAGATGAATGATAGGCAATGAATAGGCGTTATGCTGACAGGGTATTTAATAATATGTTGTATTTTAAATAGATCAAACATATTGACTTTGCTTTGTAAATTGCTACTTTGTCCTCACGCCTACTTTGTCAGAATTATAAAGGTCCTATCTTATTTGGTAATATTTTGACGTTTTTTTTTATAAAACTTTTATTACATCGAAAATAGTTATGTTCATTGGGGATATTTACAGTTACATGAGAAGGTACTTTTTGTTACCCTTTTTGTTAGATACCCTTTTAGACATATCTTAAACTTAGTAATAAATAAAATATATTTTTACTATAATTAATATAATTATTAAAAAACAGGAAGGTGAGCTGAATGCAAAAAATCTAAACTTTTCTGTAATTCCCTCCATGTAGGTACATTCATCAATATGGAACGGACAACTTTTAAAATATTTTTTTTTAAAAAAGAAGTTCGCTAAATAGATCTATTTGTAATTAATATTATTTGCATTCAACTCCCCACATCACAACATGAATTTAATACTAAAGATTATAGACGGAATTCGAGTATAAAGTATACATAGATGATCTATTCACCCGTCCGCTTTCAACAATGTTTTTGACATACTCGTAAATATATATTTTGTTCAATTTGATACCTTTCGGCGCATAATGTACCATTCGCAAAACGTACCCTGATAACGTGTCACAAAAGACACATGATAAGATCTACATTTTTAATCTATACCTAAAGGTCAATTTAGTTGAAAGCGCACGAGTTAGAATAGGCCTTAATTTTATAGAGAGCCACAAAAATATGGTATACCTAACCTACTAAAAATACTGTTACAATTAATTTCCAAACATAGACTTTTGTTCATGTAAATACTTGATAATTATTCCCATTTTATTGCATTCGGTATACAGAACATCACTTAAATACTTTGAAAATTGTAGCCACTAGTAGCTTAAAATTCACATCAGTTAACAAAATAATATTAGTTTCACAACAGTTACATTTAGTATAATGACATCAATAAATAGACGACTAATTTAATCCTAAATCCAGTACAGAATAATTATTGTTAATAATGATAGGCTTTTCTTTACTCTTGCTATTTTATAAGGACGTGTGAGGTCTCCACGCAAAACAGTTTTATTATTTTATTTATTGATATTCAGACAACCAACAGCTCAATATGAAGACAATATTGTTAAATACATATTTTTAAATTAATAGCCAATAACAGGTCGCCCCGATTTTTTACGAGCTTAACGTGATTGATTATGTATATTATCATATACAGCATGTGACAAGTTATAAGCAAACAAGTAAAAATTAATCCAATAAATTAACGGTGTGCGCATTTGACACTGGCTGAATTGCTACTCCGCAATGTAAAAGCTACAAATAACAATGTGGAAAATGTATTTATGTGCTAACAACTTGACTTGACTTAACCTAAACATTTTTAGGCCAAACGTTGATACGAACAGTTGTTATTCGACTAAGCAATTTTAGGCCAGTTGCTTAAAATTCAAGCTATATGTAGAGTACAAGTACTATAATACATTTGTAACGAGTTACGCTATCATTATGATTCTTAATACACTAGCGAAACATTGTGATAATGCTTGTATATTACTCTTAAGATATTACTGCACTTGATTTAAATGTTTATCTTGTCTGTTTTTAAATGAGTTCACTGAGGGAGCACTCATTGCGGTAGGTTATTCCACGAGTCCACTACGCGATTTGGTAAGAAATAGTGCCTAGGATTGCTTGCACTTGAGGAGCGTGATAGTTTTAGTGAGTCTTCTCAGATTCTTGTTCTGGCTTATTACGAAGATTTCGTTGTGTTCGGGAACATTGTAAAGTTCTGTGAATATTTTGTAGGTTTCGATGAGCTTGCCTCGCTGTCTTTATTTTCTAGTTTTGTCAGTTCAGGCTATCTTAGGCAATCGTCCTACTCGTAATTACGTAGGCATATGACCATTGTAGTTGCTCTTCTTCGTACTTTCCCGAGACGGGTAATGAAAATGATTGAAAATAGGGACTTCATATTTCAAGCCATATTCCAGTAATGGTCGCATACATGCTTTGTAAACCTTCAAAAAATAGGTATTTGTCTATATTGTAAAATGCTATTCTAGTGATGTAGAATAAGGTATTGGCTCTTTTAGTCATGTTGAGTATATGTTTATCCCATTTTTAATTATGCCATGGTTTTTTTGTAGTTGCTGACAGAGATGCTTCTAAGAGTGGTATCTTCCATATGCAAGACGGTGCATTTATCAACGTTGAGTGTCATAAGCCAATCTTTAGTCCATTCAATGATAAGGTCAAGATAATTTGTATGATGTTGTGTGTGCTTAGTGGGTTACCCATTATTTTGTGTCGTCAGCGAACAGAGCTAATTCAGATTTAATATTTTGTTTTAGATCTATCAGGAAGATCCCAAAGAGAATTGGTCTTAAGATCGACCCCTGTGGCACGCCGCTATTCGTTGTGTGGTTCTGACGGGCTGTAATTGATATGTTCATCCTTCTGACTGGCTGTAATTGATATGTTCGTCCTGTTAGAACGTTATGGATTCCGAGGTGTTCTAGTTTGCAAATTAGTCTCTTTAGTGGTACACGGTCAAAAGTTTTTTTTCATAGTCCAGATATATGACGCCTCCATATTTTTTTAGGTAACATGTGTAGTACATAAGATAGCTCTATTGACATATCAGGAGCGCATTTCTGCGTAAAAATCAGGGGTAATATCAGGTCCCATTGTAGTGTTGTAATTAAACGTTTTGATATACTTGGCCAGTAATTCAGGAGTAAATTTTATAGTTTCTGTGGAATTTTGCAATCTTGCAACATATAAACGTATTGCAATGTTATCGGGCTCACATTCGTACGTTATTTTTCATAATGAGTTCACGGTTGCCGAACATAAGAACATTGCTGCTCTTGTTTTCCATTGGTTTTGTTTGTTCCTAAGTTTCTTGACCTTTAATTCCAAATCGCTCACTAATTTCCTCTATGTTGGTAGTTCGCGAACTCCAAGTTCACAGTCGCGGCACAAGTAGTTTAGAGTAGGTGTCGTAGTACA
Organism: Tuta absoluta; assembly: GCA_027580185.1. Taxonomy (NCBI): domain Eukaryota; kingdom Metazoa; phylum Arthropoda; class Insecta; order Lepidoptera; family Gelechiidae; genus Tuta; species Tuta absoluta. The sequence goes on along the minus strand of JAQAHW010000010.1, from coordinate 15,851,541 downwards.
ACCACACTCAACTCGGCGGCAAGCAATCCACTAATCTTTACACTAATCTGCCGTTCACAACGATGACAGGTAACTTTAGGGTTTGCATTTTCTGGCTTTGGAATTGATTTTGTACATTTTGGCAAGGTGCCATAGTTTATTTTATAGTAACGAACGCGAATTTACGTTTTTACTTTATGTTATCTGCAAACACTTTCACTGCTGATTTACACAGACACAAACGCAATCTGACTGTTTTTAGTTTTAAGAACTATTTTAAATCTAGTTCAATACGAAATTATTTTGGTTAAATTGATAGAGATAGTTCAAAGACACAACAACAAGTGCACTTCCCGAACACGGGTAGACGAAAACATTTTTTGTAGACATTATTTGCGAATTCATAATTTACCACATGAATGATTAGCATTAATTAAAATCATATTTACGTGAAGTAATCTGTTTCAAATTTCTTGCATTTTATATAATTATTTTACATTATCAATAAATTTACTACAATACACACTTATTTAGGTATAATATACATGAGGATACACGAACATAAATGACGTCGAATAAAAAAGTCCGAAAACAAAATTGGAATGTTTTTAACTGAGGGGTGTCTGTCCAAGTCACCCCCGTGTTCATTCCGCGATATTTATAATTTCCGACTTATTCAACATTTAAAGTTGTATTGGCAAAAATCGACAAACAGGTATTATCCCTACATACGAAATAATTTTTTTCGAGTGGTTGTTTTGTAGCATACCTATTCTTCATGATTAAAAGATATCTATAATAAAAAAGATTGCCAGACGAATTTTTCTTCTTCAAAATTAAAAGTTAAAAAGTTAGTTAAGAGGCAGAAAACTATAAACAATCTTGGAAAATGCATGGGGGTGATTCAGATACCCGTCAGTATAAGGCATTCAAGTTTATTCTTTGGACGCCACTATTCGGGTCACCCTGTATAATTCAAAAGTAACGGTCTCATCATCAGAGTAATTATTACTCTGAGGGTATCATGGCACACGAAATAAGCCATAGTTCACTAGACTTTAGACTACAGTGTGCAACAGGGAGAAGAAGTCATGTCATGACTGAGTCGTCATTACTTTTCAAGCTCTGTTGCATACTTTAGTGCAGTTATTTTCATACAGGCTGGCCCATATAGTGACGTCCAAAACCAAAATTTGAACGCCTAATACTAAGGGGTTTCCGAATCACCCCCATGTATGTTCCGCGCTTTTTTGTAGTTTTTAAGTTATACAAATTTTAAATTTGCAAGGGGAAAATTCGGCTGGCAGTCTTTTTTCTATTATTATATACTAGAAAGGACCAAACATGAACATTAGGTATGCTACAAGAACAACCACTCGAAAAACCATATTCCGGAAGTAAAAAAAAGGTAAAATACCTGTTAGTCGATTGTTCCAATAAGAATTAAAAATTTGAATAACTCGGAAACTACAAAAAATCTCGGAACATACATGGGGATGATTTGGATACCTCTCAGTATAAGGCATTCAAATTTTGTTTTTGGACGTCACTATTCGGTCACCCTGTATAGTGTAGCTACTCTACACTTTTAAAGCGTGGTTTCTTTTTTTACATTATTATATTGACGAGCAGATAATATTCAAAACAATTACTTATTCGAAGTATTTTGACTAATGCCGATTCGTCAAAAGCGTAATGATTTTCCTCTATATTCTTATTTGGGGCGGAACAATAATTATCTACTAACAAAATGGCATTGACGCATTATAACTAGAGCTTATTATTAGAAAAGTCCTATTAGGATGGTGGATCTCAAAATTTTAAGATTCGCCGCCGTGACCGACAATCGGTGATGAGTACTTACACTATAGTTAAATACAAATATTTATAAATTTATTAGTTATTTTTGTTTTCTTGTTTATTTTTGGCTCAGAACCGACAAGAAGTTTTCTGATAGATGAAGTTTTACTACATCTTGATTTACTCTACTTACTAATTCATAGGTAACCGATACCTTATATCTATCAATAGATTTACGCAGGTAGATAGGTTGATACCAAGTCACAAAAATACTAACTACCATGTATTTACAATTTCAATTAAAATTGCTGCATCTCACATTCATAATTTGTAATATAATATATATTATCAATACATATTTAAGTAATCATGGCTTTTTCAAAAACCAGGTAGTGCTAAAATTATACTACCTTGTAAAAAGCCACTATATTTTAGTTTTTTTATATTTTTATTTTAGTAAATAAGTTTTGCTTACTGAAGTAAGTCTATTCATCTTTCGTCCCGTAGTTATGCTACGGCGTATGTACAACTACATACTAGTTATGCGCAGGTGCGCAGTATATTACAATGTAATATATGTGTGTGTGTGTGTGTGTGTGTGTGTGTGTGTGTGTGTGTGGTGTGTGTGTGGTGTGTGTGTAGTGTGTATGTATTGTGTGCGTTTGTGTGTGTGTTTATTATGTGAGTTGTGCGTTATACGTATATTTACAATTAGCCTAGCCTACTAATTGACCCCATACTGTCTTTATTATTTAACTACATAATATTGTTCAACCTCAGTCAGGCTTAACTTAATATCTCAGGTACTATATGACCCCTTTATTTACAATTACCACCATTATGGTGCTCTTGATATAATCTCGTGAGAAATTTCATTGACCCCTCATATAAACTGGCTTAAATCATAACATGACGGGTCAGTTTATATGATGGGTGATTGTCTTTTTCACGCTTCGATCTTCGCGGCCTTTCGCAGACGGAAGACCGCGGAAGGCCGCGATGCTCGAAGTTTTCACGAGACTAAAACAAAATCATCACAGCCGGTATCAATTCCTTAAATAATTTAGAATCTTTTTTGAGTTACATGTCTAATATTACCTACATTTCAATCTAAGCGTGGCTAGTATTAAGAAATAAGGTGAGCTCTCCTTATTTCTTGTACTATACCACGGATTATGTTTACTAGCTACATAGCAGTTCTTATTCAATATACTATATAATTTAAATTCGAGATCATTTTACATACCTTTTTGGATGCTAGTTTATTTATTCGTATTTTTTTGTATTTTTTCTATTTATTGTATTTAAAAAAAAAAGAATATAATAGTGCGGTTTTTGATTGATGACACTGGCAAAATAATTAATAAATTACTGCACAAAATTATAAGACAAAAATATTTCTGCCGCAAGCAATGTTGAAAACGAATATGAAATATATAAATATAATATACATTGTTTTAATATTTTTATATCTATTTAAACCTTTATTATTATTCTATATGATGATGATGTAGCGATTAGTAATTGGCTTTCTGCCCATAATATTCTAAATCTCCACTAGGCTTTCAATTACATGTTAATGGTAAATATTTCTCTACATAATTTTACAATTATTTTTTTATCTATTGCACCATTTCAATTACACGTCAAATTTAGTTTCAAATACACTATACTGCCATTCTTTGCTCCCTTTATGTATATATCTAGCTTTACCTAAAATTTAATATATCTTAAATAGGATTTAATCCTTTTTGAGCTTAGTGAAAGCTTAATCTTATGGATTCGTGTGGGGCTATTGAAACCATGAGACAAATGCAACTTGGAATCATTTCTCACTGAAACGTGACACCAGGGTTCATCGGATCGTGCATCGACTCAGTGTGCCACATGACAAAAGAAAAACCAAGAGCTGCGTTTGAAATGCGTGATGGAGTCATGAACCCTATCATTTTTAAGTTATTACTGATTGCAATCAATAAATCAATAGAAAGGAATGTCATAAACAAATTGTGAATAAAAAAATGTCAATCGTAATAAATCAATCAATAGTAAAAATAATAACATTATAATAATAATAAACAATGTCAGACTGAAAAAGATCAAAAATACAAAAAGTGAATTCAAAACAATGTCAGTTTGCATTTAGGGCGAGTGGCGCCGCGAAACTAGCGCCACTTCACGAAAAAATCTTATCTCTTAATGCACACAATACACCAGGATGTCCTTTGCTCATGTTTATGGTGTAATCTTAAGGCAAAATTCAAACCAGCAAACGCTGTAGAATATTTGCCGTAATTAAAGTTATGGATGAAAGTGTCAAAAACGGCCTCATTTGGTATCAATAGTTTAAACTCAAATTATCGCGAATATTTCACTAAATTTGTTGGATCAAATTTTGCTTTAACATAACACCATGAACTTGGGCAAAGGATATTCTGATGTATTGTTTGCATCAAGAAACATTTTTTCTTTCGTGAATTTGTGCTAGTTCTGCGGCACTACTCGCCTTAATTATAAAATAAATGAAGCCGATTACTTGCTTTTGCGCCATGATTGCAATAGCTCCACCCGACATTACGAAACGATGAAAAATATACAATGAACCTACAATTATACATTTATGGTCCACTCTACTAAGAATAATGTACATAACTATATCTATATTTGGATAGATTTATTTAAGTTACTTAGGAAGCGAAGGTGTAGTACTTCTTTATATTTAGGTATTAACAACAGTTTTAAGTTAAGTAACCGCCTAAAAAGGGGTTCAAATCGTTACCTACATCAAATATCGTTCTCAAATGTTGCACCATCGACAACGCTGCATCATCATCAGGTCGTTTGATCGAAAGTGCTTTTCATCGAAAGCTCAGAATAACCAATAGTATGTGGTATACAGGGTGTAAGGGACAGCCCTCCAAGTATAGGTAGGTAGGTGTATTCAGACCAAACTGAACAACTTCACATGGAAAAATATTTCAGGATTCGCAAAAAAAAACCATAGTATTTTTTTTTATTAATGATGGGTTTGCTCTTGACTCTAGTCTAGGTCATAGAACAGAGACAGAGTCTAAGATGGAGCGAGCTCACCCAGATGAAGCCTGTTAAGGCACTGGCACTCCCACACACTGATGGAACGCAGCAAGCTACTTGGCGCCAGACTTCGGTGGGATGGTGGTCGCGAGCCAGGCGGCCCATTTCAGACAGCTGATTGCAATTTAGTATGTAAGGTCGATTTTTGTCGTTTCCTGAGATATGTTCCAAAGGGAAGGTTGTTCAGTTTCATGGTCTGCATGAACCATATCAGTATTTGGAGGGCTGTCCCTTACACCCAGTATATTACTGCAACGGGACGGATACTCTCCGCACCCCCGCCCCAGATCTGCCTTCTCCTAGTTGTTCAGTGTTGTTTATTTGTTGTTGGTGGTAATTGTTGTTGTTGTTGAGGCTCTGAAATTTTCCACTTGGTCATAAAGTCAGCGAACAATCAGAGAATCGATGAACTAACAATTTGGTTATGGAAATGACAAATAATTCGAAAGTTGGCTAAATAGAGAGTGGGTCATTAGGTTCAAAGATATTTGAGTCATTGACTCCACGAATGACACAAAAGTCAATTACAGGTTTGACGGTCAACGTACGACTAATATTTTGGGCCTTTAGTCAAATTTATGACCCACTTGACAGTTTGCGTACTTTCGTGCCATTAGTTGATTCTATAACCCATTTGGAAGGTCTATGAATATCGGGCCGTACATCAATTCTATAACCCACTCTAAAATTTGAGCCATGTCATGAACTCACAATATCCTCGAATACGCACAAATTTATGCAAGTCAAAATTACAGTTGTCTAAAATAACCCTGCTGTATGGGAGAGTCAGAGGTGTGTGGAAAGTACTATGGCGGGTGACAAAAGTGCAGCCAGTAGGCAGAATGGAGGGTTCCAGATGGAGTCGGAAAAGGGTAGCTACCCTGTCTGGTCGGGTTTTGTGGCCAGTATATGCGGTGCGTGGTGAACACTTCGCTACCGCGTTTCAGGCCTATGGTTCTATGCCAATCTGTCACGTGGCGCCATCTTGCGGATATGTTGGAACTTCTGTTGCGTCTTGCTTGCTTGTGAACTATTTGAGTCGGTTTCTTGTAGTAGCTCCCAGACGACGCAATAGTACCTTACACTAATCAATTTGATCTTTTTTGAGGCGATGAAGCAGAAGTTTATTTTTGTAATTGGGGGACATACAACGGAGGCAAATAAATATTTACCTACATATTTAGCTTAGACTATTAGTTTTGAAATCAAGCGCAGTCGTTGGTGCAACACAAGATGAAACGTATCTGCATTTACGATTTGAACCCCCTACATTGCCGTGTGATGCCGGCTTAGAATAGCATCACCCCATTTCTTTCCCGTGGGAGTTGTAAGAGGCAACTGAGGGACTTGAGGCTGTGTATTGCAATTCTAGGCGATGGGCTGACAACCTGTGACTATGACGATACACAGTTTTCCGAATGACCCTCAAATATTTGTCAGACGTGGCGTAAATGTCCGTTTTTGCGGCCGTTTACGCTCTGCCTACCCCGCAAGGGATAATAGGCGTGATATATGTATGTATGTACATTAAACATTAAATAATCATAATAATAAATAATCATCGGGGGGTATTGCCATACTCACCACGCTTGGCATGCGGATTGGCAAGCGCAGTGCAAGAGGTTGATTCTACAGGGAACGCTGCTGTCCATGCCCTGGACGATTATCCCTTATTCACTTTTTACGACACCCATGCTTAGCATTGTGGCGATTCTATGCTAAGCAGCCACCACACAGCAACCTACATAATATTAAATCTAAAATATTTTAGACATTGACTATTAAAAAAGTATTTTTTTTTGCACTCATAGCGCTTTTCTTTTGTTTATTTAAAAAAGCTAAACGTGGATCAAAATTATCTTACACGTAATTTTATATTTACATCTGTATGACCTGTATTAATACCCACGTACATTTATTTACTTGAATTAATTCTAAGTCAAAAAATTTAATGTCAATTCAATTCAATTAAATAATACCTGCAATTGTTTAATGAGTAAATATTTTTAGGGTGTCATCTTCTCGTAAAATTAAGAAACTATTACAATAATTAATATCTCAGTAAAAAGTAAGTAATCGTGATAAAAATTGCAATCAATTAACTTTAAAAAAAAAACAATTTGTTTACTATTAATATATCATTATCACTACTGAATATTCGTATAAATATGTACAAAAATAATAAAGTAAGTAAAGTAAAACGTAAGTAAAAGTAAGTAAAGAGAGACTAATGGCTCCGTTGTAATCAAAATATTTTAAGTTATAATATAAGTATGAATTGAAAATATGAAAATGGAAATGATTTTACGATGATTTCAGGGTTGTTATGCGAGTAGATAGATATAATTAAAAACAAGATTATTTACAAGGGACGATATACAAAGGGGTTAAAATATGAAAATGGAAATGATTTTACGATGATTTATGGGTATTAATATGTACAAAAATAATAAAGTAAGTAAAGTAAAACGTAAGTAAAAGTAAGTAAAGACAGACTAATGGCTCCGTTGTAATCAAAATATTTTAAGTTATAATATAAGTATGAATTGAAAATATGAAAATGGAAATGATTTTACGATGATTTAAGGGTTGTTATGTGAGTAAATAGATATTATTAAATACAAGATTATTTACAAGGGACGATATACAAAGGGCTGGTATATTATTATCTTCCTACCTACAGTATACTAAAGACGAATGATTTGTCTGTCTTGTTTATACTGGTATGTACTAAACTAAAAGGTATTGTATATCTACATTTTGGATCTACGCTAAAAATTCTTGCATCATTTCGTTACAAAGCTATATTATTTTCGAGGTTATTCGTTCAACTAAATTCGGACAACTAAATTTCGTCAATGATATTAGAATAGGTATACCAAATTAAAGAACTGGTTGACGATAAATCAAAACTTGAATAAATATGGCTCCAACACTAGATGTGTCATTAATTAGGTATTCTGCCAGTTGTATTGAATCCGAACAGAAATGAACATGATAGTTTTGAAACATAACCGCATTGAAAAAGTATTTAACTACAGGAAACCTGTAATACTCTTATGCCGCTAGGAATTCTCATCTTTGGGAAGTATACATTTGCTTAATTAGCCCCAGGCAGTATCGCCGTCGTGGCCCAAAGAATAAGAGCGTCGTTAGTACGGATAGCGAAGGTCGCAGATTCATATCTGGCATCCGGCATAAGAATTTAGCAAGTTTCCTATAAATATGACTTCTTCTGAAAGGCGGAATGAAAACTTAGAAAGAGCTCACATAGCCCCGCATATTTATAGGAAGCTATGATGTGCGAGGCAGCGTTTTCAAAGCATGCTTTAACTGTAATTACGAAGACGCATATAGTGCTATAACGTATCGACGCACGCGCAGATCACGCACTCATGTGCAAGGGTTTGTTAAGTCCCAAACAAGCAAGGCAGTAGATAGTTATATAATTATTATCCTCTTATACAGAGGCCCGGAAAAAACCGCATGGTGCATTTCTGCGCGTCTAACGCCACACGTGAGGTAGTTGCTCGCATACCGCAGCGTAGGCGTGGCAATGTGTAATCCATCTAAGCTTGCCGGATCACCTTCATAGAATATCTTTTAAGTAAAATGCCTAAAAATATCGGGAAAAAAACCTGCAAAAGGTGTAAATTCGCCTAAGCGACAGGTGGGTATTACTTCGCAAAGCGCTATTTTGGAAAATAAACATGTGTTAAAATACGTGTTTCGCATGTAAAATGTTCGCAAAATCGCGAGGCTGCTTTTGAAAGTGAATTAAGTAAGAGCACATCACTTTTGCTGTCCCTCATAGATCTAATATATATAAAATTAATACTTACGTTACTTTACGGCTATTCAATCTTGACTATTTACAACAAGCGACGTCATGGATTCTGTTTATTGTATGTTCTTATTTTATCACAGCATCATTCGACGAACATAAGTATGTAGGTACATTTACATTATGAGGGTGATCATAAATGTTACTACACTGTATACAAAGCTCAATTTATTCCTAATTTAAAGCTAAGACCATACAATAAGATAAATTACTTACTTGTCAGCTTAATTTTACTATTTTTTTTGGTAACTTTTTCATATAATTTTAATGGAATATGTATCTGTGTGATTTGTTGTTTTATGTAATATTTTTGTTTAGAACGGTTGCTGTTTGTTACTTTTTTTTGTTATTTTGTATGTTTTGGTTTAACAAATTAATAAAATCTATACCTAACTTTATTATTTAATTCTTTATTTACAGCAGTATTAAGAGCGTTTTTGGCTAAATAGAGAGATACTTCCTCAATAGATGTGTCAAGAAGACAAATCGAATGAACGACGAATATTTTTTTCCTTTCCTTAATTTGGTCTTTCTCTCCCCATAAAATATAAATTCATCGAAATAACAAATATGTTTTATACTAAATATTGACATTTATGCAAACGGCTACTCGGTCTGTCTGCGCTATTGAAAACACATCCAAAGCCAGCACCCGTATACAAGAACTATTGCAGATGAGGGTAAAATACTAGAACTATGGTGGGGAGACTCGCTGGACTGGTTGCTGCGTTATTGACTGAGACGACACGGGACGCCTACCAAATCAAATGTCTCAATCTTGACAATTGGCAGACGGTGACTCGCCGCCCGCTACATGGGCCTCTACTAAAATTTCGAGAGATGCCCGGATAACGTAGTGCGAAGCGACTGAAGGGGTGATGTGAAGTGTACAGTATTTTCAGTCGATTGGTGCTAGGCAAAGGCCAGCACACGTATTTATTCGCGACCTACGTATGTTTCACTTCCACCCCTCGAGTACGAGCACAAGCTCGAACTCTAGCGACCCTACTCTGGCCGGCCAACTAAGGCAAGGCAGAGGTGAGAGTCCTGACCTTGGGGTCCACTCCGGGGAGCCGGAGACGGCCAGTCTACACTCTCAGGGGCATTCGGGTCCGTGGGGTCGCTACGCCCCAACAGCTTGTCACAAGCTGCCCTGCGGGATTCATATTTATCGTGTGGTGTAGCCTCTTATTATTGGACAGTAGTTTACCGACTTCTACCTTTAAGAAATCCTACTTTCCGCTCTTGAATTACTAAGCTCTGAATTCCTAACTTATGTGCCACTACAAATTTGATAACAAATTACTTATTAAACCATCATAATTACTACCCATTTTACAGGTCAAAATAACATGCATTTAAAATTAAGTAATATCAATTGGCGGCTACAAAAAATATATACTACATTTGACTTTTAATAATAAATTTGCCATAAAAATTATAGGAAGATAGAATAATTGTACAAGTTTCCATTATTTAGATTGATTGAAAAAGTGATATCGATAGTATGTTTTTTTATAAACGCTCACTCCTACCGACACTGACCTGATGGCGTGGTGGATAGTAGTCCATTTGTGGTGTATTTGGGTGTTTTCTATGTATAATATATTTATTTACTAAAATAAACTATTTATGTATTAAATTAGCCATTTAGTTCCCATCGTACAAGCTTTCTTTAGTTTAGGGCTAGATTGCGATTTGTGAAGTGTCCAAGATGTTTTTTTTTATTTTCCTAAAACCACACCCACCTGCCCGTTGCCCCCGCCTACTTGATCCAAACCCGGCCTTACTGCTCACCGGCCAAGCCTACTTTAGTCTGAACGCGCCTACTTCCCCCGCAGCCACTCCCTGTTCTTGTTTGACCACGCCCACTCGTCTTTTGGTCCCGCCCCATGACCTCGCCCCTTGACCCAATTCCTTTGGTACCGCTTAAATCGGAACCTTATGCTTTAAGCGATTATAATTTCATACATTAGAAGCAAGATAACTATAAATTGTGATTTTTCTTTTTAGGTTCGACAACAAAGTTAAAGCTTTTTCACATTAAATACTGGTGAGTAATAAAATCCGTGGCTGAGTAATTAAATTTTTATCGATATCACGTAGGAATAGTTGTTCACAAAATTATATTAACATGCGAAAAAGCAGGTCTTTTCTGTCGGGCGTGCAACGGAGCGTGGTTCCAGGCAGTGTTGGGGTAGCTCATCTACATGCACATCATCTGCATCTGGTAAATTTTCTGCTGCTCTATGATGCTCTGGTACTTATTGTAGTGCTGAGGAAACTGTGGCATTGCGGGCTCATAAGGAGTGTTCCTTACATCGTAATTTGTTTTTGGGATGTATTGGAGGTAGGGAATGCTCCGGTATTTCTCTTTTGGTGTTATATCTGACAAAAGCTGAGTTGTTCTTGGTACTCACCTGACAGTGATCGATGGTGTACCCCGTTTGAAGATTGAATGAATGTGATGTTGCTGTAGTTCGAGTTAAGCTGCAGACAAAAAAAGAATGTCAGTATGCTGCTGAATTCATTTTAATTAAGACACTATCAATATGAAATGGATCTCTACGTTTTTCTTTAAAATTCGATCCCTAAGAATAACGGCTTAAATTGACGTATTAACTCACTTTTCTATTCAAAGTTTCATCTACTGCTGATGCATATAAATAGTTTGATAATCAACATCATCTGCTACGCTACAAAATTCTACAAGCTCACCTATTTGCTGTCATAAGTAGATGATGAATATTTTAATTTGACGCGTTGCTTAGTGAAAAAGCAAGTCTGTGAATTGTAAATTTGCTTAAAAAAAATTGTGTTTAGTTACCTGATGTCTGTTGAAGATGCTTGCGCTGTGGCTGGATGGCCAGTTGTCGAAATCAAATTGGCACGTTGTTGTGGAGTACTTCGGTGGATATCACAACAGCGCTCGACTGCTGCATAGGCCGCTAAACGGCATGCATATTGCGTCCTGTTGACTTTATAGTAGTAATTGGCTCGTTGTAGTTGATTAAAAGGCACAGTTAGCTGTTGAAAAATCATTTATGCATTAGTAAATAATTTTTCACCCACTACATGCCGATATTATCAAAGAAAGTATATCACTCTGCCATCTATGTCAAATTCATGTGACAATATCAAAAAATCAATATTAGTCATTTGCTATTCTATTTAAGCGCTTTATAAAATTACAAAATATGATGTAACGACTCACCTGTAGAGAGCTCATTTATCATGGGGATGTTTTTATTTTTGATAATATATATTTTTTTATTCATCATCGAAGTAAAGGCTTCTTTTGTAGATTTATTTGTTCCACTACTTTTGACCAAACTTGGTTTATACAATAATTTTAAAAAATGATCGATAAATTGTTCATTACATGCTCTGCCATCACTAACGAACTGAATTAATGAATATCTGTGCATTTGTTGTACAATTATATTCGGAAATTGTATATTCAGATTGTTGGTCCTTATCAGCTCTTTAAGTTTTCTTGCACTATCGTCGGCCGAGGTTCCTTCAGCAGATCTTTATTGAAGCTGGTTAATATTTGCATCATTATTACTAGTTTCGCTATTATTCTTCCGTTTTAATATCTCAGTCTCATCTTCAGTAACAAATTCAGCGAGCGAATCATATCTTGTCTTGCGATTTTCACATGACATATTGATATTGATTTAGTAAGTAAATTACAATATTAAATATATGTTTATTATCTTAAACCCTCTATACCATATTAAATCTGAATCACCTTAGACACTCACTATTAACACTTTGCCAGCCGAAGCTATACTCTAATGCCACACCGCGACAGCGGATCACGAGCTCCACTCGTGATGTTGTTATGCCTAAGTACGCCGCGTATTTTTTAAAGCGTCTTCTATGGTTCGCCGTCGATTTTCGGCAATTTTGCAAGATTTTTTTAAAAAAGATGAGTTTTTATAAAGGAGTAAATCTTTTGTATTTGGAAGATTATTTCATATTTTATATGGATAAAAATAAAAGAATGTGTTTATGTCTTAATTCGTATTATAAAGTAATTATATACGAACCAGATATTTTGAAAAAAAGAAAAACTCTAACATATCTTTATTATTGATTTTATATGGTGTAATCTTTTTGTGTGTGATTTTTTTTGAAACAGGGATAATTACATTAAGGGTACTGCACAATCAGGACAATAAAAAATGGTTTCCAGCCATTTTACACGAAAATTTCTCAAATTATCGGCCACGTCGCTGGCCGGCGGCGCACTGGCAAGGCAGCGCGGGCGAAGCATCGTTACGCCACCCCTGAACACTTACAGTAATGAATTATATGTGTGCGTGTAGCTAAATCATTACTCTATATGTTGCTATCAAGCAGATCACGAATTGTGTTCGGTATTTTAATACAAACAGCATGAAATCTGATCACGAGTACTTCTCGTCATCCGCGACTCTAAGAAAAAAAGTGTAACGAGTGGTACTCGTGATCGGCGATTTACGCGTGCCAGTTATTTAAATGGCCGGCGAAATGGGGGAAAAACTGCAAACCGAGTGGTTCTCGTGATCCGCGTGCAAAGTGTTCGGAAATTGTATATTCAGATTGTTGGTCCTTATCAGCTCTTTAAGTTTTCTTGCATTATCGTCGGCCGAGGTTCCTTCAGCAGATCTTTATTGAAGCTGGTTAATATTTGCATCATTATTACTAGTTTCGCTATTATTCTTCCGTTTTAATATCTCAGTCTCATCTTCAGTAACAAATTCAGCGAGCGAATCATATCTTGTCTTGCGATTTTCACATGACATATTGATATTGATTTAGTAAGTAAATTACAATATTAAATATATGTTTATTATCTTAAACCCTCTATACCATATTAAATCTGAATCACCTTAGACACTCACTATTAAAATACTAATTTTTATTTAAAAAACCAAAAATTGAGGATAATTTATCTTACAAGTAATTTAATTATTAAACTAACAAGTATCACTTATAATGTAGGTTTACGCGACTTCCTTGTCCGACCCCACACTCAAGTAAAACACTATCCAAGGTCACCGAACGATTAGTAGCCCTTGTCTAGAACGGGTGTTTACTCAATATCTTGTGAGTGTGGTAAGAGCTCTATCGACGAATCACAGAGCACATACGTAGCGTAAAGAACTGCATTACTGTGACGTCGGCGTTGGTAGCAGAACGGTCACTGAATTTGCACACCAATCACTGTATTTGTTTCGCCATGATAGCTATTCTGGCTAGGGAAAAGTTATTTCTAAAAAGTTTTGGAAGCTATAGAAACAAACTGTCGTCTGAAATTTGTGGTTAATTGTAATCGCCGTAATGTAATCCAGTGCTAAGAACAGTATCACCGGCGTCAACAAACCAAGTGAAACGTGAGAATGTGTTTAGTGGATATTTTTTGAACTTTTTGGTGACAGTCTCTACAGTTTAACCGCTATCACCGTAAGAGCAATCAATTGCAGTAACTACAGCGCCACCTACCGTCTCGGCGCGAGCGCATCGAGCCGAGGCCCGCAGTGTTTGCCAATCACAGCTGACGGGTGACATATGTGAGACTGACCAACTCCATGAAGAAAGCTATCATCTGAAACGTGAGGTCTGTACTAAATAATAAACAAGGAATTCGCAAAAAACTACACCAAGTAATTTTATATTTACATCTTTGGGACCTGATATGATACATGCATCTCACCCACAGGATGATCAATATACACGTTATTTATTTACATGTATTAATAAAATGTGAAAAAATGTAATGTATCTTAAACTGAACAACTGTTCTTAAAATGTTACAATATTTTTCATCTTAAAATCAAGCAAACAGGCAAAAAAGTACAAATATAAATACGAATCCATTTAATAATCTTAGTACCATTTATGATTAGGTGCGTACCATTTAGGGGCAGAGAAACCTTTAGTTCAAGTTTCTTCACACTGCAGATAAGCATTCTGCCATCAGGCAGCCAACTTTTTCGCGCCGTCTTTAACTTTAATCTAACTTTCTTGTCAAAATCGCAGCGACACCTTTTCACAAACTTCGTATTTTGTACATATTCACACAGTCACATAGAATGTTTTATTGCTGCACTTTTTGCATGAACACTATTTTAATATAGTAGTGCATGGTATTTTATTTGATTTTCCTAGGCAAGTTCACCCAGAACAGATGTCTAGCATGGACTGCTGATGCGTCGGGACAGCGTGGCTTTTCACGAGTTTCAGCACCAATCAATGACGAGCAAAGAGAAATTAAAAATGGATATGGTTCCAACACGACAAAATAAATATCTTATGTGTCATTAATTAGATATTTAGCTAGTTATTTTGAATCAGAACAGTAAACATGAACAATGTCAGAACATCATATTTTTAAAATACAAGGAACTGCATTGGTAAGTATATATAAAATTAGTGAGTATGAGTGAGTAACAACAGACAACTTATAAAACTCTCATTCCACCGCGGGGAAATTCTTATCTTTTACAAATAAGATACATTTAATATAAATATATAATAAACCAAGGTATTAGAGCGTCGATAGTACTGATAGCGATGGTCGCAAATTTGTATCCGGAACCCAGCATGAGAATATAACAAGTTTCCTAAAAAATTGAACACTTCTGCTAGGCGGAATTAGTATTTAATAAGATTTCACGGAGCCCCACACATTTATAGGAAGCTACGATGTGCGAGGCAGCGTTTTCAAAGCATAAACGCTTATAGTGCTGCAACGTATCGACGCACGCGCAGATCACGCACTCATGTGCAAGTATTTGTTAAGTCCCAAACAGCAAGGCAGTAGATAATTATATATCCTCCTA
This sequence comes from Tuta absoluta, assembly GCA_027580185.1. NCBI lineage: Eukaryota > Metazoa > Arthropoda > Insecta > Lepidoptera > Gelechiidae > Tuta > Tuta absoluta. Next base: position 15,835,992 of record JAQAHW010000010.1, on the reverse strand, counting down.
TACGGAGGCCCTGAAATACCGCATGGTGCATTTCTGCGCGTCTTACGCCACACGTGTGGTAGTTGCCTCGCATACTGCAGCGTAGGCGTGGCAATGTGTAATCCATCTAAAAGTGCTGCATTTTCTACTAAAATATCATATAAATAAAATGCCTAACCAAAAGAAACGAAAAAACTAAAACCTTAAAAAGTTTAATTTAACTTCGCCTAAAATATAGGTGTATGTATTATTTCGCCAAGCGCTGCTAAGGGAATTACACAAGTATTAAAAATACGTGTATTGCATATTAGTTTTTCACAAAATCGCGCGGCTTGTTTTTGAAAACGAATTAAATAGGAACACAAAAGTTCCTATTTAATTCGTTTTCAAGTGTTTGCTTCCATGCTGCATATAAGGCCGAAAATTATAAAAATATATGGTACTTTACTTTATAAAAGTTTTTCAAAAGTATCTTTCCCATTTTTTTTCTTGCCCATTTACATCAAGTGACGTCATGAATTCTGATTGTTGTATGTTCTTAATTATCACAGCATCATTCGACGAACTTAGTGGGTGTGTATAAAATCTTACTACTATACTTTATTACCACTAGGTATTCTGTACACAAGCTCTATTAATTTGTAGTTTAAAGCTAAGACCATACTATTAGATAAATTACCTATAAAATACTTACTCGCAAGCTTAATTTTAGTCAATTTTTAGTGAACTCTTTCATAAATTTTTATGGAATTTGTATCTGTGTATTTTGTAATGTTCAATACATAGAGCACCCTCTGTGGTTTTATATGTTATGTTTGCATTTGTTTAGAATAGTTGTAGTTTGTTTATATGTATTGGCTCAATTTGGATCCCAGATCCTGCTGTGTAAAGTTAGATGTAAATATATACATTATTTCATTTTGTTTACAGCAGCATTAGGTACGAGCGTATTAAGTTAACTAGATGTGTCTACAAGATAAATCGAATAATCCACGAGATATTTTTGTCTATTCCTTAATTTGGTCCTTTATTCGACACAAATAAGAAATATATCGAATGTGTTTTATACCAAATATTGTTATTTCTTCAAGCGTCTACAAGGTCTGTCTGCGCTATAGAAAACACACCTACAGCCTGCACCCGCCTGATGTATACAAGAACTATTGCAGATCTGGGTAAAATATTAGAACGTAGGAGTGGGAGCACGCCAAACCTGTTGCTAGGTTATTGACTGAGACGACAAGAGACGCCTACAAAATCAAAAGTCTCAATCTGAAAATTGGCAGACGGTGACTCGCCGCCCGCTTGATGGGTCTCTAATAGAAGGTCGAGAGATGCCCAGATAGCATTAGTGCGAGACGACTGAAGGGGTGATGTGAAGTGTACAGTCATTTAAGTCCATTGGTGCTAGGCCAACACATACTAACTCGCGACTTGAGCATGTCTCACATCCATCCCTCGAGTACGAGCACAGACTCGAACTCTAGCGACCCCTCTCTGGCCAGCCAATTAAGGTAAGCCAGATGTGAGAGTCCTGGCCTTGAGATCAACTCCGGGGAGCCGGAGACGGCCAGTGTACACTCTCGGGGGCATTCGGGTCCGTGGGGTCGCTACGCCCCAACAGCTTGTCACAAGCTGCCCTGCGGGATAAATATTTACCCTTAGGTTCAATCCTTAAAAGAGCCTATTATTATTGGAAAGTATTTACCTGACTTCCATCGTATAAAATTATACCATGTTTTTTTTTTCGACTGTCTAACTTCTGAATTACTAACTCAAGTACCAGTTTCAATCAAGTAACAATAATACTAATTTGGCCACCATATTTACAAACTATTACATGGGTCAAAAGTAACTTGCATTTAAAGTTTTAAAGTATCAATTTGTAACCACGATCAAATTATATTTAAATTCCATTTATAATTAACAACCATCATAAAAATCCAAGAAGATGGTATAGTTATACACGTTTCCGTTAATCAGGAAGAAACAGTGAGACCGATAACACTTTTTTCTTAGTCTCACTCATTTGTCTAATGGCCCCGCCCACTTAACCCTTTCCCCGCCTTATTGCGCACTGGCCACGCCCACTTTTGTCTCACCGCGCCTACTTTCCCCTTAGCAAGGCCCAGTTCATCTTTGAAACCGCCCACCCACCTATTGACCACGCCCATTGACCATGCCCATTGACCACGCCCATTGACCACGCCCCTTAACCTCGCCCCTTGACCACGCTGCTCGGTTATAGCTTTTCACGGTTATAATTCGATACCTAAGCAGCAAAAAAAAATAGATCGCGGTTTCTTTTTCGGTCTCCTCAGGATATAGGCAATGATATTAAAGCTGTATCATCTAAAACACTGGTGAGTTACAAACTCAGTTGCTGAGTAAGTAAATTTGTTCAATATTATAGTTGTTCACAAAATTACGCAAATTAAGCAGGTCTATTCTGCCGAGCGTACAACGGAGCGTGGTTCCAGGCAGTGTTGGGGTAGCTCATCTGCAGGCTCCTCATCTGCATCTGGTCAATCTTCTGCTGCTCCATGATGCTCTGGTACTTATTGTAGTGCTGAGGGAACTGTGGTATTGCGGGCTCATAAGGAGTGTTCCTTACCATTGTCATTTTCTTCTTGGGTGGTACTGGAGGTCGGGAGTGCTGTGGTATTTCTCTTTCGGTGTTAAACCTGACAAAGGCTGAGTTGTTTTTGTTACTTATCTGACAATGATCGACGGCGTACCCCGATTGAAGGTTGACTGGATATTCCTGACTGTAGTTGGATTTGTGAGCTGCAGACAACAAAATTATGTCAGTATGCAGCTGGATTCATTTTAATTAAGATACAACTAAACAAAAAAAAATTGATCTTTCGGTTTTTCTTCAAACTGAAGTGTTCAGCAACTTTTTATTTTACAGTTTCACCCACTGCTGATGCATATTGCTAATTGACAATCAACATCATCTGCCATGCCACAAAATTAAACAAGGCTCTCTACCTATTATTTGTAGTATTTGCCAGATATTTTGCTATTTTGCTTTCAGAACCAGCAGCTGAAAATTTCTATTGATGTCAATCTTGGCTGCCGCGTTAAGTAATATAGCAGCTCTGTGAATTGTAAATACATAAATTTAATAAATATTTAAGCTATCCAGTTACCTGATGCCTGCTGGATGGGGAAAGTTGCTTGTGCTGTGGCTGGATGCGCAGTTGCCGTCATGAAATTGGCGTGCTGCTGAGGAATACTCCGCTGGATATCATAATTAGCGCTCGACTGCTGCATAGGCTGGTATACGGCATAACGTGTCCTGTTGATGGCATAATCGGCATTGGCTCGTTGTTGTTGATATAGAGGCTCCGTTAGCTGTTGAAGAATAATGTATATATTATTAAAGGATTTATCACTTACTACATGCCTACGTTAAAAAAAGTTTGAATTTTTAGGTTATAACACAATTTCTTAAATCGTTAAGCTAATCGTTAACACAATAGACTTCGAATTTGTGTCAAAATTCTAAAAAAAAAACTGTCTTACAATTTCCATTTAAGTTATTTTTTAAATTGCAGATATAAAGACCCACCTGTAGAGCGCTGATCATGGGCGTGTTCGGATAGAACCCAGATGTATACATGTTCGCCGGTTTCGTCATTTGCGGCTGACTCTGTAACCCTGATGCCTGGTCACCAGGCACAGGGCTTACAGGTACTTGGTGAGGCAGCAAAGTCTGTGGGAGTGATACTGATGTCGTAGTATTCTGAATTTGATGCCTCATTTGAACATGCCCTTCCTCATTCATCGTCGCGGTACTCGTTACTCTTCTAGATCTATCTGTTTGAGTGCCTTTGTCCGAACTTGGCTTTTTTGATATTTTATAAATGTGATCAATAAGTTGTTCATAATATGCTCTGTGATCACTTGCGAACTGTATTATTTGATATTTGTGCATTTGCTCTGCAATCATATTTAGAAATTGTTTATTCTGATTGTTGGTTTTTATCAGCTCTTTAAGCTTTGTAGCATTTCCGTCGTCAAAGGTTTCATCAGCATGTTGGGGCTGGTTATTATTTGTATCATTTCTGTTGTTTGATAAATTGCTATCATTCTTCAGTTTTAATATCTGGCACCTCGTCAGCCCTGTGGCTTTAATAAGTTTCAAGCATTCAAAGTCCTCATTCGAGACGCAACGTATTTTATCTTGTTTTGTTATTTTCTTCGCACTATTTCTTAATATTGTCACAGTGCGAGTTTTCTTTACCTTAATTGGCTTTGGCACTGTGACCTTGTTCAAATAGGAATTCACAATATGTTGTTCGTCTTCTTCTACTAGGATCACTTCATCATCTTTTTGTATCGATTGAGGCGGCTTCAAATTATTTTTAGATATTACTGTTTCATCATTGATTTTATTTTGATTGGGTTTCTTTAATTTCTCCAATAATAAATTATTTGTGCCACTTGTACTCAAACTTAATAATAAGTGCGCATCTTGTTGAGTATCTGACGCCTCCACTGTTTCTGATGTCATTTTATCTGCTTGCTCTGTTATGTCGTTGCAATATTTTATTTTTAAAGGCTGCCTTTTCTTTTGAGCAATCAATTTTCTTAAAGTTGCTCTATTTAAACTGAAACAAAAAAAAACAGTGTTTAAAATATTGAATCGGCCTGACGACTGAAATTTACAGGAAAGTATAAAAATACAGTTTACGATGTAACAACTCTTAAAATTTTACAACAGATATAAGAGTTGCGATATTTCCACATATTTTTCTGGATGATTATCCCTCAGTCGCTTTTTACTACGCCCACGGATATAATTGGGGTGATGCTGTTCTAAGCCAGCACGGCACGGTAATGCTACGTTTCTTTCATTATGAACAGTACAGATAGTCTGCAAGTCAAAGCTCTGACCTTTCGCACATAGGACTAACTTAACATTTCCAAATAAATACATGTGTCAGAAGAGAGACCATTGAAAATTATTTGGACAGGTCAAAACATAATTCTTTTAACTAAAATTTTAATTTTGACTTATTTGTCGCGTTAGAAGGTATTTTTAGGTTGTAGGTAGTTTGTAAGTTGACATGTGAATTTATTGTTTAAAAATGCATCTAGTGTAATTATAAAGAAAAACCCCAATGTACATAAACGTTATTTTCATAATTATGAAATATCATATTAAGAAGGTAAGTACCTCCATATTTCTATGACTTCTTTTTTCGTGCTGTTCACATTTAGTTTATCGCAGCGCGACGAGCATGACCCCTAAGCGGCGACTTGATTCCCATTTTAAACAAATGTAATTTATTATTTGTTTACGCGACAACGCGGCAAACCACCCCAGACACGGACGGCAGTGTCCCGCCGCCGGTCCGGCTGTCGGCCGCCGGCCGGTGGCAAGCAGCGGCGACCGAATGTCGCGTCGAAAATAAAACAAAGCGTTTTGTAGATAAATCCAGCTGTAACCTCAAAAAGTGTTGTAGACTTTCTTTCGTACGCTTTAATTTTTTAAACTTTTTTTCATTATTTGTAACTTTATTTACAGTTTTATTTATAAGTGCGACTGCGACCGAAAAATGGAAGGACTAGCGTTTTTATTTCGATAAAGATATAGTTTAATATATGTTCACCTTGTCAGGTTTATTTAAATTTTGTAAAACTGGTTTTCACATCCACAGTAATAAAATTATAAAACAATGCGTGCTACAACTTGCGTTATATATATTTTTTGTAGTGGAGTTTATTACAAACAGGAAACTGTTATTAATGCGCACTCGTAAAAATGTGACTACTCTAAATAATAAAGGAACTGGAAGCTCGAAATTTCTGCAAAAGGCTCTACAGAATTTTCCTTGCTGAAGCAATTTTTTTTTTATAATTTAAGACAAAATAAAATCTGCACCTTGTCATAACAACCAAATTAAATTTTCAAATTGACACAACACATAATAATTATGGTATAAAAAAAAACGTTAAAATATTACATACTGCGAACTACTCCTACAACTTCTACCAAACAAAGATAATAGCTTGATAATATCACTTTCAAAGTGGGTACTTATTAAATTTATCAAGAAAAGTTAATAAAACTAATTTTAAAAATTATGTTTCGATCTGTATGACCAACGATTTTCCGAACATTATAAATAAATTTTCATCATCATCAGCCGCAACAATCCACTGCTGGAAATTAATTTTTCATATTAAAAATTAACAAACAAATATAAACACAAATTTCATTTCTAATTAAAATTTTATTTTAAGAACCATTTATGCTTAGGTACTTACCATTTTAGGGGCACAGAAACCTTTAGTTCAAGTTTTTTTATTTTAGATATAAACATTTGCTGGCAGCCAACTTCTTCGCGCCTTCTAAACTTTTTATCCAACTTTCTCAGTTCTTCAAAAAGTTTGTTTCGTAAATATTCACAGTCTCATAAAATTGTATTTTTAGCACTGGTTCACACTTATATACTTCAAATTGTCTTGCTGATTTTTCTCTTCATAGAATGGTACTTTTTAGCACTGGTTTCACTTGTATTTAGCACTGGTTTTTACTTAGGTTTCGCTTGGAACAGGTGTCAAGCGTGGACTGCCGATGCGTCGGGTCCGCGTGGCTTTTTCACGAGTTTCAGCACCAATGGCGAGCAGAGTGCGCGCGCACGCAACCCCTCCAGCAGGTGGTAGTAACTTGAATTATAGCCAGGACCACGACAGCCTTAAATTATTACTATAGTTTTATTAGCTTTTATTATATCACATTAACCTATAGCAGTCCACTGTTGGGCGTAGGTCTCTCCCAGGCCTGCCATAAGACACGATCTCCTGGTTTCACCTTCCAATTACTATCGGCTGACTTCTTTAACTAATCGGTCCATTAAGCGGGATCCATTTTTATATGACATGTAAAAGTGCATCGACCAAGTTACAGACAAGTTTTGAGAGCTGAAATACTTAGTAAACTCAATTAAATTATCGCTGCAATGAAAGTTATGGAAAAAAGTGCCTAAAAGAGGCCACTTTTGGAATGAATTGCCATAACTTATTATTTAATTTTACTAATAAAAATATACATTACTAAATTACAGCGAATATTTTATTATTAAGTTTGCAGGTTCTAATTTTACTTAAGGATAATAATAAAAACTTGGGCAACGGACATTCTGATAGAATGTCTGCATAAAGAAAAAAAAATTAAGTGAAGTGGCGCCACTGTCGAGGTCGGTCACAAGTACTTTCGCCTTAACCTTTGATGGAGCGCAGGGGCAGGTGCATACAAAATTTCAGCTATTTATGTCATGTTCAAAAACAAAACAAAAAATTAAATCAGGTCTCGGAGGTCAGCAGAAAGACTTTTGCCGCTGTAGGGTCATTGAAACGGTGGAAGAACTTGTTGCCAGTGAGGACCAAAGTAGAACTTGCGCAGACGCTGCTTCTCCCAATTTTGGATTACGCCGATACTTGTTATATAGATCTAAACGAGGATCTACTGAATAAACTAGAGCGCCTACAGAATTCGTGCATACGCTTTATCTATGGACTGCGCAAATTCGATCACGTGTCCTCTTTTCGTGCTCAGCTGGGTTGGTTGCCGATCAGACAGCGTAGAGACTCTCACGCAGTTGCAATTGTTTATAACGTTTTAAATAATCCTATTATTCCTACCTACCTGTCTGACCGGTTCAACCTTCTTGGTTTCGATCATGATAGAAACCTGCGATCAAAATCAGACAACATTTTGAAGGCCCCAATGAGTCAGTCGGGATACTACAGGGAGTCGTTTTTAATAAAATCTATTCACACTTGGAATGCTCTGCCGCGTGAAATACGCCACTGCAGGACACTTGACGCTTTTAAAACAAAGGTACATGCACATTACCTGTCAAAAGCAAGAATTGACTTCAAATAAGTTGGTACTTATATCCTTTTGTGTAATGATGTGTATATATATATATATATATATATATATATATATATATATAGATGAGTATGTATTATAATATATATGTATATATTTATATTATATTAATATACGTATATATATATAAATATATGTGTATTTGTATGTAGGTTTATATTTATATCATAGTTTTGTATTCTGTATTTATTGTGTTTATTCAAGTTACCTTTTCTTTCATGATTACTCTCGCACTGCTCTGTTTTTCAATACTCTCTCCTCCACCCAAAGGTTGTCTGGAAGAGATCGCTTGTAGCGATAAGGCCGCCTTTGCGCATGTTAGCAATAACTTTTCCTGATATTTTTGTTTTTTATTTTGTGCAATAAAGTGTTTTTACTTACTTACTTACTTAGAATACTTCCCGTGTTAGGTAAACAATTTTTGAAAACTAGCAAAATTTTCAAGCGCGGGCAGGATTTGATCCAGCGACTTTCGCCATTACTAGTAAAGACGCCTCTTCCATCTGAGCTACTGCAGCTCGTCTCTTGCCCGACGAATGGCGAAAGTCGCAGGTTCAAATCCTCCCCGCGCTTGAAAATTTTGTAAGCTTTCAAAAATAACGTAGTTTATCTACACTCGTCTAAAAATGTTCGAATTATGAATTCGAAAACAGTTGCATAAAGACTTTATGCATTCTGCCTATATAAACTACGGTTTAATATAAATTACAGAAGCGTAATGACTTAATGAGAAAACTCTTACAACGATAAAGTTGAGAAATGAAACGAAGTTTTTTTGCCAATACTCAAATCGCCATCTTCCGCCGCACCTGACAGTTCTTGTTGTACGGTAATTTTTCGGATGTTGTTCAGTTGTTTTTGAGATATTGTTCAGTTGTTGTTCAGATGTTGTTTAGTTGTTGTACTGATGTTGAGCAGTTGTTTAGATGTTGTTGTGATGTTATTCCGATGTTGTTCAGTGTTATTCAGTTGTTGTTCAGTTGTTGTTCAGTTTTTGTTCAGTTGTTTAGTTATTTGTTGTTCAGACTCTACATCTAAACAACTGTAAGCAAAGAATTTTAACGAAAATCCATATCAAGCCATATTACGTTCTCGTATTGAATTTGACCGTGTATCGGACCTTGCAATCGCCGCCGCCGGTGCGGACGTTTAAAAAAGTGTTTAACTGAGTTGTTTTTTTTAGAGTGTAGATAAAATAGTGTATGCAACTGCTTATAATTAGGCATTAGAATGCTTGTGTCAATCTATTCTAATCTAACCAGACACTCGCATTCTTATGACCTCCATTATATGACAGTTGCATAAACTACTATTGTCTGACTCAGTCAGGGGAAAATTAGAAGATGCGTACGAGTAGTAATATCCGTTGCTGAGTTAGTAGTAAAGTTGGATTAACTGGGTTTTGGGTAGCCGCTGTGTGATGCCGGCTAAGAATAGCATCACCCTGATTCTGCCCGTAGGTGTCGTAAAAAGCGACTTATACAATTATCCGGGGAATGGGCAGCAGCGTTCCTTTTTAATACAACATCTTGCACTGCGCTCGCTAATCCGCCTGCCAAGCGTGGTGAATATGGTAATACCCCCCAATACGGGGAGGCCGGTGTCCAATAGTGGCTATTTATATATTTTATGTTAATTTAACAGGGTTTTGCTCGACGGTTTTTTGGGATATTTTAGTGGGCCCTGAATGGCGAATTAATTTAATTAAAGCTTTATATTTTGCGATGGCCAACGTTGCGTCGAGCGGGATACACGCGCAGACCGGCCACGCTCGGAGTAGATTCGGCTAAATACTGGAGCAATGCTGCGTGACGCGGGTCGCCCAGCCCCCAACACGCGGCGCGGGCGTGTTAAGTAAAACCCGTCCAAACATGACGGCACCTCGCCGTAACAGCTATTAAAAAACGATGTGCCTTCTGAATTCCGACGGATAATAATGTCAAGACGCGCCGCCTCGCCGCGCGGGCGCCTCGCGCGTGCATCCCGCTGAACGGAGCGTTGGGCCTAAAATGAATAATTGTTTTTAAACAACTTTTACGTAACTTAAATGTCAAGTAAATCAGGTCAATAAATTTAAGTTATTTTAAGTTATTTATTTAGTAACTTTATTCTCAAGTTATTCAGGTCAATGATATTTATTATTAATTATTTTTATTTAGTTATTTTTATTTAATTATCTGGATTTTCCACTGCACAATAACATTATAGTATAACACCCAAGATTTGTTTTCTCCAGAAGCTCTTTCGGATGCCCTGCATCTCGCTGGTACGCAAGTGATAACTCACAGTGGACAGTCAGAAGACAGTTTGGACTTTGGACCGCACTTATTCCGTGCGCATAAGACTTACATTGGCAGGTCAAATATCTAGCCGGACGTTAGCATGACTGTACCTTTCAAATACGGCCGATGTTCTGAATAAGCAGCATGTTTTGACAGATATCCGTAAGATGCTGTGATAGATAACTAGTACGAGTGTATGATGTTCATTCAACTGGCTGGTTCGACATCTAGCTGTCTGTATGATTTAGAAGATATACTCACTGTCCCGTGGTGGGCCGGTTTAGAATAGCATCACCCTATATCTACCTGTGGCTGTAGTAAAAAGCTACTAAAGGATACATTTATCTAGGGAATGGGCAGCACGATTCTCTGTGACTGCTAGATTGTTGAGGTGGTCGATTGCTAATGAGGAGGGATGATGAAATGATCAATTCCAGAAATAACTTAAGGCTTTTTTTTAACCTTGCATAATTTCAAGCGCGGGCAGGATTGAAAATTTTGCAAGTTTTCAAATATGGTATACCTAACACGGGAAGTGTTTTAAAATTTGGTATACAACTTAAGGCTTTTGTATTACGCAATACTATATTACAAAATGACTACACGTAAAGTGCTGAACTGAATGGCGGGCGAGCGACAACTGGCGTCCCCGCGCCGGGCTCGGCTGTAAGTGTCCCTAGAGTACTGCGCTCGCCAATCCACCTGCCAAGCGTGGTGAGTATGAAGGTAATCGGGTGAGGCCCGCGTCTAGATGTTTGGGGTGGTATGGGATCTACCTCCTAGCGGTCCACCCCGAGCAACGGCAACACAGGCTTGCCTGTGGATAAGTCCGGCTGAACGATCCCACCAAGCGGTGGAAGTGGAAGGCTCCGTAAGGGGCCGCCTGGCTCGCGACCACCATCCCACCGAAGTCTGGCGCCAAGGAGCTTGCTGCGTTCCGTCAGTGTGTGGGAGTGCCAGTGCCTTAACAGACTTCTTCTGGGTGAGCTCGCTCCTTCTTATACTCTGTCTCTGTCCTATGACCTAGACTAGAGTCAAGAGCAACCCCATCATTAATTTAAAAAAAAGCTGTGCACTGCTGCAATTGTTGCTGACGATACGGCACTTACATGCTCTTTCGTCTAAAAAGCCGTATTTTTTTTACTTTTAAGGTGGTTTATGATTTTTGTACTCACAGCGCTAGGCTATATTCTTGTTGAGAATATTTTATAGTAGATGTCGCTAACGTCATCTAGAGACGAACATCAAGGTAGCAACTCGGTGGTAGCAGTCGAGGCTCGTGCATTTCAGTTGGCAGAGCATTATGACGGTACTCCTCGGTCCCGGGTTCAAGTTGCGGCCGCAGTAGCATTTTATTAAATCACTATGAGTGCAAAAAAAAACTAAAATTGCAACAGCTGTGTTTTCCAGCGGTGAGCTCCTGGCCTAGACTATTCGATGGGGGCTGGCCAATGGCGGCGCTTTACGTGGCCCCGACCATATTTTTAGCTTTGTTTCGTCAGTGTAATGTTCTGAATGCACTTTTCACAGATCACACACACATACGCAAATCGTGGTAGTAACACCCGAGGTTATTATGTATAAAAATAGTTTCAAGTATTGATATTCAAAGTTATTTGCTTATTATTTCTTGAGGCCGTCATGTCATGGCTTTAGATGATGCCTTTGAAAACTTTCTAATTATAAAAAAGTGGCTCTTTTGTATATTTTGTGTATTTCGTAAAGTTTTAAATTTCTACAACTCATTGGTAAAAATAAATTTTACAAGTCAAATGTTCTACTTAATTGTATTATTTATTTATTAATTTCAGGCTACAAAATATAGGTATGTTTAAAAGTGTGTATTAAAACAAATATTTCAATTAATATAAACCTTGTATTTCGAAACAAAATAAAGAATATTATATAAAACCGACATACAACTAAGTAAAGTAAATAAATGCCCAACTCCAGTTTAGTAACTACATTAAAAGTATCTAAAAATATCATAAAATCAATATCTAAGTATGTAATAATTTCTAACTACTCTACCTACGTTCTACTTCTAGAAAATACATACAAATTATTTTTTTACTTAGCTGCGACTATAAATACAATTATAATAAGCAAAAAGTTTTTTAATAATATGCTTGGTATAAAAATTAACTTTGAATCTAAAAACGTTTCTGGTTGTCTTTTAAACTAAAATAGAACCAAACAAAGCCGTACATATAATGATGATTACATTATCATACACCACCGGCGGCCCGACGGAATATTACAAGTAGTTTGGAGTAGTTGTAGGCTCAATTGTAAGCAAGATATTTATTTTAGTACTCCAGATAAGCTAGATATAAATTGACAATATACTCGTAGAAACAATATTCACCTACGAGCTACAAATGATGTTATTCTACGCCGGTCCGAAGGAATAAAACAAGTAATTCGATAGTTTTTTCTTGAGTTTGCACAACTATTTTTAATAACAATAAAACAATTTTAAACGGATTTATTACAGCTAGGAAATTAAGAAATAAATAGTGGTAGAATAATAATAATAATAATGTCTGGTCAGCAATTGTACATTTTTTTTAAGATTAACTATATGTAGACTAGCTACTTTCAGGGCGCGTTCTAGACGTGAAACCGAAAAACTTTTCACGGCAACTGTTTTTTTAAAGATTTCGCTTTCAAAATTATTTTGCTCCCCAAGTAATTGTATATGGGAGGACCAAGGAGGAAAAAGATTTATTAAGAAGAGTTATTTAGTTTGATATCTACTGATGTCTATTCACGCCCAGAAAGTTTGTACAGTCGTTGAACAATACAAAACTTTAAAAAATATTTTTTAGTTTAAAATCTGAACTAGTACTTAGCGCTTTCACCCTACATACGTCACGAATAACATTATTGTACAAGGGCCTGACAAGGTACAATATACGTTTAGATGTAGGCTAAATTGTAAGCCAGATATTTTTATAGTCTCTGGGTCAAAATTATAACAAAGCCTACCTAATAAGCCAGAACCAAAGTATGTGGCATTGCAATTGAGCTTGCTCTGTAGTACTTAAAATTTGTTCTTGGCCCATATTTGAATGTAAACTAGTAACCAATCGACCTACGGCTACGAGTCACAAATTACATTATCATACACTGTCCCGTCGGAATACAACAAGTGATTTGGTGTGCTGAAGGCTTAATTATAAGCCGAATATTTTAGTACTCCCTGGGCCAAAACTGACAATATAGAAACTAATTCACCTAAGTCTCAAATTACATTATCATACGCCGGCCCGACGGAATAAAACAAGTGTTTTGATAATATTTTCTTGAGTTTGCACAACTATTACATATTACTATAAAACAATTTTAAACGGATTTACGGTAGGCAATTAAGAAATATACAATATACAAAATATCGTTTTAAAAAGTAGTTTACTCTCACTACTCAAGCTCGTAGCTCGTTATTTGTCTATTTGATTACAATAAATTTATTAGCAATTTTATTTTATCTATTTTAAATTTAAATAAATAATTTATTGTAGTTTATCTATAGTCATTGCAGTGGCTGGTTTGTGAATATGGGGCAGTTTTGCTTTATAATTAAAAACTGTGGTAAAATTAGGAACATTAACACAGCATCATGATAATCATTTCATGTTACAACAACTGCATGTAGAATTCAATATTTTCAGTACACGATTAAGTAAATAATAAAATAAAAAGTTTGTATGCTTAAAACTCGTTCAAAAATACAATTTTTCATTCAATAGTTTTCACTATATAAAAATGATAGTGTTATGACGCCATCAAAAATGGTTTAAATATAAGTTCAATAGTTTTATTACATTTAAAAAATAAAGCGTTTTATTATAAAGTAGCTCACAATCGGCTAATGAGACAAAATGGCAGGTGGGTTCTCTCTGTGTTAATTATTTATTAGATTTATTTGTAATCATATCATACTGATGATATTTTGTAATCATATCATATCATTGCCGTGTGATGCCGGCTTAGAATAGCATCACCCCATTTCTTACCCATGGGTGTCGTAAGAGGCGACTAAGGGACTCGAGGGTGAGTATTGCAATTTTAGGCGACGGGCTGACAACCTGTCACTATAGTGATACACAGTTATCTGATTGACCCTCAAACTTTTGTCAGACGTGTGATATCCGTTGAACGGCCATTAACGCTCTGCCTACCCCGTTAGGGATATAGGCGTGATTTATGTATGTATGTATGTATATCATACTGACACTGCAATGCCTGAAGCTTAGTATCTGAAACGGTGATTTCTGAAATCGTGAACGGGAGTGCTTCTTGTCGGGTAAACAACTCGTATCACTTTTTTACTACATGATGTTAAAATATCAAGGGTAAGGGTGAGTTTATTAGGGTAAACATGTTTGAATGAATAAGTTGAGTAGAATGTGTAATTTAAATTCAATTAGTAGCACTAGTTCACATGCGAAATTCGAAACGGTATGTGAAATACGAACAATTTTGCTTTGGAATTGTAACATACTATATAAAATTTTATAATCATCAATTTTCATGTCACAGCTGCATGTTGAACTCAATATTTTCATAATCCTGTGTTTCATTTTATTGAGACATTACTTGTATGTAACCGCTAAAGTAATTTAACAGCTGGTAAAAGTACTGCAATACTTACTAAAAACCAGTACCTGTTAAAAATATACGGGGTGTAAGGGACAGCCCTCCGAACACTGATATGATGCAGACCATGAAACTGAATACCTCCAATACGAAATCAATATCAGCTGACTGCAATTACTATGGTAAGTCAAAACATTTTTGGCGTATCCTGAAATATTTTGTCATGGCAAGTTGTTCAGTTTCATGGTCTGAATGCACACTATAAGTATTCGGATGCTGTCGCTTACACCCTGTATACGAGTCCAGTTTTGTTCAGTCTACAGCTTGGCTTGTTTGTTATATTTGGCAGCGACTTTGTTGACGACCACGTGTGCCTCGTCAAAGTGAGGGTTAAAGTGTTCACGCACCTTCTGCAGCCAGACAGCTATTTTAGCGTGTTTCTCGCTCGGGTTGAAGTCGGCCATTCCTGGGGAAATGAATAATAAATAAATATTCTGGACAATTCACACAGCGCCATCTAGTCCCAAACTAAGCAAAGCTTGTACTATGGGAACTTAATAGGTGATAATTAATACTCATATACCTACATTTTTTGTAAATAAATAAATACTTATAAAACACCCAGACTAAAGACAGACATTATCACTTATTGACATGACGTCAATAAGTGATAATGCTATCCTACATTGAATAAAGTTATTTCATTTTCATTTTCAAACACAAATATCTGAAAATATTTTTGTTTTAAATAGCTTAACAAATATTTGTGTTATGTGGGGATCCAACCCACGAGCCTCGGTGTAGCAGGCAGGGGTACTATCCGCTACGCCATTGGGTCAGTCATGAAATGAAGATAGCTTTACGGACACTTATTATTTATTTTGCAACTTCCGGGCAGCTCTGCGGTTGGTTGTTGTATAAGATATTTTCTAGTGTTAAAAAGTAGCGTATGTTACTCAAGGATGTTGTAGCTTTCTAATGGTCAATATATCTCGAAATTGGTCCACTTTTGTCAGGGTATATATATATATATATATATATATATATATATATATATATATATATATATATTCTTTATTGCATAGATTAACAATGTTTAAACTTATAATTAAATACATAGGCGAGCTCAAGCATTATAGTTTATAATTAAATATATATCGATTACATAACAAGAAAATATATCTTGTTTCCAGCATAAACTAATATTAGTCTAGATAGTATTGATTAGTAATTAGATTAATTATAATTAGTAACAATGAAGCGGTATTGCATGACGTAATACTTAAAAAAAACAGTCCGTTCTTTATTTATAAACGCCTTGCACATGAATTAATAATGAAGTTAGTATGGTAAGACCAGGTTTTTCACGATGCTTTCAACGCCATCTATTTTGCATAAAATACTTGTTGTAATGTTTTCTATAACGCAAAGTCAATTTTCTACGTCAACGCTACGCCGCCGTCGTAGCAATAGGCCTACGCCGTAGCAAAGTCCCTACGCTGTAGCTTCAGCCTACGGCGTAGCTATAAAAATGAAATAACTTCTTGAATGACACTTTCTTTAGGTTGTCGGTACCGGTTGTAGAGTCTATGATTGAAAGGGTCGCACCAAAAAAAAAAGCGCGTTAAGCGCGTGCTAAGTGTTTTAATTTTTTGTGTGATGAAATGTTCAAACACGAGTTCAACTCGCGTAATTTTTTTTGTTGTACTGTCTTTATAGTTGTGTGACCTTCTTAACCTTTTTACCGCCGCAGACGGGTATAGCCGACAACCCGCGACTTGCCGTCAGCGCCACGGTCGGGTACAGCCGACAAAACGTCGTTAAAGTTTATGTTCATAAACTAGCATTTTAAAACCGTATCTATCTTTTATTTTTTCGCATATTGCATTTATTGTCCCCTCTACTTTGATTTATGAACTTTTGCGCTTAGATATTTATAAGATTTGTAGTATAAATAAGAAAAATACTGATTACGTTTTGAAGCTGTCAGAAGTACCATTCGCACACGCCATAGTCGGCCCCACACGACTGGAAGTGTTGTTCCTTACTAGTACAAATGTGAAATATCGATACATCTATAATATATTTACGGAATATACTATGCCTAGATATTTGTCAAGTTTGTCATAACAATAACATTTTCTTATTATTTTAATGTATATTGAAAATATTCCCGACATCGATTTGTAGAAATACGCCAAGTATTAGACATTATTTTCTTTGTTTGATTGAGTATCGACAAACCGGTTTCGGCGACTCGTGCACAGCGATAATTGCTTGACCATTGTGAGTGCACTGTACGCCGTAGTCGGGTAAAGACGACACGCTCTGACGTCATTGCAGTAGTGACATAAAAATAGTGATGGGAAAATGAGTGCCGACGAGCTTAGTTCAGCAGAACTTCTACAGATTTAGAAGGCGTAGAGGATGACGTTGATCTGTCGTTTGAACCTGGATTACTCGAAGAAGAAGATTGAGAGGGAAGTAAATACCTAATAATCATAAATAAATTAGGAGCGTTTGGGAGGGTTTCATGTGATCTTAATTTAACGGGTCAAATTGTGATCCAAGATTATTATTGGATAATAAGAGATAAGATAATTATTTATTTAATAAACGTATAAGTAACTATCCATGTATCTATCTAATTAGCCTATATTAGCCCACTGTTGGACATAGGCCTCTTCTTTATAAGTAACTATGAAATGCTAATAAATAACCGCTAATATAAGTACAATACCTTACGAAGGGCGTTATAAAAAGAAAATAGAAACAAACCGAAGAAATAATCAAATAAACCGGGTAGGAATAGAAAAAAAAATTCAAGTGAAAATGAAATGAAAATGAAAAAATATTTATTTGGTAAAATCAACAAAGTATTCGTTAAACTAGAGGCCGAGTCTGTCCCAGTAAGTATATAAAGATATACCTGTATCGGGAAGACTCGCTCATCCCATCGGATGAATAACTAAGCATTTTAAAATAATATAAAAAAAACAATTAAGTAAATAAGAAAAAAGTAATTAATCAAGTATTTAATAATATATCATAAATCTGAAAATAATAATTATGTCGGTTTCCCATTTGCCTGAGATACAGGAATTCATATTCTTAGTTTAGGAAGCCTAAGAAGGTTAAGTCACAGAATTATTTCATATAAGTGTATTTTGTTATTAAGTTTATTAAATAAATAATTATCTTATCTCTTATTATCTAATAATAATCTTGTATCACAATTTGACTCGTTAAATTGAGTTAACATAAAATTTGTGCTATTTAAAATCGTTTTTAATTAATATTCAACGTAAGTAAAATAAGAAAAAGAAATGAAAGAAAACAAATAGTCACAATAAAATATTAAAATAAATACCAGCATAAATCCTATGATGTTCTAATTTTTTTATCGATATTCTATATTACATCCTTATTTGTCCTAAAGGTTTGAGAATATAGAAATGCCACCGACGCCACAGTCGTCTATAGCCGACAACGCGATATAGAGAGACGCGTAATAGAGATGCGCCAGTACTAATTCGAAAACTGATCTAAAGATAAACTTGTTGAAAATGCCAAGTGTTGTTTACGAGGCCACCAATACTACCACTATCCTATATTATTATTTTGACCGATATGAAATCAGAACTGAAAAGTAGGGGGCAAAATAATGGTTTTAGATTAATTAAAACTCGGTATAAAAAGTGAAGATTTATTATCGATATGAACTGTTGGACATCTCTATTTTATTGAGTATTTCTTTACCAAGAAAATGGTGTGGCGCTGGTTGCAATTTTTTACTCGAATGGCTTGGCGGCGAAAAGGTTAACCTACTAAAGATTACAGTAGTCACAGAATCTTGTCTAAACACTGGTAAGCGGTTGTAAAACTCTGACAAAAAACAGTGGATTTATTTCTATGCACAAATGGACTAAATGGCTCAAATATGTAATATTTTCCTCTCATATATAAAAGATAAATGAAATTACTAAACCCTAAGACAATATGTAAACCTACGATAAATTATTTTAATTAACTTGTCAAAAATGCTGAATATACATAGGTTATACATAATCACGCCACTTAGAGTACGAGTACTTAGACACGTTTAGAGGTAGATATTGGACGCATTTTACGCTACTTCTAGATAATCAATGAGGTATTTCATATGGGACTGTTTTGCATTTATCTTTTGTCCCAAAAACTTTACACAGGTATACTATGGTTTATTTTGCACTCACAGTGCTATATTATTTTCATAAATAATAATTTTCCTTAATAAAAATAAGGAATTGAAAAAAATGTTAGCGTCGGCCGGCGATTGTACGTGTCAAGTTTCAAGTTTCTTTATTTCTGTCGCTTCAAGACGAGGTAGCAAATTTAAAAGGGTTCGGTCTGAGCGCCAGTAGCTTAGTGGCAGAGCGGTGGGACGTTAGTACACAGGTACCGGGTTCAATCACCAGCCGACGCTTATATTTTTTCAATTTCGAATTTTCATTTACATAGGTAGTCTAGGTCTCTCGATTTGTGAAGATGAGTATAAATAATGAATTAATAATAAAAAGTTTATTTGCTTCAAAATATGGTAAAATACACTTGTTACAATTATAATCTAGGCCAAACATGTTGCGCTAAGTTTAGGTATGAAAATATATAAATGTGAATTTTAAATAATAAAGATAATCTTTAAAATATTTACCGAGTGCTGCCGTCATAGAATAGCATCACCCCAATCATTCCCGCGGGTGCGTAAGAGGCGAATAAGGGACTTGTGAGTTTACGAGTAATGTATATTAGAAATTTAGGGCACAGGCTGAGAAACTATCACTATAGTGATACACGATTTTTCCCACCAGCCCTCAAATATTTCTCAAACGTGGCGATAGCGCTCGTATTTTTATGGCCGTCGTCACTCTGTATAACCCGCAAAGGAAAAAGGCGTGATGTGTGTATGTGTATCTTGCGAAAATGACATAAAAATTCCAATCCTATAACAATTAAATTAAAAGTACACCTACATGTCAATAGTACGGAGTTTTAAAGTTGTATTCTCCCGACGGCAAAATTAGGCCTAAAGTCATTACAACATATTTTACATCACAAAAAGACATGTAAACTTATTTTGAAAAATGGCAACGGATACAATCATGGACAGCGATCTGGATTAACGGCTCAACGTGCACTCCGAAGCACATATATGGAACTTTAGCGGAAATTTAGGTGATTCAGCGCGCAATGTCTTAAACAAATTAGAATCAATCTGAAAAGTGATTTATCGAATCTAACGACGGGCCTCTGGGTAGAGGATTAATTGTTTAATAAAATCTTCTTTTCGTGTGGGACACCGAGTCGTCCAACGACCCGATGAACCCTGGTGTCAGAGTTTTTCAACCGCCGACTACCACTAGTAGGCCTCTGACATGGTTGTGTTACGACCGCCGTCTAAGTAATCATAGGCAGCAACCGGGACCGACAGCTTAACGTGCCCTCCGAAGCACGGAACCATTTTTTTTTCGGACAATCAGTGGGTTCACCCTGCAATGTCTTAACCAGACCGGGAACAAATTCACAAAGTGAAAAATATCAACTCTGTGAGTGTCCCACCGAGAATCGAACCCGGAACCTTTGCGTCGCAGGCAGTCGCACTACCACTGCGCCACATCGGCCGTCAATAAAATAAAATGATTATCAGATATATCGGGTGACCATGATGACACGGAAAGCGACAAATTTTATACATATTATGCAGTGAAGTAGTATATCGGGAATAACATAAAGGGTATAAAAAGCAGAAAAACTGAACAACTTTTCCCATGAAACATGCGGTGATTTTTTTTTATACTGACCTCTCATACAAAGTTGCCTATCAGCTGATTAATTTACAATGGGTGACATATATTTTTTTCATATGTCGACCCATGTTTCATAGGGAAATTGGTCAGTTTAATGATTAGCTTGACCTCCTTTCGGATTGTTATACTCTTTTTGTTACTCCTTGTATATTATTCCTTGTATATTAGGCCTTATCATGTGGTTCCATCAATAAATACGTTTCTCCGCTCAGAAAGACCGTCTTACCATCGAGTTTTAATTAATGTAATAAAATTGAATACCAAATTTTAAAATACTTTATAGGTATACAATTTTTAGAAAACTTGCAAAATTTTCAAGCGCGGGCAGGATTTGAAGTTTTCTAAAAGTTTTATACCTAACACGGTAAGTGTTTTAAAATTTGGTATTCAATTTATCGCGGGTTTTCATCGCTTAGACTACATTCAATCTGTAAAGATAGAATTAGTCGCCGGGTATTAGTTGCAAAACTAACCCGGTAGATGAAGCCGTGCCACGCGTTACTGGCATTAAAATACACTTGCAAAATTGGCGGGCAAGGAGTGAGCTGCGGTAGCCCAGATGGAAGAGGCGTCGCCACTAGTAATGCGAAAGTCGCAGGTTCAAAATTTTGAACCTCGCTTGAAAATTTTGCAAGTTTTCTAAAAATGAAATAAAAATTACTTATCCATGTTTCTACTATAGTCCTGTTTCTTGTTTTTTATTGATCAATTATACTAACGTGCATAGGTAAGGCGTTTCGAAATGGACATACTTTTTCCAATCGTATTACAGTTTTCAACGTAACCTCCGCTTATTTAGATGCTGTATGGTTTATCTAAAATAAGCGGTTTTGCATGACTTGAATAATTTAAAAACTTGTTACTTCTTCATTTCTTTATTAATTTCTGTAACGTTTTTGTGTGCAATAAACCGTGAAATAAATAAATATGTAATAAAAAAATTATGCCTAGCACAAATGTGCTCATTGATAGAAATAAGTAGGCTATACGGTAAAATCAGGTTTTTCGCAACATTTTGCAAAAAATTAATCTTTTTACATCACACATAGAATATCACGCTAAAAATCCCTGGCAGGGTAGGCAGAGCGTAAACGGCCGTAAAAAACAAAAATCTACGCCACGTCTGACAAACATTTGAGGGTCATTCAGAAAATAGTGTATCGGTATAGTACCAGGTTGTTAGCTCATCGCCTAAAATTGCAATACACATGTAATCCTGGAGACCGTAGTAGCCTCTTATGACACCCACAGGAAAGAAATGGGGTGATACATGGTGATACTATTCTAAGCCAACAACACGCGGCAGTATTTAAGCGTCTTTCCAAAACTCTCACTGTCCGTAGTCGACTGTCTACGGTCTGCGTCGCCGGCCGTAGCAATAGGCCTACGCCGTAGTAATGTTCCTACGCCGTAGCCAAAAGCCTACGGTGGAGCTACTAAAATGAAATAACATCTTCGCGCTACACGTTAGGTTGTCGGTACCGGTTGTAGAGTCTATGATCAATTAGGTAGGTTACACAACCTTGTCAAAGGTTATGGGAATATTTTTGATAATCTACTTAGGTATATTATAGAGACATATTTGTATTATTTTAGAGACCTTATATACTGTATTCTGGAAAAATTATTTATAGGTACAAATGAGCTAAATGCGTCAGATATGAAAGAGTTTAGATATTTATTCAAAAATTATTAAGGATGCAATAACATTGTTTCTGTTGTGTAAGCTGTGTCTGAAATGACCCGTAGACAGTTAATATTTAACTTTTGTCAAGAATTATCACGCCAATAATCTCTTACGAGGTAAACCGCCGCCTTAGAATAGCATCACCTCATTTCATTCCCGCTGGTGTCAAGAAGGGCTTAATGTCTCTTACAATTTTAAACGACATACTGACAACCTGTCACTATACGATTTACACGACTTTTGCAGCAGCTGCAAGCTCTAATATTTATCAAACGTGTCGATAACGATCGTATGTATACGCCCGAATTCGCTCGGTATAACCCGCAAGGGAAAAGGCTTGATGTATGTATGTATATGTAGGTCTTTCAAAAATCTGCTAAGTGCGAGTTTCACTCGTGCACATTGTTTACCGTAACATTGTAAGATAAGATAAAGATAAAATACGTTTATTTTAGTCACATTCAATTAAATACTTTACTAAAATACAGATATCTGAAATGTGGTACTTATGCGACTGAAAAAGGTCTCCACTCAGCATATTATGTTACAAGCAGAGTGAGCTGCCTGTAACGCTGATCTTTCGTGAAGCCAGATGTGCACAGCAAAACCGTGATATATATAAATAAGTATAACACTTATGAGAAATATAAAAATAAATAAATAATAATAAATACGTTTCTTTTTATAGTTCTTTTAAGAGTTTTACTCAGTTAAATGGCAAAAAGATGTATGGGAGCCCCCTTGCATAATTTATTCTGTTTTATATTAGTTTTTGGTATAGCGACAACATTAATATATAATCAGTGAAAGTTTTAACTGTCTAACTAATTTAGACCACCTGTTTGTTTTTTCACTGTGTGCAAGATTTCAACATGTGACATGCTGTGACTTTTGAGTAGCGACACCTCTTCCATGTGGACTACCACGGCTCATCCATTGCCTGCGACATTTTTCATGTGTATTATGATGCCAATTATTACGCGTGGCCTGGCTTCATTTGCCGGGTTAGTTTTGCAACACATTCACAGTGACTAAGTCCTTCTTTACAGATTGAATGTAGCCGATGCGATCAAAACACTTCCCGTGTTAGATATGCAAATTTAGAAAACTTGTAAAAAGACTTCAAATCCACCGCGCAAAGATTTGAACCTGCGACTTTCGCTTTCACCAGTAGCAACGCCTTTTCTACCTGAGCATACATAACACGATTTTAGAATGGGAGCCCCATACTTTTTTTCTAGTTTACAACATTGTTCGTTTTTTGAAAAAAATATCCGTGAAAATCTCAACTGTCTAACTTTGACGGTCTAAGTGATACAGCTTGGTGACAGACATACAGCCGAGTCTCAGTAATAGGGTCCCGTTTTGACCCGTAGGGTACCGATGCCTAAAACTGGCATACGAATTCCAACCATATTGCATTTAAATTTCAAGTAAACCTACATGTCCATACTATGGAGTTTCAAACTGTATTCTCCCGTCGGCAAATTTAGGCCTAAAGTCATCACAACATAATATTTCACGACTCAATGGACTTGTTAAATGATTTCGGAATAATGACAACTGATAAAAGCCACATGGTCAGACGGCTTAACGTCCCCTCCAAAGCACGGATTTGTAATTATGCGATTCAGCGTACCATGCGCTAACAAATCTAGTATCAATCTGACAAATTATATATCTCAAATCAAACGAGGGCCCTCTGGATAGAGGGGTGATTGATTAATCAAATGATTCTGTTTTTATTGTTTTTATGTATATTGTGTGAACAGCTGTTTTAATAAATAAAATAAAATAAAAATTGTATGTACGTGGTAGTGACTAAATGGTAAAAATTCTTTTTCATGATTTTAGACCAAATAACGAAAAATTATTTTTCTTAATTTGGTCTAAATATCTCCATAAAGACGCCATAGTAATTTGGTCTTTCAAAGTATGAAAACCTTTATGGTTTTAATTAAATAAATAAAAAGTTTCTGGGTTTCTACTATAGTCCCAAAATAATTGTATTGAAGCCGTGTGATGTCGGATTAGAATAGCATCACCCCATTTCCTACCCGTGGTAGTCGTAGGAGGCGACTTAGGGACTCAAGGGTGTGTATTGCAATACTAGGCGATGGGCTGACAACCTGTTACTATGGCGATACAGAATTTTCAGAATGTCCCTCAAATGTTTGTCAGACGTGGCGTAAATGTCCGTTTATGCGGCCGTTTACGGTCTGCCTACCCCGCAAGTGATTATGGACGTGAAATGTGTATGTGTGTGTTTTGTTAAAACAAAATTGGTACATGTATTTATGTCACTAGTACTTACCATAAAAAAATCATAGGCAGGTCCTTCGAAAATGACAAAACAATTTATTCCAATCGTATTAAAAAAAACATTAGCATTTTTATTATTTATTTGATTTAAGCAAAATGCACAGCACCTAAACAGATATTACATTACAAATTAAAATTATGAACAGCCAATTATGAATCTCGACATATTAAAATCAAAATGGCAGATTTTGAAAAAATATGAGAATATAGGTAAGGTGGCAAATAATATATACATTGTAAGTAAGAAATGTTTAACCATTGTGTTATGATTAAATCAATCAAAAACTGCATTTTTCGATCTTATAACAATTTTGACGAATGACTTACGTGGCGATATCAACCGTATTTTACGGCCGTTAACGCTCTGTCTATCCTGCAAGGGATAAAGGCGTGATATGTGTACTTACTTGACTGTTCCATTCGCAGGCAGCCTACAAGCCAGCAATCGTCACAGTTTCTCCAGTTAGAAAGGTGGACTTTCCAGCCACTTGGCCTAAGCTCCTGTCTAGCAGCGAACTGTGGTGGCTGTTAAAAATTACTCACATGGCTGGTTCATTCGCAGGCAGCCTACAAGCCAGCAATCGTCACAGTTTCTCCAGTTAGAAAGGTGGACTTCTCAGCCACTTGGCCTAAGCTCATGTCTAGCAGCGAACTGTCGTGTCGCTTAAAAATTACTTACTTGGCTGTTCCACTTCGCAGGCAGCCAGCAGGTCAGCGACCGTCACAGTATCACCGGTCAAGAAAGACGATTTCCCCAACCACTTGGCCTCAAACTCCTCCAACGCTGCTACCATACGTTTCTCGTAATTCGCAATTCGTTTTGGGTCTTGTTCTTTAAACAGGACCTGAAATTTATCTAAAATGTATAAGTGTTCTAGAGAATAAAACTTTTGCATATGGACCAAGTAGCGCCATCTAGGAGTGAGTAGCAAAAGTCATGTTTAATGACTTGAATTTCCATTTTCTTTTGTTACACGGTTGTTAGTAGGATGGAAGGTGTATAATGTGAATAGTTATAAAGTGGTTTTATTTTTGGATTTGTAACTAAATCCTGATTGATATGCTTCTGGGTATTTTTTCGTAAAGTAAGGGATTCCTAATCTCCTGATTCAAAATAGGTACACTGAAATACAGCCTAAACCATAATGATCGAAATAACTGCATGAAACGTCTAGACTTAACACCAAATAATAAGGAAAAATTACAGCTTAGGTAATTTCGACATAGTGGCGACATCTCTTAGCGAGTAGCTGCATCCAAACAGTTGTGGTTGAACCATTTTCTGCAGATTATAAAGATAGTCTCAATTCTGACTGAACTGACTAGTTAACATAGTTAGCTACATTGTCGTTATCTAGATAATAATACATTTACGATGATAGATTAGATTTATTTTATTGCCTAATCTATCTACTCTTTTTCAGATAGGTATGAAATAAAATAATTTTAGTCCTAGAGAGAGAAAAAACTACCACAATAATATTATCATAGAATACTATATTTATACAAAACAAGGTACTATTAGAGGCACATGAGACCTACCGTTATAGGAATTTTCGCACAAGGATAGCCAAGTAAAGCCTGAAAATAGTTTCTGAAGTATCTACCCAAGCCAAGCTGTAAAATTTGACTGTAATGAAGTTTGAGAAATTAGCGCTGATAGATTTACGGCGTGTAGATTCCGAAGGTTGGCTGTACTTGAAATAGAAAATCTTTTTCAATCTGATGCCTTCTTTTCTTTAGACAATATTTTGCATTATTTTTTATTAGGTGGGATTAACTTATACTGGTTTGTTGATACAGTTGATAAGAATAACCAGGATATAAGTTGATACATAAAAGAGGTAGGTTTATGTGCTTCTTGTCGTTGGTATATCTTATTTATTTATGTATGCATGTATTTATTTTATGTATTTTTATTTTTTTATGTTAATTTATTAAGTATAGTATTTTAGTTTATTCCTTCTTATGTATTGTATAGCTACCTTTAGTGCGAACTTTAAGTACGATTATATTTCTTTTTTGTGTATTATGTCCCCGCTTTTACTCTTTCTGTTTATCTTTTGGTTGGCCGGTAGAGAATGCCGCGTGGCATTAGGCCCGCTCTTTGTACTTTCTGTGCAATAAAGTTTAATAAATAAATAAATAGCATCAGTGCTTGATCACTCACCTTAACTCTGAAATGCCATGCCAAAGGGAATCTGAAACCCACATGTTGCCATTCCATGTACTCCTCTACCCGAGCCCTATGCTTGCTGTCTTTAGGAAATAAGTACTCCGGAATTATGCCCTCTCTTGACAGGTAATTCATTATTGCTACACTGAAAATGGTAAAGTATAGCATTTTTATCGTAATCTGGCTGGGTTTTGATGAGTTATAAAAAATAAAGGCTGGCTTTAAGACATAGTCATTGTCATAAGTTAATCACATAAAAGCTTTGATAGTCCTGTTAAACCAGATAATGATACAAGAATCTTTTATACTAAACAGCATCACCCTAATTATATTGGTGGGTGTCGTAAAAAGCGACTTAGGAATAATTGTTTAGGGAGGTGCAGCAGCGTACCCTATGAATGTAACATCTTGCATTGCGCTCGCCAATCCGCCTGCCACGGCGGTGAGTATGGCAATACCCCCAATAGGGAAAAGACCATGTCTAGCAGTGGACTGTTGTGGCTGCTGTTAATGTTTGTATCTTTGTAACAGTTTATGCTAGTTAACTGCTAGGCATAGGCCTTTAGTCTGCTATACTATTACTACATGACACTGAGCATGATCTACAGTAAGCCTCATCTAATGCCAGTTATCCTGCGAAGATCATTGCCCCACCATAACCATACCTTTCTGTTAAGATGAAACCATTGTGGTCAATTACAGGTACTTTGTTAAATCTGTTTATTTGTGTGTATGCTTCACTCAAATGTTCACCTATGAAAAGAAAAAGGTAAAACGGTACAGACGGTTGTAGAAAGCATACAATGTTAAATGTTTTTTGCAAAGAGATAACGGCTTACATACCTTTTCGTACATCAATGTACTTTGGTTCAAAATTACATTTGGCCGTCTTGAGTAAAATGTACACAGCCCTTGAAGGCTGCGACATAAAATCGTAATACAATTTAAAAGACATTATTAAAAGTTTCGCTGTTTTTTATTTTTATAAACTTTTGCACATCTGTTTACGTTCCGGACTTTGTAACTTTTTGACATTAACATGACAGTTTTTAAATTTTGTTTTAACACATTGAAAACTTTTGGCCCTTCGCTGAAAATTATACACGCCTTGTGAGGTAGCAATAGCAAAACGCAAACAGAAATGTCAAATCCTGATAGTGTTGCATCCGATTTGCAAAAAGTTAGTTATCGACATATATACAAATTAAATTTATATAAATAAACCGTCTTTAGGGACTTTTCTATCTAATAGTTATCTCGACGTTTTTATAATTGCAAATGGCGTTACGTTAAGCTGAAATCGTGCAATTTTAATAAAAAAAGCACTGTTTACCTTTTTTTTTTTTTTTTTTAATTTATTTTCCATGAACAAGTTTTTCAAATACAGGTATTCATATTCTCCCAAACTTCGTAGAAGTTTATCGGGAGATCCGAGTTACTACGCACATTCAAAACTTATTCTAAATTATAACTAAAACTTAACATAAATTTATTCTTCCGAAATTGGTGGAACGCACAGTCCCTCTAAAATATATTTACTGATTTTATTTTACTACTCTTATGTAAATCATAAGTACACTTTAAGATTGGCTAGACAATTTTCCATAAAATAAGGCTGTTGCTGCCTATTTTACGATATCCTACTCAATAAAGTGGATGGCATTGATATGAGTAAGTATTGTCTTGTGAAATAAGGGAAGGTTTCTATGAAACAAAGTCAGTCAAATGTTCGTCTATCGAGAAATTTCCTTGTAGGGAGGGCACTTATTACCGAGCACGTTTAATTAGGGTCAGAAAGCAAACATTTTGTAGAGACTGATGAAAAGTTTAAATAATACTCATACATTAGACCCTATTCCAGGCGCGCTTTTATAATTACTAAATTTAACTTGACATTTCTAAAACCGTTTCCTATTCTGCACGTAATGTCAAATTTAAATGACAGGATTATATTTTTTTAAATAGCTGACAGGGTTAAATTTAGCTTTAGCCGATTGGTGCAATTCTAGGAGGTGCAAAGTTAAGCAATTTAAATATTTAAAACGATTAAATTGACTAATTTTAGTAGCCACTAAAAAGATCCCGCTTAAAAATAGAAATGGTTGCAGTGTTGGAGTGATCTGTGTGATTTTCGGTCAGATAGGAGAGTTCTAAAGTGGGATCAATTGAGTTGGGATGTCCTAGAGTGTCACCGGGTTAGAATGTTCTAGGCTGGCACCGGGTTGAAAGGTTTTAAAGTGGCACTGGGTCGGAAAGTTCTATAGTGGTACCGAACGAATGTTAATCTATCAATTTCATGTCTTTTTGGCGATTTAACACAAAAATGCACCAAATAAACATTACATCATTCGCTCGCCAATCCATCTACCAAGCCGTCATACTCTTCTCGCACCAATAGGAGTGAGCGAGATTGCAATACATTCCACAAGTGTTCGTGCTGCCGTTCCTATGACTCGCGCACGAAAGGCCAACAATCGAGGGAGCACAGGACAGGAAGTGGCAGCTTCATGACGAGTAGCAGCGCAAGTAATCTGTTTACATAGTTGCGCTGCCCACTTCCCTTACTATTTCCCTGCCCATAATATTGGCATTGTGTGAAACTGCTATAATATAATGTCAGCGGTTATCTCGAAGGAGATCATGAAAGAGATTTGTTTCATGATTGTGATATGGCATCACACAGGTCAAATGAAGGTTATTTTTTATTTCATAAATAAGAGTAATCTTTAACTTTTTCTTACTAATCATAAGAATGTTTTGAATCAGACTAAAATATCACCAAATTTTCTTATTTAATGTCTTTCAGCTAAGCTTTATATACCGAATTTTAGCAAAACAAATGTAATAGGGAGAACAAAAAAAACACTTGCTTGCTGCGCTAGAAAAATATTGATAGTATTGATACCTATTTTCATAAGCAAATGCTTGTAATCTGGTTTCTAGTTTTCAATGAGTGTTAGCTTGAATATGGTTATTTTGTTATGTAACCCTAGCCAACCCATAGCAAACCAGCTATACCTATCGATAAGCATGTGATTTGTTCGTTGCATGCACATCACTATTGTATTTTTGAAGCGACGCCCACAAATTAACTATATGTAGACTAGCTAGCGACGCCGGAGACATTTTTATTGTGGAATATCTTTGAAAAACTTGTGATTTCTTTGCATTTGCTAATCTCACGATGGCGTCAATGGATCTGCTCACGCCGCATTTATCCAAGATCAAAATACCTGGGCCTCATCAGATGGTTTACAAAGACGAATGCGTGTATTCCTTTGACAATCCGGTGAGTTGCAAAAAAAAACTAACCTGTTTTCGCTTAGTTCACAGATCTCTTGCTTAGTTTTCTCAGCTTTGAGCCGCTTTTCGTCCCGAATTTGGTCTTGGTTGTAGGCAAATAAATCTATTGAATGAGAGAGTAAATTGTTTTCCTTTCTCATTCAATAGGTCAAGAATTCAATATCCTTTGTCGAGTTTTCTGAACAAATGTGGCATTGCTATCGGCTCTGTATTATCGATTCGCATACATACCTGACCTACCTATTGTTTGCGGGTAAATTAATTCCTTAGTTAGGTACTTGCTATAGATTACAAACAGTGTGTGGGATGGAAGTAAATGAATAAAATAATATAATGAATTTCTATTGCTATGTATTCATATTATTCTATATTTTATACCGGGATGATACTGTTATCTTTAAAATACTTTGTATTCATAAAATTCTTGGCTGCTTGATATACATTGGCCACTACATTTAACAAAGACATCCTGATACCATTCATAGAGTAAGAGCACAATATCAAAGATAAAAATGTATCAAAAATCACAGGAGTCCAAAACAGTATGTTATACAGCAGCTCCCTACTGACATAGGTCTTTAAATTCCTCTTCTGTATATCCATAACATGTATTTTAGTCAAAATAACTGCAGAAATAGTTATAGGTACAAAGAAACATGTAATTGCCAATAAGAACATGTACACTATAAGATTATTGTTGTCCATAAAACACATTTTTAAACAATCTTGACTGCCTTTAGATTTACGGAGTAGAAACGGACTTGTTACAGTCATATCTGTTAAACTAGAATTTTTCAAATTAGCAACAATATTATAAATGTTGCTGACTATAGAATCAATTTTAGCTGAGTCATTGTTTTTTAAATAATCATTTTCATACACTTTGACATAATTTTGTGGTGAGGAAACATATTTTCTTAGCTCGAGAGTAAAATTAGAATAATTATTATCAAAAGAGCATGTCTGATTATTCACACTTAACATGGCCATGCAGGAATGACTTTTTCCAACAAAATCACCTAACGGAATGAACTTTTGCTTTACTTCCATAGGGTAAATTGCCAGTAACATTAAAATAGGCAGAAGCCACTGCAGACCTATAGCTATAAAGGAGAAATACTTTTGCAAAAAACTGTACAATTTGTTCACTTCAAATTTACTCAATATAGAATTGTTTTGGCCAATTTCTCTTACAGTATTTTCTTCATCTTTCTCTTTGACATTTTGCAGCATCCTGTAGTGCATGTAGTTATCAATAATAAGGCTTAAAAAACTGTTCACTAGAGACACTATGAAAGGTCCATAACCCATCAACACTGCTTTAAAATCACAATTTTGAGACACACTTTTCACCTTACTCATCATTTCCACTGATCTATTTTCCATTTCTTCCATATCCATATTTTCCATGTTAATATCATAAACTGCTCTGCTCACAAAAGCTATTCCAATGCATGTCAACAGAATATTCTCTGAAAGTAACACTACAGAGAAATCTGTTCTTTTCATGATTATTCTTCTCAGGTTCAGTAAGCTCAAAGCAAACCCACAGAGAACAAGAAATGTTCCCAAATATAAATCGGGAGTGTTCAACATGTCTGTGTGTTAGCTGTCACAGATCAATAGTGTATGTAGAAAACAGCCAAGACCCCTATATTTTGCATGTTTGGTTCTGGGGTGATATGCATTATCTTTATGCAAATTATAGGGGCACTTTCAAAAGTAATGTAGAGTTGTGGAAAATCATGTAATTTTCTAAGTTTGACTTCTAAGTTTTGGCTTCATGAATGAATATATTATATTTGTTCTATAAATGTTGCTAAGATAATCTAAAATAATAAATAAGAATGCTAAATAAAACCAATAATATGTTTTTGTTGTTTAGGATTAAATATTTAGCAAAGTTTTGTTTCAAGCAACTTCCTTATTAAAGTCATATTCCATAAAATCAAAGTAAAATACAAATAGCTAAATTTCTATGTTATTATTTTTAATAAGCAGAAAATCATTGGGATCCTGATGGCTAGATAAGATAAGAAAATTATAATAATGTTTATCTTTTACGACAGGAATCTGAGACCGGGCTATATGTGTCCCTCACTTCGTTCCTCGGCTTCGGGCGTAACTACGTGGAGCAGTACTTCCAGAAGACCGGCAATGCTGTCTTCCTGCACATACGCACCGAGAAGAAACCTGTGAGTCTCATAGGAAAACCACACAACAGTCATGTCATCATCGCGCGCGCCACTACTGGAGGCGAAAAGAGATTAATACCGCAATAAACCAGCAGTAGTTTAACTTCATACTAACGCCCGGTTTGCGCACTCACACATACACACGCCCGACCGACCTATACATACAGTACTACTACATAGAATCTCGTGCCGCTAGTGTCACAGCGAACTGTACTGGGTACTGACGCGAGTATTAAGAAATCGAGACAATCAATACCTAGAAACCTAACTATTCATTTAATAATAATGTCATTCTCTGTTTACTTCCTGTAACTAAGCATTATGGTACCTAAGTGTGACATCACTTAACAGGCAGGCAGACAGACAGGTAGTTTTAGAAGGAAAAGTGCTCGAGTTTAAAATAGTGCTCCTTGGTATATTGTGATAATACCGTTTGTAAATCTGGTAAGCAAAAGTAGTATACTCCAGTTATGGAAATAGCGTAAATTTCACACATTTGACGTACTTTTCAGCCGCCCTTGTGACACGTGTTGTATGAAATTTTTAGCCTCCCATATTTTGTGTGATTTTTTTCTAGTAAAGGGTCGCGCGAAGATGACATTCCAAGCTGTGCTAAAAGCTATTATTTACTTAGGATTTTTCACATAAGATCCAACCATTGAAGAATATGTCTATTTGGTATTTCATGTACCTTATTAACATAAAACGCATTTTCTTTCTTGCTTACATGTGGAAAAGGCTGAAGACGTAAGTATAGTACGCTCCGTCATGTTTTTTCTAAAGTGTAGAGCGGCCTCCAATCGCAATCATATTTTAGTCTGATTTATACAAAAGCGGTTGCCTTATTGGTTCCTAAATTAAATTAAAATAATCAATTTTAGAAAATGCCGGGATTTCTGTCGCAGTACCTGCCAGCTAGCAATGGCCAGCAGACGCAACTAATATACCTAGTTGCGTACATTTTCTTGTAAAAAGTTCAATCCATTTTCCAACTAAAGTGTTAGAGAATATTAATAACTTATGTCGATAAAATGCGTGGCGTACTTTTAACAATGCTGATGTGACGTCAAGTGTGATAAGAGGGAAAGCTCGAAATAGATTGCGCTCACTTTAAAATAGCTTTAATAGCTATAAAATATTACATGCATTCATTTAGGGGTCTAAGATGAAAACGTTGTGATGTCAGCTTAGATTGCCGTGTGATGCGGCATTAGATAAGATTAGAATAGCATCACCCCATTTCTTTACCGCGGGTGTCGTAAGAGGCGACTAAGAGACTCGAAGGTTTCATGTGTATTACAATTTTAGGCGTCAGGCTGACCTGTCGATATAGTGATACACAATTTGTTCTGAAAAGCACTAACATTTTTGTCAGACGGTATTTTTAACGGTCACTGCCTACCCCTTAACGGATAAAGGCGTGAAATTACAGTACGGCCATCCCAATAAGTCATAATTGATAGCTGTCAGATTCGTGCTAATGCTATGGCTGTGTCTATGGCAGGGGATCCATTTTCCTTTGTTGACATCTCTTTTAGTATGGGACTGACAGCTATTAAATCATGTCTTATTTATTAGGATGGCCTTACTATAATGCTTTATTCTTCCTTTATACTATTTAAACTTAAGTGAGACATAACTAAATCATTTAATTGAACACGGATTAAACTCACTGTTATTTTGTTGCGCGTTATCGCGACGTATTCGGACCAGTCGGTGGTCCTTCCTCAGGCTGAGTGCCGCTGCACGCTCGCGCGTCTCGCCAGGCACGAGCGTGATTTATTCTTTCTTATTATTTTTCACTAGACGTTGGCAGGAATATCCCCTAACTAAAGGGTTGATTATTGCCATAAAAAAAAAATTTACACAAGTTCGTCTGTTTGACAGGTGCCGGAACCCGAGCAGACTGGTGACGGCCCCGAGAAGAAGATCACTCGCCTGGCGATCGGTGTAGAGGGCGGCTTCGACCCGGAGACCAGCAAGAACAAATACACGTACACCGACCACTACGCCGTGGTGGTGCTGCCAGGGTTCCATACGTTTGCCTGGCCTGATCCAGCGCTGCCCGATGTGGTAAGCGTTTGAGTTCCTATATCGATTATACTAGACGCCTGTCCACTATTGGATTTCTCATGGGGTGGAGCCAGCTCACTTCAATCCTTATAATATAAGTCTAAGCATTATTAAGAAGGCCTTTGGCCAGCAGTGGGCTGACGTAAGCCGCACTCTTGCCGATAACATGCAAACTTTTGATTGCATGTTATCGGCATGACATCCATACTAATATTATAAATCTGAGAGCTTCTGTGTGTGTATGTTTGTTACCTCTTCACGCTCAAACGGCTTGACCGATTTCGATGAAATTTGGAACACAGGTAGAGTATAACCTGGAATAACACATAGGCTACTTATTATTGCGATAAAACAACTATTGCCACGGGAAAATGAGTGGCAGCGAGTGAAACCGCTGGGCGGAAATCTAGTTTACCTATAAAAAGTAGCCAATGTTAAAATTATTTTTATACTACACCTGCATAGAAAGTTACCCATAGCTGTATATTTGATAGAGAGGAACGTAAGTCACTATTCACAGTGCAAATTAGCGGTAGAAAATAAACCATAAAAATAAATTTCTCCCCGCTGCTGAAATCACTTTCTCCCTGCTAATTTTACTTTTGAATTTGGAACGGAATACACCACACTGAAATAACTTACACTGCGACCGTTTCAACTAACCCCACGGCTGTTACAACTTACCACACGGCTGTTACAACTTACCCCACCGTTGTTACAACTGACCCCGAGGCTATTACAACTGACCCCGAAGCTGTTACAACTGACCCCGAGGCTGTAACAACTGACCCCGAAGCTGTTACAACTGACCCCTAGGCTGTAACAACTTACTCACGGCTGTTACAACTTACCCCGCTACTGCTACAACTGACCCCGTGAATGTTACAACTGTTCCCGCGACTGTTACAACTGAGTCCATGGCTGTTACACAATAAGTGGTTTCAAGGTTACAAACCAGCAGGTGTAGTATAAAGCACTCGGAAGAAAGTACGATCACAAACTCGTGTGAATTGGGCCTCAAACTACGCCCTAGCTAGTAATCGGTCCCATTCTTCAAGCGTGTACGTACTATTTTCAGGTAAAGAAATCAGTGCAAGCTGTCATCGAGGCGGAATCTCCTTTCAAAATGGCGGAAGCGGCCGCGCTGCAGGGCACATGGGACGGCGAGGCCAGGGAGGTTTCCGTGTAAGTAACAGACATTTTCGTTCTAATTTATAGAATTTACAGAAAACATTAAAAAATAATCTTGTCGTGTGAGACACGTAGTCGACGAACTACCCGATGAACAGTTTTTATTTTCCTTTAAGTACTACCAAATGTAAATTGTGTAATTTATTATGGGTCTGTGCCTGAAATAAAACATACATACATATATCACGCCTATAATCCCTTGCGGGGTAGGCAGAGCGTAAATGGCCGAAAAAACGGACATTTAAATAAAACATAATTAATTCAATTTTTAATTTAAATTGAAATCGGTTACTAGGCTACTTTTGTACATACATACACATATCACGCCTATAATCCTATCAGGCCAGCCCGGCATCCCGTCAGCCTGTCGCTTTAAATAGCAATACACTCCCTCGAGTCCCTTAGTCGCCTCTTACGACTCCCACGGGAAAGAAATAGGGTGATGCTATTCTATGCCGGCATCACACGCATACTGGTTTTGTAATATGCAGAATTGCACATTGTGTTGCAGATTCTATTTAAATTATTGTAGCTTCATGATGTGATATATATAACCACAGCCTATATTAAAAGTACATAGTGGAATTGATTATATATGCTTAACAAACTATTTTCTGGTTTTGCGCATTTAAAGATACACGTTCTATAGTCTAAGGGACTTTTAGCGAGAGGGACATTTTGCTACTTTGATATTTCGACACGGAAGGATCGATCACGAATGAGGGACGTGGCATTTTTAGGCTATATTCGTCACCAGCTTCCACCTAACTCTTCGGGTTTTGGCTATGTGTATTTTGTGCCTTTGAAGTGGCACTGAAGCACACAAAAATAACTGAATAGATTTTTCAATAAACATTTGATAAAGAGTTCTGTCTAAAAGAGAAAACGGACTCTTTTGTTCATGCCCTCTTATGTAAACGAATTAAGATCAAACCTTGCTTTCGCCGCGTAATTTTGAGTGGGCCGATGGCGTGGTGGATAGTACCCTTGCCTGCTACGCCGATGGTCTTGGGTTCGATCCCCACACACACACAGCACAATTATTTGTAAGTTACTTTTATATATTTGTGTTCAGTCTGGGTGTTTTGGATGTATTTATTTACGAAAAAGAAAAGTATTATGTATTATATCAGCTATCCAGTTCCCTTAATAACAACCTTTGCTTAGTTTGGGGCTAAATGGCGCTGTGTGAGATGTCCAAGACATTTATTTATTTAATATTGCTTATGTTATAAATGCGAAAAGTTTGTTTGTTTGTTATTTCTTCACGCAAAAACTTCTAAACCGATTGTAATGTTTGGCACACATGTAGAAATTGTAGAAGGTAACATGGATTAACACATAGGATAGTTTTTATTTTTGGGCAACGCCGCTGGTAACAGCTCGTATTATAAATGCGAAAGTTTGTATGTTTGTCTGTTACTTCTACACGCAAAAACTACTGACCCGATTGTAATGAAATTTGGCACACATATTTTGACATATAACATGGATAGTTTTTATTTTATGCGGGCAACACCGCTGGTAGCCTTTATTTTTATTTTTTATCCCGCCCGAGCCGGTTTTCTATTAGGACATTACAAAACTGTTATAAAAAAAAAATGTGTGATACAAATTTCTTTTTTTTACAATCACGGTTAATGACGTCAATAAGTGATATGATAATGCTATCCTACATTGAATACATACATACATACATAAATCACGCCTATATCCCTTACGGGGTAGGCAGAGCGTTAACGGCCTTAAAACGGATATTAACACCACGTCTGACAAAAGCTTGAGGGTCAATCAGATAACTGAGTATCACTATAGTGACAGGTTGTCAGCCCATCGCCTAAAATTGCAACACACATCCCTCGAGTCCCTTAGTTGGCTCTTACGACACCCACGGGTAAGAAATAGGGTGATGCTATTCTAAGCCGGCATCACACGGCGAAGAAATAGGGTGATGCTATTCTAAGCCGTTTCGTGTGAGTCGACACCTAGTCGATGAACTACCCGATGAACCCTTCTTTCAGTTTTTATATCGGTTACTTTGTAATATGCATTATTGCAGATTCTATTTCTAGTAGCTTCATGATGTTATATATACAGGATTATTTTTTAGTCAGTGCGCAGCTTCAACATACGTAATGGTTATCAAATTTTAGAAGATATGTATTTATTTTTTACACCTGACTTAGAACAAAATAATTGAAATAATCGCACTTAAACTTATCCCAGGATCGTACGTAAGTGTGGATCACCCTATTAGGTTCACTAGCTATCTTTCGATATGGCAACGTCGCGCGCGGCCCAGTTATACCTATCAGCTGACTGTGTTCTAGCTTCTACCTACAGCACAGGTCAATGACCAGTCTAGGTTAATGACCGCTATTGGTACCGGGGTGCGTGCGGGTGATACCTACAACAACTAAGTACCTATCTCACAAGTACCTACACTTAAACTGCCTCCGTGGTGTAGTGGTTTGAAAGTTGGTCTCTTGATTTGATGGTCCCTGTTTCTAGTTTATGCGGAGAGACAAGATTATTTTGTTAATCACGTAGTTGGATTTTTCCCAGTTTGGTTAAGAATTAGCAGCTACTAGGTACTAGCATAAGCAAGACATGTAAATGTTTAATCCATAACGGTAACTCGGGATTGTACAGCACCTCGAGTAACCATCTACGTGATCAACTTAAGAATGGTTTTTCTTACAGTTAACAAGAATAACCAGAGAAGATTGATACCCATTTTAAAAGATCAACATTCAAAGGTTTTTCTAATATTCTTTAAAAATAACCAGTAAAGATTTTAATGGCAACTGGATCCGTTGCTGATAGTACCTAAAAAGCCAACACAACCTGCATACAACAGAGGTTGTGATGGTTTGACAACGTCGCGATTAGTCACCGCGTCTCAGCGCCAGACATAGTGGCGCCAACACGGTTCAATTTTTAGAAGAAATCTGACGCCGGCGCCGGCCGACCGACCTCCGCCGCCCGCGCCGCTCCGCCGCCGCCGGCACGGCGTGGCAGGAAATTCATCTGCACTGCTATAAAGCTTTATGTACACTGATGATATGAGGTAGCTCGTATTGCGCGTGCCTGCCTTCGATGATTTTAACCGAATTATCCTTAAAGTACAACTGCATTTAAAGTAAAGTAAACGGCAATTTTGTGCGCTTATGAGAGTGGAGCGAAAAATTCAGTAAAGTATGACAGTCAAAGTTGATTAGGCCACTAAAATGTTGCTACTACGTCAGTGTGAACTAACCTTGAGTGGTTATTTAGGAATAAAGATTAAAAACGGTCTACTCACACAAAAATAACAGGGTGTGATTCGATCGGGCATTCATAAAAAAAATCGTATGGCCGGAACGCGGCTATCGCGCGCCAGTCTTGTGTAGCTGAGCCTTTAAAAAGGTGATTCCAATTTTCCCTTCATACTTTTACGGGCTTAGGACCGTCAAAATGAAAAGTTTACCTAGAACACTAGGTAGGCAGTAGGTAGCTAAGTACAATTGTCGTTT
Organism: Tuta absoluta; assembly: GCA_027580185.1. Taxonomy (NCBI): domain Eukaryota; kingdom Metazoa; phylum Arthropoda; class Insecta; order Lepidoptera; family Gelechiidae; genus Tuta; species Tuta absoluta. Next base: position 15,796,909 of record JAQAHW010000010.1, on the reverse strand, counting down.
AATTAACAGTTACTTACCGTAAACTGCCCGTGATCCAACAGCCGCTGCATAACGTTGAGGAATGTTCTTGGGTTCGGTACACGAGGGTCCACAACGCCAGCATTACGCAGTCGAGGTAAACTTTCGTCCGCGTACATTCATTGGGCTGCTCGGGTATTTTCCCCACTTAAAAAGTACGAACGCACCATTTCGTAAAACTCGCGAAACGTAAAATTCGACATCGCGAAATCAATTCGGGATCGGCGGGAAAAGTAGTGTCACACAGGTGCGCGCCCGCCCGCGACGGAATCAAAGCGAGAACTGAAACTGACTGAAGGGTGCGCTGCGCGAGCGCTGTTGCCATTTTCACGCACCCCCGATTGAAAAGTAGTGTGTCCATGATTTATTTTTTTAGAAGGCAGACAAAAATAAAAAAATAATAAAAATAAAACATATTTTTTTAATTGCCTAAAATGTCCTATTAACGATTCTGATATCATGGTATAAGTTTGCGCACTGACTAAAAAATAACCCTGTATAACCATATCCTATATTAAAAAGTAGTGAAATTGATCATATTCTAATAAACAATTTTAGTATCCTTCGCTACCTCGGGATTCAAAACAAGCACTCGAAGCAAAAATGACCTTTGCCCTCTTGTTGTACAAATAACTATTGTTTATATTCCAGTCACGCAGTAAACCTGAAGCAGCTGGATAATGGCGTGAGGATCCCGCCGTCGGGCTGGAAGTGTGCCAAGTGTGACCTCACCACCAACCTCTGGCTGAACCTGACCGACGGCTCCATACTGTGCGGCAGGAAGTTCTTCGACGGCTCCGGAGGCAACGACCATGCGGTAAATATAGCTTTCTTTTATTTTTGCTGCGACTGGCCTGATGATATAGCGGATAGCTTCACGACCTTGTTCCACCAGCTCCCTTCTTTTTTTTTAAAGATGGGTTTGCTCTTGACTCTAGTCTAGGTCATAAGACAGAGACAGAGTCTCAGATGGAGCGAGCTCACCCAGAAGAAGCCTGTTCACTGTTCACTCTTACTTTGAAGAGATTAGGGTTGTATGCGTTTGGAAACACAGACGCAGGTAGTGAGTTCCACTCTTTAGCAGTGCGCATTATAAATGATGACTGGAAGCGCTTAGTCCGAATTGGTGGAATGGCAACCAGGTACGGATGGTATCCGGCGGTGCGTCTGGATGTCCGATGGTAGAAGGGAGCTGGTGGAACAAGGTCGTGAAGCTCTTGAGCACACTCTCCAAAGTACAATCTGTAAAAAACCGACAAGCAGGCAACCTCGCGGCGATGACTGACTGTACTTCTAAATACGTTTATCTACACTCGTCTCATAATGTTCGAATTATGAACTCGAAAACAGTTGCATAAAGACCTACTTTATGCATTCTGCCTATAGAAAATACAGTTTTATAGAAATTACAGAAGCATAATGACTTAATGAGAAGTCTCTTACTTTGATAAAGTTGAGAAATGAAACGAAGTTTTTTTTGCCAATACTCATATCACCATCTTCCGCCGCACCTGTCAGTTGTTGTTGTACGGAAATTGTTCGGTTGTTGTTTAGTTGTTTTATTAGACTGTTGTTCAGTTGTTGTTGAGATGTTGTTCTGTTGTTGTTCAGTTGTTTTAATGTTGTTCCGATGTTGTTCAGTTGTTGTTCAGATGTTGTTCAGATTTTTTCAGTTGTTTAGTTAAGTTGTTGTTCAGTTACTGACTCGACATCTGAACAACTGCTGAATTTCCAAAAATTCATATCAAGCCATATTACGTTCTCGTATTGAATTTGACCTTGTAGCGGGCCTTGCAATCGCTGGTGCGAACGTTTGGAAAAGTGTTTAAATGATGTTTTTTTTTGGAGAGTGTAGATAAAATAGTGTATGCAACTGCATATAATTAGGCATTAGAATGCTCGTGTCAAACTATTATCACACTCGGCTACGCCTCGTGTGATAAACAGACACTCGCATTCTAATGACCCCCATTATACGACAGTTGCATAAACTACTATTATTGCCAGGTGGAACACTATCGTCAAACCGGCTACCCGCTAGCTGTGAAGCTGGGCACCATCACAGCCGACGGCAAGGGCGACGTGTTCTCGTACGCGGAGGATGACATGGTGGAGGATCCCTTCCTGGCGGACCATCTCAAACACTTCGGCATCAACGTACAACAGCTACAAAAGGTAAGGGTTTCTTTAGTGACTTGGTGTTGGAAACGACCGTCCTTTAATTTAATCATACTTGTCAATGATTGTTAAAAACTCACGTACTAAGCCTAAATTATTGTAAAATTTGCTATTTTAAGTTCGCTTAATAGTACATTGTGCACGCGGAGAGAAAGGAGCCGATTAAAAACAGCTGAGGGCCTCAATACGCACGAGTTTTAATCGGACTTTCTTCCGAGTGATACATAGTGCTTTATACTACACCTGCGTGAATGAAAAAACAGGAATACAAAAAACAATTAAATAAACCTGAAATTATTTTTACGAAAATTTCAATGCAAATTGGCGCGTTAAGGTGCTATTCCGAACCGAGCGGCCGACGGCCGACAGCATATGCCGCGCCGCCGCGGAACTACTGGTTCGTATGGATTTGTATGGGATACTATCCGAACCGAGCGGCCGACTGCACATGCCGCGGCGGCCGACGTCGGCAGCTCGGTTCGGATAGTATCCCATACGAACCAGTAGTGTCGGCCGCTCGGTTCGGAATAGTACCTTTAGAGTGATTCTCTTTTTAAATGTATTTAGTACAAGGCAAACGCAATCAAGTCCATTCGGCCAAGTCTACTGTTTTGACTACATAAATGTTCTCTCTAATATTTTAGCAGGCAGAATGCAAGACTTGGCTGAATGGACTTATTGAGTGTGCTTTGTGTTTTACGAATGTTTTGACAGTTGCATGCTTTCTTTCGGAAGAAAGTTATTTGTATGAATTATTGTCTTCCTGACTCACGTTCCTCTCTACGTTTTATTAAGCTATAGGGCACTTTCTATGTAGGTGTGGTATAAAATATATTGTTTATTTTAGACGGACAAATCGATGGTGGAACTGGAGCTGGAGCTGAACCAGCGCACCGGCGAGTGGAACACCCTCCAGGAGTCCAGCTCGGACTTGCGACCCCTGCACGGGCCCGCGCTCACCGGCCTCAACAACCTCGGCAACTCCTGTTACATGAACAGCGTAGTACAGGTGATACACTCAGACTTGCGACCCCTGCACGCGCTCACAGGCCTCAACAACCTCGGCAACTCCTGTTACATGAACAGCGTAGTACAGGTGATACACTCAGACTTGCGACCCCTGCACGGGCCCGCGCTCACAGGCCTCAACAACCTCGGCAACTCCTGTTACATGAACAGCGTAGTACAGGTGATACACTCAGACTTGCGACCCCTGCACGGGCTCACCGGCCTCAACAACCTCGGCAACTCCTGTTACATGAACAGCGTAGTACAGGTGATACACTCAGACTTGCGACCCCTGCACGCGCTCACCGGCCTCAACAACCTCGGCAACTCCTGTTACATGAACAGCGTAGTACAGGTGATACACTCAGACTTGCGACCCCTGCACGCGCTCACCGGCCTCAACAACCTCGGCAACTCCTGTTACATGAACAGCGTAGTACAGGTGATACACTCAGACTTGCGACCCCTGCACGGGCCCGCGCTCACAGGCCTCAACAACCTCGGCAACTCCTGTTACATGAACAGCGTAGTACAGGTGATACACTCAGACTTGCGACCCCTGCACGGGCTCACCGGCCTCAACAACCTCGGCAACTCCTGTTACATGAACAGCGTAGTACAGGTGATACACTCAGACTTGCGACCCCTGCACGCGCTCACCGGCCTCAACAACCTCGGCAACTCCTGTTACATGAACAGCGTAGTACAGGTGATACACTCAGACTTGCGACCCCTGCACGGGCCCGCGCTCACCGGCCTCAACAACCTCGGCAACTCCTGTTACATGAACAGCGTAGTACAGGTGATACACTCAGACTTGCGACCCCTGCACGGGCTCACCGGCCTCAACAACCTCGGCAACTCCTGTTACATGAACAGCGTAGTACAGGTGATACACTCAGACTTGCGACCCCTGCACGGGCTCACCGGCCTCAACAACCTCGGCAACTCCTGTTACATGAACAGCGTAGTACAGGTGATACACTCAGACTTGCGACCCCTGCACGGGCCCGCGCTCACCGGCCTCAACAACCTCGGCAACTCCTGTTACATGAACAGCGTAGTACAGGTGATACACTCAGACTTGCGACCCCTGCACGCGCTCACCGGCCTCAACAACCTCGGCAACTCCTGTTACATGAACAGCGTAGTACAGGTGATACACTCAGACTTGCGACCCCTGCACGCGCTCACCGGCCTCAACAACCTCGGCAACTCCTGTTACATGAACAGCGTAGTACAGGTGATACACTCAGACTTGCGACCCCTGCACGGGCCCGCGCTCACCGGCCTCAACAACCTCGGCAACTCCTGTTACATGAACAGCGTAGTACAGGTGATACACTCAGACTTGCGACCCCTGCACGCGCTCACCGGCCTCAACAACCTCGGCAACTCCTGTTACATGAACAGCGTAGTACAGGTGATACACTCAGACTTGCGACCCCTGCACGCGCTCACCGGCCTCAACAACCTCGGCAACTCCTGTTACATGAACAGCGTAGTACAGGTGATACACTCAGACTTGCGACCCCTGCACGGGCCCGCGCTCACCGGCCTCAACAACCTCGGCAACTCCTGTTACATGAACAGCGTAGTACAGGTGATACACTCAGACTTGCGACCCCTGCACGGGCTCACCGGCCTCAACAACCTCGGCAACTCCTGTTACATGAACAGCGTAGTACAGGTGATACACTCAGACTTGCGACCCCTGCACGCGCTCACCGGCCTCAACAACCTCGGCAACTCCTGTTACATGAACAGCGTAGTACAGGTGATACACTCAGACTTGCGACCCCTGCACGCGCTCACCGGCCTCAACAACCTCGGCAACTCCTGTTACATGAACAGCGTAGTACAGGTGATACACTCAGACTTGCGACCCCTGCACGGGCTCACCGGCCTCAACAACCTCGGCAACTCCTGTTACATGAACAGCGTAGTACAGGTGATACACTCAGACTTGCGACCCCTGCACGCGCTCACCGGCCTCAACAACCTCGGCAACTCCTGTTACATGAACAGCGTAGTACAGGTGATACACTCAGACTTGCGACCCCTGCACGCGCTCACAGGCCTCAACAACCTCGGCAACTCCTGTTACATGAACAGCGTAGTACAGGTGATACACTCAGACTTGCGACCCCTGCACGCGCTCACCGGCCTCAACAACCTCGGCAACTCTTGTTACATGAACAGCGTAGTACAGGTGATACACTCAGACTTGCGACCCCTGCACGCGCTCACCGGCCTCAACAACCTCGGCAACTCCTGTTACATGAACAGCGTAGTACAGGTGATACACTCAGACTTGCGACCCCTGCACGCGCTCACCGGCCTCAACAACCTCGGCAACTCCTGTTACATGAACAGCGTAGTACAGGTGATACACTCAGACTTGCGACCCCTGCACGGGCCCGCGCTCACCGGCCTCAACAACCTCGGCAACTCCTGTTACATGAACAGCGTAGTACAGGTGATACACTCAGACTTGCGACCCCTGCACGGGCCCGCGCTCACCGGCCTCAACAACCTCGGCAACTCCTGTTACATGAACAGCGTAGTACAGGTGATACACTCAGACTTGCGACCCCTGCACGCGCTCACAGGCCTCAACAACCTCGGCAACTCCTGTTACATGAACAGCGTAGTACAGGTGATACACTCAGACTTGCGACCCCTGCACGGGCCCGCGCTCACCGGCCTCAACAACCTCGGCAACTCCTGTTACATGAACAGCGTAGTACAGGTGATACACTCAGACTTGCGACCCCTGCACGGGCTCACCGGCCTCAACAACCTCGGCAACTCCTGTTACATGAACAGCGTAGTACAGGTGATACACTCAGACTTGCGACCCCTGCACGGGCCCGCGCTCACCGGCCTCAACAACCTCGGCAACTCCTGTTACATGAACAGCGTAGTACAGGTGATACACTCAGACTTGCGACCCCTGCACGCGCTCACAGGCCTCAACAACCTCGGCAACTCCTGTTACATGAACAGCGTCGTTCAGGTGCACTCTATTTTTCACACATACATAAATGACGCCCATAATCCCTCAAGGGGCAGACGGCAACAACGGACTTTTACGCCGCTTCTAAAATTTGTGGGTCATTTAGAAAGTGTGTATCACCATAGTGACGGATTGTCAGCCCATCTTTTTTTAAATTAATGATGGGTTTGCTCTTGACTCTAGTCTAGGTCATAGGACAGAGACAGAGTCTAAGATGGAGCTCACTCACCCAGAAGAAGCCTGTTAAGGCACTGGCACTCCCACACACTGACGGAACGCAGGTGGCTACTTGGCGCCAGACTTCGGCGGGATGGTGGTCGCGAGCCAGGCGGCCCCTTACGGAGCCTTCCACCGCTTGGTGGGATCGTTCAGCCGGACTTATCCACAGGCAAGCCTGTGTTGCCGTTGCCCGGGCTCCACCGCTAGGAGGCAGATCCCATACCACCCCATACAATTGCAATACACATGTAACCCTCGAGTCCCTGAGTCGCCTCTTACGACACCCACGGGAAAGAAATGGGGGTGCTGCTATTCTAGAGCCTCTTTTTTTTTTATTTACTAAAACATTTACAAAAAATAAAAAAATAAAATGGAAGTATTTGTTTAATTTTAGGTGCTATTCAGAATGCCAGATTTCGTAAGAAGATTCGTGGAAGGTGCTCCGGATATATTCTCAACGTTCCCCGAAGATCCGGTCAACGACTTCAATGTACAGACGTAAGTGAACAAAAATACTCATAAAAATATGATAAATAAAAAGTTGCTGAACAACATTTTAAGCACATACTTATTAAGTCTAACCTGGCCAGCCCCGAGGCAGTGCAATTTTTTATCCCGCTCAAACCGATTCCTTGAGCCGTGTGATGCCGGCTAAGAATAGCATCACCCCATTTCTTTCCCGTGGGAGTCGTAAGAAGCGACTAAGGAACTCGAGGGTGTGTATTGCAATTTTAGGCGATGGGCTGACAACCTGTCACTATGGCGATACACAATTTTACGAATGACTCTCGATTATTTGTCAGATGTGGCGTAAATGGCCGTTTTTGCGCGGCCGTTTAAGCTCTGCCTACCCCGCAAGGGACAATTGTCGTGATATGTGTATGTATGTATGTATGAAACACATACATTAACGTCCACTGCTGGATTTGACCTCTTCCTATTGGGGGGCATTTGCTATACTCATTACTCTTAGCCGGCAGATTAGCAAGCGTAGTGCGACATGGCGCGTTCACAGGGAACGCTGCTGCCCATTCCCTGGATGAATTTACATTTTAGTCGCTTTTCAGTAAACTCTCTCTCTTTTCGTGTGGGACACCGAGTCGTTCAATGACCCGATGAACCTGGTGTCAGAGTTTTTCAACCGCCTACTACCACTAGTAGGCCTCTGACATGGTTGTGTTACGACCGCCGTCTAAGTCATCATAGACAGCAACCGGGACCGACGGCTTAACGTACCCTCCGAAGCACGGAACCATTTCTTTTCGGACAATCAGTTGGTTCACCCTGCAATGTCCTAACCAGACCAGGAACAAATTCACTAAGTGATAAACATCAACTTTTGTGAGTGTCCCACTGAGAATCGAACTCGGAACCTTTGCGTCGCAGGCAGTCGCACTACCACTGCGCCACATCGGCTATCAGTAAACTAAAGTTCCTTGTTTCAGAGCAAAACTTGGCGTAGGCTTGCTATCAGGCCGCTACTCGTTCCCGAGCGAAGAAGGCGGGACTCAATTGGGCGTCTCCCCCCACATGTACCGGCATTTGGTGGGGCGCGACCACCCCGAGTTCATGAGCAAACGGCAGCAGGATGCAAATGAGTTTTATCTGCACGTCCTTACGTTATTGGAGGTAGGTAACTTTTAACTTGATTGGGGTGGTATGGGATCTACCTCCTAGCGGTCCACCCCGGGCAACGGCAACACAGGCTTGCCTGTGGATAAGTCCGGCTGAACGATCCCACGTGCGCGGTGGAAGGCTCCGTAAGGAGCCGCCTGGCTCGCGACCACCATCCCACCGAAGTCTGGCGCCAAGTAGCTTGCTGCGTTCCGTCAGTGTGTGGGAGTGCCAGTGCCTTAACAGGCTTCTTCTGGGTGAGCTAGCTCCATCTTAGACTCTGTCTCTGTCCTATGACCTAGACTAGAGTCAAGAGCAAACCCATCATTAATAAAAAAAAATAAAAAAAAAAAAAGATTTTTGTCGCCCACAAACTGGATTTAACTTGACCTTTGTTGATTACATACTTGACCTGTGTTGATCACGTAGTTGACCTTTGTTGATTACTCACTTGACCGAAAATATGACTTATGTAAATCACTAACTTGACATGTGTTGATCGCAAAATGACCTTTGATGATCACTGAATTTGCCTGTGTTGATCATCAACTTGAACTGTTTCCAACGCAAAATAAATTTTCTTGATCGCAACTTGATCTTCGTTGGTCACGTACTTGACTTTTGTTGATCAAAAACTTGACCTTGGTTACTCACATACTCGACATTTCTTGATCACAAATATGATATATATTTACCATGATGGTGGTTGAAATAATCTAAACTCGTCTCATAATGTTCGAATTATGAACTCGAAAACAGTTGTATAAAGACCTACTTTATGCATTCTCCCTATATAAATTACAGTTTCATAGAAATTACAGAAGCGTAATGACTTAATGAGAAGGCTCTTACTGCGATAAAGTTGAGAAATGAAACGAAGTTTTAATTGCCAATACTCATATCGCCATCTTCCGCCGCACCTGTCAGTTGTTGTTGTTTCTACAGTCAGAATGCATAAAGTAGGTCTTTATGCAACTGTTTTCGAGTTCATAATTCGAACATTATGAGACGAGTGTAGATAAACTACTATTAGACATTTGCAACCGCGTTTACAATGTAATAATGTATTCCCCAGCGCCACAGCCACCATAAGCCGAACCCGGCGGACTGCCTCAAGTTGAAGAAGAACACTAACTTGACCTTAGATGATCAAAAACTTGACCTTTGTTACTCACATACTCGACATTTCTTGACCATAAATATGATATACATTTAAGCCTGCGCCGAGCGCAATCCGACCGTCCAGTGGCGCCCTCCCATGTTTTTAAATAATTTCTTAAAATCTAGGACAAACATTAAAAATCTATACTATGGAAGCGTGGATAATGCGAAATACTCCGAAGGGAAAAATAGATGACAGTATAAATGGAATAGACTTAAAATAAATTTATCGTATAGGACAACAATTTGTCCATCTTAGATTTTTAATGTTTGTCCTAGATTTTAAGAAATTATTAAAAAACATCACTGGACGTTCGGATTTCGCTCGGCGCCGCCTTAACATGATGGTGGTAAAAATAATTGTAACCATTTGACAGCGTTGACAATGTAAATGAAAATGAAATAACTTTATTCAATGAAGGATAGCATTATCACTTATTGACGTCATGATCGGTCATTGTAAAAAAAAGAAATTTGCATAACGCAATTTTCTTCTTTTTATAACAATTTTGTATTGCCCTAATAGAAAACCGGCTCGGGCGGGATAAAAAATAAAAATAAATGCACTGCCTCGGGGCTGGCCAGGTTAATTACACAGCACGTAATCATTGACTCCCCAGCGCCACAGCCGCCACAAGCCGAACCCGGCGGACTGCCTGAAGTTCTGCGTGGAGGAGCGCGTGCGGTGCGCGCAGTCGGGCTGCGTGCGCTACACGCGGCGCGCGGAGCACCACCTGCCGCTGCCCGTGCCCGTGTGCGACGCCTCCAACGAGCACCAGGTGCGCGAGTACGAGCAGCGGCGCGCGCACGCCGAGGCCAGCGGCCAGAGGCTGTGAGTACACAATGCCCTCAATATATAATAATTAACCACTCATATTGCTCACTAAAGCTGACCAAGACAAGAGCACACAACAATCCTCGCAAGCACTTTCTGAGCAATAGGGTGTTGGAGGCATGGAATAAACTACCAGAAGATGCGGCATCTGCAAAAAACACAAATCAATTCAAAAATCGATTGGACAAATTAAAATTGATAAAGAAATCCAAACAAGAGGACAGCAAGATACAGGCATAATCAGTTGCTATAACTGCTGACTGTTTAAAGATACTAATCATAATAATATTTTTATGCATGCAAGTGTGCAAATTATATGATTACAGTTATATCATATAATTTGCACGCTTGCATGCAAGCCGAATATTATATGCCTTAATTGTTAAAGACCTATTGTAACTATATTCTGGCAAATATGGCAAATAAATATAATTTATCTTGATTGAATCTTGACTCTTAATAGATATTCTGGGCCATTCACACAGCGCCATCTAGCACCAAACTAAGCAAAACTTATAATATGAAAACCAGACAGCTCATATTAATACAAATAAATACATATTGAACAAAGAAAACACCTAGACTAAACACAAATATCAGAAAATTTATTTGCCAAAAATTTGTCTTGTGGGGTTCGAACCCACAACCCTCAGCGTATCAGGCAGTATACTATCCGCTACGCCATCTGGCCAGTCCCGTGGGCCAGTCAGATGCAAATAAATTGACATTGAATATTAAACTCATAAATAAATTTATTGTAGCTATGTACTGTAATTTTCTATGATTTTTGGACTGGTCTGCGTACCAATTAATTTAATATTGGTTTTAAGGCAAATAAATTATCTTATTGTAGGGTGTACTATCAATGCCCTTTTGAGGGTTTCGTAGTCATCTACAAACCCTTACCAGTTTGTCAACTCTGTATATATGCCGCGGCTTAAGGGGATTCCGGAGCGTAACTAGCGCCCTCATCACTTAAAAATTTATAACCAGAATTCTAATAGATTGTTTGTAAGAGATATTTTTTTTGTGAAATGGCGCCACTGTCGAGGTCGTTCACGGGTACACTCAACAGAGACGTTGGATTATTGTTTGATACACATACAATACACACACATATCACGTCTTAAATCCCTTGCGGGGTAGGCAGAACGCGAACGGCCGCAAAAAACGGACATTTACGCTTCGTTTGACATATATTTGAGGGTCATTCGGGAAACTGTGTATCGCTATAGTGACAGGTTGTCAGCCCATCGCCTAAAATTGCAATACACACCCTCGCGTCCCTTAGTGATGCCGGATTAGAATAGCATCACCCCATTTCTTTCCCGTGGGCATCGTAAGAGGCGACTAAGGGACGCGAGGGTGTGTATTGTTTGAAAACTTGTCAATGGCCCAGTTCTGTTTATCTGTTGTACTATTGTTATAAATATTGGCTGTAAGTTTTCCTGTTAAAATAAAATAACGTGTTGTTATTCGCAGCGACCCGTCGCTAGTGGTGCGGCCGTACATCCCGTTCCAGGCGTGTCTGCAGAGCTTCATGCGCGAGGAGACCATCGACCAGTTCTACAGCACCGCTGTCAACAAGAAGGTCACTGCACACAAGTAAGTTGTGCACGCCTAATCCGCCTGTCTAATAAAGTCTCACTTTACGTAGGTCAGCTGGAAGAAATTTCTTAGTACAAATAAGTTGTCCTGTTGTGTCGTTATTCTTTGTATGTGTTTCTTTTGTAATGTTTTTGTGTACAATAAACGGTAAATAAATAAATAAATAAGATTACATTATACCACAGAATAACCAATACTATGTAGTATACAGGGTTATTTTTTATTCACCCCGGAAATTTAACAGGGCGATTCTACTCATGATTCTGAACAACTTTTAGTATGGGGTCACCTACGAAATCGCGAAAAAAAACCAGCTGATCCATACTTTTTGTTCGAGTAGGTATGTTTTTTTCTATGGAGCAGCTGTTTCGCAGGTGACCCCACAATAAAAATTGTTCAGAATCATGAGTAGAATCGCCCTGTAAAATTTCCGGAGTGAATAAAAAATAACCCAGTATATTAAACATACAAAACGGACACTCACCCGTGCACTCACCTCCCCGCACCACAGCCCCCAACCCGCCCTCATCCGAGAAATATCATAAAACCAGTGGAGAATTAAGTATGCTCCGTTTATTTAAGGATGCCCAATAATGAAAACAAACTTTGTATGTAAATGACAGCTCGCAACTGTCAGTTTCATACAAAGTTTGTTTACATTATTGGTCATCCTGAAATAAACGGAGCTAAGAAACGAATTTAAGTAGAAAAGTTTGGTCTATTTTTACACTTTTATGGGTAGTGTATAGCGATCTTATGAACATAACACATATTTTTTTGCGAATACGATACGTTTTGTACATTACTAGATTTTTGTCGTTCAGTTTTTTGATTACTTGTTTATTTGGTGAGAAATTTCCAAAACAGTGAAAAATCGTCTAAATATGGCGATTCCGCTCTGTTCTCCTCTGTTATTCCGGAGGTCACATACAGGTGTAGCAATACACCTGTATGTGACCTCCGGGCATCGCACTATCTTGTCAACACTGTCCACCACCAACTTCTATCTCATCTTTCACATCTGAATTTTGAATCGCTGTCGTTCCAAGACGCCATTTTCCAGCAGATCAGGCAGTCTAAAGTAAACCTCGTGACGGGCTAGTTGCCCACAGTGTTTTGTAAGTTACCAGTGTTACCACAATATACAAGCCCTCGAGCTTGTCAGTTGTGAAGTGCCCACCAAAGCTTCCGGATCAACTTGAACCCTTAGAGAGTTCTTCCCCCCACATGAAATCCATTGACCAAACCAATCAAGAGTTTCATTGCCTACACTGACGAGTGTCGCGGCGACGCGACACAGGATTTGCCATTAGTGGGAAAGGGAGGTTTAAAAGTTCGGAGGTTTAAAAGGCAGGGCCTTAACACAAAATTATGTGTACTTCTAGAATAACGCGTCTGGCGACGTTCCCCGACTACCTGCTGATCCAGCTGAAGAAGTTCACCATCAAGGAGGACTGGACGCCCGCCAAGCTGGACGTCGCCGTCGACATGCCCTGGGAGGTACGTACTACAACACTTTTATAATTTCGCCAAAGGCAGATGAGCCTCGGTAGCACGGTGGGTAGAGGCGTTAGCGATGAACTGATATGGAAAATCGTAGATTTAATTATCTGTAAATTTTGCAATATCTCTAAAATTGTATACCTAACACGGTTTAAAATTGGTATCTAATACACAGGTTGGTAACAAAAGTGCGTTTATTATTTCGGACCTTTTTAAATAAAATAGTCTCTTCGCGCCTCAGACCAACCAACCTTATGGACTATGCTTGTTTGTCATTTTTTTCTAATCTCATTTATCAACAACACATTTCGGGATGAGTAAGGGATAAACGAAAAAACTGAGGGAAGCACTAGTTTAGGTACACTTTATTTACAGAAAAGCAAAACAAAGTAACTAAAACGAAATCATAACATGAAATTTTCATTTACCCAACTGCCTCAGAAGGAGACTTATGTTTTCGAGAGTATGTATACTTATATACGCCTCCCTCCACTCGAGAACCCGCTTACTCCACCGTCCGTCGGTTCTACGACAGATGTGCCCAGCCCACTACCACTTCAGTTTGCTTGTGTGCTTTCAGGTGGACCTCAGCGCCCTGCGCGGCCGCGGCCCCTCGCCCGACGAGAAGATGCTGCCGGAATCGACGCCCGACACGCCCGCGCCCGTCTTCGACGAGACCTTACTCGCGCAACTTGTCAGTATCAATTACACATACCAAATTACGTTGCATTAATACGCGTAAGAAAAGTATGCAATAGAAAAGCGATAGTGAGTTACGACTTAAATCTATAGGTCATGTGCGATGAAGGTCGCCTAAATAGTACTATTCGTCTATTCTTGTTGTTGCATGTACTGCATTGATTTAAACGATTCAAATCTGTTGGTTCATCTAGGTTCTACTATAAAATGAGGTATATATAAATTGAAATATATCCCTGGAGACCTATATGAGACCCAAACTAAGAAATGTCTGAGGCGCGGAAAACGAGAGGTTTCTAACGTAGTTTTTTTTTTCGCCGTTTATTATTGTGTTAGTGTGGTGAGAATAACTTAATAATGTGCCGGCAGTTAACAATACATACATACATACATATAATCACGCCTCTTTCCCATAGGGGTAGGCAGAGACTACATCTTTCCACTTGCTACGATCCTGACATACCTCTTTCGCTTCTTCAACATGCATCAATCTGTTCATACATGCTCGTCGGTTTAGGGTACTCTTGACCTGACCTTTCTTTAGGACGTCCCCGATCTGATCCAAGTACGTGCGTCTTGGTCTTCCCCTTCCAACGTTCCCATCCACACTCGCCATATACACCTGTTTCGTTAATCTTCTTTCATTCATTCTCTCAATGTGACCAAACCATCTCAGCATTCCTTTTTCTATACCAGTCACTACGTCTTCTTTTATACCGCAACGTTCTCTAATTACACTATTCCTTATCCTGTCACTCAATTTCACTCCAATCATACTTCTTAGCGCTCTCATTTCTACCGCATTTATTCTACTTTCATGCTTTTTCTGCCATACCCAACTTTCACTCCCATACATAAGTGTTGGAACCAACACTCCTCTATGCACAGCCAGACGTGCCTTATTAGACACTGTCTGGCTGTTCATAAAGGCATGCAACGCTCCATTCACCATGTTGCCGGCATTTACCCTCCTTTCAATATCACTTTCACACTTTCCATCTGATGTAAACTTCGATCCCAAATATACAAACTCTTTCATTTGCTCCACCCTCTCTTCTTCTATCATAATGTTACACTCCGTCATACCTTCTTCTTTTTCAAAAACCATTGATTTCGTCTTACTTACATTCACTTTCATTCCTTTCTTTTTCAAAGCCTCATTCATAATTGTTACCATCTTCTGCAACTCTTCAGCCGACGACGCAAGGATAACTTGGTCATCAGCATAGAGAAGACATTTGACGAGTAATCCATTCATTCTCAGTCCATTTTCACACTCTTTCAAATCTGTCAAACAACTATCCATGAATAGGTTGAACAGCCATGGTGACGCAACACATCCCTGTCTAACACCTTTCTCGATGTTAAACAGCTCAGTGTAGGCCCCGTTAATCCTGATCCAGTTAACAATAATGGACTGAAAGTGAGAAATAATACGCGAATAATCACTATCGCGTTCTGATGAGTAGGTTAGTTGTTAGGTTGAGACTTAAGAAGAGTACTAACTGAAGACGAGGCTGTATGGTTTTAAGACCTTTGCCTGTCTAATGGACCAATAGATAAAAAAATAAATACCTGAAATGAATACCAAATTTCAAAACACTTCCCGTGTTAGGTATACAAATTTTGAAAACTTGCAAAATTTTCAAGCGCGGGCAACATTTGAACTCTTCCATCTGGGCTACCACAGCTCGTTCCTTGCCCGAGAATTTTGCAAGTGCATTTAATTCCTGTAACGCGTAGCACGACTCCACCTACCAGGTTCTACGGGTATTAGTTGCAAAAATAACCTAGTAGATGGAGCAGTGTCACGCGTTACTGTAATGACGAAAGTCGCTGGTTCAAATCCTGCCAGCGCTTGAAAATTTGCAAGTTTTCAAAAATATTCCTGAACTATTTAAAAAAATGTTGAACCTTTATGTTATTTTAGCTAGACATGGGTTTCCCGGTGGAGGCGTGCAAGAAGGCGCTGTACTACACGAGCAACTCCGGCATGGAGGCCGCCACCAACTGGCTCATGGAGCACATGACGGACTGGGACTTCGCCAACAAGCTCGAGCATCCCGCCGCTACCACCGGTGAGACCCAGTCCCTTACTGTAGCATCACTCCAAAAGCATCCAGACGCACCGCCGGATACCATCCGTACCTGGTTGCCATTCCACCAATTCGGACTAAGCGCTTCCAGTCATCATTTATAATGCGCACTGCTAAAGAGTGGAACTCACTACCTGCGTCTGTGTTTCCAAACGCATACAACCCTCATCTCTTCAAAGTAAGAGTAAACAGTAAACAGGCTTTTTCTGGGTGAGCTCGCTCCATCTTAGACTCTGTCTCTGTCCTATGATCTAGACTAGAGTCAAGAGCAACCCATCCTTAATATAAAAATATAAAAAAACTTGCGGTTATATAGACTTTTTTTGCCTCAATTATCCATTATTGGTCCCATATAATTATGTCGTATAATGTCATAAGCATAAGTCATTTTATCATACAGAGTTGTTTCCCAGTCTGTACGCATTCTTTGCAAACTGGTTCTATGAATATGAAGTACTTTTACTATGGTGTCACATACAAAATTTTAAAAAAACATGATGTTCAAACATTATTTTTAAACAGCTAGTTAATTTTTTGGAGTTTGGAGTGGTCTCTGCTTTTAATAATTTCTAACTTGAATTGGGTTTGAGTTAGAAATATCCATATAAATTATGTATTCCTGAAAACTTTCAAGAACGGGCAGGATTTGAGCCTGCGACTTTCGCCTTCTCCTTCTCTAGTGGCAATGCCTCTTCTATTTGGGCTACAGCAGCTCCAATGCGCGCCAATTTTGGAAGTGTATCTTGATGCCAATAACGCTAAGCACGGCTCCGTCTACCAAAACGGGAAGTGTTATAAAAATTGGTATTTAATTTTGTATTCCATTTATTTGTTTGTCAGGCGCCAGCGGCGGCGCGGTGGCTGACGAGGCGAGCATAGAGCAGATCATGAACATGGGGTTCACGCGGCCGCAAGCCAACAAGGCGCTCGCCAACACCAGCGGCGACGTCGCGCGCGCCGTCGACTGGATCTTCAGCCACGCAGACGAGCTGGACGCGCCCGACGCCCCCGCCCCCGCCGCCGCCGCCTCCCCCGCCCCCGCCAGCGACTGCGCGCGCGGCTGCAGGGACGGACCCGAGAGTGAGTTAAGGGCGGGGCACACCGGCTCCGTATCCGTTCCGTATCCAGCTCTAGTCCGTAGTCACGCACGAACTGATGACGTTGTAATGTATAGGATTGTATGAGATACGGCACACCGCTTGCGTTGCGTATCCGTTCCGTGCTGCACGCAAGCGGTGTGCCGTATCTCATACAGTCCCATACATTACAACGTCATCAGTTCGTGCGTGACTACGGACGAGAGCTGGATACGGAGCCGGTGTGCCCCGCCCTTTACTATACAGCCACACTCGTAGAACTCTACGAGAAATGCGAACACTCGTCGCACTAAAACATATCTGCCACAGTCGTTTCTTTGGGAACTTACAGCGGCGTATATAGCTCCATATTATGGGCAGAGTCATGACATCATACTACTGTCGAGTAAAAGTAGCACTTAACTACTTTAACACAATATGACGTAATAGTCTTGTGTCCTACTAGCCAAACGAACTACTTTTTAAACGATATTATGTATGAAAAAGTGATGCTGTGATCACTATATACTATTTAGAATGACGGCAAAAAATAAACCGATTTAATAATCTTACATATTTTGAAATATGATGAATGCGAACTATTCTACTTTTGGATAGTGATTTTAAACATCCATGTCTCTATTATTATAATTATTTACCCAAGACACAACTCTATTTTACAAAAATAAACTTGGTATGTTCCCCTCCTGAAAATTCTGTACCTGCCTCGCTTAAAATTGACATGTCCAACTTGTCAAGTTTGAGTAATCTATTACCCTTTTATAATGACTTGCTTATTTAAAGAAAGGCTTCCGAATTGACTACATTAATATTTATTTCATTATTACAACGGGATCACAACATTTTTTGGACCCAAAATACAAGATCCTTTCTTTAAATGAACGGGCAATTCTCTACGCTCGTAACGATTACTAGTTAAGACGTGAATTTGTGATACTCTGTCTCCGTATTATCATAAACCTCTAGTCAAGTAACATTAAAAACCATAAAAAATATTTATTGATTTCCAGAATACAAGCTGGTGGCGTTTATCTCTCACATGGGCACATCGACGATGGTGGGTCACTACGTGTGCCACGTGCTGCACGAGGGCCGCTGGGTCATCTTCAATGACAACAAGGTCAGTAGTATAGCGTGAAGTTTATCTCTCACATGGGCACTTCGACGATGGTGGGTCACTACGTGTGCTACGTGTGCCACGTGCTGCACGAGGGCCGCTGGGTCATCTTCAACGACAACAAGGTCAGTAGTATAGCGTGAAGTTTATCTCTCACATGGGCACTTCGACGATGGTGGGTCACTACGTGTGCTACGTGTGCCACGTGCTGCACGAGGGCCGCTGGGTCATCTTCAACGACAACAAGGTCAGTAGTATAGCGTGAAGTTTATCTCTCACATGGGCACTTCGACGATGGTGGGTCACTACGTGACTGGACTTTGGACGGGCTGGTGGTAAGGAACAACTTTCTCCGAGGAACCTTGGTCGAAATATGAACTTATTTTTGGACGACCCATTAAAATTTACTTGGTGTGCTGGTACATTTTGTATGGGAGCAAATTTTTAAATATTTTGATATTTATGTTCTTGGGGAAAGTTGTTCCTTATGCCAGCCCTATATGAGTGTTCGATGTTGGTCACTTATGCACACTCGCATTGCTGAGGAAATTGAGTCACTTTTTTAATGTAATACCAGAGCCTAACTACGACAGCCACAACAGTCCAATGCTGGACATGAGCCTCCCTTTATTGGGGAGTATATGCCATACTCGCCACGGTTAACACCTTGCTCGGCGCTCGGAGAATGCTGCTGCCCATTTTCCAGATTCATCCCAAAGTTGCCTATTACGACACCCACGGGTAGCAATGGGCTGATGCTATTTTAAGCTGGCACCGCACCGCCATACTATTGAGCTTTTCCAAATGCCGCCAGACGATACAACACATATATTAAGTTAGTTAATAATGATCTCATTTTGGTTTTCATTATGTATGTTTTATATGTTTGGTACATATTTTTTTTTATGATAGAATTAAGTATTATGTTTTCTTAAAATATTATATTATGTTCCTTGTTCAGTATTTTTAGGTTTTACCTGTTCACTGTACATTGTACTAATAAATAAATAAAAAAAAAAAATTAATTAAAAAATATCTGTTTCCAGGTGGCTCTATCGGAAAACCCTCCCAAAGACCTTGGCTACTTGTATTTATATGAAAGGCTGTGATGTTAAGTATATACTGAACCAAAAATCGTTGGCTCCATTGTATGGATCGTTGAATTGAATTTAATGTATTAGACTGCATTATTTAACTTGTACAAGAGATTTTTAAATAATACCTAACTACTTTTTAGGCAATATTTATTTTATAGAAATAAATTTTTAACTAATTTTTCTAATTAGGTTAACTAAATTGTATTTCGTTTACTAGTTATATCGCGTAAGAATGCATTTTTTTGTTTATTTATACATTTTACTAGAACATTGCTATGTTATATTGTATTGTAATATACCTAGTGATTGTATGTTACCTGTTAAAATTGTTATGAACTCTAGAAATAAGATTGTTCAAATGATTGCGACTGCCTGGGAACTTATGAAGTAGAAGTTTTTATTTGTGTAATTTTTATGACGTGGCAGAGTTCATAAAAATTTCTTCAGGTCTTGTAAGTTTTCAATCAGATTGTTCTACAGTACAGAAGTTTGTAAAATGCCTATCCCCATAAAACAGACAACGAAATTGAAAAAATATATATGTTGAAATGCTCTCTTATTTGGATTTTTATTTGCACGCATCCTCGTTACCCTTCATCGCAAAAAGTGTACAGCCAAGTAACTATGAATCAAGCGTTGTACTTGAAAAGGGTTGTGTCCTGCCTGGGTAATTAATAAAATACGGATGTTTAGAAATAAGTGTCCAAAACTAGAATGTCTCATTCTCGCCATTCAAAATATGCAAGATACAATTTATTGAACTGACAAACAACTTTTTTTATTCTTTATTAATGGCGTTTCCACATGGTGATGTGATTTCGCACAGTCTCAAGTTATAAACGATTACAAAATATAAAAATTGGCGAGTGCGCCAGTGTCAGTAGTTGCAATTCCAGCGCTGCGCTGCTGCGGCGGCGCTGGGTGCTGGTTCCAGTAGTGTGATAGTGTCATCTACAGGAACCGAGGGTGACGTCCTCTAGGTGCCATCCGGAAATGTAGTGTAAGCTCAATTTCAGTTTTGTAGTAAATGCTTACACTCAGAGTAATTCATTGATCAAAATACTATCACAAATGAACATTGAAGACTCAAATAAACTTAAATTATAAAATAAAAATTGAAAAGACGTCCATCATTGACGGATGAAACAAAAAAAAATTGCCGCCAGGCTAAATAGTGAATAGTGACGTCACAACGGCCTGTTTGCGTTTCTCTTCAGTGTAACGTTATCACGGTTTCAACTAAAGAAATAGAGAAACATAAATAGACCAAGTGAATTGCCGGCATGAAAATACTGAACCAATCTGTGCCCTCAGTTACGGAATCTCCAACGACATGTCGGCCGGCCACGTCTTTTCTCTCGAGAGGAACGTCAGTGACGGAAAATGCTACCAGTTCCCAAGGGAAGTTATTGTACAATAGATTTCTCCAACAAGATCGCGAAAGGTCAGAAATTCCAGCAAACAGAGCAACGGGACTTACAACAAAATGTTGATTCACACAAGTCTAATTAAGCTAACGCTGTTGAGCGGACAGCACGCGCGCGTGGATTTGGCAAAATACAAGAGCAGCGCTGTGTGACGCGCGTCGCCCAGCCCGTGCCGCGCGTGGATAGTACAAACTGTTCGAACATGTTGACAAATAATGGCGTGCATCCCGCTCAAGCAGCGATGACCCTGATTATGGTCCTTTACCTACCACTGATACCTACACTTATTTCTGTTGGCGCGGTTTCCAACACGTTCTTCTTAACTTATTACCCGATTATGCTAACAGATGGCGCTGTAAGTTTTCTAAAACGCGGTTACGGAGTGTTTTCATCAGATAACATATACCAAGGGAATTTTTCGCAACCCAATGCTCCTTCTGGAGATCAATTCGCTTACTAATTTTTAAAAAGTCGTGGGAACCACTTTCTTGGTATACCGTGACTTGGTATACATGTTATAAGTGGAATTCATCAGGATTGGTTGGGAGTGAATATAGATGTAAATCAACCGATTTAAAACGATTTAAATCAAATCTTGAGGTTTTAAACTTGAAAAAAATCTTTTTCAACCGTTTTAAACTCGCCTGGAAAAATAAAAGGCCTGTGTTTTACAGTTTATTAAAACCACTTTTAGGTCAATTACCTACCTACGCAAATCTTTTTCAACCGTTAAAAACTCGCCTGCAAAAATAAAAGCTGTGTTTTACATTTTGAGTCAATTAAACCTAGGTACGCAAAGCTAGCCTGCAAAAAACTGCAAATGCACTTGTTTTGAATAAAATTGGTTTTAAACCAAACGCACACACTCGCAGGCTCTCGTTTTAAACGATGCTCTGCTCACACACTAACACACACACGCGCGCGCGCGCAATCACCTTTGTGTTGCGCCGCCGCCTTGGCTTTGTCGGCTCTTGTCCGCGATCGCCGCATTTGTCTCACTCTTTCGTATCAACATTCGTTCTCAGTCGTTTTTCGCACTGATAATAAACAAGTGCAGTGTGCCCACCTTAGGAAATTTTCCCCGAAATTTAGGGGATATTTTCTCGTTTAGGGGATTTTTTAAGGGACAAAAATATTTAGGAGCTTTTAGGGAAAAAAAATATTTTGCGGATTTTTAGGGGAAAAAATATTCAGAGAAATTCAATATCTAACCGTTACCGTTAACATACCGACCCCGACCCAGATCCCGACCCCGACCCAGATCCCGATCCCGATCCCGATCCCGGTGCCGGTGCTGACGGCGCTCCCTCGTGGTCCTGCTGCACGGCGCTCCCTCGTGGTCCTGCTGACGGCGCTCCCTCGTGGTCCTGCTGCACGGCGCTCCCTCGTGGTCCTGCTGACGGCGCTCCCTCGTGGTCCTGCTGCACGGCGCTCCCTCGTGGTCCTGCTGACGGCGCTCCCTCGTGGTCCTGCTGCACGGCGCTCCCGCGTGGTCCTGCTGCACGGCGCTCCCTCGTGGTCCTGCTGCGCGGCGCTCCCGCGTGGTCCTGCTGCACGGCGCTCCCGCGTGGTCCTGCTGACGGCGCTCCCTCGTGGTCCTGCTACTCCTGCTGCGCGGCGCTCCCTCGTGGTCCTGCTGCACGGCGCTCCCGCGTGGTCCTGCTGCACGGCGCTCCCTCGTGGTCCTGCTGCGCGGCGCTCCCTCGTGGTCCTGCTGACGGCGCTCCCTCGTGGTCCTGCTGCACGGCGCTCCCTCGTGGTCCTGCTGACGGCGCTCCCTCGTGGTCCTGCTGCACGGCGCTCCCTCGTGGTCCTGCTGCACGGCGCTCCCGCGTGGTCCTGCTGCACGGCGCTCCCTCGTGGTCCTGCTGCACGGCGCTCCCTCGTGGTCCTGCTACTCCTGCTGCACGGCGCTCCCTCGTGGTCCTGCTGCACGGCGCTCCCTCGTGGTCCTGCTGCACGGCGCTCCCTCGTGGTCCTGCTACTCCTGCTGCACGGCGCTCCCTCGTGGTCCTGCTACTCCTGCTGCGCGGCGCTCCCTCGTGGTCCTGCTGCACGGCGCTCCCTCGTGGTCCTGCTGCACGGCGCTCCCTCGTGGTCCTGCTGCACGGCGCTCCCTCGTGGTCCTGCTGCACGGCGCTCCCTCGTGGTCCTGCTGCACGGCGCTCCCTCGTGGTCCTGCTGACGGCGCTCCCTCGTGGTCCTGCTGCACGGCGCTCCCTCGTGGTCCTGCTGCACGGCGCTCCCTCGTGGTCCTGCTGCACGGCGCTCCCTCGTGGTCCTGCTGCACGGCGCTCCCTCGTGGTCCTGCTGCACGGCGCTCCCGCGTGGTCCTGCTGCACGGCGCTCCCTCGTGGTCCTGCTGCACGGCGCTCCCTCGTGGTCCTGCTGCACGGCGCTCCCTCGTGGTCCTGCTGCACGGCGCTCCCTCGTGGTCCTGCTGCACGGCGCTCCCTCGTGGTCCTGCTGCACGGCGCTCCCGCGTGGTCCTGCTGACGGCGCTCCCTCGTGGTCCTGCTGCACGGCGCTCCCTCGTGGTCCTGCTGCACGGCGCTCCCTCGTGGTCCTGCTGACGGCGCTCCCTCGTGGTCCTGCTGCACGGCGCTCCCTCGTGGTCCTGCTGACGGCGCTCCCTCGTGGTCCTGCTACTCCTGCTGCGCGGCGCTCCCTCGTGGTCCTGCTGCACGGCGCTCCCTCGTGGTCCTGCTGCACGGCGCTCCCTCGTGGTCCTGCTACTCCTGCTGCGCGGCGCTCCCTCGTGGTCCTGCTGACGGCGCTCCCTCGTGGTCCTGCTACTCCTGCTGCACGGCGCTCCCTCGTGGTCCTGCTGCACGGCGCTCCCTCGTGGTCCTGCTACTCCTGCTGCGCGGCGCTCCCTCGTGGTCCTGCTGCACGGCGCTCCCTCGTGGTCCTGCTGCACGGCGCTCCCTCGTGGTCCTGCTACTCCTGCTGCGCGGCGCTCCCTCGTGGTCCTGCTGACGGCGCTCCCTCGTGGTCCTGCTTCTCCTGCTGCGCGGCGCTCCCTCGTGGTCCTGCTGCACGGCGCTCCCTCGTGGTCCTGCTACTCCTGCTGCACGGCGCTCCCTCGTGGTCCTGCTGACGGCGCTCCCTCGTGGTCCTGCTACTCCTGCTGCGCGGCGCTCCCTCGTGGTCCTGCTGCACGGCGCTCCCTCGTGGTCCTGCTGCACGGCGCTCCCTCGTGGTCCTGCTGCACGGCGCTCCCTCGTGGTCCTGCTGCACGGCGCTCCCGCGTGGTCCTGCTGCACGGCGCTCCCTCGTGGTCCTGCTGCACGGCGCTCCCTCGTGGTCCTGCTGCACGGCGCTCCCGCGTGGTCCTGCTGCACGGCGCTCCCTCGTGGTCCTGCTGCACGGCGCTCCCTCGTGGTCCTGCTACTCCTGCTGCGCGGCGCTCCCTCGTGGTCCTGCTGCACGGCGCTCCCTCGTGGTCCTGCTGCACGGCGCTCCCTCGTGGTCCTGCTGCACGGCGCTCCCTCGTGGTCCTGCTGCACGGCGCTCCCTCGTGGTCCTGCTGCACGGCGCTCCCTCGTGGTCCTGCTGCACGGCGCTCCCTCGTGGTCCTGCTGCACGGCGCTCCCTCGTGGTCCTGCTGCACGGCGCTCCCTCGTGGTCCTGCTGCACGGCGCTCCCTCGTGGTCCTGCTGCACGGCGCTCCCTCGTGGTCCTGCTGCACGGCGCTCCCTCGTGGTCCTGCTGCACGGCGCTCCCTCGTGGTCCTGCTGCACGGCGCTCCCTCGTGGTCCTGCTGCACGGCGCTCCCTCGTGGTCCTGCTGCACGGCGCTCCCTCGTGGTCCTGCTGCACGGCGCTCCCTCGTGGTCCTGCTGCACGGCGCTCCCTCGTGGTCCTGCTGCACGGCGCTCCCGCGTGGTCCTGCTGCACGGCGCTCCCTCGTGGTCCTGCTGCACGGCGCTCCCGCGTGGTCCTGCTGCACGGCGCTCCCTCGTGGTCCTGCTGCACGACGCTCCCTCGTGGTCCTGCTGCACGGCGCTCCCTCGTGGTCCTGCTGCACGGCGCTCCCGCGTGGTCCTGCTGCACGGCGCTCCCTCGTGGTCCTGCTGCACGGCGCTCCCTCGTGGTCCTGCTGCACGGCGCTCCCTCGTGGTCCTGCTGCACGGCGCTCCCTCGTGGTCCTGCTGCACGGCGCTCCCTCGTGGTCCTGCTGCACGGCGCTCCCTCGTGGTCCTGCTGCACGGCGCTCCCTCGTGGTCCTGCTGCACGGCGCTCCCTCGTGGTCCTGCTGCACGGCGCTCCCGCGTGGTCCTGCTGCACGGCGCTCCCTCGTGGTCCTGCTGCACGGCGCTCCCGCGTGGTCCTGCTGCACGACGCTCCCTCGTGGTCCTGCTGCACGGCGCTCCCTCGTGGTCCTGCTGCACGGCGCTCCCGCGTGGTCCTGCTGCACGGCGCTCCCTCGTGGTCCTGCTGCACGGCGCTCCCTCGTGGTCCTGCTGCACGGCGCTCCCTCGTGGTCCTGCTGCACGGCGCTCCCGCGTGGTCCTGCTGCACGACGCTCCCTCGTGGTCCTGCTGCACGGCGCTCCCTCGTGGTCCTGCTGCACGGCGCTCCCTCGTGGTCCTGCTGCACGGCGCTCCCGCGTGGTCCTGCTGCACGGCGCTCCCTCGTGGTCCTGCTGCACGGCGCTCCCTCGTGGTCCTGCTACTCCTGCTGCGCGGCGCTCCCTCGTGGTCCTGCTGCACGGCGCTCCCTCGTGGTCCTGCTGCACGGCGCTCCCTCGTGGTCCTGCTGCACGGCGCTCCCTCGTGGTCCTGCTGCACGGCGCTCCCTCGTGGTCCTGCTGCACGGCGCTCCCTCGTGGTCCTGCTGCACGGCGCTCCCTCGTGGTCCTGCTGCACGGCGCTCCCTCGTGGTCCTGCTGCACGGCGCTCCCTCGTGGTCCTGCTGCACGGCGCTCCCTCGTGGTCCTGCTGCACGGCGCTCCCTCGTGGTCCTGCTGCACGGCGCTCCCTCGTGGTCCTGCTGCACGGCGCTCCCGCGTGGTCCTGCTGCACGGCGCTCCCTCGTGGTCCTGCTGCACGGCGCTCCCGCGTGGTCCTGCTGCACGACGCTCCCTCGTGGTCCTGCTGCACGGCGCTCCCGCGTGGCGGGAGTGGTTCGTTACACTGCCATGTGAGTGGCCTCTTAGTAGTAGGTTGAAAAACTCTAAAACTGGGGTTCATCGGGTCGGTGGACGACTCGGTGTCCCACACGAAAAGAAGAGGAAGAAGAATGTGACATTTCAATTCAAATTATCTACCAAGCTATTTTAAACTTTACTAAAAAGTAATATGAAAGTACAAAAACACATTAAATCGTCCATATAAACTTTACTAAACCTCAACTCCAACTAATTCAAGCGTCTTTACCTCGACAGTATCACGAAAATGCATTACAAATATTAAAATAAAAAAAAAACATAGTTATCAGCCAACCGTGGTTTTAAACCGGAAAAAAACCGTTGTTTAAGTTTTAAACGGTTTTTTTCGTTTTCAACAGGTTGGTTTGATTGGTTTAAAATCGGCCTTACATCTATAGGAGTGAACCATGCCAAAATACCATCTTGGCACATATTAGAACAAAACACATATAAGAATATTAACTCAACTTTTAATTAAACTACAATACACATGAACATTAACAAATATTTTATCGTTTGAATTTATCAGTTGGTTTAGGTATTCTCTTCCAGAAAATAGTTTTCTCATCATAATATGCGTTGAACTGCTTGTGCTCTCTTCTCCTGGTAGGGTCCCGTTTACTGTTTGCTGGGGTAAGGTTGATCATTAGACCTGTAAAGATAACAAGAAATTGAAATATTATGTAATAAAAAGTAAATAAATAGTTTCAGTTGTGAGACTTACTTTAATAAAAAAACATATTAGCTTGGCAATAGTGAAAATCAAGATGACTATTACTACCGATAACTACTACTTTTACAATTGTAGTGGCTATTGTTGAATTAAGCACTTTTACAATGATAAATTTCACATAAGCAATCCCCTAAGTGGGTAAATTTGACTTTCAATATTGTCATACATATCACACTACCGACTTATTTTCTATTCTTCAAAATTAATAACTCTTGTTTTTGGAGTAATTTCCAATCCTTACTCTTCACTGCCATTGACTTGACTTCCTGACACTATCAATTTTTATAACATAACATGATCAAGGCATAAATCTACTGTAGGACATGCATGGTGCAATATTTTAAAGTCACAGGGTTGCCTTGCTGTGCCTCCATTTAATACCATACCATTTATGTTAGCCTGCCATTTACCAACATAACAACCCCAGATGACAATGAGTAGTATTTCAAATCGACTCTTCAACCATAAGAATAAAAATACTGTATTTATTTGCTGTACTAGCCTGCTTTTTGAGCCATCGCAACCATCTTGCCAATTTTCTTCTGTTGCCTCCGACACAAGCCCGTGATCCGCCTGGGCAGCATGCAGCCGTCAGACCTGACGAACTGGCTCAATATGAGCACATCCGTGTGCTTCACATCCAGGTCTAGTGAGCACATATAGCACGGAGGTTTGCCAGTCTTCTCATCAACTGGTAATTGTTTGTCCAGCTTCTCAGGGTTCACGAGTAATTCCGTGCGTGGCGATGGAACAATTACAGCTTCTACTACTACTGATGATCCCTGTTTGCGTTCAATAACTGCAAGAAATACGACATGTAAAAAATATGATATAACCTTAAAACTTATTAAAATAAATTTATACAATAATGTAATACGCTACGATAAAAACTTACTTTCTTTGATACATAACGGATTGGTTGTTGCTAACGCACGACTAGTAATTGGTAAGACGGCTTTTTTTGCAAATATTAAACTAGCCCTCACCAACGCTGCCATCTTTGTTTACTAAACTAAAACGTCAGATTGACATTTGAGATTTGGTAGAATTGGTAGGTTTTGGTATTATACCTTCTGCGTTTCGATATTGCAATGAAAGGGTAAGAAACAGCAAATTTGCTGGCAACTCTTGCAAGCCTTTCCGGTTTTCAGGTGAGCGGCAAACTTGAATACAGCTTACTTGTTATTTTCCTGTATCACATAGAAGTTACTTTTATTATTTAAACAATGTTGGAAGTACTAAAAGAATAGCTCAAAACATCAAATGTCCCACAGAATTTAAATACAAACTCGAACTATTTTGATTTGAGAATTACAATTATTCTTGAAAACTTGTAAATAGACGACATGGCTGGCACGCGGAATAATAGCGGCGCCAATAAATATACGATTACCGTAAATAAATAAAACAATGTATTTAAAATGAAAGGCAAAATCAATATATTTAAACAACAAGATATTATATTATATGTTTATATGTAATTGAACAAGACAGAAACATCGATATTTTAATTATACAAAATTACGGCAACTTGTGTGCATTTCTGTAATGGTTGGTTTGCAAGTTTTTAACAATACTTATACCTAGAGGTATATAATGATCAAATGGAACATCAACAATCAACATCAATAAGCGATATAAAAATACAGCATTGTTTAAAGATAGATTTCTTATAATGGTAATATTGTAATATAAATCTATAAATCTTGAACATAATGTATAGTAAGGCCATCCTTAAGTCCTATTTGACAGCTGCCAGATTCGTACTAGAAAAAATCTCACTTACCTACGAAAATTTGACCTCAAGGCATTATAAATTTTACAACTGTCAAATCGGGTTTTCCGGTATTAACTCAAATTTAATGAAAAGTATACATTATTACCTCCTTACCTCATTACATTCTGAATCGGTATTTCTAATAATACCTAGAGATGTTAATGTTAATCATAATTATACTTTTATCATCATTTACTTTAACACGAAACATATTTATAAATTATAATGTTATATTTTGCAATATACATTGTTAATAATAAGTATCATATTTTGCAATATAAGGACGGCTTAGTATTTTTCCTGTGAACTGTTTCCAAAATGCATTTAAAATGCAATTCAAAATAATCCCTTAAAAAGCTATTTAAACTTAAAACAAATAAAATATACTTAGAATGAATAATAATGAGATTGCATGTAGAAATATATGAAATCAATTAAATGTACACAGTTATATATAATGCAAAGATCAAAATTTTAAAAACAACAAAAAAAACAATGATAATAAAGTAGGTACATGAGTACGTTTTGTGTTCAACGCAGATTTTGTTAATGGCCGTGTTTGCCGTACTTTTTATTAATATTTACATTTTGTACCATTTTTTTAAAATAACCTCAATTATCAGTCAATATAACGTTTTATTACATAATCTTACTGATTATTATTCGACTGAATATAACGCAACACTAAAATATAGCGACAAAAAATAGTTTATCCGATAAGCGTACAACTTAGCCGTAGAATGACTGGACAGATCGCATCTACTTGTGTCCTCCAAAACCTCCGAGTCCGCCTAGACCCTTGTTGAGGAGACCAGCAGCACCTTCCGAACCTTGGTTTACGGCGTTTGACAGGTTCGAAGTAAGCTATATGAAAATCAATAAAATAAATCAATCATAAAATATTTCATATTGTACAAGAATTTAACTTGAATATTTTCTTATCTATTCTTAAAAGACTCAATATTACATTACTTCTAAATAAAATTACTTACAGCATCCCTCTTTTCATTTAAATACTTGTCAGCGTCCTTGATCTTGGCATCCGCGACCGCGCTGGCGTTCTTCAGCCCCTCGTCGGTAGCATGCTCCACTCGCTTCAGGGTGTCATCGACGGCGCTGTTTATAGCGTTGGTGGCGTCAGCCTTCGCCTTTTCCGCTGCCTTCTTGGACTCCTCTACTGCCGCGTCTGAAAATTCATCATCTCAGGTTCGTCTAATCATATTCTAAATAGTTGTAAAATACTTTGTGATAATTACAATCTATGACTCAAAATAGGATGGTTGTAAATTAGAATTGCAATGCTATGCCACGTAAACTTTAGATCTGGCACGTGGCCAACGAGATATTTCCACTTCTGCGCATTGTGTTTACTTAAAACATAATTCCAATGAATTGATAGGGAACTCACTTGCAGCCCTTTTGGCTTCCTCTCTTGCAGCTTCAGCAGCTCTTGCAGCCTGAGCCTTGGCTTCCTCAGCTGCTTTTGCGGCTTGAGCCTTTGCTTCTTCTGCTGCCTTCTTTGTGGCGTCAACTGTGTTGTTGATTGTTTCTATAACATCAAAAATAAATATGCTTATTTTGTGAAACTAATAAAGTACGTTGGCCGAACACTACACACGTATTATCATCGGTTTTAGTGTCGTGGCTGCACACAATGTTAATTTAACAGACATTGTTAACAAAATACTTATATTTGAAGAAAAACAAACAGCGGCGACGTAAAAAAATCGAGTAAAAGCATCTTAGCTCTGTCAGTTGCTGGGCTTTAAAAACAAAGGTGTTATTAAAAACATCACTGTATTTAATAAGGTCGGTACCGCTAGATTTTTCAGCTGCTTCTTGGGCTGCATCGACTGCAGATTCAGTTGAAACTTTGCCTGAACCCAGTTTGGATTGTATTGTATCTAAAAATTACACATAAATGTCTCTGAATTCTATTCACATTTCACTCGTCACACAAGATTACCTTTTAGATTGTCGACGGTAGTTTTTTTCATTTTCAGTTCAGCAAAGCCGTTCGTGGTCTCTACACCATTATGAACTGTTACTGCGATAGTAAATAAAAGCATAGAACGTAAGATACAAGCAAAGCCAAAAAGAAGTTGGTATATAAATCATAGTTAATTATTACCCACCTTTGGCGTCTTCCACGATTTCTTCCGCTTTGTCAGATACACACTCGGCTGTGTCTGAAGCACTACTTATAGAACTAGATAAAGCATCTAGAAAAGAAAATAATAGGTCAAGCAGAAAATAAGGTTAGACATCCACATGCTCCCAATACAACATAAGACTTTTTGGGGAACAAAAAAAGACAACAGAAGATATAAATCAATAAAACCAATATTACCTAACCCAAATTATAAACAAAATATTAATTACAATACCTTTAGCACCACCCACAAGAGAAGCTCCTTTATCGTACACTGAACCAGTTACATTCTTTGTTGCATCTACTGTACTTTTTACTGTGCTCGCTACTGTCTCTATAATAAGAAACTTAATGCATTAAAACAGTCTGCAAAAATCAATCAATATAAATACCAATAATAATTGATTGATTTATAGAGATACACCTTTGTCAACTGCACTTGCATTGCAGCTGCGTTTTTTGTCTCGTCTATTGTGTTTCATATTGTATCTAAATACAATAAAATTGCCATTCAATAAATAATGCAAATTATGTGCTGCACAATTGCACCAATATGTAAATTAAGCAAGCAGACTCTTAAAATACCTTTAGCGGATCCTACATATGAAGAGCTTTTTTCTACGACACTACCAGTGACACTTTTTGTTGTATCTACAGTGCTCTGAATAGTGTTTGCTACTGTATCTAGAATAAAACAAAAACAACCTTAATTTTCGCATATTAGTATGGACAGACAGAGTATAACAGTATCCTGCATTTAAAAATGTATTTAAATAAACTGTAATAGTAATAATGTATTAAAAAAAATATACCTATATCATGGACCAATTAATTGGTCCATGATATAGGTATATATATTCAGTGTTTATACCTTTGGCACTTCCAACTAGGGACGATCCTTTTTCTACTGCACTGGCAGCTACATTTTTGGTGGTTTCTACGCTACTGGATACAGTATCTGTTGTGTGTAAATAATAAAATAAATTATATCAATGGCAAAAATAAATAAAAGGCGTTAGATATATAAATTATAAAAATACCTTTGGCACTTTCCACCAATGTTGTGCCTTTCTCGGCGGCTGATGCTGCAATATTTTTAGTGGTGTCCACTGTGCTCTGAACAGTACTGAATACTGTATCTTTTGCATTTCCAACTAAACTGGTACCTTTGTCTACAGCTGACGCTGCCACATTCTTAGTGGTATCTAGAGTGGCTTGTACAGTGCTTGATATGGTATCTAAATGCGCAGAAAATTAGTAAACAAATAAAAGAAAATAAAAAAATAAACAAAATATAATATGCGTTGCAAAGAATAACTACCTCTAGCACTGCCAATCATAGTTGTGCCTTTTTCAACAGCAGCTGTTGCAGCTGTTTTAGTACTATCTACAGTAGTTTGTGCGGCATTTGTTACTGTATCTACAATTGAAAAATAAAATTAAATATATAATATATACTATTCAAAAATAGCGATATTATAAGTACCATAAAATCGAAGTTGGAGTTTAGTGAAAAAATCACAACGTTCCCTCATTCCTAAAATACAATGATTTAAATATTTTTCTGTACACTTATTTCTGAGAGAAAAAACGACATCGTTTATATTTACCTCAAAACTTTCGCGATAGACCTAGTTAATCAACTAAAATGTGAGAAAACTAGGTTTCGATAGGTGATACGAATCGTAGTGAAATAATAGCGGGGCAAAATAACATAGTATGAAAAACAGAAATTACAGAAAAATCCAGGAAATGTATACAAAACTTATCAAAATGCGCTGTGTTATAGTATGAATAACGTTAACGCCGCCCACCAATCTCGTAGAGTACACAATAGGCGCGGAAGAAAGCTCATGAATTTAGTTAACCGACTTGGCGTTTTGCGTGGTTGGAGATCAGTTCATGTTCGTCTTAATAAACAACATATAACAATAGATGATAAAGCATATAATTTGGTACCTTTAGCAGTGCCAATCATGGTTGTGCTTTTTTCAAAGGCGGTGGCAGCAACATTTTTAGTAGTATCTAGTGTGCTGGATACGGTGTCTTTCAGGCGTTAAGAAAAGAAAATAACAGAATTATTTTTCAAATAAAGGGGAGGCCTTTGCCCTGTAGTGGGACACAGACAAGGCAAACTATAAAAAAATTAAAACTTGTATAACTTATTATTATTATACATATTTATATATTTATACCTTTTGCTAAACCAATGAGAGTAGTGCCTTTGTCTACAGCAGCTGCAGCTACATTTTTACTAGTGTCTACAGTAGTGTGCACAGTGTTTGCCACGGTATCTAAAGTAATGAGAGATCATTAATAAAAATAATAGGTGCATGTGCATAGTACAATGTACATACTTTGTGGGGTAGTCAGTCATAGCATGGAAAGCCGTAAAAATCAAACATTTAAATTGTATATTGCCATAGTGACAGGTTGTCACTATCACATGTGTGTGGGTCTCTTACGACATCAACGGGAAAGAAATGGGGCGATGCTATTCTAAACCGACATAACACGGCAAGGTGCATAGTAAACTCGTATTTATAAACTAGCATTGCCAATTTATAGACCTAGAGATGCAACCTAGAGGTATAGAATAGAAATGCCTATTTTTACACTATATTTTTTAGTTGTGTGAACAATTGCATGCTTAGTTTTAGTCACTGTATCTATTATTATACATATACAAATGACTTAATAAACCTATGAATTACGAAACAAATTAAGATGAGTACCCTTGACATTCCCGATTATAGATGTGCCTTTTTCTACAGCAACAGCAGCTACATTTTTAGTTGTTTCTACAGTTGATTGCACAGTGTTAGACACAGTCTCTACAAAAACATATTTGTGTTATTTACATAATGTTATGGTCAAATTAACATAAACAACATAAATTTATACCTATAACCTACCCTTAGCAGATCCAATCATGGATGTGCCTTTTTCTACAGCAGCAGCAGCCACATTTTTAGTTGTATCTACAGTTGTGTGCACAGTATTAGCCACAGTATCTACAAAAATGCGTTTGAATTCAAATGAAAATGTACAAATGATTGAATATATTAGGTAGTATTTAATTCAGAGCAAATATATTTAGGGTGAGTTCTACTCGTGAAACTGAACCACTTTCTCTAAGGAAGAAACGATGTAATATGACAATTAATTTGGACCTCCCATACAAATTGTTTTAAATATATGTTACTTTGTATGAAAAGTCCAATTTTTTCTTTCACATTTTGACCTATGTTCCTTGGGGAAAGTAGTTATGTTTCGTGATCTTATCTTACACTTAAAATATTTGCACTGAATTTAATAGCACCTGATATGTTTGTATGAACAATGAATATAAATAAAATAAAATAGCTACCCTTGGCAGTTCCAATCACAGATGTGCCTTTTTCTACAGCAGCAGCTGCTACATTTTTAGTTGTGTCTACAGTCGAGTGCACAGTGCTAGACACGGTATCTACAAAATTGAAGGTACTTGATTTAAATAATGCAATTCTGATTAACAAATGAAGATGGACAACATAAATAATGTAACCTACCTTTAGCAGTACCTATCATAGATGTGCCTTTTTCTACAGCAGCAGCTGCTACATTTTTAGTTGTGTCTACAGTCGAGTGCACAGTGCTAGACACGGTATCTACAAAATTGAAGGTACTTGATTTAAATAATGCAATTCTGATTAACAAATGAAGATGGACAACATAAATAATGTAACCTACCTTTAGCAGTACCTATCATAGACGTGCCTTTTTCTACAGTAGCAGCTGCTACATTTTTAGTTGCGTCTACAGTTGAGTGCACAGTGCTAGACACGGTATCTACAAAATTTAAGGTACTTGATTTAAATAATGCAATTCTGATTAACAAATGAAGATGGACAACATAAATAATGTAACCTACCTTTAGCAGTACCTATCATAGATGTGCCTTTTTCTACAGCAGCAGCTGCTACATTTTTAGTTGTGTCTACAGTTGAGTGCACAGTGTTTGACACCGTATCTACGAAATCGGTACATTTGTGATTTACTAGACTAATAAGAAGAAATATTAACAGAGTATACTACACCAACAAAAATGTATAAGAGATACTTGTTTCATTTCATTTCTGGAATTTAGTTTCAAGAGTGAAATTAATGCGATACATTCCCTGGAAGGGGTAAGAGGTGAGGCCATTTCCAACATATTCTTCGCTAGAACTACGGGTCCATAGAACTTTGCTTTATTTGCGAAATGTACGACGGGTCAGTAGCTTTGGTGTCACACGCCGATTTTAACAGGAAAAAGGATTTATGTAGTTTGTACGTTCTTTTCCATAGTGTTTTATTTTTTTAACGTAGTAGGTGTTGCTATGATCCGTAATACATTTCGCAAAATCAAGGATCCTTCTGACCCATAGCCTTATGAAATAATATGTTGCAAACAACCTCCCCTCTTACCCAGGGAATGTATCAAATTACCTTTCAACCAACCTATATACTATTTAAATATACCTACCCTTAACAGATCCAATGGCATTTGTGCCTTTTTCAACTACGACCGCATCTACAGTTTTAGATGAATCTACAGTTGTATGTAAAGTGCTTGCTACAGAATCAACAAGTAACATAAAAATAGTACACGATGGTTGATAGGCAGATGAAGGTTGAAATGTAAAATTATATACTAGAAACGTAATATACCTTTTGCAACTCCTACGATTGAAACGCCTTTATCAAAAGCTGAAGCTGCGACATTCTTAGTGGTATCAACGGTGGCATGAACTGTGTTCGTGACGGTCTCTACATTAAGAAGCAGACAACACAATGTATTACATAAAATTAGTGCACTTGCGTTTTTATTAACAAACATTGCGTTCGAATACATTGTTATTGTTCTTATTTATCATTGATTGTATTGTATTTAATTTAATTTTTTAATTTTAATTTTTATCATTGATTGTATTAATATCATTCTTTGGTTTACCTTTAGCGGAATCGACGTAAGAT
The DNA here is from genome assembly GCA_027580185.1 of Tuta absoluta. Lineage (NCBI taxonomy): Eukaryota > Metazoa > Arthropoda > Insecta > Lepidoptera > Gelechiidae > Tuta > Tuta absoluta. The sequence goes on along the minus strand of JAQAHW010000010.1, from coordinate 15,761,402 downwards.
TTTCCTGATTCAACTGTTCCTTCAGCGGCTTTTTTTGTACTATCTACTGTGCTTGCAACCGTATCTACGAGATGATAACAACATATAAACAATAAATCAAACAATGAAACTGAAAATAAAACTGATAATAAACATATAAATTAGCAAATATAAATGAATGCGAAATAAACTGTTACCTTTAGCACTATCTAAATATGATGTTCCGTAATCATACATAGAATAAACAGCATTCTTCGACGTGTCTAGTGCTGTTTGCATTGTATGTAGCGCAGTGTCTAATAATTAATGGGCAATAAAAAATAAAAACACACATGGTTAATCACTGGGTACAACATAAAACTGATAAAACACAACACAAACAAATAAAAAATAACTAAGTGTACCTTTAGCACTGTCCACATATGTTTTAGCTGTGTCTGCGGCTGATGCCGCGGTGTTTTTAGCACCTTCAAATGTGTTTGCTACAGTATCTACAAAAAACATGTGCTTGCTAATAAATTTGTTATTCTATAGACGCCTTTCATTAACATAATTTTAAATATTTACCTTTAGCTGAATTAGCGTATGTCTTGCCAGTTTCAGCAGCTGATTGCGCAGTTTTCTGAGTAGTGTCTAGAGTGCTTTGTAAAGTAGTTGATAATGTGTCTACAAAAATATAAATAAGAATAAAAAAGGGCAAAAATGTAATACTACAATATTTTAGCTTAGCATTAACCAGATCTAATTACTATCCTAGCTGTCTACTAATACAATCTAACTACTTACTTACTAATTTTGTGTAAGTATTATACTTATGATAAGAGAAAAAATACCTGCGTTTAAACTCTTTTAAACTGCAAAACAGAATTGAAAATAAGAATTATATACGTATTGTTCCCCAAAGTCATTGAACTTACATGACATTTATGTCTGCAAAACGGTTTTTACCACCGCCCACAGAAATTAATGACACGCAAATGATATTGTTATACTTTATTTACTTTACCTTTGGCACTGTCGATGTAAGTTTTACCGGTCTCCAAAGCCGTCTGAGCAGCAGTCTTAGTACTTTCAACAGTGCTACTGATAGTATCTATAAGTGCGGTAAAAAGGAAGAAGTAGTGCAGTAAGTAAAGAATAAGAGAAGAATAAAGAAGCAAAAACTGTGCGAAAACTCTTACCTCTCGCTGTGTTGGCTGCATTTTCAGCAGCTTTCTTTGTATTGTCTACTGTTGTGGCGATTGTGTCTAAAATTTCAAATAAAAAGAAACAAAATAAAAACTTCTAAAGATTGCAACTAATAAAAAATAAATAAGTCTACCAGAAAAGCATTTTTGTTTACCCTTTGTAGTGTCAACGACCTTCTTGGTGTCGGCAACTGCTCTGCTGGCCGCATCCTTGGCCTCTCCAGCAGCCAGAGACACCTTCGATAGCTCCTTGTCCAGAGAATCAATCGCAGAGTTTCTGGCTTGATTGGCTGGACAAAGAAACTGATTTATTAAATAATATTCCTATATATTACATGATTATTTTTATAAAATTAATTAATAATAGACATAGTGTGGAATGTTTACATAATTTGGTAAGTGATTTTCCACGCATCAATAATGCATTAATTTAATGCTCCTTCAATTATCGTACGTAGCACGTATTATCTTACTTTGCCTTGTATCGGTTATAGCTTAAGTAATTTAGACAGCACCGCTTACGCAATCGTTATCTATCACTTATACGATTTCAGAAGCCAGTGTAGACTGATAAGTTGGTACCGAGGGATCGTTTAGTTGAAAAATGAATTTGGAACTAACCTTGGTTAGCAGCATCGGCCGCGGACTTCTCAGCCCCTCCAACTAGTTCACCAGCTTTCTTGACCTGGTCTTCTACTACATGTGCGGCTTCTGACGCCTTTTCAGCAGCAAGAGTTTCGGCATCCTTCTTCTTACGCTCGAACAGCGATGCAGTCTTCTCTCCGATGCTTTTGAATGCCCCTAGAAAATTATGTATTTTAACCTATCAGGTTTCGTAAAAGAATTAAAAGGTATACGAGTATAATAGGTACCTATTGTATTTTGTTTGTTTTGAAAATAGCTTTTCTCACTCATTTTACTTTCATCGTTATCAATCAACATAAATTCAAATGAGTCATAAAAATTTAACAGTCTGGCACTGGCGTCCATAAGTCGCGGAACATCTAAGACGTAAACAACTTTGACCCGAAGAAAGCCAACGATACTTACAATATTATGATTCTATTTACGCTCTGTTATCTGTCGTATTATATACCTACATATATTTTCATATATTTACAAAAGAATAATTTTACTACACACACGCAGAAACCTAACTACCTACTACAATACTGATCGCATGAAATTGAAAAATTACAAATTATGTTTTGTGTTCAAAATATACTTCGTTTGGTGTTTTTGAGTGTAATGTACGATTTAGCAGTTCGACCACTAGCCACAAAGTAAGTATTGGCGGCGGCGCGCTTTATTGCGCATTTCTCACGCACTGAACGCATGCGTCTTTCAGACAAAAGAAAATTGGGAATTTTGATTTTATTATCATACAAATACGGCTACGGTGCGTAACGGTTGCGTCTGTCAAGTCGTTTGACTGCTATGGCAGGGACGGATGACAAGTGGGAGAAACGTTATTTCAATTAAGTATCTACCTATAATTTACCTAATGTATACATTTAGGTTTAAGGAAGGGTTTTACAATTTCGTCTTTTATAATATTGATACCTAGGCAATGGCCATCTAAACTATGTATTTATTTTTCGTATTGACAGGCACCAGCATGTGAGGTTTGGGTGCTCTGTGGCAGACACCAATATTTTATGCAATTTATTACAATCTTTAGTTCAGTTTATAAACCAAAGCTTTTCGATAATTTTTTAATTAAATGTTACATGATATCATCAAACTGTTTATACTCAAACTTCCGCTAGATATTTCTCCCCCTTGACTAAGCTGTACAATAATACAAATATATTATTGAGATACGTAAGTAACTGCTCGTTTCACACTCACCAGATGCTATTGTTCTTTCCATAAAAGTGGGTGGGACAATGGGACTCCATTACACATGACCTACATTAATGAACCCTTTCTCGTGTAGTAGTTAGTTATAGATAAAATATTCAAGATACCAGTTCAAAAGTATTGGCTAAATTTCTATCTCTCAAAAATACTCTATCAGCAGCAAATTAAGAAATAGTGAGCCGTTTTTTTGTGATATCGAATTCTGTATGTGTTAATCTTTTTTGGAATAGCTGTAGTTCAATTCAAACTCACCGTCTTTATCGGAATGCATGAAAATATAAAAATAATAATTCTGTTAATAAATTTATTTGAATGATTGGAAACAAATTTAACTAGAAGTTTAAAAAATAAAGTTCTAAATTAATAGTGACGTAAGTGAGAGTATCTAGCATGAGGTCATCTAAAACTAAAGTATGTAGGATAGCTACTTGGTGAGGTTAGAATGATCTAATGTACTAACTGTGAATAAGCTTCTAATATTTGGACTCTACGTATCTAAGGTATCTACTTTAAATAGTACATAATTACTAATTTTTTTTAAATACTACACAATTACTAATGATTCATATAATGGTACACACTACACAGACGTTGGTGAATATATTCAAATCTCGTTCATTATCGTTATTTAGGAGGTTGAGGTTGTAATGGTTGTATACACACTAATATTATATTTTTAATCATATAAACAATAAAAATATTTATAGATATTTACAGTTATATAAATAAATAGATTGTGGCATCATATTTTGTTCTTATAGTGATTCATAAAGTATCGGTATGCTATACAAAGACGCACACGCAGGAAACGAACGATTGATCGATAGGTCAGTCGGTAAGATGTCAGCGAGCATTGGTCCCAATAATTTGACCGCACAAAAATAGTGGCGGCACTCGGCCGATCCGGGATCATTGCTCGCCTGTTGTTCGAGTGCGCATGCGACTGTTTCGCAACACTACCTACTGAATGATTGATGCCTTAAATAACTCCCCCCACTAGAACACTTCAAGTGGGTAGGTGTTTCCTCCTGATGTTCGTAATGAGTAATAAATAACTGAAATCTTTTACGCATTTGTTTGTATTTTTATATCCGGATATTAGTTTACATATTATTCAGTTATTTTAATTCTAAAACGTTTTTTTTTTAGGGAATCTTACAGCTATATTATAAAAAAGTGGACTATAAGTTTTTGTATATAGTTTTTAGTACAGTACTAAGCCATTAATAAGGCATTAGTGCTTTTAAATAATAATATATTGATTGTTAAATGCAAATATTTATTTATCATGGCATGGAAGACCGCGGGGGAGGCTTTTGCCTAGCAGTGGGATCTTGTAGGCTAGTTATAGTAGATTTATCATGGCATAGGAAATATGTATCGATCGATATAAAGTTAATATTGTAACTCGAAACTTAGGTAATGTACCTTACTATAACAGAGTAGAATAATCCTTATCATTTTATGACACATATTCCATGTTATGTTCGGATGAAGGTAATGAAACATGTACCTACCATGTTAACTTACGATAGTAATTTTATCAATACACATTTATTGTTAATTAAACATGTTATATTTAATCAATATTTTTTATTAAATACTTAATTAAATAGTTCTTTTTGTGATAAGCGTTTTTTGTTGTTGAAGGAAGGAAAATGGTTATTATTATGAAATTCATAAATAATGCAAAATCAAATGAGCGTGTCTCATGCCATCCGCGCACATTCCCACAAATTAAAGAGGTAATTTAGTGAATTAGCCGCCAGAATGTCTAGGTCTCGGCCTCATGAGCTCAGTCTAGGTCCAGTATCGATTAGTTTGCGCTAGACCGTGTTATAGCGGTCTGCAAAGCCATTGGTGGCCTAGCTACCTTCAAAGGTTATGTCTCACCTCACCTATATGAGTCATGCATTTTTTATAGCTTCAGTATTTCAAGTCGCATGTTCTTTATCATTTAATGACCCTTATTGTTTGCTCTATTTTTTCTATTTTATTACGTGTACCCAGCTGACAAAAAACTGTTATGTACGAAAATTACAACATCAAATACGTTTAATCATCATTCAAGATTTTGCGTGGGTGACAAATACAGAGATTCCTCCGCACAACCAGAGTGTAGCCAATTGAGATAAATATCCGGTGCACTCGGCATGATTACTATGACATCACATTCCTCTCCTGATTGTGATGTCACCACCACATTTATTCACTAGATGAATAATAAACCAACAGGAAAAATAAGTGTGATCAAATCTTTCACAGTTTCATCAAGTTACATCAAGCTATGGGTATTGCAATTGGTTAATTTCCAACAAAGTAACTACAAAATCTCAACAATATTTGCCCTTCACGGATCTATAAATAAATGCGATTACATTCCACACAACAGCTCTATAAAGTGTGAATATTTTAAGTATATATATATATTTTTTGAAAGATTGCCGTATATTCTTTAAAATAAAGCGCATTAAAAAAATAAGTGTGCTTTATTTACAACGTAGTTATTTTTTTATAGACTGGTCAGGTCCCGACACCGGTCGGCCTTGTCTGGTGATGTCATCGCTCGCTAACCGCGGTTTGTTTTCGTGGCGTCTGATAGCTGGTTTATATTAGGGAGTTAATCATACCAGGTAAAGACAAAAGACCAACATATTTGCTCGTGACCTTGTCATCCTGATGGATGTATCTCCCACGTCCTCAACAAAATTACACAAATGACAGATCTGATGGATCATCGTGAACCATAGGTTATTATTATTTTTTCATAGTTGTTTATTGCGTTGTAAAAAATATAGTAAACTTCCTGTATTAGGCACCAATTGATTTTTCATACATCAATTAGCATGTTGTTGTTAAATGAGTGTTTTTAGACAAAGTACGAGTACACGAAATGTTATTATAATTTTATCACATTTAATTCCTGACAAAATCAATGTTTTACCCTTTATTTGCATCGTTAGTTAAACTTTTAATATTTTCTTAAGTATGTGGTCAACATCATGATCCATCAATTGCATTATTAAACAAGAAGATCATTAATATTGTTTTTGCGCAATGCGCATGGCGTTTGATCTCACATCCTTCGATTTTAGTAGAAATATAAACCAGAATTAATTGTCCTTGGCCTTGCAGCTTTCGGTTCACATGCACTTGTCGATTCCCTACGCTATTACGCTCATAGCAGCAAACAAATAATATAGGAGCTCAACTTGCAAAGTGCCATTTGATGCCGGCTTAGAATAGCATCACCCTATTTCTTACCCGTTTCTTAGTCGTAAGAGGCGACTAAGGGACTCGAGGGTGTGTATTGCAATTTGAGGCGATGGGCTGACAACCTGTCACTATAGCGATACACAATTTTCCGAATGACCCTCAAACATTTCTCAGACGTATTCGAGACGATTTTATTTATTTTATATTATTTATGTATCATCATTTACGTCATGAATAAAACCCTATTGTGAAAATGTTGTTCCATTAGGATATAGGTACCTAAGGTACATACATACCAATGAATACTAGTCTGTATGATAAATGAATATTTTTGTGGGTTTAAATTGCTGCACAGGACAAAACGCAATAAATGAATCAAAAGGGTCAGAAAACCTAGTCTGCACTTTACTATCTACGAGTAGGTATCCTTCCCCTTTTATACCTTCTTTGTAACTAGGTCATGGTAACGCGGGTAAGTGCGACTCAAAGCTGGAAAATGGTTTTATACGTACGTACTGTTTTGTTTTATTTGTATTATTTTTTCGAGCACAGTTTTGGAGTATTTTTGTGTATACGGTCAAATTATACCTACCTTAAAATCCTTAATCACGTGAACCACAGGTATTATATTAATGATTACATGAGAAATAAAACGGAAAACCTAAAATGATTTTAGTTCCAATGCTATGCTTCATATGAGAAACCAAAAAGGAGTTCGCGTTTTACTAGGTGCCAGGTGTAACGTCAATAACGTCAAAACTTTTTATTTTAGTTATGATTAGATTATCGTTCGTAAACCTACAATTCAGCGTCGCATCATTAGGATAGTTTACGAGTTACCTAGTTATTTGTTTTTGGACGAAGCATCTTATTGATTTATTTGAATTTTCTATGGGGTTTTGAAGAAGCATGTTGAGGACAGCTTCTTTGTATATTTAATTTATGCCAACTTTTACTTCCAATACACTTTAATAGCTGAATTGCGCACAAGCACATATTTTCAGCTGGTTTCGTAATGCGTAGTTATAGTCAGCTGGAGAATCTTTTATGGTGATTCATCTGATGACCGAGGGTCACGTTCATTATGAGACGGTTTTTATCTCACCTCTTATCAAAGTCACCTCTTAAGGCTTAAATTAGTCTGACCTCGGTTTTTAAATTACTTGTTTTGGTTGGGTTGGGTTGGCATGTACGAAATAATTACTGAGAAGGAAAACTTTTATAAATCTAATGTAAACAATCGTTTTCAGCTATCAACAGGTGAGTATCTAGATAATTAGATACATTTCAGATTTTTGTGAATCACAATCAACATCATGCATTAAATCTATAGCTCTAGCTCTACATTAAGAATATTAAATGTGTCAAATTTCAACTCTACTCTACGCAATGAATAAAAATAAAGTGACAATAAATAAACAATCAATTTCGTTTAAATTTTATTTTTGGTTATAAATTATGGCAATAGAAAATTCGTATTTCAGTAACTGGTGAACGTTTTTTTATTTATATAAATTAATACACAAATAACAAAGACATAACACTTGAGTAATTATGTTAAAATACTTAAATTACTCTTTATAGGTACGGGTAACATTCCACAAACGTAACAAATAATTTTACTTTATTATTAAATTATTTAATTAAATGTTATTGTTTTTTTTTAAATTATTATTAACAATATATAACAGAAAAAGAACGAGTGTCGGGATAATACCGCAAATTCCGCCCGTATTATATCAACAACATTTTCAAAGTATTTTGATAATCATCAGTCGACCCAATGAAAGTTTTAAAAATATCTACTGGTACTTACCATGCTAGTAATCTAGGCAAGTAAAGAAAACAACATTTTATATTACCTGCGATACTGTTAAACATTTTGCTTGATTTTCTTTTCTCACAACTTCACAGAACACACAAATCACAGTAGTTTTACACGCACAAAAATTATGAAATTACAGAAGAGCGTGTACGCCTCTGCAGGCAAAAAGCGATCGGAAATATCTTCAAGGCAACTATGAACCGGAGCGGTGCAGACGGAACTCGGACTCTCGCTCGACTCGATGGCTATCGTATCGGCCCATATTTTTATCGATGACGTCATCTCGTTTTTGCGTTTAGATAATCCAATTCATCTGTTCTGTGTTTATTTTCCTTTATTTTTACACTTGTATTTATTTTCTACCAAAGTAGTAGATTTTTACCCCTTCTGACAACACTGATATAGAAATGAAGGCTTATTTTGGAATACTTCCGGTCTTGATATTTTCTATAAATAAAAGTATTGTTCGATAACTTTAAAAAATATTCATATTTTTTTTTTCAGTGCATTATATGTTACTACAGTTTTATAGTTATGTTTACAAAACAGTCTTACAATCTTACATTACACGGTGCCCTGGAAGAGTCAAAAATAGGACCCCGTTGTCTAGCAACGGCGACGAATCAAAAATGTCATCAAATAAACGAAATGAATGTTTGAAATAAATTAAGTTAGCAGCAAGGAACAAAATATACCCCTCTTGTTAGCAGTGTGGTATAACTTTTCCTAACCTCGTGCTGGCATGCGAGTGAAATGTCGAAAGATACCAACTTGCGACTGCTAGGCTCCCCAGTGAATCTGACCTACAGAAGTAAGAAGAAAGACGATAAAAAGAACATCAGAAACCGGCCTCGTTCCGCTCTGCAGATATCTTGTTTTACTCCGGTAAGTTAACCTTGCTTGTAGAATTTAAATCTTTGCTTGAAATCCTTGATATTGCATTAAAATCCAGGTCAGAGTATACTTTTAGGTACTATTTACTAGTTACCTACTGCCATCTTAAGATTTTTCACAGGTAATTTTAGCTTGACTCATCGCCTGACAACACTTATATAATCAATATACAGTCAGAACTAGATTAATCAACCCCAAAAAACCCACTGCACCCATTGGTCAAACCTGTATTCTACTTTCTGCTTTGCCCTGCTCTGTAAACAGGTACATCAAATTACAACATTTAATACAGATGGTGGGATGAATGTATACTTTTTTATTCTAGGATAATCCAGAAAGATACAAGAGGCCATTTTCAGCAGACGCCAAAGAAAGAGCTCCATCTACAAGAACTTTCTATAAATCATTTAGTTCTGAACTACTGCAAAGTTTTAATAGTAAGTTATTATAACTTTTTAAGCACTCGCGATCACTTTCACTCATTTTAAGTATTAGACCGGGTCTATCGCGATAGTATTTAGGTAAATATTAGTAATTTACCTGTGTCCCGACGTTTCAACACAGTTTCATGTATTGTGGTCGCGGGTTCAACCCTTAAAATGAGTAAGTTATTAATTAATGAATGCAGCCCAAGTGTATTAGTATGAATAGAATATATTTACTATAGAAACATTAATTAATTATTTGAAGATCATCTTATTTTTAATTTTCAGGCTTTGTCAAAAAATTAAATAAAACTAAATCTTTTTTGTATTTGTAACTAACTTTATTTTTATTTTTGTTTGCCAGATCAAGATTTTGCCACCTCAGAAGGTCCTTACTCTTTTCCAGCTCTCCCCCCTGGTTCTGTTCGAGTACCTACTGTACCTACTGGTAGAATTATACTATCATCGTTTTAAGGGTCTGCCCTAAATATATGTCTTAATTGTTTATTTGTTCAGTAGTAAATAGGTGATCCCGAATTCCAACAGATACTTTTATAATAATCTAAACTATTAATAGCCTTAGGTCTCATATATTAATATAGATGTGATCTGTCAAAGCTAGGAAACACGTAAATTTGAGGCTCTCTTAATCTTTAACTAGGAAGTTATAATTATAATTTTACAGAATTCCCAATCACAACTATCAAAGTACTCCCGCCTACGACAGACATATTAGGCAACACGAAATCGGAGAGTCACGACGCCAGAGACGACAATGTGTCCGACATCGGTTCTGAAGACACGTTCATCAGTCTAGGCACCAAAATCAAGCACAAAGCCCAACTGGCTCCCAAAATCAAAAGCCCATCAGCTAAAAACCTAAAATACAGGAACATCGCTAAAAGAGGTCGTAAGCATATGGAGAATACGACTGAAGATAAACAAAACAATGAATATGGGGTGGAAGTTAAGATCACTGATAGGAATCAAGGGGTTTCGTCACCAAACCGAAGTAGAGAGTTCGTTCAAAGGACTTCATCGCCGCCGATGCTCAAAAACCGATCCTACGACTCTTATTTCATTCCTTTAGAAGGAAGTTCTAAGAAAGACGAAGACTTAGCTGGTCGGGTGTCGTTTGGCTCTTCAGGCTTACAGGCAGAGGTCGAGCAAGCTATAGATACATATTCCCGGCGATTGACGCTCACTAAACAACAGCTTTCCTTAGTGGAAGAAGAGTCTACTCAGGATATAGAAAGTCCTTCACAACGTATGTCGAGTCTCTCCCCAGATAACTTATTGGAAGGCAATAAGAATACGGAAGTCGATAAAAATCATACTGACAAAAATAATTTCAGCATAGACGAAAAAAATGGCGGATTTCCCAAAACACAGAACTTTATAAACGAACCAAGGACTTACGCCAGTTTTTATGATGACTTTGAACCGACTGCTCCATCGCCTTACCAAACTAAGAGTCGTGCTTCTATATTACAAATAGATTCTTCTTCAAAGGATTCTGGATATCACGACAGTGGTCAGAGTGATGCTTACGGGCAAAACTATTCTCTACCAAGTACATCCATAGTCAAGTCCCTATCTGAAACCAAAATTGAAGATCAGCCTAAAAGCCTGGAGAGCGCTTCAAGTAACGAAAAAGAATATAAGACTTTTCCTTTTGACAAGAAAAGTCAGTGGTCGGAGCCTTTAAACCATAGCCGTTTATTATACAAAGATTTCTTTTTGAAGAAGGAAGGACACATTGCTTTAGCAAGACAAAACACTCCAGTTATAGAAAATTCCAATGACGTAGTTTCTGAAGGCAACAATAATGTTAAAGACAATGAAAACACAGATTATCCTTCGTATTTACTTAATAGTACTACAAAAGCATATACCTCAAAAGTTATTGAAGATTACAAAAAAGAACTTGAAGCTATAAATAATTTCCACGAACTAACCATAAAAGATATTAAGACTGACGCCATATCTCCTACTCCTTTTAACATCGATGAAATGTTTAACGACCATTCTGGTTCAAATGACGATAAACATGATACAATCGAAAATACTCCAGGTTCTCATAATACACATAACAAGAATAAAAACTCTTTAGACGTTTCTAAAGCCGATATTTCCAAAGTGTCCACTAAAGAGTTAATACAGAACTATCTGAAAGTTAAAGAGGGTGATTACAGTAAAGATTGCGCACCGAAAACTCCGAAGAAGTTTGATAAAAAGCTCAATAATCTAACTTCGAAGACTGATCCGAACGTTTCTCCATATAAACAGGACTGGAACAATAAGAGCAAAGCTAGTTCTTCACAAATTCCAAAGCCGTCTAACCTTAAAAATAATAGCCAGAAAAATCTGTTTACCATACGAACACCTATGAGTGCTAGACTTGAAAGTGTTCAGAACGATAAAGATGTAGACTCTTGGATGTCTCTTTCTGCTTCGTCTCCTAGACATTTTGAAATGGAGTCTTCAAAAACGCCAAGACAAACGAACGTGCAAGAACCTGAAAGGCTGGAAACCGCTGAAGCTAGTACAAATCGCGATAATACTAAGAGTGATCAAAGCATTATAGACAATACTCCTCGATTTGATCCGAATAGACCGACAAATTCTGCCAACACATCAACTCAAGATACTTCCGGAACCAAAGAATTAAACCCGAACTCGACCGTTTTAGACATCTACTCTATGTTGAAAGAGATCGAGAGTTATGGCGAAAACCCGGTCACATCTGTGGCTAAGTTTGACATACCAGAGCCTGTGAAACAAGAGACTACTGAAGATAGAAACGCCTCACCTTCACCGAAAGACAATTTCATGTAAGTTGCAAAAAACTTCCTTGACATTTCGAACCAGAATGCAGAGATACAGGATTCTTTTTCTACATTTTCAGGGAGATATTCGAGTTTCTGGAAAAGGTTGAACAGAGTGCGAACGACGCTCTTAACGTAGTCACAACTGCAACTCCCCAATCGATTCCTAAGTAAGTTTCAATTTTATTCCTTATCTTCTGCAATAAATGCAACTTGTAAGGGTCGAGGACAGCCTTTGAGTGCATTCTGCTCAAAATCGCTGTCTATGGAGGCGTTTTGGGGAATCCTATATACAGCAGTTGACATCTTATGGCTGTTGAAAAGGGAGGAATACCCACCTAGTTAAGTTTAGAATGGAACATGAACTGCAAGTATACAGGGTGTAAGGAAAAGATCTGCGTTTTTTTATGTGAAACCAGCCCATAAAACTGAAAAACTTTCCTCAAGGAAAAAAGACCAATAAATGAAAAAAAAATTAGTCCTCACATACAACCAGACTTGTTCGGCTGCTACATTTTGTATGGAAGGTCTTTTTTTTTCATTTTTTGACCTTTGTTTCTTGGGGAAAGTTTACCAGTTTCATGGGCTGGTTCATTCCCTGAAAGAAAAGCAGTACTTTTCCTAACACCCTGTATACACTTGTTGCTAGAAGACCGATATCCTTATCACCGCATTAGGCAACATCTTCAGCTTACTGAGGGGAAAGCTACATACATAAGTGGATACCTAAAAAGTCTGGGTCTGACGTACTTTGTGTTTGCGGTGCTTTGTAGTATACAACACACACACACACCACACATATTACGCCTGTTATCCCTTGCGGGGTAGGCAGAGCGCAAACGACCGCAAAAACGGAGATTCTCTGTCTGACATATATTTGAGGGTCGTTCAGAAAACTGTGTATCGCCATAGTGACTGGTTGTCAGCCCATCGCCTAAAATTGCGATACACACCCTCAAGTCCCTTAGTCGCCTCTTACGACTCCCACGGGAAAGAAATGGGGTGATGCTATTCTAAACCGGCATCACACGGCTCTAGTATACAACCTACAGACAATACCACATGTTACGCATTCAGTGTCCAAGCACCAGTACTTTAACCTACTCTACAACGCCACAAAAAACTGTATGCGTACTTAAATATTAGATGACGTATATATGTAAATAGTTATACACAAAAAAAGATGAGCAGAGTCATATAAGCCTGACTGATTTCAGGCTAGAATCACTGCTGAAACTGCCTCAAACGGAGCTGGCGCAGAGGCTTGTCACGGCATCTCTGCAGCTGGAGGAGAGGTCTTGCTGCATCGCCTTACTGCAGGAGAGTCTGCAGAACCACAAGGAACAGGTTGGATATATAATAAACAATACGATTGAATACCAAAATTTAAAAATTATTTGCAAAATTGCCGGGCAAGGAATGAGCTGCGGTAGCCCAGATGGAAGAGGCATCGCCACTAGTAATGCGAAAGTCGCAGGTTCAAATCCTGCCCGCGCTTGAAAATTTGCAAGTTTAAAAAAAAAAGCACGACGATGATATTATTTCAAAATCGATGCTTCTATTAAAGCGTGTCTATTTGTATGGGAAATCCACACATTTTGATAATTGAATAACACTTTTCAAAAGTCTCATGTTGGGTACATTAGCTTAATTGCAGTCTACTGCTGTATTACATTTTAGAAGACTATCCGCGGTAGCCCTGCTGTTTAGAGGTGTCGCTGGTACTGATAGCGAAAGTAGTAGGTTCAAATCCTGCTTACAGTAGAAAATTGTGCAAGTGTTTTTTTATTTCCGCTCAGGAGAAAAATTTTCAGTTCCATAGGCTGATGCAGTTGCTTCTAGTTTTGTAATACAGGGTTATTTTTTATTCACCCCGGAAACTTTACAGGGCGATTCTACTCATGATTCTGAACAACTTTTATTATGGGGTCAACTGCGAAAAAAAATCCAGCTGTTCCATACATTTTGGTCGAGTAGGTATGAATTTTTCTATAGAGCAGCTGGATTTTTTTTCGCGATTTCGCAGCTGACCCCATAATGAAAGTTGTTCAGAATCATGAGTAGAATCAAACGGTAAAATTTCTGGGGTGAATAAAAAATAACCCTGTATACCATGTTTCCATTTATCATATTTTTAATGATGTTTTTTTTTCTTTGCAGATGGTGAGCAAAGTGAGCAACTTGGAGAAGCAGTCGTTGCGGAACATTGCGAAGGTGAAGCAGGAGTGTGAGGAGACCATCAAACGGCATCAGACCTTCATTGATCAGGTATCGCAGTGATCATATACAGGGTGTAAGGGACAGCCCTCCGAATATTTATAGGGTACATTCAGGCCATGAAACTGAACAACTTCCTATGTAAAAATATTTCCGGAAACGCCAATTTTTTTTAACTTTACATTGTAACTGCAGTCTTGTATGAGAGGTCAAAAAGAAATTAACGTTTCCTGACATATTTTCTTAGTGGAAATCTGTTCAGTTTCATGGTCTGCATGCACCCTATCAGTATTCGGAGGGCTGGCCCTTACACCCTGTATGTAGTAAGTTAATATGTAGTAGTTTTAAACGCTTTTCAAATTGTACTACTGAAAAGCTTTGCATTGTCAATTTGATAAAGGAATTCATGGAATACATAATTTGATAGCTACACTAACTCACCGGCAAATAAACGTTTAGGTACATTAAAATAAATAACTTGTAAAAATCATACCGCTGGCAGATCCCGAATCCTGCGACCATTTCTATCTTGAAGAGACTAAAAGTGATGAAATGTTGTTTCGTCTTGTGTTTTCTTCATTCTCACTTTCTAGTGCACCCGCTTCTTTTTGTTTCTGTTTAACCTCTGGTTGGCTGGTAGAGAATACTGCCGCGTGGCATTAGACCCGTTTTATGAACGATGTGCAATAAAGTATTAAAATAAATAAAGGCATGTAGTTATGTGTCCTTCATTTCATTAGGTACCTAATTATTCTAACTGTAGATTCAATCAAAGTGTCATCATTCTTTGTAAAAATACGAGTCATTTTCCCTGACAATCTGTATAAACTTGGCACATTCGTTCCAGCTGATAAACGACAAGAAAACGTTGAACCACCGCATCGAACAACTAGTGGACGAGCGGAGGTCTCTGGAAGACAGGTAATGATTAAAAAAATATATAGGGTGTAAGGAACAGCCCTCCGAATACTGATAGGGTGCACTCAGACCATAAAACTAAACAACATCCCATAAAAAAATCAGGAAACGTATTTTTTTTACTTTCCATAGTAAAAGCAGTCAGCTGATCGTGATTTTGTATTGGAGGTCGTTCTTTTTTCTCTTCCTGACATATTTCTAAGGGAAACTTGTTCAGTTTCATGGTCTGAATGCACCCTATCCGTATTCGAAGAGCTGTCCCTTACACCCTGTATTAGTAACTTAGCGAAATGTTTTAACATCTGTTTTCAAGATTTATATTTAAAAGTAATTTATTTTCAAATTTTGTATCACTATAGTGGCAGGTTATCAGCCCATCGCGAAAAATTGCAATTCACACTTAACCCTTAGTCAGCTCTTACGACACCCACGAAAAAGAAATGAGATGATGCTATTCTAACCCGGCATGAATCATAAATAACTACACTGATTTGCATATCATTTGAGAACTTGGTATTTTAATAAGTAAATAAATGAATGTTAAATCTTATTTTAGATGGAAGCGGTCCGCGCAGGCGCTGGAGGAGCGATACAAGCTCGAGCTGAGGAACCAACACGACAAAATGGCCGCCGCGCAGCAGGCCAGTTGAACTTACTCACACTACAATGGACTGCAATAGGCTGATGTATACATACATCAGCCTATTGCAGTCCACTGCTGGACGTAGGCCTCCCACAGGGCATGCCATAGGGCACGATCTCCCGTTTTCGCCCAGCGACTAAGTCTCGTTCTATCTGGCCGGAGGTCATCCAACGCTGCGCTTGCAGGCGGGTATACAATGGGGGGAGGCTAAAACCCTGACTCTCAAACTACAAAATCGAGCAAATAATATTTTTAACTTGAAACTAAAACAATCTTAACTGTTATCTCGGTGTTACCGCTCGCAGATATATTCGTGTTGGTGTAGTGCCTCTGTCAGTCTCTCTTAGTGCTGCTCGCACCACTCCAATTTTAACGTGAAAATTGTGTTTTGCAAGTCACCTGTCAGCAGTCACATGGAATAATTACAGAAATTTTAATTTAATTAGTAGACATAATTTTGCGTAAACTTTGCAGGTTGCAAGGCAGAGATGGGTGCGACAGAAAGCTGAAAAAATAAAGGTAAACTATACAGGAAGACAAAACATCAAAATGTTGACCAGCCATGAATTCGAACAACTTGTATGAAATAGTGTACATTATTCCCATAGAATAGACAAATATTTGAGGGTCATTCGGAAAATTGTGTCTCGCCATAGTGATAGGTTGTCAGCAGTAGACTAATCGGGAAAGTAGACCGAACGGGAAGTAGACCGATTGCAAAAGTAGACTAATCAGGAAAGTAGACCGATCGGGAAAGTAGACCGATCGGGAAGTAGACCGATTGGGAAAGTAGACAGATCGTTCCTGAGGGAGCCCATCGCCTAAAATTGCAATACACACCCTAAGTCGCCTGTTACGACTCCCAAGGGAAATAAATGGGGTAATGCTATTCTAAGCCGGCATCACACCGCATAGAATATATAATTGTCTCGCATATTTTGTGTGATCCATTTCCTTTTACAAATCTCGACCTATGTTTTTTGGATCGTTTTTTTCATCAGAAGTTGAAAAAATCGCTGCTTGAAATTTCATCATACATGGTTGGTTTATTAACCTGCGATACCAGAGCTGCATGTTTTTCCTTGTAAACGTAAACATGATTTACCAGGAGCTGACAGTGAAAGGGCTCGAGGGTGAACTCCGGGAGATGGCGGAACGGCAGCAGAAGGAAGTGTCCGACCTGAAGATGTTCCACGCGGAGCACACGGCGCGGCTGCAGGCCAAGCATGCTGCTGAACTTGAGGAGCTGCGGCGCGCCCTCGAGGAGGAGAAGGAGGCTGCCCTGCTGAAGGAACGACACTTGGCCAGCTCCAGGTAAATACTCACTTAGTGCTGCTTACACCACAATAATTTAAACGTGAAATGTCGAGCTCGCTTTTAGCTTTGTGTTGGAGTGGTGCCTCTCGCTCGCTCCACCTTAGTGGCACCACACAAGTTTTAATGTTGAAAGGCTAGCTCGCTTTGCTCACTTTTAGTTTTGTGTTGGCGTTGTGCCTCTCGCTCGCTCCACCTTAGTGCTGCTTGCACTACACCTGTTTTATCGTGCAAATTAGAGCGCGCTTCGTTTTCAATTCTCAAATTATTCGACAGAACTATTTTGATAGAGTAAGATAGTTAAACCTTTCGGGTTGGTACTAGAGGGACGATCTTCCCTCTCAATATTGACGTTGCTCGAATTTACTAGGTATTTTAAATTTTGAACTACCTACCTATGCTTAATTTATCACTATAGTAGGTAGTTCAATCCCAATTCGGGCGCCAATTAAGGCTCCAATACATTTACGATTGGCGCCCAACTTGGGACCAGAAGTTGTCAGGTGCGTTTAATACAAAAAAATACAAAAACAAAAATGTTTATTGAAGCAATGTTTAACAATATTAATTATCATAAAAAGTAACAAGTACATTGCGATACTAAATTATAAAGATTGATGACCCTATCTCCTACACTAGGCTAGGCCTGTATCGTAGGTAGACAGCAATAGAATTACCATATTAACATTGGTTGAAGTTTAAGTTTTACTGTGAAACTAAAGTTTAATTAATTATACATGCAAGAAAATAGACAGAAAATATTAAATTTTGTGTTTTATTATGTGTGCAATGATGTGTGTGTGTGAGTGAAATGTGTGAGTGTGGTCGTGCTCGTGCATTGCTAAGTAATGGCTCTTAAGATCTGCTCCATGTCATCGTGATTTAAAGTGCTTAGCCATTTTTGTAGCTTAGATTTTGCTTCCCTTGGTGATATGTCCTTTATATTACAGAGACGATTAACTTTGTTGTATACATATGGATGTAAGAAATTAGCAAATCTTCTGGCAAAAGTTGTCTTTATTCTCGGAACAGGCACTTTGTATACCCGCTTTTGTGTTAATTCTTGAAGCGAGTCTGATTTAATGACCGATTTATGAAAGCCAACAGTAACATTCAGTAAAAATAAACCACGAACAGTCATAACCTCGCTTTGGTCATAAAGCCTGGTTGTCGGAAATCTGAAGGGTCTATTGTAAATAACCTTGAGGATAGAGCGTTGAGCTCTTTCTAGAATAAGCATACCGGTGGTACAACTTCCCCCCCAGATCGGTAAGCAATATGTGATTACCGATTGACAAATTGCAAGATAGACATATTTTAGAAGTTTTATATCAGCGATATAACGTAGGTTTTTAAACAAATATATTAACTTTCTAACTCTGTTGGCGGTGGTTTCTAGGTGATTCACAAAAGTAAGCCTTTCATCCAAAACCACTCCTAAGTACTTAATGTTGTTTGTCCTACCAATAACCTGACAGTCGCAATTACTTTTCGGCAATTGCAGTGGGCAGTTTGAAATAGCACAAGTATGCACGGGAACTGTTTTAGCTACAGGAGGTGTCGATGCCCGGGTTTTGTGGAAGCATAAGAATTTTGTCTTGGATGCGTTAAGGGTCAGGAGATTAGAGCGCATCCAATTAGCTACTACTGACATTCCTTTTTGCGCACTAGTAAAAACTTTGTCCCATGTCTCTTCGTGAAAAACTATGGCTGTGTCATCAGCATAGCAAAATATATCTGCTTTATGAAGTTCCGCATGGGTTAAGTCATTAATATATAATAAAAATAATGTTGGGCCTAATATACTACCTTGCGGAACTCCATAATTTACAGTTTTCATATTGCTCATGTGGTTATCTATTTTGATACATTGAGACCGCCCAGTTAGGTAGCTCTTAAACCATGATAGCGATATTCCCCTAACTCCAAGCAGTTCGAGCTTCCTTATCAGAATAGGCACCGAAACGGTGTCAAAAGCTTTCGCTAGGTCTATGAACACTCCTATACATGCATCATTTTCATCTAGGCGGTTCGATATTAAGTTAGTAAGATCCATGACAGCATTTTCAGTGGACCGTCCCTTTCTAAATCCATACTGTTTGTCAGATATTATATTGTTTCTCTCCATGAAGCTGACCAAGCGGGCACTTACCAATTTCTCCAATATTTTAGAAAAAGTACTCAAAAGAGATATTGGCCTAAAGTTACAGGGGTTAGACTTGTCACCTGCTTTGTAAATGGGAGTTACTGAAGCTGATTTCCACTCTTCGGGAAATATCCCTTCTGACAAACTGAGGTTACATATGTGAGCCAATGGAGCAATTATTAAGCTTCTTGTTGATTTTAAAAGGCGATTTGTCATACCGTCCAAGCCAGGCGCACTATCAAGCTTCAAAGACAATATAATATTATCAATTTCGGTTTCGTCCGTTGGTCCAAGAAAGAGTGAGTTCATGGGTGATGCCTTTATTTTTACTTCTGAAGCTAGGGATTCTTCTGTCTTGCCAACGTCCTGAATTATACTTTCCGCAAGTTTTTGTCCAACACTGCAGAAGTAGTCATTACAATAGTCCAGGGACTCGATCGTCGTTCGTTTAGTCAAAAGAAGTTGCGAAGCTTTACTAGCGGGAGCGTGGGTATCAGTTGTAGTACGAATGCTGTTCCATAGCTTTTTTGGGTCGTTTTTGTTTTTTTCAAGTTGACTAGACTCGTGACTCTGCTTAAGTTTTCGAAGAAGCTCAATATAAAAATTACGATATCGAGTGAAAACCTTTTTTGTTATTTCATCTCCAGGGTTTTTCTTTACGTATTCATGCAGCCGATCCTTGTGTCTGGCACACCACAAAAGACCCGGAGTCATCCAAGGTTTTAACGTGAACTTTGAACTTGCTACTCGACATCTTTTGGTATTTCTCTTTATTATGTTGGCAAGTATTGAGTTGAAAATTTTAGAAGCCGTTCCTACATTTGACTGCGACATTACTACAGTCCAATCCACCTGCGCTAGTTCAGCTGCAATAGAATCATGATCTAATTTAATTGTGTAACGAGCGTGTTTATCCACTTTGGGTTTTTCCAATTGTATGCCGGCTATAACCATGTCGTGGTCCGTAATGTCTGTTTTATATATTACTGATGTACTAACAAACTTAGATGTTACGTTGATGTGGTCCAAGCAAGCGTCATCTCGCGTAGTTTTAGTCACCAAGGGTATAATATCAAGTTCAGCTAATAAACATAGATATTTCATGCTTTTGTCGTTGCTGGTTTCTGTGTGAATATTGATATCTCCAGCGATTACTGTACAGTCGGTTATAGCACATAAGGTACCAGGGGTCCTCCAAAAGAGCTGAATTATTTTTGTCCTTAGCAATATTTTTTTCTTGACATGAATATGTTTTAGTAGAAAATTACTTCGTTTATGAGAATAAGTTTAAATTTTGATAATGTATTAACTGGGGATAAAAATAATACAGTTCTTTTGGAGTACACCTGTTACCTTATGTGCTATAACCGACTGTACATGGAGAGTTCTTAGTGTTTGTAACATTTTCTTTAAGAGATTTAAGGAAAGGATCCAGATCGTAAAAAGCTGTTGAGCGGTAGATAGCTAACAGTGTTACATTGTTCTTAAGACTAACTGCTAAGCAGTTAGCATCTTCAAATTGTGGTTCTTTAGCTTTTAATTGGACGCAGGATGGAGAAACAGATCCTCGAGTTGGAGCTGACGTACCAGGAGCAGCGCACGCGGCTCGTGGCGGAGATGCGCGCCGAGAGCGAGCGAGCCGCCGCCGCGCTCGGGGAGAGGGAGAGCATGCAGAGGGAACAGATAGGTAAGGAGCTGACGTACCAGGAGCAGCGCACGCGGCTCGTGGCGGAGATGCGCGCCGAGAGCGAGTGAGCCGCCGCCGCGCTCGGGGAGAGGGAGAGCATGCAGAGGGAACAGATAGGTAAGGAGATAAACTGAACATCGAACTAGAGATGACGCGTGATTGGTTTAAGACTGGGCCAAATCTGGGAGTCTAATAAGGCTAAGGCTAACTCATAAAAACACTGGCATTCCAATCAAGAAGAAGAAGTAGATTGAGTATTTTATAGACTCCGAGAGCGGAAGAGTGTAAAGCGTTAAGCGTGCTGTCTAAGAGCCAACGCTGCGTCGAGCGGACTGCATGTGCGGGCCGGCCGCGCAGGGGTAGTAACGGCAAAATACTAGAGAAGCGCCGCGTAATGCGGACCGCCAACACGCGGCGCGAGCGCGACCCGTCCGAATACGACGACACCTCACCGTATTATAGCTACTTAGGCACGATGCGCCTTCTAAATTCGGACGAATAATAATGTGAATTCGCGCCGGCTCGCCACGCGTGCAGCCCGCTTAACGAAGCGTTGGCACTAACTATATATTTGTTTGACTTTTTCAGAAAAATGGAAAGAAGAGCAAGAGCGAATGATAATGGATAAAAAAATACAGCTAGAGAACGAAATCGCTAAGGAGAAAGAAAACATTGAAGTAAGCATACCATTGAATATGTAGGCTTTAATTCGTTTCTCAGTGTTCATCGCTGGTGTTGTTGAATTATTTCATGATGTTGTATGGAAAACCAAAGAAGTCATGTTTTTGCTTATACTGCATACATAATTATGTTTGATATTATGTTATATTTTCCAGGAACTTCTCCAACAAAAACAACAAGAGTTCGAACAGAAGTTCGAACAACACAAGAAAGAGTTCGAAGCGCAACAACAGTTGTTGCTGAAGAAGAAAGTGACGGAGATATCCGCTCAGCACAAGCAAGAGAGAGACAGGGAGATTGAGAAGGCGATAGAGAGTATGGAGGCGGAGGCTCAGCAAGGGAGGAAGGAACTGCAGGATGCACTCAAGTGAGTAGATGTTAGACAGGGACGGAGATATCCGCTCAGCACAAGCAAGAGAGAGACAGGGAGATTGAGAAGGCGATAGAGAGTATGGAGGCGGAGGCTCAGCAAGGGAGGAAGGAACTGCAGGATGCACTCAAGTGAGTAGATGTTAGACAGGGACGGAGATATCCGCTCAGCACAAGCAAGAGAGAGACAGGGAGATTGAGAAGGCGATAGAGAGTATGGAGGCCGAGGCTCAGCAAGGGAGGAAGGAACTGCAGGATGCACTCAAGTGAGTAGATGTTAGACAGGGACGGAGATATCCGCTCAGCACAAGCAAGAGAGAGACAGGGAGATTGAGAAGGCGATAGAGAGTATGGAGGCGGAGGCTCAGCAAGGGAGGAAGGAACTGCAGGATGCACTCAAGTGAGTAGATGTTAGACAAAGAAAGAGATATCCGCTCATAACTCAAGAACAATAAAATAATTTTGTCTTAGTGTAATATGTAGTTTTTATAAGCTTCCCTCAGTATAAGCTGCTTCAGATATTTTTTCTCTTTTTTCTATATTTTACGAGCTATAAGCGAGGAGACCTTAAAAAACCGAGTATTTAGCCTTTGAGGAGTGATAACTCCTGGAGCAAGGGTCCAAAACTTGGGTACTTTAAAACATTTGTCTCCTAGCAACCCAAAAGAGGGATTTCCCTTCCATACATACTCATTGACTGAAATAACATCTTATCACCCACTTAGTCAGAACTTTAAGGTCTTTAGATTATAGCCCGCCAGAATTTTTTCAGCATAACTATTTCTGGCTTTTATAATTTCTTGCATATACACACACACACATATCGCCTTTATCCCTTGCTGGGTAGGCAGAGCGTTACCGTCTGTCAAAAATTTGAAGGCTGTATGTATCTTGCATATTGTTTTTATAAAATCCAGAAAGATTAGATATGATTGTATGTATGTAAAGATTCAAGTTTTGTGTGCTGAATTACCCCACAAACAGTATAGCGTCATTTTCCTGCACGTTGTATATGTTTTGAAGGAGGAACAAGGAGCAATACGAAGCAGAGTTGCAG
Organism: Tuta absoluta; assembly: GCA_027580185.1. NCBI lineage: Eukaryota > Metazoa > Arthropoda > Insecta > Lepidoptera > Gelechiidae > Tuta > Tuta absoluta. The sequence continues at coordinate 15,738,153 of JAQAHW010000010.1, read as the reverse complement.
AGTCTAGCTGAGACAGAGCAGGCGACGCTGCGGAGATATCAGGACGCTCAAGCCAGGATCAGGCAGACTGAGGATCGCTGTACGTATAAGGGCCGCCGCAGACCAACAGCAGTTTTTGCGAGATTCAGATTCAGACGTTTATTTGCCAAGAAAATGGTACAGTACTGCAGATGATAGGCTTAAAATTAGAGTTCTACATTTTCAGTCACGTAAATCGTAACATGCAAATATCAAATAATACAATATGTCATACAATATCAAAAAATTATCAATTACAATGTCATAAACAAATACACAAACACACAATCAAATACTAACAAAATTAAAACTTAAAATTTAAATATTCACTTATACTATAGAACCTCCTCTCTAGTAACAGGTTATATAAATTTATTTTAAATTTGTTAAGTGGAAGTTCTTTGAGCGACAACTCGACCACTTTTCACTATGAATCCGAAAAGGAACTCTATCGTTATTATCAGTTTTATTTTTTATCCATGTGATGCCGGCTTAGAATAGCATCACCCCATTTCTTACTCATGGGTGTCGTAAGACCCGACTAAGGGACTCGAGGGATGTGTATTGCAATTTTTGGCGATGGTCTGACAATCTGTCACTATTGTGATACACAGTTATCTGATTGACCCTCAAGCTTTTGTCGGACGTGGCGTTAATGTCCGTTTTTTCGGCCGTTTATGCTCTGCCTACCCCGTAAGGGATATAGGCGTGATTTACGTATGTATTTTTTTATCCCGCCCGAGCCGGTTTTCTGTTAGGACAATACAAAATTGTTATAAAAAAAAGAAAATTGCGTTATGCAAATTTTTTTTTTTACAATGACCGATCATGACGTCAATAAGTGATAATGCTATCCTGCATTGAATAAAATTATTTCATTTTCATTATTGAAATAAAGGTGACATTGGCTAGAATGACAAATGGCTCTCACGGCGGTAACCGGCGGCGTTTGTCATTCCGGGCAATATCATCCTTTGTTTCAATTACGTAGGGCTCATTATTGAATTTTCAATGAAAAGTGTTCGAGCTTACGCTTGCTTTTACGTACGTTTGGTCTGCGGCAGCCCTAATTAGTATAAGGTCCTATTTAAATGCAGTTCAAATATTTTTAAGGTGAGTTGTACTCGTAAATCTAAACAACTTTGTCCAATAAACATCGGTCGAAAAAATATATAATAAATGCCTCCCATGAAAAAAATACAAAAAATATGTCACTTTGTATGGAAGGTCCAATTTATTTTTTCATATTTTGTCCTGTGTTTATTGGGAAAAGTAGTTCAGTTTTACTAGTAAAAATATTTCACTCAATTTAATAGGACCTTATAAAAGTTGTAAGAACATAGTAGGTTGGTTGGTTGGATGAGACGACGCGACGTTTTTTAAAAATAAATCCTAGCTAGATTGATTAATCAAAAATCGTTGCAGCAGTTTCCGAAATACTGTATTGATATAACAAGAATTGCTTGTTCATAGGTATTATTTATATCAATAGAATATACATTACTAACATGAGATTTATTTTATTTTTTATAGGTGCTGAGCTAGAGGTGGCAATATCACAAGTTGAAACCAGAAATAAGGTGCTGACTGAAGTAAGTATTACCACACTATCTATCCATCTGGTTTAGTAATCGATCTTCTTCTTTTCGTGTGGGACACTCTCTGACATGGTTGTTTATCGACCGCCTTTTAAGTAATCATAATCACCAACCCGGACCGATGGCTTAACATGCCCTCTGAAGCACGGAACCATCTTTCTTACAGACAATCAGGTGGTTCAGCGTGCAACGTCCTAACCAGACTGGGAACAAATTCACAAAGTGATATATATAAACTTTGTGAGTGCCCCACCGAGAATTGAACCCGAAACCTTTTTGCACCGCAGGCAGTCGCACTGTCACTGCCCCACATCGGCCATCAGTATTCTATGATTCATATACAGATCTTTCTGTAAAAAAATTACATATTTTAGGGCTAATTCTACTTTTTTCGGTTTCTAGATTATTTCTTACTAGCTGCCCGCGCAGCGGTTTCACCTGCTGCTAACCGATTTCCCACGGGAAACAGAACTTCACCCGACATAAATCATACATTAAAATCTTCCTCCTGAATCACTCTATCTTTACAAAAAATTCCATCCACATTTGAGTAGTTTTGAAGATTTAACAAACAGACATAGGGACGGACGCGGAAAGCGACTTTACTTTATACTATGTAGAGTTCTTTTCTTCTTTTAGTTTTTTAATGCTATGTAACTTTCTACAGAAGAACATTCAACTAGAAAGCCAGGCGTCGGAGATGATGGCGTCGTGTGAGAAGGCGTGGCGCCACAAGCTGGACAACCTTCAGAAGGAGATGGAGAACTTGAGGAAGACGCATGAGGAACAAATGCACCAGCTGTATGCCAAGTACGTATTCAACCTTTATCAACAGATTTTTCGACACAGCCTGACTTCCCATTACACTAATATTAGATTTCCTCAATCTTTTAAGTCAGATTTGCATCATATTATTCTTAAGATTTTCCCAATCTTTTCTTCAGGTTTACTTATTTCATGCTTCAGATTTTTTCCAATTAATTCTTCAGATTTTTCTAGATTATTCTTCAGATCTACTTCTTCAGATCTTTACTGTCACAATTTCAATCCGGTTTTCGCCCTGGCCATAGCACTGTTACAGCTCTTCTAAAAGTCACTGATGATATCCGTTTTGCAATGGAAAACAAGTTAGTGACTATCCTGATATTGCTGGACTTTAGCAGTGCTTTTAACTCTGTAGACTTCGATATACTTCTCTCTATCCTTCGCTCTTGTAACTTATCGTCCTCGGCAATTGCCTGGTTTAATTCTTATCTTCGTGGTCGCTTGCAGCGGATCCGCTCTGATGAGGTTTGCTCGGAATGGCGAGATCTTGCAGCGGGTGTACCACAGGGTGGCGTGCTTTCACCTCTTCTCTTTTCAATATTTTCTTTCACCTCTTCTCTTTTTAATACTGTTACGTCAGTCATTTCCTCAAACTTCCATCTCTACGCCGATGACCTGCAGCTCTACCGTCACTTTAATATTTCTGACTTAGATCATGCTGTTGAAAAAATCAATGCTGATCTTACTAGCATCTCTAATTGGGCTAAATCTTTTGGTCTACTTGTCAACCCCAAGAAATCCCAAGCCATGGTAATCGGCAGCCCATACATGCGCAGACAGATAGATGCCACTATGCTTCCCATCATTCAGTATAATGGTACTCCTATAGCATTAGTACTCCAATACCGCGAAAAACCTTGGGGTCGTAATGGATACGAACCTTTCTTGGTCATCTCACATCAATGAAGTCAGCAAAAAAATTCACTTTTCATTTCACTCACTTAACCTTTGAGATGCGGAAGCACTGATCAGCCGTACCCTGGATGCCTGCTTAGGCTCTGATCAGTGCCAAAAAGACCTGGGCCACATTTTACACGATTTTAGCACTTAAATAAAGAGATAAAGAGTAACAAATGGGTTTTATTGAGAAAAGATTTATAAAGGAACCATAGACAACCATCAATCACAATAATAAATTCATAAAACCGTTTTTTCAAAGCTTTCAAATTCATAACGTTCGTTTACGCGGTACGAGTGTGCACTCCAGAGTGAATATCAAAATAAACCCGGAAAAGTTTTGATGAGGTAAGTAAATGTTACTTTTTATTGTTTTAGGTTCAATATAGAACTAATATTTATATGAAAAACATGTTGTCAACACTTGAAATTGAAAGTTTCTTCATAATAAAGTAGTCGAGGTGACCGACGGTTATAAATGTGCTCAGTGTATACAAACTTTTACAGATATTCCCGGACTGTTTTATTGACATTGTTATATCGTTTTGAAGGTCATTTTATTGGGATTATTATTTTGTAATAAAAATTTGCTAATAATGCAGTAATAATATCTAAAACATCTTATTTTCGTAAGCAGAGCTACCTTGTACACACACACATACACATGACAAGATGGCCGACTTTGTGTACGTATATGGATGCGCTATATTGATATACAGGAGGTTCACATCAAAAAAACACTGAAGAACTGCTGAAGCACTGATCAGGACCAGTTACAACAGTTCTAATAATTTGTATACACTGCAGTATAATGCGCATATAATTTACACTTGCATGCAAAAAAATGGCCCATTGGTGTGTTTCACTAGAGTTGTCGAAATATCGATAGTTTTAGTGTGTAAATAAATTATCGATAATTGTAGTAACTGAATTTGTATTTTTGATTATATCATTTTTTCTTCCAGTGCATTAATTATTTATTTATTATTATTTTTATATTTTTGTGATATTTTTTCCGGTATCATCTTGTGTATATCACTTATGTGATGTGGAATGTACAGTAAAGAGTGAATTTTGCATTGTGGTTCGGTTTTTTGCACGTAAAATAGTTTGATATTTATGTGTTTTCTGTTTTTCTTTACTATTTTTATTTGCTTTTGTTTAGATGGATTCTCCAACTCCAAGTACGTCGCAAAATTATGTAACAGCTTTTGCTGTTGACCGAACTCCTCAAGGGAGCCTAACGGTCCAAAACCAGCAGGTCGTTTTGGAGAGAACAGGGTCCGGTAGACTACGAGTATGTATACCTACTTTAATTAATTTATAATAGGTATAAATATTCTGTTACAATTATTAATCATTTCGGACTTTGTTATTTACAGCCATGGCGCCCTCAAAACATTGAAGTGGGAGAAAGTATAGAAATAGTAGAGCGGCAGGGCCGCGTCAGGCCACGCTCCCTTTTTGATGCAGATGAGAATGATGAACATGTAAGTGAATTTTAATATTTCTATAACTTATTTATTGGTGTCTTTGCGGCTAACCACACATGTTTGATGTCTTGTTTTATGTATGTCTACTCGTGGGTTATGAATGACCTCGTCGCTATAAGTTTGTTTGCGTGTGCACATAATTACATTTATTATAATACACAATGGTGGTTGAAAAAGTTAAGTTGTTAATGCATTTAGTTTGCGGATTGGATAACATGCATGGGATTTTGCATTTAGCAGTGGATATATAAAGGTCTTAGGAACCCAACCCGTCCATCAGTTCATAAGTACTTAACATCATTAACCATAAAACACCATCATCCTACTAATCTGAACCTCAACATATGTCTAACTAACTTGGTTTGAACTTCGCATTTGTGTTTTTGCTTTTGGGTGAAGCATGGCATTGCATGGTTATTGTTTTAGGATGACGATGAAGGTGAAATTTTAACGGCTCCATTGGCCGAAGCCTTGGCCCTTGATTCGGGCAGTGAGGCTGATGAGGAAGAAATTACAGATGAACAATTATTTGAGTTACTAGCAGAGGGGACAGAAGAGGAGGACGACTTGCCAAATGAAGTCAATCGGGACTTTGTTTGGAGCGACGATTTCTCAATATTCAATGCCACCAGAGAAGAATTTGAGGAGCCAGTTGGTCCCACAATTGAGGGAACAAGTCCTTCTGACTTGTTCCAACAATTATGGGACCAACAATTGGTAGAGACAATAGTTCAACAAACGAATGAGTACGCCTGGCAAACTATTGTCTCAGCTACTGAGTCAGCTTCCGGCATAACCGCTAAATCTCGGCTCCATGATTGGGTCGAAACAACCGGGGCCGAGATTTACCGGCTTATAGCCGTAATTATATTGATGGGCATGTGTGTTAGGGGCCGAATAGAAGAATATTGGAGTACTGGCATTATGGGCATGCCTGGCTTTCGAGCCATAATGCCAAAAGACCGCTTTATTCTTCTGTTCCGCTTCCTACACTTTGTAGACAATCATACTTTGACAACGACAGGCGACGACAGAAAACTGGCAAAAATAAGACCGATCATCGATTACTTAAACACGAAATTTCAACAGGCGTATAACCCTCGCAGGGAACTTTGTATTGACGAGTCTCTGCTATTGTGGAAGGGACATCTCAGTTGGGTGCAATGCATCAGATCAAAAGCAGCGCGGTTCGGAATAAAAAGTTATGAGTTGTGCGAGTCTGTAACAGGCTATGTTTTAAATATGATTGTGTACACGGGGAAAGGTACGACTACTGGTGGAGCTGTCTGGAGTTTCACCAGTAGCACAGCTAAAACAGTGTTTCAATTGATGGCCAATTATTTGGGAAAAGGCTATACACTATTTATGGACAATTTTTATAATTCTGTACCATTATGCCGGTTTTTGAAATCGCGCAAAACGGATGTGGTGGGAACCCTGGACCGCCGGCGAGTCGATACACCAGGGGACATCAAAAATTTACAAGAGAAGAGAGTGGGTAGAGGATCTGTGATAAGTAGACATTGTGGTGATGTTTCTGTTGTCTCATGGAAAGACGTGAAACTGGTAACCACAGTGTCTACTTATCACAACGATGATATGGTTCAAGGTCAAAGAGCAGGCGTAGATTGTGCAAAGCCGAAAGTGGTACAGGAATATAACAAGTTTATGGGCGGGGTCGACTTAAAAGACCAAAAGTTGTCTTCTTATCTGCTGGAGCGAAAGAGGGGCTTAAAATGGTATATCAAGGTGTTCAGACGTCTTCTTAACATTACTATTTTAAATTCTTATGTTATTTATTGCGCCAACATTGGTGACGGACGAAAAATGACCCATCGTCAGTTTCGCTATGCACTGGCTGCAGAATTGTGCGAAAAATACGGTACCGCAGGGAAACCTCGATCGCATGCCTCTGCAAACTCCTGTGCTCGGTTGAACAAGTCTTTAGACCATTTCCCCGAGCAAACGGAAATTGGGGAGGAACGCACGTCTAAAGCGCAAAATAAATTGAAAAGGGGACGCTGCGTTAGGTGCTTGATGCGGAAAGACCGTAAAATGACAAGTATCTCCTGCAGCCAGTGCAAAGTATTTCTTTGTGTCAACCAATGTTGGAGGGAATATCATTCAGTAGATGTTTTATAAACTTATATTAATATTTACATATATTTATTGTAACATTATTTATGTATGTATTATTAAATATCACATAATAATCATATACACTTATTTACATAAATATTTATTATTTATTACACAATTTATGTATATATTATTATATATCACATTGTAAATATTTTGTATTATAATTGTATGTACCAAATATTTATATGTCTGTTCACTTTGATATACCAATTGTTTGTGCTGCTTTTTCGTCGAAGCTGCTGAACCGATTTTGATGATGTTCCCTGTTGTGTCGCTGTCACATTTGAACTTTTCCGGCCTGTGGGCCATGTTAATTATTAGTATGTAACAATTGAATATCCCGTGTTTTTGTGGATACTTTTAAATTATCAAAGTTACACGCCATGTGGTTAACCTGGCTGGCCCCGAGTCAGTGCCATTCCCTTTTTTTGTATCCGTCCCGATACCCGCGGTACTTAGGGACTTAATATATTATATAAACTTGACTATCAAAAAGTGATCTTTCGTATAATATTATATAAACTTGACTATCAAAAAGTGATCTTTTGTATCCTATTTTGAGTAAATAAATGATTATTTGATTATTTATTTGAAGTCGTGAACTACTGAACCGATTTTGATGATGTTCCCTGTTGTGTCGCTGTCACATTTGAACTGCTGAACCGATTTTGATGATGTGTGTACCCTGCTATCTCTCTTTCATATCTGATTTCGATTGTTTCCTATTGTCTCGCTTTTATGTCTAAACTGCTGAACTGTTTTTAATGCAATTTAATATAGAGGTTTAAAAACTTCTCTGGTGGCATTGAATAAAGAGGTTTCAAATCATTTCTGGTGTCCCTGGACTAAATAAATCTTTTGAATTTGACCAATCAATACTTTCTGTGTCTCCAAAATTGTCTTTTATTTGTGTGCAATAAAGTATATTTGAATTCATGCCTTTAGAGAAAAAATGCTAATTGTAAGTGTGATAAAATGTATTTTTAAAGAATTCGGCGCATGTATATTTGTAAACTTAGAGTAGATATATACCTATTCCATTAAAAAAAAAAAACTAATACAACAGCAAACCTAGGTCAGTTTAGGTGTTTATTTTCGACATCGGCGAGAGTGAACCTTCTGTATACTCTTTATTTTGTGCTAATTCCTAAAACTAGAAAACACATAACGAGTTTTTTGATATCTGATATCATAATCCTGTAAAAGTCCACTGGTAAATAATTAGCTTGCGATAAAATTTCCTTTCAATTGTTATAAAAACGAAATGACCATTTAGATGTATACATATACAAATAAGCTGTATATATTGTTAGCTATAATTTCTAAAACTAAAATTTTATAAGATAATGTGTCGGTAAGCCAACTATCGATATTATTATAGTTTCGATAGTTACAACACTAATGTTATTTAGTTTTAAGTTACATTGTGTGTAAAAAAAAGCTACATAATTATATAATAAATATCCTATGAAAACCCAAAAATAATGTTTTATTTTCGATAGAGTTTCCTACTTGGTATATTCATACAGTTTGGCAATGTGAAATGTTACGGGCTGCAAGTTTTTATGTAATAAACAAAAAAATTGACTCTAACTGTAACTATAACAATAACATATAATAAAAATATACAATTCAAATATACAACTTGTAACGTTAAATACGCAAAACCTCTCGGGTAGTTGTCTACTTATAAAACTGACAATTCTTCATACGAAATAATAATTCGATTTGGGCAGTTTATACGGAAAATCGATATTTTTTCGGAATAAAAGTCGTAGAAGAGAATTTGTTCAGTTTTATGAGTACCCCCGACTACCACCCACCACCACCATCCGAAAGGTTTTGTGTATTTAACGTTAGACGATGTATAATATTATATACACGACACTATTTACAACATTTTACTTATCCAAAAATGAACCACCTGTATATGTAACTTATCAGTGCCTAAGCAAATAGCGGGTCGTTATCAAGGTCCTGATCAGAGCCTAAGCAAATAGCGGGTTGTTATCAATGTCCTGATCAGTGCCTAAGCAAATGAACGATGTAAACGACTCACGCACACATGCACACTTTGGTAGTGTCCATAATGAAAAAATATTGACTTTTTTTTACCGATTTTGCTTTATTTTTGTTTATGAAGTAAAGTATTTAGAGACGTAGATCAAAAGATAATTTTTTCCTCTTTGCAACACTATAATTTTCATAGACTAAAGACACTTGCACTTGTCAATATAAAATGATCAAAATAACCTTTGAAAATGTGGTACTGTTTTAGTTATTTGTTAAAAAAATGATTTATTTTATATTACATGAACCTTTTGCTAATAAGGAATGGAAAATAATAAATATTTGACCGAATAAAGTGCTTTTCCAATGAAAATATACAGTAATTATGTGTTAGAGATCAATTGAAATTTCGTTGGACCTAGTGCAAAATTTCAAAATGTCCGATATTATTTGTGATTTTCAAAACAGTATTTCTGCATAAGTTTCTTCTAGAAACATACGAGTTTTGCATATCAATGGTTTGCTAATATATCTAACTAATCAGAAAAAAAGAAAAACAAGCATAAAAGAAGTCAATTTATTGAAAATGTAGTAATTACTAGGGCAGGTACCCAGTTCGGTTGAATGCATGTTTTCAGTACCTGTAAAATTTAAATAAAACATATCTTGAATATAAAGTATATTTTAAAAAGTTCTTTACTAATCGAACTATTACATATAGTCGTTTATTTTGTGTGCCCCAAAGAAATATGTGATTATTTTGAATCAAATCTAGATCGCGGTAATGCGCGCTCGTACTCGCGTCATGTCACCGCAAACGACCATGTAGGTTTCAAATCGCTTTCCGCATCTCAAAGGTTAAGCGCCTGCAGAGTTTCTTGCCCCTCTCTACTAAGGTCTCTCTTTCTCAAACGTTGCTTCTTCCTATCCTAGACTACGCTGACGCTTGCTATTTGGACGCCACTGAGGAACTTTTAAATAAACTTGAGAGACTTAAAAATTTGTGCATCCGCTTTATCTTTGGACTTAGAAAATATGACCACGTTTCTCAGTTTCGATCCCAACTCAAGTGGCTCCCAATCCGTTTTCGCAGGAATACTCACATTCTTTGTACTCTCTTTAATATTCTTCACAATCCTTCTTCGCCTTCGTATCTCCGTGAACGTTTCTCTTTCTCTCGTCCTCTTCACAAGCCCTGTCGTACAAACGTCAGGACTCTCCTTTCTATGCCCTCCCATCGTACCGATTTCTACTCTTATTCTTTCTCTGTCCATGCTGTCAGACTGTGGAACTCTCTTCCGCCCACTGTTCGAGATAGCCCCTCCATAGCTATCTTTAAAAAACGTGTTAAAGAGCATTATCTTTCCTTAATTCCGTAATTTGTGTAGTTCATTTATGTATTATAATATATTGTATATTGTATAGGTATATATAGTTATATATATGTGTATTTTTATTTTTAGTCATATATTTATTTGATTTGTGTTTTGATCATGATAAAATTATAAGTAAACTGTTATATGTGCACGTATTATCCGTATATCCTTAATCTACTCACGCTTCTTTAGGTCTGCTGGAAGAAATTTCTTTAGAAATAAGCAGTACCTGTTGTACCATTTTTCCATATGTTCTATGTTTTTGTATTTTCTTGTGTACAATAAATTGTTAAATAAATAAATAAATAAATCTACCCAATCTTATCCTTCTTATTTACCTCATTTTATTCTTAAAATTTCCCAAACTCATTCAGATTTCCCAAATCTGATTTCAATAATCTCATTCTTCAGATTTTCCTAGTATCATTCTCCAGATTTTTCAATCTCATTCTCCTGATTTTCTCAATTTGATGCTTTAGATTTTCCCAATTTATTTCTTTAGATTTTCCCAATTTAATTCTTTAGATTTTCCCAATCTATTCTTCAGATTACTCCAATCTCATTTTCGAAGTTATGCTATTTAAATTATTTTTTCTCGAACTTGGGTGAAATTTTTGCGAAATCGTTAGCGAAAACTCAGATAAGGCTGGTGATAAGGAACAACTTTCCCCAATAAGCACCGGCTCGTACTCTGTTTTCAGTATCGGTCACAAGTAAACTATCACCCTTTATTAATTTTTTTGCTGTAACCATAACTTATCGTTTGGTACCAGGGTGAAAGTAGCAGTGTCCCGCAAGGACTCCGCGATCCAGGCACTGACGCGCGAGGCTGCCAAGTACCAGGAGAAGATAACCCTGCTGGAGTCCAAGCTGCAGCAGCAGAGGAAGGACTTCCTCAAGCAAGTCAAGTGAACTCAGCCCCAAGTCTGCTTGATGAAAATCGTTTCAGATATGTAGATAGCGTGTCAGTGGCATGGTTTTGGGCGTTTCGTATTCTGCTAACAGTTTGAAGTATAGAATATCACGGTGACAATAAAATGACAGTTGAGTGTCACTGATTTAAAAATAAGAGAATCCGGGCCCTGCTGGTTTTCTATGGTTTGTTTTATTACAGTGCTATAGCTCAGTGGCTGAGCGGTGGTGGGATTCTCAACTCCCGGGTGCATTCCCCGGCCGACGCTATAATTTATTAAACTTCTTATTTTCATTTATAACGGTAGGTTTGTCACGATTTTATATTCATGCTTTTACTCGACTGTCTAAGACATTGTTATGCTTGAAACCCGTAAATGTATTATCGGTAGGTATAGTTATCTATCATCAATATTATGTAATCCCTTTTGGTTAATTGACCGGGTCTATCGTGATCGTTTTGAGGTACATATAAATGATATGAAGGGAACTAAATGTGTGAAATTAATTAAGAGTGCTTAAAATGTAATATCTGCTACCTATCGATACCGGTTCTTAAAACAAAAAGGTTAGCTTACATTTTTGTAAGCTTAAGAGGGAAGAATACCATCGCCATTTCAAAAAATTAGGTATTTAAGAAAACTCATACTGTCGCTCGCGCGCTCAAGTCCCCGCGTAGTAGTGCGATAGAGAGCGTTGCCGCTCGCGACTGATTGTAGGTATTTTTAAGGTGAAATTTGCGTCTCGGGAGAAAACGTTTCCCACATACTAAATCACAACCAATAGTTTTGATTTTGGTGTCCATCGTTTCAGCATATTATATTCTAGGTTTATAGTTTTTTATTTTTTCTTAAAACAACTTTGTTTTTTAAATACAAACTTCAAGGAAGATTTTGTAATAAAAAAAGTGACTTTTAGACGCCTATAATTTTCAATAAATTGAAAAATTCGAAAAAAGGAAAAACTATAAACCTAGTTTTTTACTGTGTCAACAACATTCTAAAAAATCATTGAGATCGGATTACATTTAGGGGTAGGAAAACGTTTTCTCTTTTTGTATGGACGAGAGCTCGGTAGTCGATTCTCTTAATAAGGGACTTAAAATATACATACATACATAAATCACGCCTATATCCCTTACGGGGTAGGCGGAGCGTTAACGGCCGTAAAACGGATATTAAAATATATCTAGTCTAAATTACGAATTATTATAGTTTTGCGTCCTATTCCGTCCAAAGAATTATGTTTTAGTGATTGATTATTTATTACATAATTTATTGTATGAAATAAGTAATGATATTGCTGTTTTGTGTTATGTGATGTGTTTTCTTTCCAATAAAGTATGAACTCTATTTCATATAGCTTGTATTAAGTTTCATTTCTCAATCAATCATATTATTTTGATAAATTCTTAAGTTTTGAAGATGGGTGTAATAAAACTACTAGAAAGATTCAATTTCTTATAATTAAAATAGTAACGCTTGTAAAAAAATTAATACCTCAGGGGTAAACTCTTAAAGCTATAAAATCACTCTTTTTATCAGTTATTCTGTTAATTATACTTCATAATACTAATATCGAAGATCAACAAGATCAAAATCAATAATAAAATAATACAACATGGTATTTTATTAATTTCTTGAGTGCTTAATGTGATGATAAAGCACAGACAAGAGATCAACAGTTAAGCGTCCGACACACTATCCTACGGCTACGCTATTTTATATACAAAGATTCTCAGATTTTCTATCTGCGATCGATGGTATGAAGAAACGAATGCACATATTAAGCTTTTTATATAAATGTATATAGGATTTCTGGTGATCTGCCGGCACGCGCTACACGGCGACGGCGCGCGGCGGCAGCGGCGGCGAATTGTACAAGTATGAGGCTTTTATGTTGTATTTCTCTTTTACCACGGTCGCCACATCTCTGAAGATCCCGAACCACCCTGTTCAGGAGACCTGGAACTTGTGTCAGCCTCTGCTTTCTCTTGCACAACGATATTCTCTTGCTTACATACACTTGGCAACACTTCCTTTTCAACTGTCGACGATTGCGCTAAAGATGCTGCCGTGTGGCTTATCACAGTTCTTATAACAGGCACAGGAATGACCGGCCTCAGTGGGGTAACAGTTGGAGTTATTATAGTCTCCGGTAGTGTCAATATCTTTTCCTGCAATGGTATCCTTTCTGGGACCTTTCTGAATGCTGAAAGTTTCTCGGGAGATGTTCTTTCGTTAGGTATCACTTCGGGAATCGTTATAGCTCTTTCTGGATCTATTCTTATGATTTTAGGAGGAGGACCTGTGGTTTCCATTACAGGCCGTTTCAATTTATGTCTCATCGAGTAATCTACAGGTCTTTTAGGGGATGCGTCGATGCCGATCTTGTAGTTTTCTACGTCTATAACTATCGATAGAGGCTCCATGTACTTCTTGCTTCTTAGGGCTTCCTGCTTCAAAGTCTCTGGTGATATAGTAGTTGAAGATACTGTAGGTTTTTGCGTTTCTGGGCTTGTGTCTTGATCTGATGCTGATCGGCTAGGCGGAGTGGGGAATGGGTACGTCTGCACCGGTCTCGGCGGAGTCTCTAGTTCGGTCGAAGAATCGCACGCAGAGTCGCAAGATAACGGACTAAGCGGCGGGCTGTGTGGTTTGGTTGCTCTTACGAAATGGAAGGCGCTCGGTCGTTCGTCGTCGAGTCTTAGAGGGTCCGGAACTAACGGTGGATACTCCGGAGGATTGAGTCTTTCCATGCCGGAAAGACAGCTATTCAAGTGGTTGCCTAGTCGATGCCTCAAGCCAGTCGGTACGCTAGCGAGCCGGGAGAGGTATCGCCTGACTTCCACGGCGCAGTCGCCGAAGCCTGACTTGAATCGGTGCAGCACAGCGGGGTCGGCAGCGATAGCGGCGGCCAGCTGCTGCCGCTGCAGCGTCTGCAGGTGCTTCACGGTCAGCTCCAGGATGTCAGCCTTTTCGAGCTTGGAGTGGCGCGAGGGCTGGAAAATGATAGAGTTGTATTAAATTAGATTCCATCAAAGTATCAAGAAATACAGTATGTAAGTATAGAGAAGGACTTGAATTTCTGGATTTTCATACATAATGCAACTTACATCCTTGTCAATAGTGCCGGTGAGTAGATCCTTGAGCTCGTTTAGGCAGTTGTTGATGCGCGCGCGCCGCTTTTTCTCCATTATCGGTTTGTTCGTCTGAAAGATTAAAGATATTAGGTATTTTTAAATATGATTTCTTATAAAGATCGTCCTCATCGATGGAGTACTTTCCAGTATTGTGTATTTCCAGCCTTCTCTTCGACCTTTTAAGGTAAGTACAAACTCGATACGGACCTAATTTTCTTTTTGTTCTGAACTATATACCTAAGCTCGTCTAAGATGCCCTGTCTCTCTTCTTCCCTCAACCATTCCTTTAATAATGTTACGATAAGAATGTTAATTTGGTAGCAAATAATAAAAAGGCGTTCGTATGTCTGGGTAAGGTACCTATCAGATTATCCTTAAACTTTCTACCTTTTATTACTTAGTTGAGTCAGCTTATTATACTTATTATATTACAGTAAAACAATGTTTTTTTTTTGTACTTTAACGATATCTAAAAAGGTTGTGCAACACCACGTGCGCCACTTTGAAGTTCAGGCGGTTGAAAAACTCTGACACCAGGGTTGATCGGGTCGTTGGACGACTCGGTGTCCCACACGAAAAGAGAAGAGGAAAGTTATGTTGCTGTTAGCTGTTTATTTTGCTTAATATTCGGATTACTTTATAACTTCTGCGAATAGTCAAACTCAAACTCAAACTCAAAAGCTTTTATTGTAAGAATGTGGTAATACAAGATGATTTGATTTATTTACATAGGCTCTCACAATCCACCCAACATGGGCATACAATAATAATAAGAAAAACTTCCATTGGTAAATTGATTTGATTACATGCATTCAATACACAAAAATTACAAGGCTCAAAACACAATAATAAAATGAAATTGTTATAAAAATTGACAATATAAATTTAAACGTCAAAATTAAATAAAAGATTAAACATGTCATTAGGTAAATACGATTAATAAATAAAATACATAATTATTTGTTATGATCTAAATTTAAATATTCCTTGACACAATAAAACATTTTTTCAAATAACCATTCAGTAATTTTTTTCTTAAATTGAGAAGTAGTACATTCTTTCAGATGATTGGGTAACTTATTGTAAATTCGAATGGCCATACAAAATGAATTTTCATCGAAAACAAGTACTCTTCCTCGTGGCCGACATAATAGGTCATTCTGTCGCACAGCTCGGCGATGTACAACTATACGCTTTTCGAAATACTCAGGGTGTTCCAAAACAAACATCGCCATTTGCCTGATGTATAAGCATGGTAATGGTAGAACTCTAGTAGCTTCAAATAATGGGCGGCAAGGCTCCAAAAAGTGCGCTCTACAAACAGCTCGAATACATTTTTTCTGGACTATCAAAGCTCTTTCCGCATCTACCGAATTACCCCAGATTAATAAACCATAACTAAGAATGGAAGAGACATATCCATGATATGCTGTCAATGCTATGTCCCTCGAAGCAGTACAGCTTAATCGACGTAAGGCAAATGCAAATTTATTTAGTCTTTCACATACGTTATCTATGTGGGTTTTCCAGCTACAAAACTTGTCTATATAAATACCAAGGAATTTTGTACTGTCAACTTCGTCTAATAGAACATTATTATGGGTTATTTTTAATTCTATGTCAGTACTTCTATATGTCCTAAATTGCATTAATTTTGTCTTTTTTACATTAATTTTTAAATTATTTTTATCAAACCATTTTATTGCCATACCTAATGTGGCAGTAACATCTTGGATTAGTTGTGTAGCATTTTTAGATTGAATTATTAATGTTGTGTCATCAGCAAACATAACGCATTGTTGTCGAATAAAATTAGGCAAGTCGTTCACATAAATCAAGAACAGTAAAGGTCCTAAAATACTGCCCTGTGGGACTCCACACGTATTAAAGTTACATTTGGACCTAAATGAAAGAAGCTCATCGTTTACTATTTTCTGAATTTCCGTACACTGCTGCCGGTTTGCAAGGTAGCTCTCTATCCAACTATATGCTTGTCCCCTTATACCAACCTTATCTAACTTAAGCAAGAGTGTTTGATGGTGCACAAAGTCAAATGCCTTGCTCAAATCCAAAAATACGGCTGCTATTGGATGTTTTTTATTAATTGCCTCAGTTATTCTTTTAACAAGTTCGAAACAAGCTAATGTGGTGGATTTCCCTTTTTGGAATCCATATTGAGCTTTATCCAAAACACTATTGCTTTTAAGAAAATTTACTATTCGCTTGAGTAACGCTTTTTCTATAACCTTTGAGATGACTGGAATCAATGTAATAGGACGGTAGTTGTTCATTGAACACTTATCATCCTGTTTATATAAGGGCTTGATGATTGCGAGTTTTAGTCGGTCTGGAAATTTACCCTCTTCAAACGATAAATTGATAATATGTGCCAATGGTTTAGCTATTTCTTCTGCACAAAACTTTAAAACTTTGGTGTTGATACCATCGATGCCTACCGCTGAACTGTTATTTAACGACATGATTATACCGAAAACCTCATTTGCATCACATGGAGTAAGAAAGATAGTTTTTAAATTAATTGGAATTTTGTACTCAGTCATGTCGATATCATTAGAATTATTTAAATTATTATTATTACATGGTATGTCATTATTAGTTAAATTGATGAAAAAATCATTGAAAGCTTCAGATATATTTTCAGGATCAGAACACGGAACATTATCAATGCTTATGGTGTCAATGGTATTAGGGCTAGAACTTTCATCCTTATTAATAATTTCCCAAGTAGCTTTTCCTTTGTTCTTAGCGTTGTCTATAGTTTTTTTATTAGTGATTTGCTGCGCTCTGTTGATGCACTTTCTTAATAACTTTGTGTAGTTACAGTACGTTTTCTTGTTGAGTGTTTTGTTTACACCTTCATGAATATAATTTAAATAAAGTTTTCTCCTACTCTGACATGCTCTCCTCAAACCCTTAGTAAGCCATTTATTGATTTTGCTCTTACTTCTGACCTTTATACGTAAAAACGGAAAACACAATTCGTGCAAAAGGGAAAAAATATCATGAAAATGATTGAAAGCCATGTCAGTATTGGTTTGATCATAAACGTCGGCAAATGTCAATGAGGCTACATGAGATTTGAACAGTTTCATATTATGTGCAGAGTAGTCCCTTTTAGTAACAAAGTATGGTTTAAATTTATGACGCTTAACCGTAAAAGTAATAAATTGTCCCGTCTCATGGTCTGACAAACCAAGCGAAATAACATCAGGCTTAGCTGACTTAATATTGCTCGCAATTTGATCAATACTAGACTTGCCTCGTGTAGGTTTGTTAATGTGACAATTTAGGTTATAGTTACTTAGTATGCTTATCAAATGTGTTACATGCTTGTCCGGTTTCAATATATTAAAGTTCCAGTCACCACTTAAAACCAATTTGTAGCCTTTCTTCTTTTTTGCTAGATAGTCCAGTAGATATTTAAGTTGAATCAAAAATGGTTTTATATATTTAGACTTTGGCACTCTGTATATAGTAACAACAATTAGCTTATGTTGTATGATTTCTACTGCTGAACATTCAAATATGTTTCGTATACTTAGTTGTGTAGCAACATCAAGTGATTTGCATGTTAAATGTTTTTCAACTAAAATACGACGAGAGCAGTATCCGGCCATTTTATATCCAGGCAGCTTTAAATTTTCTTCACTACCCTTAGTGATTAACGTTTCAGTCAGACAGATAATGTCAACGAATTTACCTTGCGATTTTAAATTAGATAATGCAACATCAAGAAAGTCTACTTTGTTTAAGACACCCCGAATATTTTGATGCATAATAGTGAAGACGTTAGGCTTAACGAAAAAACTGAATAGAATTGTTCAATTTGGGGTCCCGGTCGGAAACTGAACTGTTTACATTTTGATTATCACAGTAAATCTCTACAGGAAATTGCACTAAAAGTTCACATAAACTTTTGAATATCGTCTCAAAACCTTGTTTATTTACACTTCCAAATTTCGAGAACATGTCATTATTAAAAGATAGGTTAAGATTTGAGTCTAAAATATAGGCGTATTCAAAATTCTTGTTGTCGAAGTACAATAAATTATTAAAAATTTCAATGCGTCGGTTGTAAATGTTACAATGATCATTACATTTTAACGTCGGTAAACAAATTATGACGTTTGTATGCTGAACTTCCATAACTCTTTCTCTTATAAAAACAACTAAGTTATGGTAATCGGTCGTAATTAAAAAGTCCTTTTCTCCAATGAAAATTATGCAAAAATCACACAACGTAAATGTTGCAAGCTTATTAGGAAGTCCTTCAAAAAGTTGATGTATGCCTCCTCCGGGAGTTAAGTAATGGCACATGTTTGCCTCTGAGCATGTTTGTTTAGTACGGTCAAGCAAGTGATTCTTTTTGTTACTAATCAAACATAGATTGGACTTAATTTTTGACACAGAATATTCAACTCTATCTTTTGTTTGGTTTGTTTTCTTCGAACTATCGCGGTGATGTGATTTCGAGTTGTTGTTTGACGATATTTTTTTGTCTTCCTTTGGTGCAGGTTTTGGAGTACATTCTCCTGTTTGTTTAAGAGTTTCTGAAAATGAGTAGTTAAGTTTTGGAGTAGCCAGACTCTGTCTCATTTTATGACTTTGCTTTCTAGCAGAACGACGAACAGAATCCTGTACAACAGGTGACCTTGTTGACGTGCAGATGGTCGTCATATGGTCAATTTTTTTCTTGTATGTGTCAACTTTCTTTTTAAGGGTTGAGTTTTCTGACAGAAGAATTTCAATTTGCTCCTCCGCAGATTCATATTCCTTTCTCAAAGCTCTTAGTTTTTTTTCAAGTTCTTCTACGTACAGATGCCCTTTAATGGTATTATTCGGGCAACTTCTATTAAGGTCTTGTGACTGTGCAACTTCGTCATCCGATTCTTCCATATCCGTAGGCAGCGAGCCAAAAGAGTTATCTGTCGAGACGTTGATTATGAATTTCTGGCGCAGAGTGATTGTATCAATAGGTGTTGAAGCCCCAGATGTAGGTGAGATTGTTGTTGGTGTATAGTACTGTTGAGGTGTTTTTGGAAGTTCGGTGCGGGGTACAACTTTATTTAAACATTCTCCACATTTCCACGCAGCTTTTTTCTCTGGTTCCATAATATCATAGAGTTGATCGGAAATGTGCGTGCAGTTAACATGATAAAATTCTTCGCATACCATGCAATTCAAGAAACGTCGGTTAGGTATATCTGTCCCACACTTTTTACAGGTTTTAGTTGTTGCCATTGTATCTCCTCCAAGGTATATTAAAAATAAGAAAAAAGAGGAAAAAAAAAAAAGTTTCTGAGGCAAGGTGCGAACTATGATTCCAGCGTACTTCGATCAAACTTCAGTCCACCACTTGTCCACTGCGCCACCGTGACTATATGTTGAGCGGCGAAATTATCGAACGCCTTAGGATGTAGCGCATAATCCGGTTCTCGTATCGGTCGTTGAGTGAGTTGACTGTCTATGCAGGCAGACTACCACTGGGTCCAAAGGTCAAATTTGATTTTAAATTTTGTAACTGATGATATAGGTTATTAATTTGTATATGTTTTTAATTATTCACTCTTTATGTAACATTTATGTCTTTTTCACTGTATTATTTGTTAGCACTGTATTATATTTAACTGTAGTTATGATTTGCGTTGTTGTTTTTAGTTTATTATGCAATTATCTTCACTATCTTTTTGTCCTTTGCACTTTAACAATTTTAAATTATTTTCTTCACAAACGATAACATACGTGAATTGAATGTTTTTGAACAATTATCACTAAAAAAAATATAATATTGCGAGAAGTTAACAATTTTAAGAATTTTTTATACGGAGAGTCAATGTTTATGCGACGGCAGCGACATCTCAACCTAGTGAAAATTATCAAATGATAATTTTAATTTAATTCTGAGTATTAGGTACTTTAGCACCTACTAACCTTTCGCAACTCGGCCTTGGACAGTCCCTGCGTAGATTCAGATGCTGAAAATCCAGTTTGGGAATCATCATCCTCGCTGCACGGCATTTTCACCACAAATCACTTAACTTATCACCACACAATATAAACTTTTTAAGAAAAGTTACTTTTCACTAGTTTTAAGAATGTTCCGGAAGTGTTTTCTTTTTAAAAATATTCTGTCACTGAGTCAATAAAAAGTTATTGAGCAGATATAACTTTTCGATAGTTAGTCCAGGAGCCAGGCTCACCCTGTCTACCCCGGACGACACCTGAACTCGTTATGGGAACTCTTACGCATCGCGACGAGCAAATTTCAAAATGCCCCATTTCCCGGTGTATCCTGATCATGAGACGAAACGCGAAACTGTTGCCGTCTTCTTCTAACACGTGGTGGTGAATCGTGGGAACTGTGTCGGAATGTTTTGTTTTCGTGCCCTCTCGCTCTGTGGGGGAACCTGCCGTGTGCTTTGTAATGGTCGGTTCGGTTGGTGCGTAGGTGAGTGCGGGTTCGATTCCGGGTGCGATTAATTATGAGTCTATTTTTAAATTTGTTTATTACGTTAAGGTAAATAGCTATTAAAAATAAATATCCCTCCAGACCACTTGTATCTGATGATGGGCTAGTGTAACGTGAGTGTAACAAATCATTAGATAGACTCGTAGGAGATTAAGTATATAAACATTTAACTGCACATTCAATATGTATATTCAATGTGCAGTAAAATTTTATATTATAGATATGCACATGATATATCTTAAACTAAAAAGGCCTTATCGCTTAGAGCGATCTCTACCGGGAAACCTTTTTTAGTTTAAATATAACGTATATAGTCGGCATTATGTTTATTACAAGCTAATTTCCAAGGTTAATTCATTCATCAATTGGATTAAATAAAAGTGCGTGAAGATACATCCGCCTCTCCCCATCCTGTAATGTATGGGAATGTCCCGTACATACGAACGTGCATCAATAACCGAATTGGACTTCCTTTCGCGCCCCCACAATAATCCCCATACTTTACCGATTCGCACCTATCCATGAAGTACCGCGTTTATTGCAGCGAACACCTTGACGGTTAAACTCGATATTTTATGGACGCAGCGATGTGTGAAGGGTGGGAAAAAAGTTGGTCACGGTTTTTGTATACCGGGTGTTTTTGCGACAGGTAAACTTGGGTTCGAATTGCTTTCAGTTTAAATTGATTACTAGCTATTACTAGTTAATTTGAGTAGCATAGAACATGATTGTATAAGAATAGGACTGGTAGGTACGTGGCTTTAACGCTATATTACCTTCGGAATATAAATAAGTACGTATAATATACGTATAAGTAGAAGTAGGTGACTGCATAATAATGTTAGGAAGCCCAAAGTGTTAAACTGAACGTCCTTAAATTATTATAAACAATAAATAGTTACTTATAAATTAAATTTGAAACCCAATTTTTAATTGATTTGGTAATATTATAATCTATGTAAGTATTTAATGAAAAGGTACCTACTGTTTTGTTACTTAAATAATACGGATGAATATCGAAATAAAACTTTTAAAAACAATCATGTAACAATATTATCCTAAAACTTTTCTAAGAAACCTTTCCAAAACACCCGTAATACCTCACGGGTGAACAAGAAAGTAGTGTATTTTTTATCGCCACTCCCTTAGGGTGAGTCGACAGAGCAACCCGGTACTTACTGCACACCGCACCCTACTTTCCCACGAAGCATGGGAATGCAAAGGTGCAAGGGGTAGTATTTAATACGTACGATGCAGTTTTGCGTACAACCTGGCCTTTTTGATGTTGCAGTTTATGTTTGGTGATATTGTGTAGGCGAATTAATTATTATGTTTTTTTTTTCAATATTCGGTCAGAATGTTATTTTTTATTTAATTGGGCTATTTTTGGGAGGGTCTTATGATAACAAACACTAAAATTTTAATTTTAAATGGTAATTTATTGATGTTTAAATGTTAATACATTGGAAATATAGAATGAAATTTGACTAGTGACCAATACTGAAAACAGAAGACGGCTGGTGATAAGGAACAACTTTCTCCAAAGAACGAAATAAGACAAAAATGATGTAAAAAAATATATGGGAGGACAAAATTTCTTTTTTCTTATTTTGACCTAAGTATGTTCCTAGTATTTCCTTATCACCAACCCGATCGGAGTTTTCGCTATCAGTCACTTGTAAAATTTCGCCCTATATTCCATTCACATAATTATTTACTTTTAATTACCAGCTACAGCGGTCCACTACTGTAAATATAAGTAAGTAAAAAAATATATTCACGGGGGGCGCACACGGACTGACACGGACCAGCGTGGTTGTTTAGTATTTTTTTTTACATACAGGGATTTCTTTAGTCGTCAATGGCAACATATCTCGAGGGTGTGTATTGCAATTCTAGGCGATGGGCTGACAACCTGTCATTATGACAATACACAATTTTCCGAATGACCCTCCAATGTTTGTCAGACGTGGCGTAAAAATCCGCTATTTTCGGTCGTTAACGCTCTGCCTACCCCGCAAGGGATAAAGGCGTGATATATGTATGTATGTATTGTATGTATGTCAATGGCAACAGGATTTCAAGCAACTCCAGATGATTCAATAAAAAATATATAAGGGCTCCCATACATAGATAATGGTACAGAACCCTCTGTGCGTGGATCCGAATCGCACGTGGCCGGTTTTTTACACGACTGCCCAACCAAAAAAGGAGTGTAAATGTTTTCACAGTTCATGTATGTATGATTATATGTGCGATTCTTTAAAGGGCTAAAACTCGTAATTACTGAACAGATTCGAATGGGAATTGGGTCGGAAGAATCATTACATTAATCCCAAATTCCCAAGTGTTATAGGTGTTATAGGTGTGTTATAGGTTTGGCTTTATCCCAGAAAGCAGTCGTGTTTTTTATTTATTATTATTATGCTTGTTTCCCTTCTTTCGGATACCAAGGTTATTGAAATAAAGGGAAAAAAAATTACAAATGTCGTTATGCTTACATTAGTAAGTATTTATCGCATATATTTTTTTAAATATTGTATGTAAGTATATTTGTAATTGCTATTCTATTTTATTTTGTTACTAGCTTTTACCCGCGACTTCGTCCGCGTTAGATAGTTTTTTTAGAAATAGGTTCAGGTTTAGGTGGGCTCCTAATGGTACACCTGGTGGTCTACATAAGGTACTCCAGATCCTCAATGTCCTTGTGAAAAGAAGCGGCCCATCATACTGAACAACTTTTGTTTTGGAACCATGCCTGTATCTCTAATAGTTTAGCTGGGCTCCTGATGGTACACCTGGTGGTCTACATAATGTACTCCAGATCCTCTATGTCCTTGTGAAAAGAAGCATCCCATCATACTGGCCAACTTTCGTTTTGGAACCATTTCTGTATCTCTAATAGTTTAGGTGGGCTCCTGATGGTACACCTGGTGGTCTATATTAGGTACTCCAAATACTCAATGTCCTTGTGAAAAGAAGCGGCCCATCATACTAAACAACTTTTGTTTTGGAACCATGCCTGTATCTCTAATAGTTTAGCTGGGCTCCTGGTGGTACACCTGGTGGTCTACATAAGGTACTCCAGATCCTCAATGTCCTTGTGAAAAGAAGCGGCCCATCATACTGAACAACTTTTGTTTTGGAACCACGCCTGTGTCTCTAATAGTTTAGCTGGGCTCCTGATGGTACACCTGGTGGTCTACATAAGGTACTTCAGTTCCTCAATGTCCTTGTGAAAAGAAGCGGCCCATCATACTGAACAACTTTTGTTTTGGAACCATGCCTGTATCTCTAATAGTTTAGGTGGGCTCCTGATGGTACACCTGGTGGTCTATATTAGGTACTCCAAATACTCAATGTCCTTGTGAAAAGAAGCGGCCCATCATACTAAACAACTTTTGTTTTGGAACCATGCCTGTATCTCTAATAGTTTAGGTGGGCTCCTGATGGTACACCTGGTGGTCTATATTAGGTACTCCAAATACTCAATGTCCTTGTGAAAAGAAGCGGCCCATCATACTAAACAACTTTTGTTTTGGAACCATGCCTGTATCTCTAATAGTTTAGCTGGGCTCCTGGTGGTACACCTGGTGGTCTACATAAGGTACTCCAGATCCTCAATGTCGTTGTGAAAAGAAGCGGCCCATCATACTGAACAACTTTTGTTTTGGAACCATGCCTGTGTCTCTAATAGTTTAGCTGGGCTCCTGATGGTACACCTGGTGGTCTACATAAGGTACTTCAGATCCTCAATGTCCTTGTGAAAAGAAGCGGCCCATCATACCAAACTACTTTTGTTTTGGAACCATGCCTGTGTCTGTAATAGTTTAGCTGGGCTCCTGGTGGTACACCTGGTGGTCTACATCTGTACTCCAGACCCTCGAATGGTGATAAAAAGTAGCCTATGTCCGTTCTCGATATGCTAGCAATCTCTGTGCCAAGTTTCATGAAGATCGGTTCAGCGGTTTGGCCGTGAAAGCGTAGCAGACAGACAGACAGACAGACAGAGTTACTTTCGCATTTATAATATTAGTGTGGATTAGTGTGGATTAGTGTGGATTGCCTACTTACCCAAAAATTTATGCAGTCTCTAACATCAAGTGGGTTGGCTGGAAGAGATCTCTTCTTAAGAGATAAGCTCGACTTTGCTACTTATTTTGTTGTAAAACTTTTGATTTTTATTGCGCAATAAAGGATTACATGACGCAACATTTTACCTAAATCCTACCTTGTGGTTTGTTGCATGGATTGGCCAACTCAATCAAATACCTATTCGCTGTAATTAAAGTTATGGAAAAAAATACCTACCAAAAGTGGCCGTTTAAGGCACTTATATCCATAAGTTTAATTGCTGTAAATATTTCACTGAGTTTGCAGGTTCTTATTTTACTTAAGGATAATATTAAAAACCTAGGCAACGGATATTCTGCTAGATCGTTTGTATAAAGAGAAAACTTTTTTTTGTGAAGTGGCGCCACCGTCGAGGACGTTGACGGCTACACTCGCCTTAAGCAGAGTGGGCCGCAATTTCCCGCCACGGATTTGTCGTTGCCGTTTTTCGTGTACCGAAACATTTTCCGTTGTACTGTTTTGGTTTGTGAAACAAAAGGAGGCGGGATACGACGGTGACGTCAGTGCGTGGGCAACGACCTGAGGCAGGGGGATCTCACTCCACGGTTTAGGTATGTTCCGCCGGCGGGTTCCCTACGGGGACTAATCTCCGCGGGTTGTCACTTGTCGTCGCCAGACCGCCAGTGTGCCGCTAGCCGCCGCACTGTTCGCACGCACGTGCTGCTCGCGCGCACACTTACTTGATTTTTTTCTGTGTTTTAGTACGTTTATACGTTAAAAAATCGATCGGGTCGTCGACTCGGTGTCCCACTCGATACAAAGAACAGTTAGACACAAGAATAATTAATTGTTTTTCTATATAAACAGTAGTCATTAATAATTTCGTTTAGGTTTATAAATATTTACAAATCTTACAATTCCTTCCGTAGATTAAGTGAACAAATAAGATATTATAGCAAAATCAATAACAAAAAATCTTCGTGCACGAATAACATGATGACAAGTTACAACCCTTGGAGTTCGCCGGCGGCTCAGTCATAAAACTGCGATGCGCAAGGGAGATTGAGCGTTCGCGCGCGTTCATAAGTTTCAATTTTGTTTGTGAACGGTTGGGTACACCGAGCGTAGGTATTAATTTATACCTAAACATGTAATTTCTTAGGGAGTGATTCTTCTGTACGTTAGTACTATTATATATTCTGTGCCTGAGGCTGCGAGTCTGCGACCCAATGCCACGACCGTTGTAGTATATAACTCCGTTCACTTACAAGGTGTGTACGATATTTTTTTCAAATTAGAGAGGACGCCCATTTCAGCACTTGCACTGGCATCAGCTTTCCCAACTACGGCGCTGATGTTAGTGCGAAATCAAAAACAAGTTTTTAAATCATCAATATTGACCCACCCTGGTCCATAACCTGCGTACCCCCGTGCCGTACAGGAGTCCATATAATGCTCGACACTACAATGTACAGGATGACTGAGGCCGACAACGGGATACACACCATAACACTGAACGACCGTGGAAAAAAACAGTGTCGCGCAGTCGCAGTATTTTTTATCTGCTTGTGGTAATTTGACTTGATCGATACTTTTAAATACCTACCTGTCTGACTTAATCGATGTTATTTTCTTTTTAAATTAAAAGAACATGTATCAAATACGTTTTATTAACATATCCAGTTCATAAAGTTTTTCTTATTGTGATGTTTGTGTCCGCCTGCTAAATTGACATCGGGTTTTTTCTTTTGTAAAAATATTTTTCTATTTTATAAAAACAGATGAACAGTCCTCACTGATTGACATCAACGGACAGCCTAAACTATTAATTCTAGAAACATGAAATTTGGACAGTAGGTTTATTTTACTATATAGGTAACTATCCAAAAAGAAAGCTTTTAGAATTTAAACGCCTAAAGGGGTAAAATGTGTGTGCGTTTGTGTGTGTGTTTAAAGCGATTTGTTTCAAAATTTGGGATTAGAATTAGAAACCATTATAATCAAATACTTGTTTAGCCCAAAAAGAGGGTAAAAAAGGAGTTGAATAGTTGTACGAAATTTTGTAGCCTTTGATGTGATATGTTTCAAAATTGTTGATTACATAATAAAGCTATCATAAATGAAAATAAGAAATTGAAAAAATGTCAGCGCCCGCCGGGACTTGAACCCGGGACCGTGGAGTACCGTTCCACTGCTCTGCCAACTGAGCTACCGGCGCCCCGACGTAAGCTGACGAAATCTTCAACCTCTTGGTACTCGTCTCGAAGCGACGACAAGCGACATCTAGTATAAGTTATTTGAAACTAATACTATGGTCAGTCCACTTAAGAGTGAAATTCGAACCATGCGATGAAGCTTTGCTTAATTAAATGTACTATGGTTTTATTTTGCACTCACAGTGCTATATTACTTTCATAAATGAAAATAAGAAATTGAAAAAATGTCAGCGCCCGCCGGGACTTGAACCCGGGACCGTGGAGTACCGTTCCACTGCTCTGCCAACTGAGCTACCGGCGCCCCGACGTAAGCTGACGAAATCTTCAACCTCTTGGTACTCGTCTCGAAGCGACGACAAGCGACATCTAGTATAAGTTATTTGAAACTAATACTTGGTTGGCAGAGCAGTGGAACGGTACTCCACGGTCCCGGGTTCAAGTCCCGGCGGGCGCTGACATTTTTTTAATTTCTTATTTTCATTTATGAAAGTAATATAGCACTGTGAGTGCAAAATAAAACCATAGTACATTTAATTTAGCAAAGCTTCATCGCATGGTTCGAATTTCACTCTTAAGTGGACTGACCATAGTATTAGTTTCAAATAACTTATACTAGATGTCGCTTGTCGTCGCTTCGAGACGAGTACCAAGAGGTTGAAGATTTCGTCAGCTTACGTCGGGGCGCCGGTAGCTCAGTTGGCAGAGCAGTGGAACGGTACTCCACGGTCCCGGGTTCAAGTCCCGGCGGGCGCTGACATTTTTTCAATTTCTTATTTTCATTTATGAAAGTAATATAGCACTGTGAGTGCAAAATAAAACCATAGTACATAATAAAGCTAGTTAAATACGTATTTAAGGAGTTTTATATTTTTAGCCTTTTAAGAGGTAAAAAGGGCATAAAAGTTTGTATGTTTTTTTTTTACTTTGAGGCGATTTTTTTTTTCATTTTAGGATAAACCAAGAAATTTAAGTTATTCAATATTTACTATATATTAGCATTTTCTAAATTTTAAACAAAAAAGGAGTTCCTTTTTAAGAAATTAATTTCGGTTGTTATAATTATGAGATTTTTTGATTTAGTTAAGGAGATATAATAATAAATAACGTATTTAAAAGTTTTTAGTAGGTTTGTCGGGTTGTTCGTTGACTCCGTATTTTGCATATATTTGTACGATTCAGACTTATCAATTATTTTTAACAAATAAAATATACGCTTTCCTGTTTTTGCGGACTTATCGGCATGGTTCTACCGTACCTACTTATCCCCATCTTATATTTCAACAAAATATTTAATTTATCCTCATGGTTTTTTCATCGTACCTACTTATTTTTTATTTCATGGTTATTGATACATAAATATCCGCTATATTTTAAATAAATATTATATATAAATGGTAAGGTAAACTTAGAGTAATTACTGTATCGAATAAGCTTCAAAATCACTGGATCGATGTAAAGAGTTTTTGTTATCCCTGAGTAATATGGCCTACTTTATTTATCATGGGTAAATATATTTTTCCCACAGGAAAATGATTAGCCGCGAGTGAATACGATGAGGCGGTGGCTGGTGTAGAATAACCAAGCGGTTAAAATTAGGTATATCTTAGCATGTAGAATATCAGGATGCGGGATAGATAGTCTGAACGTCTGAACACTACTTTTAGAGTTTTGAGTCATTTTCCATGTATGTGAAAGCCTATTTGTTATATGGCTACCGTTCCATATCGTTTTGTTAACTACAGTTGCATGTTAATGGTTATATACATATAAGGTTTGGCGTCTGTTAATTACGTGTGCATACATAAAAAAACATTTTTGTAAGAAATGGATTTGAGTCATATTGTTTGTTGTTTTGAGTAACCTATTTTGCCGTGTGTTGCCGGCTGAGAATAGCATCACCCCATTTCTTGCCCGTGGGAGTCGTACGAGGCGACTTAGGGACTTGAGGGTGTGTATTGCAATTTTAGGCGATGGGCTGACAACCTGTCACTATAGCGATACACAATTTTCTAAATAACCCTCAAATATTTGTCAGACGTGGCGTAAATGTCCGTTTTATGCGGCTGTTTATGCTCTGCCTACCCCGCAAGGGATTATAGGCGTGATATATGTATGTATGTTTGTATTTTGGAAAAAAAGGGATAAAGAAATAAAATGAAAAAGCAGGTTTTTGATATGCATTTATTAAGTATTGTCCAAAGTAGCTAAGTTCAAACTGATCCATCCTGACCAAAGTCTTCCATGAATTTGTTCAATATGACCATGTCATCAGCATTTACTGTAGGTTTGGAAATTGACAAAGATTTCAACATATCAGACATAGTGACAGGAGGTTCACTTAATTTGTCACTAGGTACTTCCATCCAGGTCATCTCCAATGCTTCAGGGTCACCAGGGGAACAGGGGGTCAACAAATTATCTACGATTTCGTCAGGTTTGACCGGGCTAGGGCCAGAGATTTTCTTAAAGTGCGTAGCTGATTGAACTCTGCGCACAGGCTGCATCAATGCATCTCGGACGACAATACTAATGTCAGCACCAGAATATCCTTTAGTATTAGCTGCCAATTCTTTTAGGGCTTGTTCGGTCAGCTGATGTCGAGTGTTCCCCAAGTGCATCTTGAAAATGTCCAATCTGGCATGTTCGTCAGGCAGAGCGATGTAAATACGCTTCTCAAATCTCCTTCTGATGGCTGAATCAAGGACCCACGGAATGTTTGTAGCTCCAAGCACTAATATCCCATCCATATCATTACCCACTCCCTGCATTTGAACAAGAAACTCGGTTTTGATTCTCCGAGCAGATTCAGATTCATTATCAGAACGGGAAGAGCACATAGAATCTATTTCGTCAATGAATATAATGCTTGGTTTATGTTGACGAGCCAGTTCAAATAAGTTCTTGACTAGTTTCTCAGATTCACCAACCCATTTGGAAACAAGATTTGATGATGATACAGAAAAAAAAGTAGAGTTATTTGCTTCTGTAGCAACAGCTTTAGCTAAGTAAGATTTACCTGTACCAGGTGGGCCAAAAAGTAGGATTCCCTTCCATGGTGTTCTTTTGCCTGTGAACAAATGAGGGAATTTAATGGGCAAAATGACAGCTTCTTTCAAAGCTTCTTTGGCTCCTTCAAGACCAGCCACATCGCTCCACTTTACATTAGGCTTTTCAAAAACTATAGCTCCCTCTAGGTTTCCCTGTAATTTCTTATTTTCAGGATTATCATTGTCAGTCCCTTTTCCTTCATTCTTAGAGTTTGGTTCACCAACTTTTGTTGGTTTCTTCTTATCTTCATTGATGTATTCCTTTAGTTTTTCAGCTCTATCTAAATATGAGAGGCATTTAGCTCGAATATTTGCTTTCGAACTTTCGGATTGTGCTTCGTACTTGATGGAATGAAGAAAATACTCAACCCCATGTTCATACAACTTTAAGGCATCTTCATAATTTTTTGTTGAATCCTCCTCTGTGGCTTTGGTTACAAGATCAATTGCTTTTTGTATTGTTTTCGATGAGGCCATTTTTCAGAAATGAACCTGAAATTGCAAAATATTTGAAGTACAAAAATTACAATACAACATTATAATAATGTTATTTACAAAACATATTTAGAAGAAATAAAGTGAAATATTTTTTTGCTGTAAAACAAATCATATTATAGAGCCTAATATTTAATGGAGTGGAGATCTTTTAAACTGAAATACACACAACGATTAAAACAAAAAGTTGAAGCCTATAACAGTTTACACCATTATATTATTGTAAAGGATTCTCGGAAAAATTTCCTCCCATTATAATGTTTTATCGGGTCGCGCGGAATAAAATATCCTAAGCTAGCTTATATTAAATAAGCATTGAAACATACCTATGTTCCAATAAAAATTAAATATTATTTGAAATAAAGGTGTAATCTAAATAAACTCCTTTTTTGTAGAATGAAAATCTTTCTACTAAAAATAATCAAAAGGAACTTACGATCACTTTATGCAAAATTTTAAAAATTACTGTATCCGCCATAAGTTAAGGCAAATCCCGCACCATGACGGACGGACGGATGGATACTTCTGTGAAACACCTTGGTCAAATCGCATGCGTTACTGCAAATTCAGAATTTCCTTTCGTTTGACAGACAATGCGTAAAAAATACGTCCGCAAGTCCGTAATAGTCTCGGTCTCGGCTGTATTAATCAGCCGAAATGTGATACTTGTTCGTTTAATAATAAAACATAATAAATATCTTACCAATAGCGGAACTTATGAAAGCAAAACTTACCAAAACTTTTAATTATGCTGTTTAAGGCAGAACAACTCTCTGATTCGATGACAGATCTAATATCCTTATTATTACAAAAAAAGAGTTAAACAGTTTACAGTGTCTAAGCCGATTAACGTAACGTTTACCCGTATAGAAAAACGTCATATGGAAAAACGTGCTGAATCTGCATCTTAACGTCGGTCTAATTTCAATGACGTCCACTTGACGACTAGCCTGGGTCCTGTCTATGTAAGTCAACGTTTTGTATGACCGACTCAGTTTTAGACTGCTTATTTTTATTGCCTATGAACTTGTAAAACTCTCACAAACGCCTGACCCATTACTATTTGAATTAAAACAAACCTTTCTGATTAAATCCGACACAGCAATAATATGTAGTAAATAATTAAAGGAATTAATGTGAACGTCCAATTAGCCGCATTATGAGGACGCTGCGGATGGTGTGACCATTATGAGCAGTTTTTTTAGTCATAGAATTTTAGCAGATTTAAAAGCGAAATAATTAGGTTATGGCAAATTTTATCAATGTAGCTTACTTGTGGTTACAATCTGCCAGAGTGCATATATATACGATCGATTTTAGCGCCTCGCCTGCCGCATGCGGCTTATCACTTGCTTATGACCGCACGGCAAAAGTCGGCTTGCTACCAACTTTGGGGCTTGCGATTTTAGTCACTTGCGGTCAAACTGCCATTAAGACGGTTGGTTTTTGCCGTGCGGCCTAGATCAATCGAGAAATCGACTAGTCTAAAGCTCGCTTAAGTGCGCGTTCATCATAAATAATAATAATAATAATATAATTCTTTATTGCGCAAAGTAAGTTTACAAATAAATTTATATAAAAAAGAAAGAAAAAAAGTAAAACTAGGTGGCCTTCTTGCTATGGTAGCAGGCTCTACCAGGCAACCTTTGGGTGATAGAAAAATGCGTGTAATCAGCGAAGTCCAGGTTGATGAGATTCCCCATCCAGAATCTCTGTTGAAATTCAGATGTTTTTGAATTTCCATGGCTTCCCGTACATTCCTTCAAAGGAATGAATCTCTTCTCTCTCGCTAGGATTGCTGCCTTATTGAATCTGCCATAATGGGTGGGGTTATCCATGATATTATTATGTTCACACACTGCAGATTGTCTGTCACGACGGTTTTTTACACCGGCAATATGTTTAAAATCCAAAATAAACACAATTTAAATCCCTTCAAAATTGTTATATTGTGATAAATTTTTAATTTAATCTAAACAACCTTTCGACAAGTTATTATAAAACAGAAAAACATCGAATTGGCCTTATTAGTGTGTATAATATATATGTAACATATATATAAACATATTATGTAACAAATAGGAAAAATTATAAATGGCGATAAATAAATTAAAATTTGTTTTGTTTTTTATTGTATGTTTGTAATGGTAAAGCTTTTTGCTCAGAAAATTCTTTTTTTATATATAGCCCTTATTAGACTTATGAGTTTTTTTTTTATGAAGTTGCAAGATATAAACAAAAGTCAAGACTTTTTACCCGTTAAGTATTTAGTTATTTTCCTGCTCAGAAATCGAAACTGTACCAAGTCCCATTCGTTTTTCTACTTTGCCTGGTTTGAGGTGTTGGCCTTATTTACCCGCCGTGTAAGTGGCCCTTAGTAGACCAAGAGACTCAGATTAAATTATAAATAAATAATTTGCTAGACGTCAATTACAACCATAAAACTTATCTTGAAATGACAATATATAAAATTATAGGCATATTTAATTAATTATGTGGTTCTTTTTTATTATTGAGCAAAGTAGATCGACTACGTGAAAAATGGTGAATCGTGCGACGACGCGATCACAGAATTAAGCCTTCTTGGTATTTTATGTGTGCGAAGGCGTATATTTGAAACAATATTGTAAATGTGTTTTTGTAGTAATGGCCCTTAATACCCGTCGGCATTTATCACCCGTAGAAACCTTATGTCAAATGATCTATTAAATCGCATTTCTACATAGTACATTGTCACGTGATGTCTTCGATTGTAATGTCGTGCATTCCGCCTTTCTGACTCCCGACATTGCATTGCGATGGAATAAAGGATATAATAGTCAAAGTCGAAGTCAAATTTCTTGATAAATGTAGGATAATAGGTTATAATCACTTATATTAGGTACCTATCTACCTACCTATAGGTTCATCCGAGCCTTGGCAGCGATCAAAAATTTTCGCTTTTTTATTTTAATTCTAAAAGGTATTCTGTTTTAAACTTTTCCCGGTCTAAATGATATTGCTGTGAGAACCAATATAGGATAATTATATAGTTTGAGATTTCACTAGTGACCGATAGCAAAATCTCAAAACGGGCTGGTGGTAAGGATCGAAACGACTTTCCCCAAGGAACATCGGTTGAAAAATTATAATTATTTTAGGCTTCCCTTGCAACTCAAATCAAAGTGATCGGCAGTACCTTTGTTCCTTGGGCAAAGTTGTTCCTTACCACCACCTAACTTATAAAAATTTATTCTATGTTTGAAAAACCTACGTAGATGACGTCAGTCATCTTCCAGGTGTGCTTCAAGGACATTAAATTACTTTAGGGAGGCCCCCTTCGTATCTACTAACTAGCTACCTACTAGAGGAGGAGAGAGAAATAAATCCTACAACACAAATAATGCTTGACTCGCGAACGGTCAGGAGATTATCCGGCTCGAAGGACCTAATGTTCTTACGATTTAAATAAATTTCAAATGAAATATGTACTTACAAAATATACTTATATAAATCTTTATATGTAATTAAAATGTATCCTAAAAATATGAAACAATCTTCAACGTTTTTACGATACCTAGCACTACTTATATGAGACAGATATAAGACAAACTAAACAAAACCTTTCAAAATCATGAAAACTAGTCGATTGTAACTTTAAATAATACCCCGTAAACTTAAGCTATCGTTAAAACTAAAGTAATGTAAATCCATATTTGACAGCTGTCATCTACATATTAAATGAGTTGTCAACAAAGGAAAATGGACCCTCTGTCTTAGCATTAGCACGAATTTGACAGCTGCCAAATATGGCTTATTGGGATGGCCGTACTTTAACCCTCATACAAACAAATACGAGTCATCGACATCACCCTTTCCAGGTGCGCAAACTGACCTTTATACATACCTCCACATATCGATACATATTTAATTAGCCGACATTTCTCCCACGGTCAATATTACAACTTCACCCATGACATTTACTAACTAAGCCACTCAAAAACCACCCTTCACACTTCGCTTTTAAATCCTCGTGCTCTGCAAATAAATGTTTGTTACTCTCATTATTACAAACTTGTTAGTGCAGCTGGCGTAAAGGCGCTGCCTTGTGTTTTCAAGCTTAACCGATGTGTTGTGACGGTAAAGTTAAGTTTGTATTGTTTTTTTCATGCCAGGGCTACCGGAGTGTGACGGTATTGCATGCTGATGAACTAATAAAGGGAACATAGCTATAAAACTGGATGTCATATGTCACAGAGGGGACTTATACGAGATGTGGGAAAAAGTATGGTTTTCGACTATTAATTATAGAAATAATTTGGATGGGAAAGTTGTTGGCGTGTCATCAGCCTATTTGGTGATAATGATGGTTTTAAATTAAAAGTAAGTATGTGTCTCTAATGTAATTTATTTATTATAAAATATTATCATCATACACACGACGCGAAGATCAACATCACGTAGTATCACTACTATCTTCAAAATAGAATAGCATCACCCCATTTCTTTACCTCGGGTTTCAGGGAACGACAGGCTGACAACCTGTCATCATACACGATTTTTTAAAAGGCCCTGAAATATTATTTATTTTTTAGAATAGAATAGAAAGCATTTATTATTTTGCTATCGTTAACGCTCTGCTTACCCCACAAGGGAAAAAGTCGTGTAAACAAAAAGTGTTGTTAAGGAAGGAAGTAAGTAAAAGTAGGTAATTAAAAGTGAAATATTACCCGTGGCAAAACCCTTTCTCTACCGGAAATCCACCCTTTCCCCAAACACCGTTTCTTTTCGAAATTTTCCTAAAAAATGATCAGAAAGCAAAAAATTTACTCAAACACTGCATTTCTCAATATCTTCCCAGATTCAGTTAAACTATTCTCTGCCATAGGTGATTTTTATACTTATTTGAAGTCACGGGGCGTGAGAAGTGTTTTTTATATATTTATTGTAACGGGACAGCTTCCTTCCTCCTTGCTCTTGGGAAGTTGAATGAAGGGACGTAATTTATTGTTATAAAAACACGGGATGGGCAAACGAGAAGAGTGCAAGTTTAGCAGACCAATAGTGTCATGTCGCGTATTACGTGTATCTCTTTTAATGTTGCATAAATTATATTTTCCAAACTTTTGTTCAGTTGAAATATTAAAATTTTAGTTTTTGTGGAACTTTTGTCGTGTGAAGTGATAAGATATGTTGAAGTATTATTTTCAAAAACCTTAAATAAGTATCATACTTAGATACCTACTTACATGATTCATCAACATAGTCCACATATGCGGAACCCTAGTAAATATAAAATGAACATAGGGCGCAGACCCCCGAATGCCCCGAATCCTAGACAGGAAGAGGTCGTATGATTCCCATGCGGTCAG
Source organism: Tuta absoluta (assembly GCA_027580185.1). Lineage (NCBI taxonomy): Eukaryota > Metazoa > Arthropoda > Insecta > Lepidoptera > Gelechiidae > Tuta > Tuta absoluta. The sequence goes on along the minus strand of JAQAHW010000010.1, from coordinate 15,702,067 downwards.
TTAATAGACATTGTTTAGATTAGACGATGGAATCTGATACCATTGACAAATCCCGACTATAGAAAACTACTTTTATTCACGTCACTACTCTATTAAGATTAAGGCAATTTTGGCATTTGTCCAACCCGTACTATAACTAGAAGACATTCAACAAAGAAAATTGATCTTAATATGTGCTTACTTATTTTATACGGGTAACAGCTATTACCCGTATAAAATAAAAACTGTCCTATGTGTTAATCCATGTTACCTTCTATATGTGTGCCAACGGTTCAGTACCTTTTGCGTGAAGAAGTAACAAACAAACAAACATGTAAACATATTATAATATATTAGTAGGATGTCAAAGCATTAGCACCTTGCATTGGAATCACGCGAATATACACACATTTTGGTGCTACCACAGGTGCTACTACTTACCTATAAGTTCCTACTTTAATAGGTTAGCTGGACTAAATTCTTCTAGGCGAACCTATGGGATGGACATATGGGATGGGAATCATGGGAAGGACTTATATAAATGTTTCATTCTTATTTCCAGTGCAATCGTAGTTTTAAGAAAAAGTATAAAGAACCGCATTTTATATATTTTTTAAACGCACTTCCTGTCACATCGATCCAGTTCTCATGTGAGCAATCGGATGCACTTTTAATTCCAAATTGTTCCCCAAATGTGGACCAGTTTTTGTCATCTCATCCCCAATAATTCCCACAGAAACAGGTGGTAACAAAAACGCGCCCTTTGAGTATCAACTCGTTTTTATTGAGATCGTCAAAAAAATGAATAAAAAAACCGACACATCCGCTCTAGGTTTCCGGGTCGAGCGGACGGACGGACAAAAAATGTTATAGTGTGTATGATTGATGATTAAATATTTGTAAACGTCGAGTTTATAATGTGAGAATGATTTGAGGATTCTCCTGCGGTTTGGGAGGATGTTTTCTTTATAGTCCAAGTAGCCTTTTGAGTTACTTGACGTGTCTTTTAGGTTCTTAAATGCTGATCTCAACATTTAAGTAATTTGGTGACATGTAAATGAAAATGTATCATTGTACTGTTTTTCTTTTAAATGAGATAATTTTTGTTACCTTGTAATTAATGTATGGCCTTTGTCTGAAATAAATGATTTTTATTTATTTATTTACGATTTATTGTACACAGGAACAGTAAAGAGACAAACACATAAAGAATACAGACACAACAGGCACTGCTTATCTCTAATAAGAAATTTCTTACAGCAGACCTAGGGAAGAGTAATGGTACCTATCCAACGAAATGCGGATTTTTTTTATTTAATTTCAGTATTTAAGTGTTACCTAGCTATGTCCGATGCAGAAGATTTAAGTACGAGACTATCTGGAAAATAAGTAGAGGTGTGTTTTGCTGTGTGGCCTTTTTTTATCCGAGAGGCGGCCTTATTGCTGAGACTTCACGCTTCTACTCTGGTTGTTCGTGGGGTTTCGTTTCCCTCTGCGTACAAACTTATAAAAATAAATTACGAGCAAGTTGTGCAGGCTATCATACCACCCATCCATGTCGGTAATGTTACATACATACATATATCACCAATATATCCTTTGCGGGGTAGGCAGAGCGTTAACGTTCGTAAAAATACGGACGCCACGTCTGGCAAACATTTGAGGGTCATTTAGAAAATTGTGTATTTGACAGCCCATCATCGCCTAAAATTGCAATACACTTAGAAGTATAACCTTCGAGTCCCTTAGTCGCCTCCTACGTCACCCACGGGAAAGAAATGGGATGATGCATTCTGTCGGTATTGTTCCAATATAATATAAAGGTCCTCCTACTTACAGGAAAACTGTTAAAATATTACTGTTTAGATGCAATCAAATTCTTATCTGTTTCAATAGGTACCTTTAGTTTAACCATCTAGTATGATCTCTCTTCTCTTTTCGTTTGGGACACGTCCAAAGACACGATAAACTACTACTTCTAGTAGTAGGCCTCTTACATGGTTGTGTTACGACCGCCGTCTAAGTAATCATAGACAGCAACCGGGACGGACGGCTTAACGTGCCCACAGAAGCACGGAACCATTTCTTTTCGGACAAAGAGGTCATTCACCCTGCAATGTCCTCACCAGACCGGGAACAAATTCACAAAGTGATAAATATCAACTTTGTGAGTGTCCCACCGAGAATTGAACCCGGAACCTTTGCGTCGCAGGCAGTCGCACTACCACTGCGCCACATCGGCCGTCTAGTATAATAATTCGTCTACATTCACTGGCAGTATCGCAATGCCCTCACTTTCCCACGGTGAAGTGACAGGTGCACTTCGAAACACTCCCTCGGAACGCCGCACGCGACTCTCACCCTTATGAAGAAGAGCTAAAAGTGATTTTATGATAACTGGTTATTCGTAAAATATTGAGGTGATGAAATTATTTACCGAATTATTACTTGTGAGATTCTGTAGATTTGTAAGTTAATACTTTATGGAGCGTAAGTAATGAGTAAGTTAACTAGAAAAATAAACATTTAAAGAAACATGAACGGTCAAATGCAGAATGAATGTCCGTACATGTACTAAGTTTTAGTTCACCCCCTAAATAAATATTAGGGATGTTATGGAGTTAGATAACTGTGACCGGAACTATCGGATATCCTACTAATATTATAAATGCGAAATTTTGTGTTTGTTTGTTACTTCTCCACGCAGAAGCTACTGAATCGATTGAAATTAAATTTGGCACACATACTTAGAAGCTTACATAGATTAACACAGGATAGTTTTATTACCACTTATGCGTAATGATTATAAGATAAAGCTTTGCTTATTTAAATGTAAGTATTATGGTTTGTAATGCACTCAGAGTGCATAATTATTTTCTTAAATAAAAATAAGAAATTGAAAAAATATTAGCGCTCGCCGGGACTTAAACCCAGGACCGTGGAGTACCACTGCTCTGCCATCTGAGCTACAGGCGCCTCGACTGATACTTCCGAATTTTCAATTTCCTGGTATAGTAGGTACTGGCGGCGAAGCGACGGAGGAGAGTAGAAACCTACTTCTTACTCTGCATTTTCAATCAAGGTATCATTTGTGATGATTTGTGTGGGAAATACCCCTTAGTACCCGACAATCTTATCTATAATGAAATCATTCGAAAAAAATAACCATTCAAGCAACAAAAGTCAATCAATCCCAAAACTGACCCCATCCCGCCTACCACTAGAAAAAAAATCGCAAGTTTGTGGGAAGTATCGACGCCAAGGATTCTCAGTTGGAGATCGGAGATTCCTTTTTTTTTGCTATTGGCACCTTGAATCTACCTTTGTAGAGGCGCTACACAATGGAGATTATAAACCGGCCCTTTTGTAAGTGGATACCTGGTTAAAAAGCCGTGGGAGTAATTTTGTGAATGAACTCGATCAAGTTGAAATATTTTTGCAATATTCTCCAATCCTGTAGAACTTATTCTAGGTAGGTTACATGTTGACAAACAAAAAATATTATCTGGAAAATAGATGGAGCTGCAGGCAGCCGTGGAAAAAACTTTCATTTTGTTTCTCTTGAACAGATTTGGCGCCGGTCCTCATTATCGTCAAATCTCGTTATTATAAAAACAAGAGAAAATTAAACAAAATGAACCTAATTTCGGTCATTAATTGCTTCTTCAAAACGGCTTGAATTAGTTCGTTTTCACCCGTGGTTTTCACACACAAACCTAAAGATAAATTAATCGTAGGTACTAATAATTTGTGTCGAGTTTTATTTTTAGCTCGTACTGCATACACGTAAAAGTAATAAAAACCCCCGAAAACGCACGATATTTGCAAAAAATCGGATTTTCTAACACAGCGGCAATTAAAGAGACAGTCGCTTCATCCTACTTAGCGCTGCTTAATGATAAAAATCGGTAACTTTACTGTCAGATTCATACAAAGTTTGTTTACATTATAGGTAATTCATAATGAACTGAATATACGGCTGATGTGGCGTAGTGGTAGTTCGACTGCCTGCGACGCAAAGGTTCGGGGTTCGATTTTCGGTGAGACACTCACAAAGTTGATATTTATCACTTTGTGAATTTGTTCCCGGTCTGGTTAGGACATTGCAGGGTGAACCACCTGATCGTCCGAAAAAGAAATGGTTCCGTGCTTCGGAGGTCACGTTAAGCTGTCGGTCCCGATTGCTGTCTATGATTACTTAGACGGCGGTCGTTACATAACCAAGCCTACTTGTAGCGGGTGGTTGAAAAACTCTGACACCAGGGTTCATCGTGTCGTTGGACGACTTGGTGTCCCACACGAAAAGATAAGAAGATCGAAAATTCTGTAAAATCGAAGTACTGCAAATGTGCTAAGAACGGCCACTTTCAGGGGCGATTACATATTATCTGATACTAGGCTGGAGAGTGTTGGCGAAATCCGCGACTTGGGGTTGACTTTGGATAAAAATCTCGACTTCAGGTCTCACATGACAGATATATGTAAAAAAGCAAACAAAACTCTAGGCTTCATAATAAGAACAGCTTCTCAGTTTAAAAGTGTGAAAGTGGCTATAGTTTTGTACAATGCTTATGTGCGCAGTAAACTAGAGTATGGTGCTGTAGTGTGGGATCCTTACGAGAGCAAATACACTCTTATGATAGAGAAGATCCAGAAAAAGTTTGCAAGATGGGTCTACAAGCGCTTGTACGGATACTACCCTTATATGTATCCTTCAATTTTTGTGTCGGGCATGGTTTCCATGGATACTTTAGAGCTAAGGAGGAAGATGTTGCTAATCGCCCATTATGTGGCTCTACTTAGAAACAAGGTCAACAACTCCGACACTCTTAGTAAAATAGGTCTGGTGGAACCAAAACGAGGAACAACATTTGGTGGCGTAACTCTACCACCTCGTAGGCCAGAGCGGCTGTTCGCGAGGGTTGTGTCGCGCACCAAGCGCTCGGCCAACGCGCCTACTGCTAGATCACTCGCACTCCTCGGGGACTTGCTCATTCGAAACGGCAATGCTGACATATTTTATGACAGTCTAGCAGCTTTAGCTAGAGTAACTTATAATTACCTAAATTTTATATCACTAGATATAGTATATTATAGGTAAATGATTTATTTATTTATTTCTTGATAATCAATATTATTGATTGTAAACTTACATGTGCTTTGGGTGTAACCTGTAAACTTGTAAAGTTATTAAATAAATTGAATTGAATTGAATTTTAACAATTTTCCGAACTTAAGTTACCATTAGTTATTAATTACATTTTCATCTAGTAATGATTTTTTTAAGCAATAGGGCGCTAGTTACGCTCCCGAATCTCCTTAACAAGTTTAAGTGTATTAAAATGATTAGGTAGAAGAAAAAAACCGCTTATAATGTTTAATACTTTATTATAAATACGATACAATTGGATAAATGCAATTTAAATTAACTAAAATTAAACATTTTAAGAGTATTATAGAAAGTCACTAAAATTAAAATATCTCAAGCTTCAAAACATTGTATAGGTATTCAGCGTAAATAAAATGGAAAATATTAAAGATACTTAGAGTTTGTTTAGAAATCATAAACTGAGATTGCACAACATAAGGAACCATAGATTTAGGTCTCACTCAAATAAATGCACTTTTAAATTCACTAAACAATATTTCATTGTTGTCTACACAGACACACAAAACTACTGCGGTATAAAATATTTGTCATTGTAATTCTAACTAAAGTTACTATACTATCATATACTATATTATAGCATACGAAGTGTTTTGGCTAAATCTACACTTTTCGTGTCAAATAGAGAAAAATTTGTACCAAAATTAATTTAATTTTGTAAATGGTTCAAAATGTTAATTCTTAAGTCGAGTAAATGCTAGATTTGTTGCTTAATTAATTAACTGGCACTGCTTTATCACAGAAAGTCTTAATTAATTTGCATTGTTTAAAAACCTTTAAACACTTATTTTTTCAAGGTTTTAGGAACACTGTTTTTTTCGATATTTATCTGGCCTAAGTGTAATATTCTTGTCAAGCTAAAAAATTCAACTATAAACTATACAATACAAATACATGCACAACAATTAAGATAAAAGAAAAGAGAATAAAACAATGAATGAAGTTAAAATATGGATAAAATTTTAGATTAATAGAATTTAAGACCTAGGTACAAATAAATGCAGATCATATATCAAATAATTAAAATTGTTTTTCTAACTACTAATAATAATTATAACCATATGACTAAGGTACACATATTTTGGACTGTTAATTTTGCACGAACCTTATCAATTAAATATTTATTCAAAGCTTTGGACAAACCATCTCACTAAAACATACATTTTGCAACTTATTGACTTCGACATACGGAAAATGAAATGTTCTTAAACTAAATAAAACTACGAAGATCGCGTCTACACGACTCTTAAAGTAAAAGCCCGAACTAGGATTATAAATAGGCAATACCTGAAATTATTTGATAATCTTAGACTTTTACAGTAACTGATAATAACAGATGCCGTGTGATGCCGGCTTAGAATAGCATCACTCCATTTCTTACCCATGGGAGTCGTAAGCGGCGACTAAGGGACTCGAGGGTGTGTATTGCAATTTTAGGCGATAGGCTGACAACCTATCACTATGGCTATGCACAATTTTTCGAATGACCCTCAAATATTTGTCAGACGTGGCGTAAATGTCCGTTTTACGGTCGTTTGCGCTCTGCCTACCCGGCAAGGGATATAGGCGTGATGTGTGTGTGTGTGTGTGATAAGAACAGATAGATTACTTGTAGAATCAGAACATTAGGTTTCATTTTATCACTTATAACGTTGCAACTCAAATAACCAGATTAAATTATTGGCGCGCGTTACGCGAAGTGACTTACGCTGGTTGTACATTGACAGCCGGACGTCCGTACTAATGGTCTTGCTCGACGATTGTGACGTCAATGACGCTTTTATGACATCAATAGTAAACTTCAGCATACATGGTCGGTAACAAATTGGTAAATTTGTTGGCTACATAGACTTAAATTACCAAATTAACCCGGTATGGCTAGCTTTACATATTTCTAAAATATTCAAGTCTTTTGTTTATGGTTTCTGGACTATCTGCTGAACCCAAATTATTATTTTGTGTCATTTGCGTTTATGCTTATGTACCTTTGTTTGCAGTAGATAAAATGACTCAAACTTGATTTTTACCCTTTTGTAAGCTGTCACGTAGTAAAAACTGGTATATTTAATTACAAAACTTTATTTTTTTTAAAGACGCCTAAAAATTGATTTTATAAAATAAGTTACCCATAATTGAATGGCCAATTCACATATGTATGTGCTTAACACAACACAAACGTACAAAAATGAGCGACTTTAGAATTTTTGAATGTCATGCCCTTAAATAATGCGAGCCATACCGGTATAAATACTGATGATGGCAACAATCAAGCTGTCACATCACATGGGCACGTCAGCGACGTATTCGATCCGCAGGAGAAGGTCCATGAACTCTTGCGCGTCGAGCCACCGCCACGGCACCGCCGCGCGGGGCGCCGGCGCGCGCTCGCACTGCACCGACCAGCGACGAGATATACCTAATACAAAAACAGGTTAATTACTAGGAGAAAAACGGAGACGTAAACCGTCTTCTATGCAAAGCTTCAAACACGCAGCCCATCCAACTCACAAACTTCAAACACGCAGCCCATCTAACTCACAAACTTCAAACACGCAGCCCATCCAACTCACAAACTTCAAACACGCAATCCCTCCAACTCACAAACTTCAAACACGCAACCCTTCCTACACACAAACTTCAAACACGTAGTCCTTCAACACACAAACCGTCAAACACGCAACCCATCCAACTCACAAACTTCAAACACGCAGTCCCTCCAACTCACAAACTACAAACACGCAGTCTCTCCAACTCACAAACTTCAAACACGCAATCCATCCAACTCACAAACTACAAACACGCAGTCTCTCCAACTCACAAACTTCAAACACGCAGTCCCTCCAACTCACAAACTTCAAACACGCAGTCCATCCAACTCACAAACTTCAAACACGCAATCCATCCAACTCACAAACTACAAACACGCAGTCTCTCCAACTCACAAACTTCAAACACGCAGTCCCTCCAACTCACAAACTTCAAACACGCAGTCCATCCAACTCACAAACTTCAAACACGCAATCCATCCAACTCACAAACTACAAACACGCAGTCTCTCCAACTCACAAACTTCAAACACGCAGTCCCTCCAACTCACAAACTTCAAACACGCAGTCCATCCAACTCACAAACTTCAAACACGCAATCCATCCAACTCACAAACTACAAACACGCAGTCTCTCCAACTCACAAACTTCAAACACGCAGTCCCTCCAACTCACAAACTTCAAACACGCAGTCCATCCAACTCACAAACTTCAAACACGCAATCCATCCAACTCACAAACTACAAACACGCAGTCTCTCCAACTCACAAACTTCAAACACGCAGTCCCTCCAACTCACAAACTTCAAACACGCAGTCCATCCAACTCACAAACTTCAAACACGCAGTCCATCCAACTCACAAACTTCAAACACGCAGTCCTTCCAACTCACAAACTTCAAACACGCAATCCATCCAACTCACAAACTACAAACACGCAGTCTCTCCAACTCACAAACTTCAAACACACAGTCCATCCAACTCACAAACTTCAAACACGCAGTCCATCCAACTCACAAACTTCAAACACGCAGTCCTTCCAACTCACAAACTTCAAACACGCAGTCCCTCCAACTCACAAACTTCAAACACGCAGTCCATCCAACTCACAAACTTCAAACACGCAATCCATCCAACTCACAAACTACAAACACGCAGTCTCTCCAACTCACAAACTTCAAACACACAGTCCATCCAACTCACAAACTTCAAACACGCAGTCCATCCAACTCACAAACTTCAAACACGCAGTCCTTCCAACTCACAAACTTCAAACACGCAGTCCCTCCAACTCACAAACTTCAAACACGCAGTCCATCCAACTCACAAACTACAAACACGCAATCCATCCAACTCACAAACTTCAAACACGCAGTCCATCCAACTCACAAACTTCAAACACGCAGTCCATCCAACTCACAAACTTCAAACACGCAGTCCATCCAACTCACAAACTTCAAACACGCAGTCCTTCCAACTCACAAACTTCAAACACGCAGTCCATCCAACTCACAAACTTCAAACACGCAGTCCCTCCAACTCACAAACTTCAAACACGCAGTCCATCCAACTCACAAACTACAAAGACGCAGAAATTAATTAACATAATGTAAGGGCGCCACTTACATTATGTTAATTAATTCCGGGCGGACGGTCAGGTTTCGCTCGGCGCAGGCTAAAGAAAAGAAGAAGCAAGAAAGCGTTAGTACTTGTTTTTCATACCGTACAGCACGGACGCGGCGCACACGAAGCTCACCACCGCGAACACTTGGAACAACCACTTCAACGGCTCCCTGCAAGATCAATTCATTTACAATTATTATTATTTTTTAATAAGGATGGGTTTGCTCTTGACTCTAGTCTAGGTCATAGGACAGAAACAGAGTCTAAGATGGAGCGAGCTCACCCAGAAGAAGCCTGTTCACTCTTACTTTGAAGAACATTCATGTTTTTGAAGGAATTTATTTTTACAGATTATTAGACACAAAAATATTTTAGATAAATTATAAAACAAAAATATGAGATGAGAGTAGGATCAATAAAGTAAAGATGAAATTGAGCCCAATACGGCTAGCTTTTCATGTTTCAAAAATATTAAAAGTAGTTTATTTTTGGCTTATAGTTTCTGTACCATTGGCCTAACCCAATGTATTATTTTGTGTCATTTTAGGTAAATGTTAACACACTTATTTTCGTTTGTAGTGGATAAAAACGATTCAAACTGAGGTTTTTAGGCTGTGTAAACTATCACATAGATTATACTGGTATATTTCTTTAGCTTATTTGTAAACCCTTAAAATATCCACACTAATATTATAAATGCGAAAGTAACTCTGTCTGTCTGTCGAACCGCTGAACCAATCTTCATGAAACTTGGCACAAAGATTGCTAGCATACCGAGAACGGACATAGGCTACTTTTTATCACCATTCGAGGGTCTGGAGTGCCTTATGTAGACCACCAGGTGTACCACCAGGAGCCCAGCTAAACTATTAAGAGATACAGGCATGGTTGAAAAACTAAAGTTGTTCAGTATGATGGGCCGCTTCTTTACACAAGGACATTGGACATCTGGAGTACCTTATGTAGACCACCAGGTGTACCATCAGGAGCCCAACTAAACTATTAGAGATACAGGCATGGTTTCAAAACAAAAGTTGTTCAGTATGATGGGCCGCTTCTTTACACAAGGACATTGAGGATCTGTCTGTAGTACCTTATGTAGACCACCAGGTGTACCATTAGGAATCACCTAAACTATTAGATACAGAAATGGTTCCAAAACAAAAGTTGTTCAGTATGATGGGAATAAGTTGAGAAAGGACATTGGCTCCTTTTTGTCGAGGATTTTTTTTTTCATTACTTCGGAAAATTAAGCAAATTATATGAATAATACCGCTGTGCCGCTGCCGTTTTTTTCGTATGCGCTACCTTCATTGTACTTAGGCTTATCTACTTAGGTGATACGTTACCAACCATTCTAATATCACTGTCACACTTACTATAAATATACATAAGTACCTACTTTAGAACTTCTGTCTAAAAAAACTATCTAACGCGGACGAAGTCGCGGGTAAAAGCTAGTAATTTAATAAATGAGATATACATTGATTTAAAACTTACGCAAGCGTACAAATTGACACAAAATATAATATGTGTGCTTTACAAACCCATATAACGCAATCATACAAAAATAAGGCGACTTAGAACTGGAATTTACGAAGTTCTCCCCATAAATAATGCCAGTCGTATCGGGCTAAGTACCGTCGTTCCAATAAATCGTACAGCTGTCAAACTGCTTTTTGACAGCTGTCAAAAACGGCTTACTGGAAAGGCGGCACTTTAATTGTAAATACACTTGAAAATCGAGAGAGATACATGATTGATGATTGTAATATGTATAATGATTCCAAATAAATAGGTGTATGAAATGTTAGGACTAGATTGTTAGACTAAAACAATACCTACATAGTGTAAGTTTAATTTACATTTGACATGTAATAATTTATTATTTTCCAAATATACGAATATGAATATGCAATGTCGTGATATTTGCTAATTAATGTATGTATGTATCTCCGGATAATAATGCGTCTATTGAAGTGAGTGAGTGGCCAGCACTTGGAGAAAATGAATACGGTGTGAGCCGCAAAACAGATGTGCTTACTTTGAATCGAAATTTTCGTTAATTGCAGTCAAAAAGCTGAAATCAAAATAATTTGATAAGTTAGTAATTATTCATACTACTTGAGTTTGTCTAGTCCACAATAATTTAACTTTGTTCGCCAAATGCTGGCCTAGTCTTCATAAGCTTTACACTTAAGGAATATACAAAGCTTCCTGAAGCAGAAACAATTATTCATCATAAACTAGAAGAAACTAACGCCATGGTTCATTGGGTTTGGTTCGTAACACGGTGTCTAAAGGATGAACAGAATTTTGCGAAACAGTAAAAGTAGCTCTTTCGATTTTGTTGATAAGATACTCGTAGATCAGTAACATAATGGTTTATTATGAACTCACAGTGCTATATTATTTTCATAAATGAAAATAAGAAATTGAAAAATTGTACGTCACTTAGGTTTAAAGATATGTATTTCTCAAAGAACATAATACAGTTCACCCTTAAAGTTATAGGTAATTGAATTATATTAATGGCATGCAGCTACTTATAATTATTACATTTGATCTATTGAAGATTTCAAATAGTTACCCACTGTTAATATATTTTCTTTTATTCTTATTGTTTTTAATTTTGCATTTGGTGTTGTTTTAGTTTATTTTTGAAAACACTTATCGAGTACAACTCTTTAATATAAGGCGGTAGGTTATTAAAGAGTTGGATCCCCGTATGTACGAAGGGATCCAACTCTTTCTTTTCTAGACTTCGTTTACCATATTCTGTTCCATCGAGACGAGTACCAAGAGATTGCAAATTTGCAAGTGTCAGTCGAGGCGCCGGTAGCTCAGAAGGTAGAGCAGTGTTCAAGCCCCGGTAGGCGCGATTTGCTTTTTCAATTTCTTATTTTTTAGATCAGTACTAAATAATTAAATAAATATTTTTGAAATCATGCAAAATTGTTAATCGCGGGCAGGATTTGAACCTGCGACTTTCGCCATTACTAGTGGCGACGCCTCTCCATCTGGGCTACCGCAAATATTCAAATCCTGCCCGCGCTTGAAAATTTTGCAAGTTTTCTAAAATTGTATACCTAACACGGGAAGTGTTTTAAACTTTAGTATTCAATTAAACGAATAAAGAATGGAACATTTTTTTTATTAATGAGAGGTTTGCTCTTGACTCTAGTCTAGGTCATAGGACAGAGACAGAGTCTAAGATGGAGCGAGCTCACCCCAGAAGAAGCCTGTTCACTCTTACTTTGAAGAGATTAGGATTGTATGCGTTTGGAAACACAGACGCAGGTAGTGAGTTCCACTCTTTAGCAGTGCGCATTATAAATGATGACTGGAAGCGCTTAGTCCGAATTGGTGGAATGGCAACCAGGTACATGCAACTTACCAGAAGTACCTGCGCAGGCTGCGCGGCGCGGCGGCCTTGGCGCAGTCGGCGCACGGCTCCGAGGCCTGCGTCGAAACCGACACAGCGTCTGCAATACATACACATTGCTGTAACGTCATTGGTATAAAATCTCAATACATACGACTAACTACTGACGAATATACTACTACCAATTCACCATTCATATAACTAATCCAGATAAAAAATCCGTACTAATATCATAAATCTGAGAGTTTGTGTGTGTGTGTGTGTTTGTTACCTCTTCACGCTCAAACGGCTTGACCGGAAATTTGGAACACAGGTAGAGTATAACCTGGAATAATTATTCCTGCAGGGAAACATCTATTACCACGGGAAAATGAGTGGCAGCGGGTGAAACCGCTGGGCGGTAATCTAGTATACTACTATCAATTCACCACGATTTTATAACTAATGCAGATAAAAAATAATCTATGAATGGCGGCAGTTACCTAAGTGTGAATTGTCGCATGTGTGAAAGCCTGTGTGCAAGGTACAAGTGAGATAGCATGATTGCTGACCGCCATTTACAGATTCTTTCTTTATCTAGACGGGATAGAAGGCAAATCTTCTTCTTCTGTTCGTGTAGGACACCGAGTCGTCCAACCGATGAACTCTGGTTTCAGAGTTTTTCAACCGCCCACTACTACTAGTAGGTCTCTGACATGGTTGTGTAACGACCGACGTCTATGTAATCATAGACAGCAACAAATGAATCGGCCTGTTAAGTTTATAGTAATGATTTATTTGTTACCTCAATAACAAATTAACAGAGACTGTTCTGTAATAAAGTTGAATTGCAAGAAATAAACAGAGAGAAACAAAAGCGTAAAGTTATGTACTTTAAGGAATATTGAAACATAATCAACAGTCTATTTGCCTTACAATAGCGTAAGAAAATAATTTCAAAGTCTAACATTCTCTGTTAATTTGTAAGTGCGATTTTCTATACACAGGACAACACAAAACTACACTAAAATACTCAGGACAACACACTACAGGACGAATCACAACTAGCGACATACACCTAAAACCCTACAACATAAAGTTCAAATTACCACAGTCGGTCTGGCACTCAGCACAGATTGTGTCACAAGTAAGGCTGTCAATTCTGTTCTTCTGATCACCACATGCTACTTCAAGCAAGCTTATTTTTGCCTTCAAACTGCTTACTATAGTTTGCAATAGATCGTTTCTATCGTTCCCTTCATCTAAATACCGCTGAAGAATGATCAAATTATTTTCATATTTGTCTAATTCATTTTGCATATCGTGGTTGAGATTTTTTGATAGTGTCCAATCGCTTTCCAATTTGGTCGTGTATTCTTTCAAACTGACGCATTCAAGGCATTTTATACAATCACCGCAGTTATTATTGTCGTATACGGTTAGATATTCTTCGGTCTGTGTATGTTTTGCATCTGTTTCAGCCTCAGTTTTGATCAGTTCTGTTTGTATGCCAATATTTTGTGTAAATATTTCGTTATATATTTCAGTTTTAACATAGTCAATGTCTTCATCAGTTTGGGTGCCAATAGTGACTAAGTATTTGTCTAAATATTCTGTGTA